>CM029407.1:21639344-22839344 GCA_017139565.1 Luffa aegyptiaca
CACTTGCTCATTCTTGAAAAATGGAGATGGGTGTTGTTCTACTGAAATATTGTACAATGGGTGATATTTTGGGGTAGAACCCTCTGTTGATTGTCGGAATGGAGGGTCATTCATTGTGTTGCTGGACTGAGCAATATTAGTTATTATTTTGCCTCTTTCCAAGGTGACAAGAATGACATCCATTTTTTCTCGTAACTCCTCAATATCTTTCCTCATTTCCTCCAGCTCAGTACTTTGCTCTTCCATGATCCTCGCCCTGTATCTTGTGACGTAGCTGCGGTGGATTCGAGGTGACCGAGCTATCTTATGACTCTGTTTATATTTTTTAAATAAAAAGAGATTCTAGTGTAAGAAAAGAGAAAGATAAAACGAAACATTTAAACAAGAGGAAAAAAACGCCTTGATATTAAATTGGAGAATGATAAAACAATGTAGTAGCAAAATTTGTGCAAAATTGAATTACAAGATATTTCAACTATCTAAAAACATAAACTAAAGTAAAAACCTAATAAAATTGCCCCCAATATTCTAAACTTATACGAAGCTTTCCCAGAAACTTGAGCACATTCTTGCTATTCGGCTGTGTAGGTGCAATGACTTTAGAGAGAGTACGTGCATCTTCTGCTAGTTCATCTGCCCTTCGAGTGACTCTCCTAATCTGAGTGAGCATATGTTCCGCTTTACTTCGCAGTGCCGCGTGGTTCTGTCTCACAAACCCGAAATCATCACTCAATCTGTTGTATTGCTCCTTTAGATAGGTATAGTCTTTCATTAATCTGTCAGTGGCATCCTGATACTTACCGAGTCGGACATTGAGTGACTGAACGGACTCTCTTAGACTCTTGTTGTCGTTGACGAGACGACTTGTCGAGGGTCGTGTCAAATAAATTTATAATCCACGATTCCTAAAGCAACTTGTAGCAGTAGTGGTCGAGGTCGATCACAGGGAACAATCAGTTTATTTCTAAATTCTTTTGTGTTTTTGAGGTAACAAAAAGGGGGGGTTTATTGATAAAAGATTAAGACGTAAAGTAAAGGCGGGAAAATAAATAAGGAAAATGAAATGCAAGGAAAGTAAAGGCGGGGTTTGAAGGATTAAAATTCCTTGGCAGCGAAAACGATCAGGACCATTCTCGAATTACAATTCAATTTAGAAAAACCAATACGTTGGCAATATAAAATAGAAACAATTTTCTACAAAATTTAGATTAATCATGCTGTAAAAATGATCTAAACGATTTAGATTTGGATTACTTACATGATTTGAAGACTGAAAACTACACAATACTCCTAATCACGTTTTTTGTTCTCCCAATGAACACCACCACAATGGATCACCCACTATTCTCTTGGATTACTGAGATTTTGGCTTGTGGGAACCAAATCCGTCTTGGAAGGGAAAAATTCAGCTAGGTAAGGCTGTTGTATTTTTGGTTGGTTGAGAGAGAAATTTTAGAGAGAACTCTATTCTGTTTCTTGCGTGAGAGAGAGCATAATGCGACTGATCCAAAACCACCCCACCTCCACTAACGTAAAAGATGGGATGAGAGTTACCCATAACTCCCTGATCAATCTTAGTCGTTGAATGGATCAACATGATCCTGGTCGTTAACTATTATCAAATAATAATTAATTAATTAATTAATTATAATTAATTTAATTTTTTTTTAGTACATCAATATTTGGGGGTGGGGAAATTTGAACCTCTAACCTCATGGTCGAGGGTACATGCCAATTACCGCTGAGCCATGCTCGCTTTGGCTATAATTAATTTAATTAAACCAATATTAATTAAATCAATTATAATATAAAGTATTTAATTCAATTTAAATCATATTCAATTGAATTAAATTGGTCAATCAATTAATTCTCAATTAATTGTTTCCCATATTAATTAAATAACAAATACTTAATTAATATTACAATTGAATCATATTCAAGTTTATCTCTCTCATTAAACCTATAGTTTTAATGTGCATCAAATGTACATTAATTATAAGCTATAGTTTTAATTTCGAATAAATCATATTTAACCAAATTAAATTAAAATTAATTAACTCTCCAATTAATTAATTTATGAATTAATCAAATATCACATATTTAATTAAATTAATAATTCTCTCATAAATTAATTTTGAATCATATCCAAAATTAATTATAAAGTTTAATTATCTAATTAAACTTTATACTATAACGTATCTCCCAACATTATATTAATTCCCTTTATATTCAAGACTAAATAATCTCAGTACCTGTTACAAGCTAGTAGGTGGACCTAATGGACCTATAGATCAGAAGCTCCAACGATACGAGATTAACTGACTAAACTCATTAACCAAGTTAATCAACATTTGTTAACTGTGGGTCACTCCACTAAAGATCCACAGCTGCACTCTTCTCACTGTAGAATACTTATGTGTCCACGGATATCGACCAATACAGTAAGTCAATCCTTCACGAATGTTCGTAACTCTAGTTGGGTCAAATTACCATTTTACCCCTGGGTTACCTCTGGATCCTTAAATACCACTGATCCCTCTAATGAACAACTAATTTAGGGTCCAACCACTAAACAAAAATTCCTCTCGGGCCAGGAGAGGACAGTGTGCTTTTGTTCAAGCCATGGAATCAGCCCTTAAGGGAACACACATCTACTTACCCCAATAGGGGAAGGAGTGAATTCCATCTTGTACTGTTATGTTCCCAGCCCCCATTCGGTCTTGCCCCTGAAATGGTAGGATTATTGAGTTGGCGAACAGGCCACTCTCACCCATACAAATCTAAGGACAATCCATCCTGAAAAGGGGTTCATAACAAACTCAAGATTGAGATTGAGTTACCTAGGTCATCCTATTGCAATAGAAACCTAAACTAGTCAACGACGTTGCATCTAGTGGTTACTATTTCGCGGTCCGGTCTTATGCAAACTCATTGCATAGGATACCCCCACTTGCATGTCTCCTACATGGATGCTTTGGATCATTATATCTGTATCGAATACAAAGTGGGTCGTATCACATAATGTCACCAGGATAAAGTACCCATCCTTATCCCTATACTATAGACCATTCAGGTTGTTACTTGAACACCGATCCCCGTATGTCCCTGACGGGACCGCAGGAGGGTGTCGAATTCTCCTTAAGTCGTCAAATAAAATTTATAATCCACGACACTACTACTAAATTTTGTAGCAATAGCGGCCGGGGTCGAACATAGGGAAGGGGGATCTAATAAGTGTAGGATTTTATGCTTATGAAAACAGGGGGGATTTTCTTGATGATGAATGACAAGCAAGAAAATAAAATAAAATAACTACAAATTGAATTTTAAATGGCACGAAAACTAAATATGCAGAGAAGAAATAAGACGAGATCGTTGGATTAGGATTTATTATGCTTGATTCTAATCCATTGGCTTCCTAGTTTTCTCTAATGGTTGCTCTGAACTGATTTCATTAGTCCGGTTGGCTTCGGGGTTACTCGGAGGACCCCCTACACTAACCTGTGCTAATTAACTCGAGAATCGTGAATTCGACAATTAACAAGATTAATTAATATGGGCTCTATCGCTCGCCACCCCTTATGCATAATGTAGTAACCATCCGAGACCTTTGCAACAGTTACTACCTATATCTAACTAGATTATTAACAAGCAATTTTACAACTACCTATTAAAACTAGCCGCTTTGGGATCGTGGGTCCGGAATTATAGGAACTAAATTCAAATGCAATTTAAATCTAAATTCCTACAACCTTTAACATGCATCCTAGGCCTATCAAGTGTCGTCTCACGTAGAGAGTGACTTGCCTCAACCTAGTGGCTATCTCAAATAACTGAATGAATACACAAGCTATAATCGCATAGGGTGTCAATCCTAATTGACTAACGGTCATGTATTGGTTTAAACGGGATTGCATGCAAAACTCAATGAAAATACAACAAGAACATAAGGTATGAACCAGAAAACTCAGCCAATGGTATTAGAAATCAAAACATAAATCCAATCCAACGATCTGGAGAAGTTTAGCTACGCATAGATGAAGTAAAAGTGATAAATAACATGAAAGAATCCATAGTAAATGACCAACAATGATCTACAAAGGTGCTGAAAAGTAAAAGAGGCAAAGAAATCGTAAAAGAGACCCAAAATCTAACCTAACGGCGGACTAAACCGAGACCTAATATATATAGAAAACACGCCGGCGTCGAGACGCTAGGGCACAGCGTCGAGACGATGTGTACTTTTGTCTTCGGCCCGAAATCGCGTCGGCATCGAGACGCCAAGACCGGCGTCTCGATGCCAGCCTCTAATCTCGACTTTTTGCTCTTTTTCTCAGTCTTGTCTCGCTTTTTCTCGGTTCGGGGCTTCAATCTTTGGCTTTCGGTGTCATAATTCAGGCCCGCTTCAGCACAATTGGGTCTCTTCACCTCCTCTCCGTCCAAGACATCGAGATGGCTCCAAAAACTCCGTAATTGGCCCGAATTAACACCAATTAGCATGATCGACTCCCGACACGGCCTAAGCTCAATTAACCTGTAAATAGGACAAGTAAAGCATAAAATAACTCTAACAAGTTTAGATTAGAGGCGATAAAATAGGACTATTTAGGTCTATCAGTCCCCACATACTAGTCCAAGTTTCATTTAAACAACCTTGGATCTTAGTTTATTGGATTTAGGGTTTATTAATGCAAACTCGATTATTCAATAACCAAATTACTGAATCACTCAAATAACGCTTTATTGAGATCGATTAATTTGTTTCATTTACTATCTACGCGTTTTAGGGCATAAAACCCAACAGGGTTAGTTGATCTTACCACGAGGGTCACTGTAATCGGGGTTGAACTCGGTGTTAAGTTTGATTAATTTCATTCATCGATTATCAATTGATATTTAATTAACTATCTAAGCCCGACGTACTCCGGGAACAACCCGCGAGTCGTGATCCAACTATCACAAACATGCAAACGCTAAGTTTGATTCTAGTTTAAATTAATTAATTGACCTATTAACTAATCTAAACCGCATTGGGATCTAGTCGAATTAATGCACATGCAACGTGCAACAAACCACAATCACAATTGATTAAATCATTTAGTTCAAGGGACGCATGCGTAATATCATAATGTTAACCTATTTGTTACTTAGATTTAGCAAGTAAATTTAGATAGGGCGCGGTCAAGGTTGTCAATCTTTCCTACCACAATCTAAACTTGTATGCAAAGAACTAAAATCACAAAGACAATTAACTAAGTAATTAAGAATAGAAATCTCATAAAGTTGAAACAAACTTACAAACCGAGGTCCCAATTACAATGATCCGAGCTTAGTTGGCCATAGACAAGCACCTCCAAGCTCGAGGCTCGATCAACCAACCCATGGACTAAGAAAACTTAAAAGAACTCTAGAAAACTAAAGAGAAAGGTGGCTACAATTTTGTATTGAAAGATGAATTGAGAGATGATTGGGGATGATTCTAAACCTACTCCAAAGGCCTCTATTTATAGGAGTTCTTGGCCTTCAATTTGTGGAAACTTTGTGCTGAAGGTGGCCTCAAATTTGGAGAAAATCGCCAGCCAAATAAGGAAAATTGAAATTCAGGAAATCTGTCTAGCGTTGTGACGCTGTCCCTTCAATTTTGGAAAGAATATCTCAGATTGCCCTAGCGTCGCGACGTTGTGGGCTAGCGTCTCGACGTTGTTGCTCTAGCTTGATCTCCAAGTACTTTCCTTATTTGGTTAGCGTCTCGACGCTGATGATGGGCATCTCAACGCTAATGAGGCTCCAAGGGCAGAATGGTCATTTTACGCTCTAGTTTTGCCCGTTTAAGCCCCGAATTGTTTTCGAAACTCCGATGAGGACATATACACATATTATACTCATTTTAAAGCATTTTTCGCAAGAAATTCAACTAAGATAAGCAAATTGAGAGATTCTAAATGTGTAACAAATTAGACCGATCAAAATACCCCCATCCTAAACCTTGCTAGTCCTCGAGCAAGCTAAGATTATAATGAAAGAGATTATTATGCAATGCAATATTCATGACTCAATTTCTCAAAGACAAACATGATCAACATTTTACCCAAGAGAATTAAATGCAAGCCTAACATAGTTAGAGACAAATTAAAATTAATCAAATTCTTTCTTATGCAAAAATATGAATTAAGTCTTCCCTAGAGATGTTTTGAAAAGTTCGAGAATGACTTATAAAATTCCTATTCCATCTTCCCTCTACACTGGACAAAGGCATAGTGCATTAAAGGAAAGGAACAAACTGACTTGTTAAGGGTGCAAAGGGGGTGCCTTAAACTCTTCCTTTTCTTTTCTTCTTAACTAAAGGGCCCTAATCTTGCATATATCTGATTTTTAAGGGGCACTAGCTTTCACACAACTAATGCAGGGCCACATTTCCCGAGTTTAACCCTTGGACGGCCTAACTGATCACACTAGAGGCAGCTCTTTTTATCCCGGCAAGCAAAACAAAAATATGTTTCTCTTTTTTTTCAGTAAATGATTTTTCTCACAAGGAAAATATCCTTTTTCTCACTCCCTAAAGCATAAAACAAGCTATTTTGCAAAAATTTCCTCTAAACATGCTACCTATCCTATCGAGGTGACAACGGAGGTGCGAATCCTATGAAGCCATCTAAAACCAACAAAACTACGCTAGGAAGGACTCATGCTCAATTTAGTCAAAACAAAATTGAAAAATTTTAATGAAGTCTCTAAAGATGCTAGAATACATGCAATTCAACTATAGGAAAAATATATACTCATGTTTTTCTCATTCTATAAATCTCATAATCAATTTTAAAGCAAGGCATACAATCTCATATTTTAAAGTTAAAATTTGTTCTCAATTTTAAGGTTGCTCGAACTCCGATTCGGATCAGTTCCTAGGTAGGAGGTGTTCCGTTAACCGTCATCTTAAATACCTCCAGCCTTAGACAGAACTTCGCCAATTCGGGTTCTCATTTTTTTTTAAAAAAAAAGTTGCTTAAAATAATAGGTCCAATGCTCATATGCATGACCTCAATCCAATTAAACACAAAGCAATAAATCAAGCATGCATATAGAATACGGTCTGCGCGCAAAGACTCAATGAAAATCTCACATGCAAGATATTTCTTCCACCCCCAACCTAAACGTTACATTGTCCCTAATGTAAATTAAAGGGAACAGAAAACCTCCCCTATTTAAGCATTGGATTAGCAAGGATGGAAACTCCCACGATTGGCAAAAATTGAAGAGCCTTGGTTTAGGTAAACCTACCAAAAATAAAAACAAAAATAAATTAGGAAAACAACTAAATAAGGAAAGAAAATAAAAAAGGAAGGGATAGAATTTTGGTTTTGCTCTCAAAAGCTAAATCTCCATGAAGATCAATTCCTTTTCCTTGCTTCTTGGTGTGATAGCAAGCTTGCTCCTGCTAAAGGATTGTCACAAAGGCTTACAAGAAACAAACTACAAAAAAACAAGAAAAAAGTGAAAAACACAAAAGGAAATAGAAATAAGACACCGTGTTCCCCGACAACGGCGCCAATTTGACGGGACGACTTGTCGAGGGTCGTGTCAAATAAATTTATAATCCACGATTCCTAAAGCTAACTTGTAGCAGTAGTGGTCGGGGTTGATCACAGGGAACAATCGGTTTATTTCTAAATTCTTTTATGTTTTTAAGGTAACCAAAAGGGGGGGTTTTATTGATAAAAGATTAAGACATAAAGTAAAGGCAGGAAAATAAATAAGAAAAAATAAATGCAAGGACAGTAAAGAAGGAGTTAGTTGATCTTACCACGAGGATCACTGTAATCGGGGTTGAACTCGGTGTTAAGTTTGATTAATTTCATTCATCGATTATCAATTAATATTTAATTAACTATCTAAGCCCGACGTACTCCGAGAACAACCCGAGAGCCGTGATCCAACTATCACAAACATGCAAACGCTAAGTTTGATTCTAGTTTAAATTAATTAATTGGCCTATTAACTAATCCAAACGGCATTGGGATCTAGCTGAATTAATTCACATGCAACGAGCAACAAACCACAATCACAATTGATTAAATCATTTAGTTCAAGGGACGCATACGTAATATCATAACGTTAACCTATTTGCTACTTAGATTTAGCAAGTAAATTTAGATAGGGCGCGGTCAAGGTTGTCAATCTTTCCTACCACAATCTAAACTTGTATGCAAAGAACTAAAATCACAAAGACAATTAACTAAGTAATTAAGAATAGAAATCTCATAAAGTTGAATCAAACTTACAAACAGAGATACCGATTACAACGATCTGAGCTTAGTTGGCCATAGACAAGCACCTCCAAGCTCGAGGCTAGATCAACCGACTCATGGACTAAGAAAACTTAAAAGAACTCTAGAAAACTAAAGAGAAAGGTGGCTACAATTTTGTATTGAAAGATGAATTGAGAGATGATTGGGGATGATTCTAAACCTACACCAAAGACCCCTATTTATAGGAGTTCTTGGCCTTCAATTCATGGAAACTTGGTGCTGAAGATGGCCCCAAATTTGGAGAAAATCACCAACCAAATAAGGAAATTGAAATTCTGGAAATCTGCCTAGCATCGCGACGCTGTCCCTTCAATTTTGGAAAGATTCTCTCGGATTGCCCTAGCGTCGCGACGCTATGGGCTAGTGTCTCGACGCTGTTGCTCCAACTTGATCTCCAAGTACTTTTCTTATTTGGTTAGCGTCTCGACGCTGATGATGGGCATCTCGACGCTAATGAGGCTCCAAGGGTAGAATGGTCATTTTACGCTCCGATTTTGCTCGTTTAATCCCTGAATTACTTTCGAAGTTTCGATGAGGACCTATACACATATTATACTCATTTTAAAGCATTTTTCGCAAGGAACTCAACTAAGATAAGCAAATTGAGAGATTCTAAATGTGTAACAAATTAGACTGATCAGTCGTTGATGAGCTCCCCTAGTTGATCCTCTCTAATCTTGAGCGTTAACTGCAAGTCGTCAACTGTTTGACATAGCGTTCCATTCTTTCCTTCTGTCTCAGTAATCGCTTGGTTCCTTGAACTAATGCATTCTTTGAGCTCTTTCATCAACTCATGGAGCGAGGCAATTTCAGATTGTTGCTTCGAAACTTGGTCATTCCTTGACTTAAGAGTTGCTTGGGAGACTTCATTATCTCTTCTCAACCGATGCATTCTTCTGTTCAAGTCACGGGCCTCTGTGTCTAACGCTGAAATTTTTTTTTCTAACTGTTCTTGTTTGCTAACACTGCCCTTTAATCGGTTCAACTCTTTTTCTAGTTCAACATTGTGCAACAATCCTTGATTTGCCTCTAATTTCAGCCTTTCATTTTCTTGAACCAGTGATGAATTCGCTTTTCTCAACTCATCACATTCTTTTTTGCATGCTACTTGTTCTGTCTGTTGATCTGGTATCACCTCTGCATTAAGTTTTACCTTGGTTTTAATGTTTGGTGACACAAGCACGGTTTTAGCTCTATTCGCATGCCATGTTTTGTACGCCTCTGAGGTATCATCATGAAACTGACCACTCTGGATTTCAGAGATCATTTTCCATGCTTTCACAACTTTTCGAATTCTATCTTTACAGAAGCCTTTATCATAAGAAAATTTGAAATCCTTCAACTCATGCGTAGCAGGGATGAATTGTCGGACCCAAATTTGGCGTACTACCAATAAAGGAGCATAGGCTATACATCCCAGGGACCCAAAAGAGGTAAACTTTGAAATTTACCACATTTATAGATCATTGGCCTAGTTGACATCCAAGGGGCTCTCCAGATTACCTCTTCTACCTTTAGTTCTGAGAAAAAGGCTTCCCAAGCACTCCTATCAGGGGAGGATGAACTCCAACCTGATTGCACGAACTGTGAAATGGGGTTTTGCAGCTTATTCCAGGAACTTGATAATTTGATCTCTAGACATTTGAATTCTGGTGGACACTTCATATGACTAAGGACCCAAATGTACAATAATGGTGCACACCCTATAAATCTTCCTAATCCTTTTGTTCTGCAATAATGAGTGAAAAGTTTCTGCCAATATAGGAATAATGGGATCGACTCCTATTTCTATCTTAACCAACAACTTTACCGTGCATTCCTCAACATATCCACACACTTTAAGAACAAAACAACATTAAAGATACACAGCGCCAGTAAAGTTAATTCCTTGTCTTCGTTTGCAAATTTTTGTTAAAGAGTAAGGATGTAGTCCAGGGGTAGGCATGTGTTCTCTCCCTTTATCTTTACTTGTTTTTCAATTTCACTTGTACGAATCTTGCCCCAAAAGAGTAGATAATGCTCTTTTCATTGTAAGCTCTTCATCGTAAGAGTAAGCTTCAATCTTTGTTCGTGCTGGCATATGTAGAAGGGATTGATATTCCTCTATTGTAGGAGTCATGTCGATTGAGCCAAATGTGAAACATCTGTAGGCTGGATCTCAATGTCGAACCAAAGCTTTTAATACATAATAATTGACTTGTACATACATGAGCTGAGCTAGATGGCCATATTTGCTTGTAAATTTAGCCTTTCTATCTACAGTTTTGAACTTTCCCAAGTATGTTTCACTGTTTCTAATTGACTTTCTGGAAAACTGACATCCTTAAATTGAGAAATAACATTTTCTACTAAAGAGTCTCCATGGGCTTGTTGTACATTTTTTGACCATTGATGTACTGTTGTTTGATCTTCTATACCCATTTCTTGTATTGGAGGGGGTGATTTTATTTTACTCATACTTTAGTTTCTGCCAATGTAAATAATAAAAAATTTTGTTAATTTAATTTGCACAATTTTCTTAACTACATTAAAAAGAAATTTTAAGAGATATTTTCAATGACAGAGAAAAATTGAGAATTGATAAGATACATGGAAAAACAAACTTCGGCGATAATGCATGCAATAAGGTGAAATCCTAGAAATATATGAGTGGAGTTTAACTCTAAGGCATCCTAGAAAAGGTCCCCAAGCTTACCCACCGATTTAACAAAGTAGTAGGCTTGAGTGGAGAATTTCATGTGCCTGCACGAGAATCGAAATTCCACGAAGGTCACACTACTCAGTCTCCGAGTCTAGTCCTAAGGTAAAACCTGGGTAGGAGGCTAGTGAAAGTGTGTGAAATGCATGATTAATAAGATGACATGCAAATGAATGACATAACTAAGATAAATAAAATTACAATATAAAAAGATGGTAATAGACAAGTGAATAACAATATACCAAACAAATCATATTATAAATGAAGGAAATAAATAAATAACAAAAATAATAATGAAGGGACCTAAAGAAAAATTCAATTAAAGGACAATAAAGATATTCATGGCTTGACCCTCAAAAGTCTCCAGTGGAGTCGCCAAGTTGTCGCAACGTCATCGCGAAGCGAAGCGGCCAACATTCTCTTTTGGGTCTTAAATTAAAGAAGAAACTTGGAGTCGCCACCAATCATTGAAGGTGTGATTGGTCACCTTTAAAATATATTAAAACCAGTCTTAGAAAACCAGAAATTCGGCTCGGGAGTCGTTCGAGTGTAGGGAAGGTATTAGCACCCTACAACACCCGTTTAAAAAAACGATTACCACAGTATCTAATATTGTCCAATTAAAAAAAACAGTCCTTCACTTTTTATTTTTCTTAAAAAAATGATAAATATGAAAATAAAATCAAAATGCAATAATAAACACAATATGTCTCATTTGTTCTTACCTTAACTTTAGAAATAAAGTAAGGATTAGACATTATGAGTTGAATTATCCAATTTAATATAAATCATGCCTAATTTCCCTTTTAATTAAAGGAAATTTGTTCCTCAAGAATTGAATTTGACTCCATCATGGGCTATACATGATTATGTTTATTAAAAATAATAAAATAAATAATTTAATTTTTTTAAAAAAAACAAATAGATGTAAAAGAAGAAAATTATTCAAAGAGTAAATTCTTTTTAAAAGGGAAAATGAGAATTTTCATATGCCTGCACGGGAGTTGAACTCCACGAAGGCACATTACTTAGTTCCGATAATCCCTTTGAAAAGAAAATTAATTTCAAAATAATAATGATAACAATAATTGAAATTGACCAAGAAAAATAGACTGGATTAAAGCATATTGGAGAATAAAAGGGAAAAAATAAATTAGAAAATTAACAAAAATAATAAAAAATGAAATGAAGTTGGCAAAGTGTAAATGTGATTAAAATGGGAGAGAAATTAATAATAATAATAATAATAATAATAATAGTAAAACAAAGATTTTTTTTTTAAAAAAAAAAAAAAAAACCACCTTTTTGACTTTTCTCTTTCTCCTTTTTTCCTTCTTCATTCCCCAATGTTTTTCTCTCTCCCCGTATAGGCTTTTAATTTACTAATAATTTTGGGAGGAGTGGTGGATGAGGGATTGGTAGGTAGCCATGAATGAATTCCATATGAATAGGAAGGGGAGAAAGAATAGGGGAAGAAGGAGAGTGGGGTGGAGGAAAAAAAAGAAAAGAAAATAATAATAATAATAATAATAATAAATAAATAAATAAATAAACAATAAATAAATAAATAACCAAAGTTAAAATTACAACTAAACTTTAGAATTTAAAAAAGAATTAAATTAAAACTTTTTATGCTACGGTTTCATATTAGAGGTACTCGAACATTATTAAAAATTCGTTGGACCAAGCAGTGGCGGATCTAGAACTTTATGTTAGGGGGGCTTGGTATATTTTGATATTAGTTTGGTTAATAGAAAGTATTATCGACATTTTTTAGGTTAAAATACCATTTTTGTCAATGTACTTTAAGTCTAATTTCATTTTAGTTTGTATACTTTTAAATGTTCAAATTTAGTCCACATACTTTCAATAAATTTTAAAATTAGTACTTATTTTGGTAGTTTAAAGTAAATTTGTATTAAATTTGGTAAAAATAATTATAATAATTTCTATTTAAGAGAAGACACGATGTGAATATGTTTCTATACAAGGAGGGCTAGAGACAAAAAGAAAATGAAAAGTTAACAATATATTAACAATATGTAAGATTTACGTAAAGTACAAATGACTAAATTTGGACATTTGTAAACACAAGGACTAAAATAAAACAAATATCAGAATAAAATACAAAAATGGTATCTTTTACTTATTTTTAATAAAAATATATAAAAATGAAAATCATAAAATTATAGTTTTTTTCATAAGAATTAATTATTAAAAAACAATCTATTAACATTTAAAAAAAATTATAGGTCTAATTTTATTTCCTTGAAAACTATAGTTTTCTACGTATTAAATCAATGAGAATAATAACTTTTTTTACTCATATATATACTTATAAAGGTTTTATAAGAAAAATAAAACCAAAAAGTTATTAAAAAAAAAGGAAGAAAACAGTTTTTTCTAATATATTTTTAATAAAAAAAAACGGACCTAAAGCGAAAAAAACGAAAAATTTACATTTCATTGGGCTCGAACTCGTTCACTTGAAAGAGAAAAAGCAATTTTTTCTATTTTTTTAAAAAACGGACTTTTAATAAAGAAAAACAGACTGAAAGCGAAAATAAACAAAAACATGCATTTGATTAGAGTCGAAATCAGGCAATGGACGGGCGGAGGGAGGGCTTTAGGTGCCTATGCTAATGAGGTGAAGAGGAATGTTTGTAAAAATAGTGAACTTTTAAATATTAATATAATATACAGTAAAGGTCTAGGGGGCTCGAGCCCTCCCTGGGCCTACTGTAGCTCTAGTGTTGGGACCAAGTACGGTGTCTACAGATTTAACCGAAAGCAAAAATGAAAATAGACCTGGATTGACACAAGCTTTGACCTCAACTCAATAGTCGAATTCGATTTAACCGAGAGAAAAACTAAAAACAGACCTGGATTGACACAGGCTTCGACCTCGACTGAAAAGTCGGGTTCGATTTAACCTAAAGAAAGACTTAAAACGGTCCTGGATTGACACAGGCTTCGACCTCAACTGAATAGTCCGGTTCGATTTAACCTAGAGAAAAACTGAAAACAGACCTGGATTAACACAGGCTTCGACCTCGACTGAATAGTCGAGATCGATTTAACCAAGAGAAAGACTTAAAACGAACCTGGATTGACACAGGCTTTGACCTCAATTCAATAGTCGGGTTCGATTTAATCGAGAGGAAAACTGAAAACGGACCTGGATTGACACAGGCTTCAACCTCGACTGAAAAGTCGGGTTCGATTTAACCAAAGACAAGTTTTCTTCATAACAAAACAGGGATTTCGTATTTCAGAAATTTGCTTTAAAAGGAGACAATGATTTTTATTTCAAAACTGAGTCGCCAGAAAAACTCAAGAATAAGAAAAAAAGAGTCTTTGTGAACACATTAGAAATTCTCACGTATGGAGAATGCTACATGCATGAGATGTGAGTTTTGACACACGATGTGAAAACTATTTTTGAAATGATAAACGACATTCGAATGAGGCTAAGTGGAAATGAAAATGCAAGCTACAATATTTATGCAAATGCTGCTATGCAAGATCCCATGGATATGACGCATATAAAATACATGAGTGCATTTGCCCCAATGTCTTGGATTAAACATGCTCATTGATCACTGTATGCAATGATAATGCAACTAACCATGTATGACGACTTATGCCCCGATGATAAATTGGCTAAGTAAATAAATTTGACTCTAAGGCATGATGCAGTAATGCATATGCATGCTAAAGGTAGATTAATGAGTGTCATGGATGCAACATGTATGCATGATGTTCATGTGATTTATTTTCACAATCTGACCCTAATATGAAAATGATTTTTTCATGAGAAATAGTGATGTAATGATGTTTCATCTTTGAAATGCACAATTTGTTAAATCAATTATGATAACAAAATGTTTTTCATACTTGACAAAATGATCATTTTTTCTTACTTTCATCCTTCTTATCAGCCAATGTTTAGCAAATAATCAACGAAGAAGAATATTGTCATCATTGGAGGAAACATATCTTTTTTTCTTTTTATTTTCCTTCATTTTTTCTTTCTTTTTCTTTTTCTCTTTTTTTTTTTTTTTTTTTTTGAATGCCTTCATCTAAAAGGGATCATGGATATCACTCATAAATTACTCGACCAAATCGGGCGCAGTAGGTTTTTTTGGAAGTGTCTCATGTGCTACTTTAGAGAACTATCAAAGGTAATTCATAGCATTGAACATCTTACTTGACTAAACTGCTTCATAACCTTAGTCTTGTAGTGGACAAGAAAGTTGGATACAAAAGGATGAACTTGGCTTAGAGAAAAAATGGGGGTGATAGCTAACATAGAAAGAAACCAAGTCACTTTTTCAAAGAGAAAAGAATGAAAAAGAAACACTGGTTCACGAATGCCTTCATGAAAAATCTCCTGAACAATAAGAGATTGAACGTATTTTTTAGCATTTGAATAATTAGAATATGATCCAAATGGAAATCTGAGCTGAAGTGACCCATTTCTTTGGACAACAAGTATGAGAACAAGGAGTAGCTCTTCAAGAGTTCATCTCATATATCTCATTCTTTCTTTAAGTAAGCTCAAGTCTTTGATGAAAAATCCTCTTTGTTGTCCTTATTCTTTCTCTGCATGTAATTCTTCTATGAAAATGTGGTTCAACTTTCTATTCTTGAATGTGAAGAACCACTCGAAATTGAATGATTCTTTATAAGAGAAATGTGATTCTCTTAACTTGGTTTTTGCCTCAGTTTAAAACAATTTACATAAACGGTGAAATGACTTTGCCCCAGTGAAGTGATAAAGGCTCTTGCTCCAATTTAATAATGACAATTTTGCTTCAGCATAGCAATGAAAGTTTTTCCCCTGTGCATTGTCGATGGCTTTGTCCTAGTGTGGTGATTTGCACAGAAGACCTTTAAAGCACTTTGAAACTATAGCTTTTTTTTTTTATCTATATTGATTGCTCAAATTTTGCAACCTAAGACTTTTCATGGCCTTAAATATTTCCTTTTTTTTCTTTTTTTCTTTTTTTCTTTTCATACTTCTTTTTTTCTTGTTTTCTTTTCTTTTCATAACTCTTTTTTTCTTTAGGCCAGACATACTTGTTACATGAATAGCTAGATAAGGTGTAGATCACATATAGAAGATTGATCATGTGTAAATCATCTTTTGCAACTCCAACAGTCATTTCATGATGTTTCTTTGTCAATGTTGCTTAGTATCATGATAAGATTGTCCTTCGAGCAAAACTCATTGAAAGAAATTGAGACTTCGAGACTATTTCTCAAGTTACAAACTTTTTAGTTCTCAAAACTATTATCCTCAGTCTTGGAGCCACTTCCTATTCAAGGAAAGAGAAAAGACAGAGATAGAGATGGAAAGAGAAGTGTATGTCAAAGAAGTTGAAATAGAAAATATTCGAAGAACTACAAGTCTTAATGATGAAGCAGTGAATCATAAGAGTTTAATACTATTTCATTACCATCGAAACCCTCTCAATGACATTGGGTGGATAATTTTGGAATGTTTTCCACATGGTTAAATGTGACAGGTTTAACAAAAGGCTCTTAGGTGAACAGAAAAGTATGGAGATTCACCACGACTGTACAAGACGAGCTTAGCAAGCAGTTTGACGGTGAATCAATAATTCAAGTTTGTTTACCACAAAAATCACATGTGTGGTGAGTCAGGCTCAAGATTTTCATAGTGAGTAATTTTGGGTCCTCACTTCAAGAGGGGTATTTACCCCAGTGTGATAGTTGAAAGCTTGTTCGATGAGGTATGGTAATATGATTCTTTAGCACATGAGAAATGCGGAGGCCAGGATAAAATTTCCTTTAATTAATCGAGACTATGGTTTGGCAACAATGAACCTTGAAACTCATTCAAAAGGCGACAAAGTGGTTCAGGCTTGACCATTTCCCTTTTTTCTCAATGAGAGTAGTGAAAGCATTCATTTTTCATTTTTTTTCTTTTCTTTTTTTCCTTCTTTTTTGTTCTTTTTTTTCTTTCTTTTTTCTGCCCCAATTTTTTTTCACATTTCCTCCAAACGAAAACTCACTATAGTTGACCAAGATTCTTGCTAAGCTCCTGACTGACAAGAATGATCAAAATAATCTTTGATCCTCGAGAAAAGAAAATTGGAAGAAACATGTGACTTTATTTTTGTTTGCAACACAAAAAAACACTTTTGCAAAACCATATGAAATGAATGATGCATAAATGCATGTATGATGAAACTATGACCCCTTCCTGAAAAGCTCAATTTCCACATACTCATATTCTTCCCAATATTTAGCAAAGTAATGGTATGATGATATCTCATGGCCTATTATAAAGCTAGGAGTTATTCTTCACCTTTGAGATTTCATAATTTCACAAATAATTCAAAGGAGTTAGACTTTATTGATGATGAAGAAGGACAATAGATTACATTGATTTCCATAGTCATGTACAATAGATGTTTATTTCCTCGGAACATAAATTCCTAACTCCAGTGATTGACACTTGACGAATTTAGTCATTCTGTTTTGATCAGAGTATGAACTTTATGTTTGAGACCAAGGCAGTTTGTTGTTGAGGGCCCCACAGCTCCTGTATCGCAATGAGTGCTAAAGTCATACCATATTGGATAAGGTGGCTAATGGTTCTATATCTTTCCTTTGTAGGATCTTCATTGTTCCTAAAGGGTTATTGAATTTTTGGCTCCTTTAAAGGCACTTGTTGCATACCCAACTGATCATCAACTATGTTTAGATTGTGCCTACATTTTTCTGGAAGAATAATTTCTTCAATTTCTTCAAACATTCCAGAATTGCCTATGTCATTAGTATTGGGTAGTTCTTTTTGCTTTCCAATTTGACAACTTGCATGAGCTTATTGACTTGCCTTGGAAAATAAATATTGACATTGTCGAACATAAAACAACTTTGTTGGGTGAATGCTTTTGTTGGTATGTCACAACTAGGTAGATCATGAGGTTCACCAACTGATTATGTAGGTTGAAAAATGTTTGTAGTTTTCCAACATTCCCTAAGACATTAAGAATTTCCGTTACTTTGGATCTTGTCAATGTCTTGTCTTATCCTCTTGAGCTCTAGATTTTGAATTTCCAATATTTTCTCTTGGATTCGACCGAACTTCCCTAGCTCAACATTTTGGATCTCTATGACTAACTCTTGAACCCAATCAATAACTTGTCTCATCTTCTTCAACTCATCATTATGTTCCTCCATTACTTTGCCTTGTTTCTCCATTGAGCTATTTTATTTTAAATAGAGAACCAAGGAGCTATGCAAGTTTTTTTTAAAAAAAAATAAAATAAAATGCGAGTGAATGAAATTATTGGAGAACGTGATAAAACAAAATTGGAAATTGTACGATAAAATATGCATGCATGAAAAATGATACTATTTCAGTATTAAATCATAAATAGAAATTTAAAAAAAAAAAAAATTTGACATGCAAAATGAGATAATGATGCATGAGAAAAAAAAATGTGTACATGGATCGAAATTCATGAAAGTGCAACCTGAGGTCCTAAATGCATCTCAGAAAGGGAAAAATGTCTCTCATAATCATAATTCATGAGTGAGATTTTGTGTTTGCATGAGAGTCAATGTTATAACTCTATACAAGTGTGAAAACTCAGAGACCAAAATGAAACCTAACTCAAACCTCGGGGACCAAAAGTGTATTTTTTCCTAATAAAAAAGCATAAATAAATATAGCCAGACCAAATACAGTGTCTACAATCTTTGAAAAAGAAAAGAAAAAAAAAACGATTTCCTAATTACAAAATTAAATTTTAAAATTATAATTAAAAAAATCGTGAGGAATCCAAACCAAATGAATTCTTCTGAGTACACAAAATATGTTGATTAATTCACAACACATAAGTTTTGTTTTTATATTAATAAATTTAAATCAGCAACTATTCAAGAATATAATAATATGATATTTGAGAATCATGGTCTAAATAAACGAACAAAATTCAAATTCAAATTATGTCCACTATATCCAAACTAAATTAGTGGTAAATGAATTCATTTAGACTCTTAATATGAAACTCACAAATTATAATTTTTGAGACAACGAAAACAAATTAAGAAAATCAAAAATAAAAAAAATAAAGGAAAAGAAAGAGATACTTGACACACATATGAATAATTGGAAAAGATAACTACTTTTTACACCTGAAAACTACCCATAAATTTTGGAAAAAAGGAAATTAAATAGCGTAAAAAAATTTCCAAAAGAATTTGAATATTGTTAACTATAGTATATAATATCATATTCGAGCACAACATTCTCATTAAATTGAGGCAAAATTAAACAAAAATAACATGAAAATAAATATATGTGAATATTTTCTTAAAAATTATTTGAGTATCGCATGGGGATAATTTCAAGAGAGTTACCTAAAACGAACAATTGGAATAGATGAGTAATTTTAGATGTGAAAACCAATTGCAAAAGATGGAAAATTTATAGAGAAAATTTAGATTAAAATTCTAATTTTATATGATTTTGAATCAAATCACATATTGTTTTGAATTTTATTAAATTATGAATTTTGATTGATATATGAGATTTAAAAATAATCCGATTTTGACTGATATAATTAACTAAAATTTAAAGGGGTATTATAGTCTAAAAATGTTTTTCAGAAATCCTTCCTTTTTAATATAGTATAGATATAGATATATATATTATAGATTTTTTTTTTTTTGAGTTATAGACTAAATGTAACGCCCCGCGTTTCGAAATTGAACCATTTTGGAAATTGTTGAGTGTTGCTATCCTAATTTGGATAATTAGAATTTAAAGCTTAGCCTTGGATTGTTAAATTAAATTTCTAAAATTTAGGGAAAATAGATTTTTAATTAAATCTTTAATTTCCTAAAGTTTGGAAGTTTAATATTCGATATTTATCTAAAATTTCAAATGACCCGAATCCTTAATCAATTAGGATATTTTCTTTCCCAAATCTTTTATGTTGTGTTTGAAACCTCCTAATTTTGAAGGATTTCAAATAAAGATAGATTTGGAATGAATTTTGGTGATTGGTATCTCATGAAAGAGAATGATTTGAAATCTAAAATGATTTCAAATCGTGTTTTTCGTTAAAAATTTTCCCACCTAAAACTATCGGATTTTGCAGGATTTCAGGGAGATGAGAGTTAAATTACTTATTTATCCTTATCATATTTTTATTTTCTATCAATAACTTAAATTAAAAGCCTATATCAGTAATTTCTTTTACTTTCTTTTCTTTTCCAATTACCATCCAAACACAAAATTTTAAATACATTCATCCTAAATCTTTATTGTTCCAAACAAGACAAAAATTTTTAAATCATTTCTCGAATTTCAAATCACAAGATTTAAAATCATTTCTTAAACTTTCCTACTTCCAAACAAAGGGTTAGGAGTTAAGCTTGGGATTTTAAAATAAAATCCTAGATAAAATTTAGTTCCTAATTAAATTGGGATTTTCATTCTTAGTAATAAGCAATTAAAATTTGTTTTAATTGTATATTAATTTAATTAATTGTATAATTGTTATTATATTAATTAAATAAATATTTTTTGTTTTAATTCAAATTAAATTAAAAGATAATTTTTGGGAAAAATACACTTTTAGTCCCTGAGGTTTGAGTTAGGTTTCATTTTGGTCCCTGAGGTTTCAAATTCAACAATTTAGTCCCTGAGGTTTGAGATAAGTAGAAATTTGGTCGCTGCCATCCATTTTACCGTTAAATCTAACTGATTGCTGACGTGGCAATATTATTTTAATTTAAAAAATTAATTTTTAATTTTTAAAAATAAAAATATATTAAAATAATATTATTTTTAATTTATTTTATTTCTTTTTTATTATTTCTCTCTTCTTCTCCTCCTTCTCCAGCCACCCTCAGCTGCCGGTGACTACCTCCCGCCGACCACCGCCACCATCGCCGGCTTCCGGCGTCGGAGATTTTTTTTTCTTTTTTTTTTTCTTTTTTTCTCCTCCCTTCTTCTTCCCTCTCTTCCTCCCTTCCCTTTCTTCTTTCAGTGTTAAAAAAAAAAAAAGGGATTTCGGGTTGGAACCCCACAAAATCAGGCTGGAATCGAGCTGGAACGGACTGCATCGCTAGATCTGGAATAGGACGCTGCCGGATTTCTTCAACTTAAACCCACAAAGCCATCTGGAATCAACGACCACGCCATCCGACTAGATCTGGACGCCGCCGGATTTCTTCAACTTAAACCCACGATGTCACCGGATTTCTTCAGCGTTGTCTTCGATTTTGTGGGTTTGTGGGTTCGTGGTGTCGTTAACAACCGACTGGTAAGAATTCCAGCACGAATCGGAAGAGTTCACCAGCGGTAAGAACGAGCCGGTGAGTTTCAGGTACTGCACGAGGCCGAGGCGGATGTATTGACATTCATCTGAGAAATTGGGGCGGGAGACGGCGGAGCCATGGGAGAATTGGCAGAGGACGGTGAAGTTGAGAGGGCATTCGGCAGCGGAGAAGGAGGCTATGGCGAGAAAAAGGAGAAAGGGGTGGGGAGAAATGGACATTGGAATTGATTTAGGGTTTTGGGTTTCATGGGAATTGGGAAGTTTGGTTGGTGGTGATAATGGAGGTTGTTTTTTCAAGCAGCCATTTTCGACGGAGCTTGAAAAAAGCTTCCATGGGAGAGAAGCTTGGTGAAGGAAGTTCAAGGCAGCTTCCTTGGATTTTTTTTTTCGACGGTGAGAGAAGGAGATGGTGAGGGAGAGAGAAAGAAAGAAGAAAAAAAGAAAAAAAAATGCCGACGAGAGTGGGTGGCTGCCGGCGACGGCGGTGACCGGCGGGCAGCGGCTTCCGGCTACAACGACTGGAGGTTCGGTGAGAATGTTGAAGAAGGAGGAGGTTGATGATGATGGTGTTGAAGATGAAGAATAAAGAAAAAGAGATAAAAATATATTAAAAAAATTAATATTTTTATTTATTTTTATTTTTAAAAATGAAAAAAAAATTAATAAAAAAATATCGCCACGTCAGCATTCCGTTAACATTTAACAGAAAAATGGATGGAGGGACTAAATTGAAACTAAAACCAAACCTTAGGGACTAAATTGGTGAGTTTGAAAACTTAGGGACCAAAATGAAACCTAACCAAAACCTCAGGGACTAAAAGTGTATTTTTCCCATATTTTTTTTAACTGATTGGGTCAGTTAAAAAGAAACGTGGAGGAGTCTTCGTTCCCCCCTTTTTCTACGCTAACCGATTGTCCATCTCCTCCAAATTAGATGTAGAGGAGTTAGACAGAACAGAAAAGTAAGTCTGTGAGTTTTCTTTACGAAAAAAAAAATTCTCTCTAGGATTCCTTCTTCCCTTTCCCTTTGGTAAACAGTTCCCACAAGCGACCTTATTCACAAATCCTTGGAGAATACCGGTTGAACTCTATTGGTGGTGTTCGTGACAAGTAAAGGGAGCGAGATCGTGATTCTTGGAGAATTGTGCAGCAAAGAACAAGTTCGTGGCTGCTGTCTTTTCTTGGAAAATCCAAAGGAGTAGGAGATTCGGTCAAGAACTACAACGAAAGTAAGTGTTTCTTGTATCCTATTAAATCATATAGGAAAAACATAATTAGATCTAGGATTTAATATGTTTTTTAGCATGCTTTTAGCCTAATTCTTGTTGTATATTATGAGATAATATTGATGAATTTTACCTCTGTATTGGTGACGGGACTTGTCGAGGGTCCGGATCAAAGCAAATTTATAATCCACGATCACTAAACTACTTGCAGTAGTAGTGGTCGGGGTTGATCACAGGGAATGGCGTTTGGTTAATTATTTCCTATTTATTTTGAGTTTAAAAGCAGAAAATGGAGGATTGCATAGGAATGAATTTAACATGCAAGGACTCTAAAGGCAGGAATTTAAATTACAAGAAATTTAAAGTCAAGAAACTAAATTGCAGGACACATAAATTAGCAAAGAAATCAATTAAACTGACGACACCGATTAGGGAGATTCTTGGGGTTGAATGGTTTACTTTGATCATTGTATTCCTACCTATTTTAAGGCTGACTAATCTTGCTTAATTGCCCAATCGATCAAATCTGAACCCAGAAAAGACCATAAGCCGACCTAATCCATCTAACCCGATCATACACTGTCCATCGAATTAGATTCTAATTGATTAACTAGTTAATCTGATTAAACCATCAAATCAAACAATTAACCAATTGCTTTAAGTCTAGTGGATTGATTAGGACATTAGAAATAATTAGGCCTAGATTACTTCTAATGCTATTTTGGATCCTAGACCTATCGTGTCAAGCAACAAAGTCATAGAACTGCTCTTGGGACCCGTGCCCACGAATCGGTATTTGCGCTAATTATTGAACTAATTATTATCCATCAGCTACTTGGAAGTTAATTCTTTAGCATATTATTAACATACGAGCTGCGAGTTAGGGCGTCAATCTAACCTACTGCGCATGCTAATTATACATATCGAATCCAAAATACAACAAGGATCAAATTAAAGAAGCAGTCAGAACATGAAACTCACAAAGGAACTCATTTTATAACCCAAGAATCATCCAATCGGCGTCAACGGGTTTAGACGACGGTTAAGCAGGCTAAAACATGCAACCCAATGCTACAATAATAAAGAAATACGAGAGAAATCAATAAGAAAACATACACTCTCAGGTTCTAGACGTGCAAGGCAGAGAGAAAACTGAGAGAAAGACAAAAAATTACAACCAAAATCTAACCTAAACGGCGGAATAAAACGAGGGTTTATATAGAAATTTAATCGTGGCGTCGAGACGCTGGACATGGCGTCTCGACGCCGTGCCGTCTGGGCCTAGGGTTCGGGAACGGGCCAATGTCCAGACGCTGGCCACGCCATCTCGATGCCTGGCCCTTTTCCAACGTGCTTCATTCTTTTATTTCTTCTTTGTTGCTCGCTCGGCTTGGGACTCGAACCTCTGACTCCTTGGAACCATTCTTCGGACTTGTCACGATCTTCACTGTTTTCTCACCTCCTCGAGATCCATGGTCCTCAAGTTAGCTCGAAAACTCTCTAAGTCGCCCGAATTAGCTTCAATTTGTGTAGTTCGTCCCTGACGCCCTTAATGCACAAATAATTTGCAAAAATAGACAAATAAAGCGCAAAGTACACTCTAACAGGTTTAGATTAACAACAAATAAATAGGACTAATTTGGTCCTATCAATTGGTATTTAAAATGGTTTTTAAAAACAGTGTTTGGTTCTCTAAATTCTTCCGTTGCGAAAGGGCTTTCATCCCTTCAGTTAATAGGGTAGGGTCAGTGGTCTTCCTCGTTCTCCTCTCCATCACCAAGTATGTGAAATTATATTTGTTATAATATGTTACATGTTGATTTATTTGATTATATGTTGTGATTTGCTTCCTTGTATGCTTATTGGTTGTCTTGTTTGCCTTGTTTGAACATGTTTTGTTTCCAATGCATCTTTATCTTATAGTAGCTAGGCTTAGGATGCTCCCTATAGCTGGATAGATAGCTTGTTTTGATTGTGTGATTTTTGTTGGCAGTAGGAGTATGATGCTCCCATAGTTAGGTAGATAGCTTTTGATTATCTTGTGATTGTTTTGTGATGTTGTTTGTTAGTAAGCATAGGATGTTGCCATAGTTTTCTAAATAGCTTGTGTGTTTTGTGTGCATGCTATTTGCTTTTAGGTCTAGGTTGTTGTCTTAATTCGAGGTTAGTCCCTCCTATTCAAGCTTCTTAGGAGAGTTCTTTTAGTGAGTTCCTCGTTCCCTCTCTTAGAGATGAGTTCTAATGGGAGTTGAGAAAGTGGTTGTTCTAGCTCTCTTGAGGTTCTTGAAGTCAATTCGCGTCTCGAGGTGAATTCCTCTGTTCTTCCTCTGATGCCTCAAGCGGTGTTGGCATTGGATGCATTGCAAGCTATGATTAACAATGCAATCCAAAGCAACTTGTAGCACCTTAGTGTGAACCAAGTCCCTGCTCATAGATGGGAAGCTCAGTTCTTTCGGAGCTTTAGGAAAGCAAAGCCTCCGTCATTCGATGGCCAGCCTGGAATTTCGAGGCTGTTGAAGAATGGACTTCGGAGTTAGAAGCCCTATTTGAGTATATCTAGAGCTCTACGATGACAAATCTGAAGAAAGGAAAAGTCTCTAAAGGTGAGGAGTCGGTTTCACCTTCCATTTTCAAGCTAGTGTTCTTTCCTCGAGTTTATCTATTGCTCTGGAATTACCCTTCCTCTGTCGGTGCTTTGTCATCTGAATCTATATGTGATGTGAGATCTTAGTCTTGCTTTGGTGTGTTTTTATTGCACTAAAGTATTGTTCACAGTTAAAAGTATTGTTCTTTTCATTGGGAATACCTTATATGCATTGTTCTTTTCATCTTCAATGTATTTTTTTTTAAAAGAGAAATTTTGATGGATGGACTAATTTGAAATCTTATTTTCAGATTTGTCAAAAGATTTGAAAATTTACAACGATTAGATTTTCGTGTGAATTTCCTTACTATATTGCCCTTGTTCTGATTCTCTCTCCACAATCAAATTTAACCCTAAAATATTTTGTCAATTATCTTTCCTAATTAAAATTCAATCCATATATAAATCAATCTTCTTAATTCTCTTTGCAAGTTCCACAATTTTAGAAATTTGATTAAATTTTATTTCTTGACTTCTCAATTTCATCTTCTTCTCCCTCCATAATAAATTCATTGATTTTGTTTATTCTCATTCCTATGTTATACCTAATGATTAAATGTTTTAAATTTGATTTGAAAATTTTAATATTTTTTTCTTAATAATCTCATAATTTTTGCATTGATTTTGTATAACATGATTTTTTTTTCAAGATTTTTTCATTTTACAAAAAAAAAAACATTGATATTCGTATATAATTTCATATATACCTTATATATAGCATGTATGTTTTTCCTAAATGTCTCACAATCTTAGCTTTGATTTTGTATCATATACTTTTTTTCCTAGTTTTTTGCATTTTGCGGACAAACATTTATATTCATATATACTAGTTTATATATACTATGTACATAAGTTTTTTTTAATCATTATTGTAGTCACATATACTAGGTTTTTTTTTTGTCCTAACTATAGTATTAAATATACATTTGGTATATTTCGGTACTTACCAATATATATATATACCCCTACATTTTTAAAAATAAAATAAAATATACTCCTACATTTAAGAAAATTATAGCTATTGGAAAAATAAATATATATACAACCATAAAAACTCTACTATTTTAAATAATAATAATAATAAATTTTCCCCTATTATGGATTTCATCAAATACACTCGGTATATTTCGTTATTTGCAAATATATAATCCATATATTTGTTCGTCACCACCGTCATGTCATTTGCATAAATATATATACGGATATATATCTTTTCCAAAAAAAAAATCATATCCAAAATATGCCCCTCATATTATTAAATATACTATTACATTAGAAAATATATACATGGTATGAACTAAATATACCACTATATATATATATAAACTTTACTATTTTCCAAAAACTCTCTTCTCCGACAACCACGTGACTTCTCATTGAGCTCCTCCCTGTAGCGGCATTGACAATCTATTGTTTGGAATGTTGCTAGCTTGAACAACAGCAACGATTGCGAAATCTGGTGATGTCCATGGTGGGACAACAGTAGAAGGAAAGGCGGTTGATGAGCTCTGCGACGCCCATTGATGTGCGAGTGCTAGTTTGGGTTTGCGATGACAATGGCACTTCCAATGGTGGCTGGTCATCAGTGACAATGAGAAGAAGAGGAGATCATAGATGAAAGATAGGGAATCGAAGAAGAGGGAGAGGGAAGCCGAGAGTAAGGGAGAGAGATCATCAGGAAGGGAGAGAGAGGAAGAAGCCATGTGAGAAAGATGTGGAGTAGTTTTATGGATTTTTTTTTTTTTTTTTAAAGATGGGGAGTGATTTTAGAGATCCATCCAAATTTGAAAGTGAATTAATGAATTGGATTCTTTTTAATAGGAAAGAATAAAATATGATTTTTCCTTTTATGATTTTTTTTCTATTTTAAATACAAAAATTATGAAAGAGGGCATAAATGCAATTGAATATTAACTTATATGTAAAAACTCTAGGCTCTTAGGCTATTTGTGTAAAAAAAAAATGGTAGGTTTAAACAAAAACAAAATATATGGTCCATTTATAAGCTAATCATGTACTTATCCCTTTTTCAAATTCAACTTCATATTCAACTACTTGAATTTAAAAGTAAATCATGTATTATTTTGTAACCACAAAATAAAGGGCAATCAATTTCACATTTTTAGCTAAAATTATTTAATTATTTAATGGTAAGTTTAATTATTATATCATTGATGTAAAAAAATCGTTAAATTTTTATTTAAATGCAAAAAGAAATCTTTCTCTGTTATAAAAAACGTGAAGAACAATAAGAACACTAAGAGAGATCAAAAGAGCAAATGTCTTCTCATTCAAGTGTGTGTTCAACCCTTCATACACCTCCCTATTTATACTAATACAATAGGGATGGTTACAACCTTAAAAGACCTAAAATAGGAAGAAGGGAGAATCTTATGCCTATTGTTAAGGAAAGTCATGGGGAGAGCCCTAAAATGGTGGGGTTGAATGGTTAAATATGGATATCTATTAATACATATACAATGTATTTATAACACTCCCCCTTAGATATCCATTGTATATGAAAAATATGTCTCGTTAAAACCTTACTAGGAAAAACCCAATGGAAAAAACCTAGTGAAGGAAAAAGAGTACATTATATTTATATACATTAACAATTGCCTCATTAAAAACCATAGTTAAGGGAAAAAGAGTGCAGTATATTTACTCCCCCTCATGGAAACATCATTTGAGATCTCTGAGTCGTTGCATTCCAAAGTTGTGCACCAACTTCTCAAAGGTTGCAGTAGGTAATGCCTTTGTAAATAAGTCTGTTAAGTTGTCTTTTGAAGAAATTTGTTGAATAGTGATATCACCATTTTCTTCAAGATTATGAGTGTAGAAGAGCTTTGGTGAGATATGCTTCGTTTTATCTTCTTTAATGTATCCTCCTTTGATTTTCGCTATACATGTTGTATTGTCTTCATATAGCGTTGTTTGCTGAAGACCGCAATAGAGTAATAAGGGACTACGCTTTACCAGTTTTTCAGACATTAAATCCAGGAATTTTGGAGCCACCGATAGATGCTCCACAGTTTGAACTTAAACCAGTGATATTCCAAATGTTGAATACCATGGGCCAATTCTCTGGACTTCCAAATGAAGATCCACATAAACACATTAAGCTATTTTTGAGAGTTTGCAATTCTTTTAAAGTTATAGGAGTGCCTGAAGATACTTTGAAGCTAAAGCTTTTTCCATTTTCTTTGTAGGGAGATGCTGAAGCTTTGTTGGATTCATTCCCTCCAAACTCCATCACTTCTTGAAACGATTTGGCTGAGGAATTCTTAGAGTAGTTTTTTCCTTCAAATAAAAATGTCAAATATAGAGCTGAAATTATTGTTTTCAGACAATCTTACAATGAACCTCTGGATGCAGCTTGGGAAAGATTTCAAAGGCTGGTTCGGAAGTGTCCACACCACGGATTGCCTGCTTGCATTATCTTGGAGTATTTTTGTAGTGGATTAGATCAAGCTTCGAAGGCACTAGTCAATGCATCTGCAAACGGATCTTTCTTGAAGAAGTCTGCAAATGAGGCACATGCTATCTTGGACACCATAGCCACAAATAATAGACATTGGGGAGAGATTGAGCCAACAACAATTTTGAAGAATCCAGTTAAAGCAGTGGAAACAGAGGCTCATTCTACTATCCAAGCCCAGATCAAAGCGATCCACAGCATGATGATGGGCATGACTATGGACAATCAAGCAAATATAGCCCCTGCCAATGCTATCTCTTCTCCCTGTTGTGAAATCTGTGGTGAGGAACACATTGCTAATAACTGTCCACTAAATCTCGCGTCTGTCTTTTATGTAGGTCAACAAAGGAACCAGAGCCAGAATAGATGGAATCTATACTCGGCCACGTACAACCCAGGTTGGAGACAGCATCCAAACTTCTCTTGGGGAGGACAAGCTGGCTAGAGTAATTCCAACACAAATCATTTCGGGAAACCTCCTACACAACAGCAACCGTAGAAGAACTTCCAACCAGTCCAAATGCAGAGTTAAGAGTCAAATCTAGAGACTCTTATGAAGGAGTACATGGCAAGAAACGATGCTGCAGTTAGGAATTTGGAAGTATAGATTGGAAAGATTGCTCAGGAGATTAAAAACAGACCACAAGGGACGTTGCCAAGCAAGATCGATATCCCTCACAGAGGGTGATTCGAAGTCAAATTCAAGCAGAACTCATTTGAAAGAAGAGGGTGGTGACAGAACCCTAGTTGACGCCTATGAGTAGGGATGCCCGAGGTTCTTCTTAGATGACTAAATTCTAACCTTAGTTAGACATCAAACCTTAGGGTTTGTAGGGATTTTCACCCATTCCTACTTGTAAAAGCGAGAGAGTGCAGTGTCTATGCGAACTCTAGAAGGATTGGATAAATAGAAAAACCCATAGTATTTGGCTACTGTCTTTATTTCCAGCTTTTGAAACTTTTCATTTATCTGTATTCTTTACATCTTATTTTCAATGAAAATGTATTCATTTGCACTTTATCTCACCATGAGTAGCTAAATTTCGTTGAGGGGTTCAATATGGTGAATTCCCTTATGGTTCAATAGCTTGAAAGTGTTTTATTTGCTTAAGTATTGTTCAATGCATGTCATTCCTTATTTAATATCATTCTGATCTTGTTGAGTTTAACTTGATCACTTAGACTTTGCATGCTATGTGAGTTTGATCTCGAAAGGGACAGACGATATCGATTCTCATAAAGGTGATATAGGAGAAAAAGCTCGAAAGAGATTGTTCAGTGGTATAGGGCAAGCTGCCTAAGGCATCCTATATCAACTATAGGGTTATAGATTGCATTCGTGAATCATCTATGTCGGAGTCAAGTCAAAGAAATTTGCATAACGGTACTCGCTTAGCCTTCTAACGATTCTTGGGAGCAAGGCCAAACAGAAGTTAAATCTGACCCAATGCATTGAATAAGCTTAAGTTGAATAATCCATGATTACGGTTAGTGCCTTTGGGATGAATCCATGTTGAATACCTCGTTTTATTTCTTATTGTTATTCTTTTATTTATTTTCTTGGTTTATTTATTTTTCCAAAAACCAATCATCAATCATTTCTTTGGTTACCAATTTTTAAGCAGTCAGTTGAGTAGTTTCTTCTTCAAATCTGAATTTCAAATTTAGTCCTCGTGGAATCGATACCCTTGGAATACTTCTAAGGTTTTTATTATTACGTGCGATAGTTTATACTTGGTGCGGCGGTGGCTGAATGGATGGGTGTGAGATAAGATGGTAAATAATAATAAGATAAATTCAGCCAACCTTTAGTGCAAGTATACACTGTTGCACGTAGTAATAAAAAAACCTTAGAAGTATTCCAAGGGTATCGATCCCACGAGGACTAACTGGAAATTCAGATTTGAATAAGAAACTACTTTACTGATTGCTTTTGAAAAAGGTAACCAAAGAAAATAAGTTGATTGATTGGGTTTTTGAAAAGATAAATAAAACAAGCAAGTAAATAATAAAGAATAACAATAATGAACAACGAGGTATTCAACATGGGTTTATCCCTAAGGTAATAACAATAATCATGCAATATCTAACTTAAGCCTATTCAATGCATTGGGTCAGATTTAACTTCTATTTGGCCCTTGCTCCCAAGAACCGTTAGAAGGCTAAGCGAGTACCGTTATGCACATTTCTGTGACTCGACTCCGACATAGATAATTCACGAATGCAACCTATAACCCTATAGTCGATATAGGGTGCATACCGCCGAACAATCTCTTTCAAGCTTTTTCTCCTATATCACCTTTATGAGAACCGATATCGTCTGTCCCTTTCGAGATCAAACTCACATAGCATGCAAAGTCTAAGTGATCAAGTTAAACTCAGCAAGATTAGAGTGATAATCAATAAAGAATGACATGCATTGAACAGAAACTTAAGCAAATAAAACATTTTCAAGCCATTAAACCATAAGGGAATTCACCATATTGAACCCCTCAACGGAATTTAGCTACTCATGGTGGGATAAAGAGCAAATGAATACATTTCCATTGAAATAAGAATGTAAATAATACAGAATAATGAAAAGATTCAAGAGCTGGAAATAAAGGAGAGAGCTAAATATTATGGGTTTTTCTATTTACTCTATCCTTCTAGAGTTCGCTAAGACACTCCACTCTCTCGCTTTTACAATTGGAAATGGGTGAAAATCCCTACAAACCCTAAGGTTTGATGTCAAACTAAGGTTAGAATTCAGTCATCTAAGAAGGACCTCGGGCATCCCTACTCATAGGCGTCAACTAGGGTTCTGTCACCACCCTCTTCTTCCAAATGAGTTCTGCTTGAATTTGACTTCTAATCTCAAGCTTATATAGTGTAGAAAGTGGTTCAGGAGCTGCGAAATAGGGGCTTGAAGGTTGCCCAGTCAGTTTCGGGGTCAAAACAGCCAGTTAGGTGCGAAGAAGACTCGTCAACAACGACCCGCGAACGACTCGAAACGGTCTCGGTTTTTTTCCAGAAATGCGGTCGCATTTCTTGGGAAATTCCAGCTTTTCCTCTATTTTTTCTGCACAACAACAAATTAAGTCAAATTCTCTTAAAATCAAGTCTTTTTAAGCACAAATGAGTATAATTTGACAAAAGTGATGTTCAACACCCTAACTTAACAACTTCAGTATATTTTGAGCTCGGTAACACTAAATTGATCACAACATACAACATTTGGCCAAGAAATGAGCTAAATATAAGGGCAAAATAAGTATATTTTTGACCTTTATCATACCCCCAAACTTAACTCATTGCTTGTCCTCAAGCAATTGCAAATCAAAATGTTAGAGATCAACTTGTTAATTGCCAATCAGAATGTAAGAGCTAAATCATAAATTGCGAATCAAAATGTTAGAGTTCATGTATAGTAATCAATCATGGTACTAGTATCAACTTTTCATTTGAAATCAAGTGACATGGAATCAAGTAAACATGTTTTTCAAGATCGTTTTCTAAAAAGTTTGCCTTTCAGGAGAGGGTTCTACTCTAGTGCCAGTCACAACGTCTGAGTTTCCTAGGCATGAAGATTTCTATTGTTCCTTTTTCAAAGCAAAACTCTCTCTAATCCATCCTAACCAAATGTGTTTAAACTACCCAACTTCTACTCATAGAGCCTAGTGTAGTCCTTTTAGTTTAAGAAAACAATCTTGAGGAAAGCATGAGCATACATGAATGACTAGACCTTTTCTATCTCCCCCAAACTTATTTGACTGCTGGTGCTCTTTCTATTCCACTTCTTTTTCTCCCAAGAGCATCCTTGCTTTCATTTTTACCTTCGTTCTAGCTTATCGACACTTTGTGGTGAAGATATCTAGCTACGAGCAAAGTTCACGAGCTCGGAACGATACTCACTTCCCTAGGTAAACCTTTCATGCAATGGTAAACCATGGGTGTCATGAATGCCCCTGGTTACTCAGTAAACCCTAGGAAGGAGGAGTAACTCTCAGTTTTTTCTCTTTTTTTTTTATTTTATTTTTTATTTTTTTTCAACTATACTGAGCACATATTCTTTCCCAGCAGTACAAATTTACAAAGGTATTTACATAGTAAAGCATAAAGCACCCCCCAAACTTAAAATTAGACAATGTCCTCATTGGCTTTGTTTTTTAGGCATGGGCTTAACATAAGGCTTTTTGTTTTCAAAACATCAAGGCTAAACTCTCCTAGAGTGTTAGAAAGGTTAAACACGAGGAAGTTTAGACTCTAAGAAAATTTTGTAAAGAAAAAGACTAATGGAAAGCCTATGACTAGAAAACAATTCAGTTGTGACGGTGGAACTTTTGAGATAGAACAAAGCTCTAATTTTCATCATAAAGGGCTTAAAAGAAAACTCCTTTGAAAACATGCTTTTCTTCCAAAACATTTTAAAGCAATTTTTCTTAAAGTTGATTTTTTCTTCCAAAAAGTTTTCTTCCAAAAAGTTCATAGGTTAAGCTCAAAGAACATCAAGCAGATTTTTCAAAAAAAAAAAAAAAAAAAAAAAAAAGATCTAAAAACCCAAGTTTTTCTAATCTAAACTATCCACAAACTATCTAACCTACCCTATGATCAAAACTAAACAATTTAAAGTAATCCAAACAGCAACTAATCAATAAAAACAGAATTTAAAACGTGCTAAAACTAAAACAAAAAATGGCAAGCATAAAAAACATAATTATATATACAAAAACAACAAGTAAAGGGGTCAGAAAACTCCCCTATTCCTCGTCCGAGGAACTCTCTTTCTCTTCATCATTTTCATCATCCTCTTCATCAGAATCCTTCTCTTCTTGAGGCAGCAGCGACTGAGGGAAATTGGGAAAGACCAGAGCAATGCTTGGGGCGATAAAGAGATAGAACTCTCTAATGGCTTCATCCCGCTCTTTTGCATATGTCCAATACGTCTTCAGGTTCTCCCTGATTTGATTTAGCTGGCGATAGGCAATAGGTAGGGCTTCCGATGATGGCGAAGGCCCTGTGAAAGGAGTGTGCTGGGATGGAGAAGCTACATTCGGCCCTGATTGAGGAGTGGCCTGAGATGTGGAGGCTTTATCTTTCTTCTGGATGCTATTCTGCTGGAGCTTCCCGATCAAGGACAGGTCAATGGTCGGCTTGAAGAAGTGACGCTCCTCATCCTTGCCCGGAACGATCTTCACCCTTTGGCAGAGCTGGGTGATGAGTGATCCAAAGAAAAGCTTGCCTGCTCTTTTTCTCCCACAGGCTAGAATCTCATCCCTGATTATGCTCCCCACATTGATCTCCAACCCCTTCATAAGGCAATAGAGTAGCATCACTCTATCCACTGAAATCGTGCTGTCGTGGGTGGTTGGCATCAAACGGTTTTTGATGAAGTGAAGCCAAACTGCCGATTCTGGCTTTAGGTCGCTTGGCACCAGAGACTTCACTTTTATCTGTGATTCTTTCCACTGAACCCCGTTGTTGGCCACAAGTTTAAGAGCTTCCTTCATTTGTTTGGCTGAAGGGTTCCTAATCACATCATTCCCTCTTGGGTTCAAGGGTGCCATGATCCTGTACACCCTATTAATGTCGATTGAGGAGAAACTGACCATCTTCCCCCTCACCACCGCCATGCTAATGCTCTCCTCCCTTAGGCCGACGTAAAATTCACGAACTAAAGGCACAACAGCCTCCTGAGGGTGAGCACAGAACTCCTGCCACTTGTATTGAAAGATAACTCTTGTTACGAACTCTGGCAGTGCTCCTGCTCTGTTTGAGAATCCCTTCTCATTGAGGAAGTCTCTCTTTTTCATGATCTCCATCAGTTCCTGAAAATTAACATCTTTAAATACCTCAGGGAATGGATTTTTAGGAGATGCAGCCTTCGGTGACTTGCCCTTTGGCTTGACGGGAGAGATGGTAGGAGGAACTGCAGGAGAGGTGTCCATGGACCTTGTCCTCAGCCTCTTGGAAAAAATTGGGTCATTCTTGTTCTTTGTCCTCCTCTCGGCCTTTATCTCTCTCTTTCTTTTTCTTCTTAATGCTGCAGAGATAGGAACTTGGTCGCCATCTAGCTCCCTTATCTCTAAATCGGATTCTGAATAAGAGTCAATGGAGGTTTCGGCCTCCTCATCTTCTTTTTCTTCTTCTTCATCCCTCTTCTCTCCCGAAGAGGTGCTATCAGCTGCTGGTGGGTCATTCGTGAATAGAGGTTCAAAAACCTCTTCAGCTGGCTGAGCAATGGTGGCCTCTGCTAGGCCTTCTTCAGAATGTGGCCCAGATGCGGTCGCATTCTGTCCTTCATCCTCTACTTCTCTTTCTTTTTCTCTTTCTAAAATTTCTTCAGTTGGCCCCTGTTGGGCCTCTTCTTCTACCCTCCCTTGCAGCGCCTCAGCCTCACTTTGAGCCTTGTGGAGTGGCTCAAAGGCTGCAAGGAAGTCTTCAGCTTCCTTTCTTCTTTTCTCGTCTTCTCTCAATTCTTCTCTTATCTTTTTCTCTTCCTCTAGGAGTTGCAAATCAATGGCTGCCCTCCTGAGGCTTTCACCTAATCTTCTCTCTTCTTCTTCAGCTAGCTTGGCCCTCTCGGCCTCTTGTCTTTCCTCTTCTCTTTTCCTCTCTTCTTCAAGATCTCTTTCCTTTGCAAAGTTGTCTTCCTCAACCATTTTCTGATTTTCCATCTCTCTCTCAACTTTGATCTTTTTCGAAGCATCCTACTCAGCCTTGTACCCTTCAGCAATCGCAAGAGCCTTTGCCACTGCTTGGCGAATTATTCCTTCGAATACGTCCGGAGGCATTCTTGCGGTTTTGAGCGGCTCGATAACAAGCGGCTTTTCAGGCACAACCCTCTTCGGGCTCCTCTTTCTTGCGCTATAAGTAACAATGGGTTTGGTCCTGCAAGATAAAGAGGGGTTAGTTGAAGGTTCAGAAGCCTTACCCGTTGAAGCTTCTCCTTGCCGAGAGCTTCTAGCTGCCTTGGCGGCTTCTTCTTCATCTCGCTTATTCCCTTCTTCTTCAAGGGCAGCACGTCTCTGAGCTCCCATCTCCCAGATCATCGCAAACCACTCCCACGAGCGTTTTCAGAACTGTTGAGTGGCGGGTTTTTGGGTTTGACGGACGGCAGTGGCGCTCGTGGACCTCCGTGGTGTAGACGAACTCGGCATCTCCCTCGAACTGGCCGGCATTGCCGAATAAGATGGAGTTTGATCGTTGGGTCCGACGTTCACGACCGCCGGTGAGAATCCCGTGGGTCTCGTTCTTTGCGTATCGTGCATGGGCGTTTCAGATCGCTCCTCTTTCCGCCGCACACTAGCTTTCGCTTCGTGGGTGTTCGGATTACTCTGAGAACGAGTAATCTTGCGTGCGGATGATGATTTTTTAGTGTTCTTCATCTTCTTTGAGCGTGGGTTTTTCCAATCAGGTCACGTGAAAATCGTGACTCCCACTTATTCTTGAAAATGCGATCGCATTCTCAAATACACTAGTGAGAAATGCGGTCGCATTTCACCTAGTTTTTTTCTGACTTTTCATTTTCCCTTGCTTTTTCCTCTTTTCTGAAACACTCATAAACAAGTTAGAAAGCTCATATGCTTAATCATGTTTTATTTTACTTTCTCTTTTTTCTTTCTTTCTTTTTCCTCTTAAGAGAAATTAAGGCAAAACGTTTTGATCAATTCAACTTCCAGGTACGTCCCCAGGTAGAGGTGTTCTCTAGGTCAGCTTAAGTACCTCAGCCTAGCCAGGACTTTCCTTAGACAAAGTTCCCTCTTGATCAAAAATCATTTATTCTAAACAAACTCACAATTTTTCCTATTTTTCTGCTTTTATTTTAAGGACGAGACAGGGCACAAAATAATATGGTCTTTTCAAAACTCCCAGGTAAATCCCCAGGAAAAGGTGTTCCCAATGGTCATCTTAAGTACCTTTTCCCAGACAGGATTCTCCTAGACAGAGTTTTTACTCTTGTCCAAATATTTTGGATTCCTTGTCTAGATAATTATTTTATAGATCCAGATAATATACAAAAATTAATCTTTCAAGGTGTAGAAGTCATACCAAGTCAATCACGGAGACATGGGCTTCCTCATCCTCAAAGCCTCTCCCCCAATATGGTTTGATTCTTTGTCCATTTACCTTGAAGTGCATGCCTTGATTATCTGTCAATACCACAGTCCCATTTTCACAATCTTGAAGGGCCCTGACCATCTTGACTTGAGTTTTCCTGGAAATAGTCTGAGTCTGGAATTAAAAAGTAATACTTTCTGGCCTTTGTAGAACTCCTTTGGGTGAATTCTTCTATCATGCCATCGCTTGACTTTCTCCATGTAGAGTTTTGCATTTTCATAGGAGAAATGTCGGAGTTCTTCCAGCTCGTTAAGTTGTAACTTCCTCTTGATCCCTGCTTTCTCCATGTTGAAGTTAAATTTTTTCAATGCCCAATAAGCCTTGTGTTCTAATTCGAGTGGCAAGTGACAGGCTTTCCCGAATATGAGGCGGTACGGAGACATTCCTAAAGGTGCTTTATATGCAGTTCTATGGGCCCATAATGCTTCATCAAGCCTTAATGACCAATCCTTGCGAGTGGGATCCACTGTTTTTTCCAAAATAGCCTTGATTTCCCTGTTAGAGAACTCTGCTTGTCCATTGGTTTGGGGATGGTAAGCCGTAGCTACCCTGTGTCTAATGTTGTATTTGGAAAACAAACTGGCTATTATTTTGTTCAGGAAGTGAGATCCTTCGTCACTTATGATGAAGCGAGGGGTTCCATATCTTGTGAAGATATTCTTTAGGAAGAATTTCTTTACCACCTTGGCATCATTTGTTGCAGTTGCTATTGCCTCAATCCAGAGCAAGATGTAGATGTTCCCAAAGGATGGTGGGAATGATCCCATATAAAGTCTATCCCCCACACGTCAAAGATTTCCACTTCGAGTATGAAGTGTAGAGGCATTTCGCTTTTAGCTGTTAGGTTCCCTGTCCTTTGGCATTGATCACAGTTTTTCGTGAAGAGGTGCGCATCTTTGAAGAGACTGGGCAAAAAATAGCCGGATTGGAGAACTTTGGCTGCTGTCTTGAGTCCTGTGAAATGTCCTCCATATGGAGCTGCATGACAAGCTCCCAATATCAAAGGTATCTCCTCCTCCGGTACACACCGTCTTAGTATTTGATCAGGCCCTAGCTTATACAAATACGGTTCATCCAGTAGTAGTCTTTGACGTCTTTTAAGAACTTCTTGAGTTGTTGAACAGTTGCCTCTAGTGGTTTTAGTCCACTAACTAGATAGTTTACATAATCTGCAAACCATGGAAGTTCAACAGTTCTGACCGCCAAAATTCGCTCATCCACAAACGACTCTTGAATGTCCAGCCCTTTCTCTATTTGTGCTTCCTCTCCAAGTCTTGATTGATGGTCTGCTACATGATTTTCTGTTCCTTTCCTGTCTTGGATCTCTATGTCAAATTCCTGCAAAAGCAAAATCCATCGAATTAGTCGAGGTTTGGCATCTTTTTTTGAAAGTAAATGCTTGAGGGCTGAATGGTCTGTGTGAACTATGACTTTAGTTCCCACAAGGTAGGATCTAAATTTGTCAAAACCAAACACTACTACCAGTAATTCCTTTTTTGTGACTGTATAGTTCAACTGAGCCTCGTTGAGCGTCTTGCTTGCGAAGTAGATAGGTTGCACTATCTTTCCTCTTTTCTGACATAGGACTGCACCAACTGCAAAGTCACTAGCGTCGCACATCAACTCAAATGGTTGAGTCCAGTCTGGTTCAATTATGATTGGCGATGAGCTTAGTGCCTTCTTTAAAGTCTCAAACGCTTGTTTGCAATCTTCATCGAAGTCGAATGGTCTATCTACCTCCAAAAATCGGCACAAAGGTTTGGAAATTTTAGAAAAGTCCTTAATAAATCTTCTACAGAAACCTGCATGGCCTAGGAAGCTTCTGATATCTCGCACTGTTTTTGGGAAAGGCAACTTGGATATGATCTCGACCTTTGCCTTGTCCACCTCAATTCCTTTCCTGGAAATGCGATGCCCAAGGACTACGCCTTCTCGTACCATAAAATGGCAGTTCTCCCAGTTCAGTACCAAATTGGTTTCTTCACATCTTTCTAGCACTTGGTCTAAATTCTGTAAGCATGCGGAAAATGATTCATCGAAGACAGAGAAGTCATTCATGAATACTTCCACAGTCCGTTCTACCATATCGGAGAATATAGCCATCATACACCTTTGGAAGGTGGCTGGTGCATTGCATAAACCGAATGACATTCTCCGGAAGGCAAACGTTCCGTATAGACATGTGAACGTTGTCTTCTCTTGGTCTTCTGGGGCTATTGTTATCTGGTTGTAACCGGAGTAACCATCTAAGAAGCAATAATAATCCTTCCCTGCAAGCCTGTCTAGCATCTGATCTATGAATGGCAACGAGAAGTGGTCCTTCCTGGTCACTTTATTAAGGCGACGGTAATCTATGCAGACTCGCCATCCTGTAACCGTCCGTGTTGGGATCAATTCATTTTTCTCGTTCTCCACTACGGTCATTCCACCCTTTTTTTGGAACGCATTGAACTGGGCTGACCCAACTGCTGTCTGCAATTGGGTAGATGACTCCTACATCCAACCACTTTAAGATTTCCTTTCTAACAACTTCCTTCATGATGGGATTTAATCTCCTCTGACTCTCAATGGAATTCTTAGCTCCTTCTTCAAGGTTTATCCTATGCATGCAAAATGAGGGGCTGATTCCTTGAATGTCTGCAATTGTCCATCCTATTGCTTTTTTATGTTTAGAGAAGACCTGCAACAAAGAATTTTCATCTTGTTCAGTAAGGTAAGTTGAGATAATGACTTGTAATGTCTTTTTTTCACCAAGGAAGCTATATTTGAGGTGCTCTGGCAGAGGCTTGAGTTCCAGTTCAGGAGGATTGATCAGAGATGGTTGTAACGGTCTGATTTCTTCTTGGTCTGATGAATCCCTTAATGCCTCTATCCTTGCTGCTGTAGAATCATTTGTGACTGGTATTCCTATTTCTTCAATCCCTTCTTCTTCTATTTCCTCCTTTTCAAACTTGTTCCCTTTCAGAGGTTTTCCCTTTAATGTTTCTTGCAAAATAGATATAGAGAGTTCGTCAATTTCTTCAATCATAGAACATCTCTCAAGGTATCCTGGATATTGCATTGCCTTCATCACACTAAAAGTGACTTGCTGATCATTGACCCTCATGGTCAATTCTCCCTTCTGCACATCAATTAGGGTTCTGCCAGTGGCTAGGAACGGTCGTCCTAAGATGATCGGCACATCCTTGTCAGCTTCACAATCTAAAATGATGAAATCTGCAGGGAAAACAAACTTGTCAACTTTAACCAATACGTCTTCAATCTTTCCAATGGGATGTGTAACTGATCGGTCCGCCAACTGTAAGGTTACAGTTGTAGGTCATGCTTCACCTATCCCTAACTGTTTAAAAACCAAAAATGGCATTAAGTTGATGCTTGCTCCTAAGTCGCACAGAGCTCTGCCTACATCCCTACCTCTGATAGAGCATGGAATGGTGAAGCTTCTTGGGCCTTTAAGCTTGGGAGAGATCTCGTTCTTTACCAGTGCACTGGAACATTCCATGAGTGCAACCGTTTCGTATTCTCCCAACCTTCTCTTTTTTGACAGGATATCTTTTAGGAACTTCACATAGGTAGGCATTTGTTCAAGTGCTTCTACTAATGGGATATTGATGTGTAACTGCTTTAATACATCCAAAAACTTCTTGAACTGTACATCTTGTGAGGCATGTTTGAATCTCTGAGGGTACGGAGGAGGTGGTCTGTAATCTAGATCTATCACAAATTTTTGGGGTTTTGTGGTCGCATTTCTTTGTCTTTTCTCCAACTTTGATTTTTCTTCTTTTCCTACCAAGGCTTCAGGCTCCTTGGTATTTTCTACCTTATCTTCTTTATTCTGTAAAACATCTGAGGTACTGTCTAACTTCTTTTCACAAATCTTTTCTCGAGCTTCAACTGGGATCTCTACTTCTTGATTTACAGGATACTTTGGTCCATCGTATTCTAATCCACTTCTTAAGGTTACTTCCTTGCATTGTTCCTTGCCTTCTCTGTGAGGGATCTCGGTCTTGCTAGGCAATGTCCCTTGCGGTCTATTCTTAATCTCCTGAGCAATTTGTCCAAGCTGAACTTCCAAATTCCTTACTGCAGCATCGTTCCTTGCCATGTGCTCCTTCATAAGAGTCTCTAGATTGGACTCTTGACTCTGCACTGGAACTTGTTGGAAGTTTTTCTGGAACTTGTATAGGCTGCTTTCCAAATTGATTGAGTGTTGGAATTACTTGACCCGACTTGTCCTCCCCAAGAAAAATTCAGATGTTGTCTCCATCCTGGGTTGTATGTGGCCGAATAAGGATTCCATCTATTCTGGTTCTGATTTCCTTGTGGATCTACATAAAAAACAGATGTTGGATTTAGTGGACAATTATCAGCGATGTGTTCCTCACCACATATTTCACAACAAAGAGAAGAGACAGCATTGGCAGGGGCTATGTTGGCTTGATTGTTCATGGCCATGCCCATCATCATGCTATGGATGACCTTGATCTGGGCTTGCATCGTAGAGTTAGCCTCTGTTTCCACTGCTTTCACTGGATTTTTCAAAATGGTTGTTGGTTCATTTTCTCCCCAATGTCGATTGTTGGTGGCTATGACGTCTAGAATAGCATGCGCCTCATTAGCAGACTTCTTCAGAAAAGATCCGTTTGCAGATGCGTTTACTAGTGCCTTTGAAGCTTGATCTAATCCACTATAAAAATGCTCTAAAATAATGCAAGCAGGCAATCCATGGTGTGGACACTTCCGAACCAGCCTTTGAAATCTTTCCCAAGCTGCATCCAACGGTTCATTGTAAGATTGTCTGAAAGCAATAATTTCTACTCTGTACTTGGCATTTTTATTGGAGGGAAAAAACTTCTCCAAGAATTTCTCTGCCAAATCATTCTAAGAGGTGATGGAGTTTAGAGGAAATGAATCCAGCCAAGCTTCTGCATCTCCCTGCAAAGAAAATGGAAAAAACTTTAGTTTTAACGTATCTTCCGGCACTCCTGTGACTTTAAAAGAATTGCAAACTCTCAAAAATAGCTTAATATGTTTGTGTGGATCTTCATTTGGAAGTCCAGAGAATTGGCCCATTGTATTCAACATCTGGAACATCACTGATTTAAGTTCAAACTGAGGAGCATCGATCGGTGGCTCCAAAATTCCTGGATTCAATGTCTGGAAAACTGGTAAAGCGTTGTCCCTTATTGCTCGGTTGCGATCTTCTGCAATGTAGATCGGGTTTTCTTTTTGTGGCACCGGTGGAACTGGAGGAACAGGAGGAATTCTCCCGCCATTCTGCTCCCTTCCACGATCTTGTGGATCAACGCAAGGCTCGACTCCAGGAGGTTCCATTGGAAACTCTTGTATGTAAGATGCTTCCTCTAAAGATTCCTGTGCGTTCAACTCTTGTTGTTCCTTTTTCTTTCGTCTCTGTTCCTTCCTTCAACGACGAAAGGTTCTTTCTATCTCTGGATCAATATCAAGGAGTGGATACCCCTTGTTCATGCACTAACTCCAACCTGCAAAAGAAAAACAAATGCAAATCGAAGTCAAATTCCTTTTGAGACAGAGATGCAGTCGCAATCTGATCGCAATTTCAAAAACAAATCTAGTTTCACTTTTAGTCCCCGGCAACGGCGCCAAAAACTTGGTGCGGCAGAGGCTAAATGGATGGGTGTGAGATAAGATGGTAAATAATAATAAGATAAATTCAGCCAACCTTTAGTGCAAGTATACACTGTCGCACGTAGTAATAAAAAAACCTTAGAAGTATTCCAAGGGTATCGATCCCACGAGGACTAACTGGAAATTCATATTTGAATAAGAAACTACTTTACTGATTGCTTTTGAAAAAGGTAACCAAAGAAAATAAGTTGATTGATTGGGTTTTTGAAAAGATAAATAAAACAAGCAAGTAAATAATAAAGAATAACAATAATGAACAACGAGGTATTCAACATGGGTTTATCCCTAAGGTAATAACCATAATCATGCAATATCTAACTTAAGCCTATTCAATTCGTTGGGTCAGATTTAACTTCTATTTGGCCCTTGCTCCCAAGAACCGTTAGAAGGCTAAGCGAGTACCGTTATGCACATTTTTGTGACTCGACTCCGACATAGATAATTCACGAATGCAACCTATAACCCTATAGTCGATATAGGGTGCCTTAGGCAGCTTGCCCTATACCGCCGAACAATCTCTTTTGAACTTTTTCTCCTATATCACCTTTATGAGAACCGATATCGTCTGTCCCTTTTGAGATCAAACTCACATAGCATGCAAAGTCTAAGTGATCAAGTTAAACTCAGCAAGATTAGAGTGATAATCAGTAAAGAATGACATGCATTGAACATAAACTTAAGCAAATAAAACACTTTCAAGCCATTAAACCATAAGGGAATTCACCATATTGAACCCCTCAACGGAATTTAGCTACTCATGGTGGGATAAAGAGCAAATGAATACATTTCCATTGAAATAAGAAAGTAAATAATACATAATAATGAAAAGATTCAAGAGCTGGAAATAAAGGAGATAGCTAAATATTATGGGTTTTTCTATTTACTCTATCCTTCTAGAGTTCGCTAAGACACTCCACTCTCTCGCTTTTAAAAGTGGAAATGGGTGAAAATCCCTACAAACCCTAAGGTTTGATGTCTAACTCAGGTTAGAATTTAGTCATCTAAGAAGGACCTCGGACATCCCTACTCATAGGCGTCAACTAGGGTTCTGTCACCACTCTCTTCTTCCAAATGAGTTCTACTTGAATTTGACTTCGAATCTCGAGCTTATATAGTGTAGAAAGTGGTTGAGAAGCTGTGAAATAGGTGTTGAAAGGTTGCCCAGTCAGTTTCGGGGTCAAAACAGCCAGTTAGGTGCGAAGAAGACTCGTCAACAACGACCTGCGGACGACTCGGAACGGCGGTCTCGGTTTTTTTCATCGCATTTCTGGGGAAATTCCAGCTTTTCCTCTATTTTTCTGCACAGCAAGAAACTAAGTCAAATTCTCTTAAAATCAAGTCTTTTTAAGCACAAATGAGTATAATTTGACAAAAGTGATTTTCAACACCCTAACTTTACAACTTCAGCATATTTTGAGCTCGGGAACACTAAATTGATCACAACATACAACATTTGGCCAAGAAATGAGCTAAATATAAGGGCAAAATAAGTATATTTTTTAACCTTATCAATACTTGCACTAAGGTTGGCTGAATTTATCATTATTATTATTTATCATCTTATCTCACATCCATCATTCAGCCTCTGCCACACCACCTACCGAAATTAAACAAAAAAGAAACCAGAGAAATGGAGACTTACGCACAGACTGCTCGCGAAGGAGAAGAAACGCGCGGGTGACTGATCGGAGAAGGAACACCAACGAGTCTGCTATGCGCGCGAGAGGCTACGACGGCTCGGTCTGAGATCGAATGGACGGCGGCGCTTGATCTCTGGCGATAACACAACGAGGCGGTGAGTTTTCTCACGGAAACAAAGAGAGAGAGAGAGAGGGGCGCGAACAGCTGCGGCGTGCTCCGAATGGGCAACGACTTCTCTAACAATGGGGGGTGACTGCGGCAGTGGCGCATGGGTGCTGGCTGACGGGATTGAAACACAGAAAAAGGGGAGGGGCGGCGGCTGAAGAAGAAAACACAGGGGGGCCGGTGGCTTCACACGAAAAAGACAGGGAAGAATAGTAGAACTTTGGGCTTTTTCTTTTCCTTTTTTTCTTTCTTTTCTTTTAAATAAACCCAAAGAAGAAGACCCAATTTAATTAGGAATTAGGGTTTACTTAGGATTTTATCTTAAAATCCCAAACTTAACTCCTAAAAGATTTGGGAAAGAAAATAACCCAATTGATTAAGGATTTGGGTCTTTTGATATTTAAAATAAATATCGAATATTAAACCTCCAAACTTTAGGAAATTAAAGATTTAATTAAAAATCTCTTTTCCCTAATTTATAGAAATTTAATTTAATGACCCGAGGCTAAGCTTAAATTCTAATTTTCAAATTAGAATAAAAACGCTCAATTAATTCCAAAATGGCTCGATTTCGAAACGCAGGGCGTTACACATAGTGACCTCGCCCCTGAATGATTTCCACACACCCCTTCATGTATCTCTCTCATAACATATTTAGCATCGCTTGGGGGAAGGCATCTCAGCAACGACATCGAGTATCCTCTTTTGTATAGTTTCCCTTCCCTTAACACGAAATGTGATGCTCGCCTTTGCACTTCTTTAGCCTCTATCTTCTCTGCTGGCAGTTCGCCTTTCCCTAAGTAGTTAAGGATCGGATCCATCCACGAGGCTTCTCTTGCTTCAGGGGAGGGTTCGATTTCAATTGATGGGGTGCCCTCCCCATCTGCAGGATCCTCGGCCTCAGCCTCTGCCCGGCCACCTGTCTCGAGAACCTCTTTAGTACACACTGTGGGCTCAAATAAAACTTCAACTGGTACTGTCCTGCTCAACTCTGTTTCATAGGCAGCCGCCAAGCGGGCCAATGAATCAGCGTTGGCATTTTAGGACCTTGGTATTTGCTTGATCTCCCATTTCTCAAATTTGGACAGCAGTTCCTTGGCCTTGGATAAGTATTCACTCATTCTCCACTCCCTAGTTTGAAACTCTATCATCACTTTCTTCACGATTAGTTGCGAATCGCTCTGAACCAAGAGGTCCGAGACTCCGATCTCCCTTGCCAACCTCAATCCTGCGAGGAGCGCCTCGTATTCTGCCTCATTATTCGAGGCCTTGAAGTTAAACCTCAGGGCATACTCAAATCTCCCTCCATCAGGGGATTCCAGCAAAATTCCTGCTCCACAACCCTTGGTGTTAGAAGACCCATCTACAACGTGTCCAGTCTGTTTCACCTCTTCTATACTCAGCAGATTGACCACTGTGCCTGACTTGTTCTGCTCGGCCTTGGGCCTCTGAGGGTCGGCCTCAGCCTCGACAGCTGTTAACTCTGCCATAAAATCTGCCACAGCTTGCCCTTTCATTGCGGTTCGAGGTTTGTAGTGGATGTCATACTCACTCAGCTCCACTACCCACTTCATGAGGCGACCCGAGGCATCTGGTTTCTGCAACACCTATTTTAGAGGAAAAATTGTCAAGACTGTTACCTTATGGGCTTGGAAGTATGGTCGCAATCTTCTAGACGACGTAACCAAGGCCAGAGCGAGCTTCTCCACTTGGGGGTATCTGGTTTCTGCTCCAACCATCGACTTACTGGTATAGCACACGGGTCGCTGGAGTTTTCCTTCTTCTTTGATCAGTGCAGAACTTACGGCCGTATCTAAGGCTGCCACGTAGAGCAGTAGCTCATCGCTAGGGAGCGGCTTGGCCAAGAGCGGGGCCAAACTCAATTAGTCTTTCAATTCCCGAAAAGCTTTTTCGCACTCTTCAGTCCATTCAAAACGTGATCCCTGTCTCAAAATTTTAAAGAAGGGTAAGCACCTGTAAGTAGATATGCTAACAAACCTGTTCAACGCTGCGATCCTCCCGTTCAAGCTTTGAAGTTGCTTGAGATTTGACGGGGAGGTCATATGCATAATCGCTCTGATCTTGTCTGGGTTTGCCTCTATCCCCCTCTGATGCACCATGTATCCCAAGAACTTTCTTGACGTTACCCCAAAAGCGCACATACTCGGATTTAGTTTCATCTGGTACTTCCGGAGTATCTAGAAAGCCTCGTTGAGGTCGGACTCATGGCATTGAGACTTCAAGCTCTTCACCAGCATGTCATCCACGTACACCTCCATATTCCTTCCCAATAAAGGAGCAAACATGCGGTTTACCATCCGCTAGTACGTTGCCCCGGCGTTCTTCAAACCGAACGGCATGACCTTGTAGCTGTACAACCCTCGACTGGTGATGAATGAAGTCTTTTCCTAATCGAGCTCGTGCATTTTAATCTGATTGTATCCTGAGTACACATCCATAAAACTCAACATCTTGTGTCCTGCTGTTGCATCAACCAACTGATCGATCATGGGTAAGGGATAACTGTCCTTTGGGCATGCTTTATTCAGGTCCGTGAAGTTGATGCACATCCGCCACTTTCCGTTGGCCTTCTTTACCAGTACCACATTGGACAGCCATTGGGGATAGTGGACTTCCCTGATGAATCCCACTTTAAGCAACTGATGACATGAAAAAATGTCATCATTTTCCTATTAATTTTAGCTAGTTTTGTGCATGAATTGTGAGCTTTAATGAATTTTTATGTTGATTTTGTAGAAAACCGAGTTCGGGAAGCAAAACCAAGAATTTTACCAATTTTGGGTATGAAAAGAAGACTTTGGGCCACAAAAGGAGAAAAGAAAAGAATATATTTGAAGTGGAGGCCCAAAAAGTCCAAAAGAATGAAGAAATGAGGCAAAAATCCGTGTTTAAGGCTTCTAGAAGGCCTAGCGTCGAGATGCTAGGCAAGCAGCAAAGAAAATTCCAAAATCGCGATAGCGTCGCGACGCTGCGACAACTTCTGCTCCAAGAAAACTTGACGTCACAACGTCTCGACGCTGTGACGTAGCGTCTTGAGTAGTAAGAAATGTCTGTTTCAGCTCCTATAAATAGCCCCCTTTCCTTTGGTTATTATCATCCCATTTTGGGGAGCTCTCCCCTAGCTCAATAGAGAGAAAAAGTGAGAAGAATTGTGAGGAAAAAGGAGGAATTGAGCGAGATTCCAAGGCTCGGGATTCGAGATGCTCGTGACGGGAGCTTGGGATCAACTTATCGGTTATTTATTCCTTACTTCTTTGTAATTTCTTATTTTAATTTGAGTTAGGCCTATGGATCAAGATCATTTTGGCAAAATTATTTCCATTTGTGAGTAGATCTTGAGACCTAGGGTCGTTATTCTAGTTAATTGGATATTGTAGCGCAATTACTTGGATTATGTAATGAATTTCTTCATATTTCATCTATGCAATTCATTCTTAATGCTTTTAATCTCTTGATCACGGATTAATTGATGTGTTGGTCTAAATTGATACTCGACAGAGAGAAATTAGATTAGATCCTAATTGCATGGCTAACAATTGCTTGGAGCACAAGAGTGAAAGAGAATTGTTAGAAATTGATTATGAAGTTGCTTAATGCCATACTATGATTAACTAAGGAGATGGACACATAAATTAGTTATGTTAGTATGAGATGTGGGGGAACTTGAAAGAGAAATCCACTTATAATTACTTCTAGATTTATGAAATTGAAGATTATTAGTTACATATATCCATGTAATTGAGCTACATATCCAAAAAGCTAGTTAGTACCCTAGGTCAAGCCCCTTTGATAGGAAAATTCCCTTTTACTTGCATGTTTCTTTTTATTAGTTTATTTAATTTTCGCTTTACCAATTCGAGTTGAAATTCTAAATAAAATTAAAACATGATGGTTCTTGGTACTTAATGGATATAATTCAAATTCCCTGAGGATTCGATACTCGGAATACTTTCCGTTTTATATTACTTGCGATACCGTGCGCTTGCGGTAGCGACCAACAGCAACTCATCCACTTGGCTGGCAACAACCTCATTCCTTTCCGAATTGAATGCTCGTCGCTTTTGCTTTACTGGCTTGAAATCACTGTCCACGTTTAATCGATGAACCATCACTTCCGGGTCAATTCCCGGCATATCTTCGTGTAACCATGCAAACAAATCTACATTAGCTCTCAAGAAACCAATCAGTATGTCTCTCTGCTCAGCCCCCAGTTTGGTGCCGATGTTCACTCTCCTTTCCTCATACATTAGTGGCACCAACTCCAATTCTTTCGCTGGTTGTCCCCTTAGGTCAGTTCCAACGGCCTCGTCGATACACGAAACCTTACAACAGTCTCCGAGGTTAGTGTCGGGCCCCTACTAGGGTCGGCCTCAGTCAGATTCGGCGCTTTCTGCTCATACCCGAAGTTTCCTACTGGTTCCTGAACTCACTCCATCCTGCGAACCACCACTGATACGTGGTCTGTACTGGCAAGCACTCTTCCCCATAGACGGCGCCAACTGTTGATGCCAAAATCTGGCCAAGTTACTCACCTGACCTTCATGTGACACCAGCAGTGAATTTGTTGAAGACGGGGAAGACGTGGCCTGCAAAACCAGTAGAACCGCTGCACACCAGTGTGGTGTAGGTGTTGCCTTGTGCAAAGTGATTTACAATATGCAAGAAATCTTCACAAAAACACGTGCAAGTGCACACGATCAGCAGCAAGCGATAAGTATTTTTATATCGTTCTCCACAGGGATTGATGCAACGAAAAACACTATTCTTAAGCCTATTCTCAATGAAATTCGAGTAACCAAAGTCCAAATATTAATTAATAACTAAGATGCACTAATGTAAATAAAATTGAGTGAAATTAAGAAGAATTGAGAGCAAATAACGCAAGAAAAACGGCTGAATGCAGAGGAGAAGTAAGGCTCGGATTAGGGATACTCTGTATTGTTTCCAGGGATTGCTATAGCAAAAACTGTGCTAATTCATCTCACCCAGATTTTTCAACGGGAATTTTCCAATTCTCCAAAGATTAAGGCGATTAAACTCCCATTTAACCCCTTATTTTTAGCTCAATCTGATTAGTGCCCTAGGTGGTGATTTATCCCTAAATACCCACTCATTTTCATGATCATAAAAGACTAAGGTAAAGTAAAACAATCGGTTACTAAATGTTTTCCCAAACACCCAATAACAATGCTAGAAAATGGATGGCCAGTCGAAATTCCAGCTTAAACAATGAAGAACATTTTACTTTAAGATGAAAATAGCACGGTTCAACTATAAACAACCCCTCGTTACAATATAGGATCCCTAATCCTCACCTAAAGAGGATTAGTTCATGTTCAAAGCTAAAATAAGTTCAATACAGCAGAAAATGCTCATACTCAACATACTTTTCAACTTTTTACACAACTAATACCAATGGAAAGATAAAAGATAAGAAGAAAAGACTAAAGAAGAAGTGCCCAAGATAAAATCCAGCTTTCCCAAGCTGAATAATAGCTCCACAGCAGCCCTCCTCTTCTTTTCCTCTGTTTTTGCTCCAAAATCAGCTCCCCAATCGTGAATCTCCTCTCCTTCAGCTTCCTTTCCAAATTAGGGCCTCTTTTCTTTTATACCCAGCCATATTTGTGGGATTCAGGGCTGATTAGACAAGCCTTGCCCACTTGGAAATCATTCTAATGGTTGAAAATAGCTTCAGCCTCCAGCTGGGAATGCCACATCAATTAATGAAGCCTTCCACGTGTAAATCAGCTCCAGCTGCTATTCTGCCTTTTCCAGCTCATGCTACAGCATAGTCTGCAAAGAAAACTGGAGCTCCAAGTCAGTTTAAGTACGAAATTAACGTGAAATTAAAGCCCAAAGCCTCTAATCAGCACTCTCACTTAATAACATTAAAATTCAACTAATTCCAGCTCAAATAACAATTTCCTAAGGCAAAATTAAGCCTTTAAGCCCCAAAATCATGGCTAATAACTCTTATTTCTAAGAGTTATCAGTAGGGACCGAACGTGTGGAACCGGTGCGAACTGGGGCAGTAGGGACCGAACGGAGGCGTAAGGACTCGGCCCACGCAAGTGGACCGAGGCCGACCATATGGGTTGGGCCAAGGCCCGATCCCTCTGGCCTTGGCCTGACCATCTGACCTGTTCCTCCTCCGAGGCCCGTTCCCTGGTTGTCTCCTTGGGCTGGTATTGCATTGTCCTTCTCAGCTCCTTGCATATCGGGGTGGTCCAAAATTACCCACAACAAAGTTTAATTTGGAAATTGAACTGAATGTCAATTTTTTTTTAATTTGGTTTTAAATTAAAATTTCAAAAAAGCTTCAAAATATTAGATAATGTTTTCCTAATTGAATGGTTTTACCACTCATAATTGTTAATTTACATTTGTTGTTAAAGTGTAAATTAATAAATATGAGACAAAATAATTCATGTAGAACCTATCATGGAGTTGAAATAATTTTCAAATTCTTGAGGTAAAGAATTTCCTGTAATTTAGGAAATTCTACATGATAATAAAGTCATGGGTAACCCCACTCACAAAATTAAAACCTTACTTTATTTAAAGATAATGTGAAATTAGTGAGACATTTAATTTTCATTTTTTGTTTAAAATTTGATTTATTTATTTTCATTAAGATATGGACCTTTGATTAATGAATTTGAGTAGTAAATAAAATGTTTTGAAACGGGTGTTGTAGGGTGCTAATACCTTCCCTATACACAGCTGGCCCCCGAGCCTAATTTTGGTTTCTAAGACCAGTTTATTTTTTAAAACGGGTGACCAATCACACCCCAAGATGATTGGTGGTGACTCCAAACCTTTAACCTCGAAAAAGATCCTTAGGAAAGGACGTCGACCGCTCCGCGTCGCGATGACGTTGCGACAGCCGTAAACACTAGGGGTAGAAATGTCAAAAAAAAAATTGGAAAACAGTTCCTGAAAAATGTGGTAGCCAGCCCTACAAGTACTAAACTCCCGTAGCCAAAAAACAAGAGGGGATTTTTTTCATAGCCATTTAGCACAATTCCCCTATATATATATCTATGTGTGTTAATCTTTTCCCACATTTTCAAATTCATAACCAAACACAATTCTCAAATTTGAATTCAAATTTAAAGTTTTTAAATTGGAACCAAACGTGTTTTCAGATATAGTGAAAATAAGAAATTTGTGTTCATTTTTCTGCAAAATTCTTTATTTTCAAAAACAATTTTCAAATCACGAACCAAACGGAGCCTTATAAATTTTGATTTTTTTGAATCTCACAAAAACCAAAAATCAAATAGTGATCAAACGGGCCTAAACTTTTAAAATTCTTAAAGTTAATTTATAGAAATAAGAGACAAAACTTTTCATATTCAAGCATTTTGTATTCTAACTCTTCTTATTCGTACTTTTCACATTATTAAATAACTAAAATTAATTACTATTCAATACTTGTCATATTCAAGCATTTTGTAGTATTCTAACTCTTCTTATTCATACTTTTCACATTATTAAATAACCAATTAATTAAATAATAAATAAATAACTAACTCTTCATTATTGCTCTTAACTCTTAAAAAGATTAGTTATGTCGTTTTATGCCTAGTATGAGAAATATGATCAATAAAATTTGGTAAAAAAATGGACAATTTACCAAATTACAGGCAAATATTGTTCGAAAGAAATTTCTTCCACATCAATACTTTATCACATTCATGATGTGAAATATATAATATATAGTGTGTCATTCTAGCATTTTGTTACATGAGTTGCGCATGATCTACTTGCATTTTAATTTATAGTATCTATTAAAGCTTTTGATTTGGAAGTTATAAATCAAGAGAGGATTCAAGATTTCTATTTAAATGATTTTTTTTTTTTCTAGTTTAGATTTAGGTTAGTGTTTTAATTTTAGATACTCTTTCACACATTTTCTCTTCAATTTTTTCCTTTTAAATTAACCCTTTTTGTCTATCTTTACCAACTTAATGAGATGTAGTGAGACGATTTCTTGTTCTCTTCTTTTGCTCTATATTTTGAGTCATACAAACTATTATTTCCTATGTGAAAAAAGAAAAATAGAGAAACAAATACGCGAACACTATATAACATAATATAAACATTTTCTACTAGTGTTGAAACAAAAAGTAAAGAAACTAAAAAAATGAAAGGAGAGAAAAAAAAAACAAATGGAAAAAATAGGAGAGAAAGATAATAGCTTTTTCATTTCTTATGAAATTTAGGCAACTCTAATGATGTTGACCCTTCAAATCTGGCCCTTGAAACACTCTTTTTAATCGGGTAATAGAGTTGTTGATGATATTTTACTCAAAAGAAGAAGAAAAAAACAAACAGAATTGTTGATAATACAACCAAGAAAGTGGCTAGAGATTCTTGAGAAATGTAGGCCAAATTTGGAGTCGAATACACACCACTCTCATTTGGATCAAAGGAAAAGACAAAAGAAAAAAATGAGAAAACTTTCATAGATATAAAGATGGAGTCTAACTAAAAATATACAGAGAGAGGTAGAAGAGGAATGAATAGAGAAACGGTAATAGAACAGAAGAGTTATGTGAAGAGTTATAGGAGAGAGAGGTAAGAGAAATAATGGGGAGGTGGAGCATTCATGGCTTCCACTTCTTCCCATCCAATAATAATTAAAGCAGTCAATTTTAAATAATTACTTTAAGGTTAATATTAGCAAATCACTAAAATATGAAAGGGTAAAATGGGAAGAAAAGTTCCTCCCCTATAGTACCTTTTATATATAGTATAATAGTATAATTAGTATATAATTTGACGCCAGCATGAGCATAGTTCAACTGTCATCAAGTTTGTACAACTAATTAGAAAGTCTGTGGTTTGAATAGAATATTTAAGAATTTTTTCTTTAAATAAAGATGTTTTTAAAAAGAAATTAACTATTTAAATGAAGATTTCATATGAATAATAAACTATCTATTTGAAAATTAATTAATATTGAAAAGTTAACTATTTGAAAATTTATTAAAAGAATTATTTATTAAAAAAAAACTAAATAGAGAATAATTCTCGCAGGGAACCAATCTCGAAAATTTTGCAGGGACGGGAAAGTCATCCACATCCCCGCTGCCCCCATGGACATCTCTATCAAACACAAACTAATTCTTTTTTTTAGAGAAAATAATTCTTTTTTAGTAAACTATTAATTGAATAATTTTTTCATGTGTTTTCATGTTTAGGAATTTATTTCACGTAGGTAATTATAGGGCATGTTTGGAAGTGATTTAAAAATGGTTAAAATCACTTTTATCATTTTCAAAATTACTCCAAAAGATGTCTTTAATGATTCAAAATCAATTTTGATTGTATGAAAGTCACGTTTAAAAGTGTAAAATCAAACAACAAATTGGTTTTGAATAATTAAAGACATGTTTCTGAATGATTTCGAATATGGCAAAAGTGATTTTACCCATTTCAAAATCACTCTCAAACATGTATATAATCTCAATTTCATATAGTTATAAACTTCATTTTATACTTTTTTTTAAACCTTTTATTCTAATTTACCATTTCTCACTCATTTTTTCTTTAATTAAATAAGCATGAATTAAAAATACTTAAAACGATCGGATTAAATGTTTTATGTTTCCGGCTTTATTTTTTTTAACAAAGAAAGATCATAATTTTCTTTTATCATTCAGGGAGTGTTTCTATTAATATAGACTTGATTATCTTTAACTTAGAAAAATATGAATTAATTTCTTGTTTTGTTATTTTTAATAAATCATGATATATATGCATTAATTTATTATTTTGTTTTTTTTCAATAAATCATGATATGTATGAAGGAGTGTACGAGACACTAGCGGAAGCAATTTGGATCGATGACCTCTCAATTTCATTAATTTTGGAAATGAAAACATGCCAAAAACTAGAACGAAAAACAGAGCAGTAAGTTCCCAACCTTTGGATGAGAAATTCGAGCACTCCTTTGATGAATTCTCAACACAAACACGTCTAGGACAACCACCGTGGTCTTCCCCGCTATCCTTCGACCTTAGAACGAGTTGTGGAACTCTCTAAGTGATGAATTTTGGAAGAATTTCTATGGAGTTCAAGTTTTGAACTTGGTTGAGAGAGATGAAGTTTCGAGAGCAATTGAGTTAATCTTCAGTGAGTTTTTCAGCCTTTTTCCTTCTCAATGTATATTAGAAAACCATGCTCACCTCCTCATAAGATGAGGACACCAAATCACTCATAAATTTGGTGTCTATTTGGTGGCAAATTATAGTGCATTTTGAGGTGAGTCAAGAATACACCACCTCCAAAATTTGGTGGGTTTTTCCATTTTCTTGCAAATTAATTTCACAAAATTAATTTCTAATTAAGATTAATTCCAAAATAATTTTAATTGAAATAATAATTTATAATTAAAATTAATTCCAAATTAATCAAATGTATTTAATTTATTAAATGGATATACGAATCTCGGTTTCTCTCAATATCGATGTTTATCGAATATTAATCCCTATTCATATATGTGATAACTTGCAAAAAGCAAGTTATTAGTCCTTTAAACTTAGACTAAAACAAAGGTCAAAAGAAACAAAGATGTGTCACTTCAGAGCAAAAAGAAAGGAAAATGTGATGATTTTATGCAGCGAGCTATATTCATGTATGCGGTAAGAAATTATAAAATATAAGGCGCTAATGCAACTAATTCAGTTGTTTTCCAAAGTTTTTCTCAGTGCAGGCACACATCCCAAGATGATCAAGAGACAGATAAGATGATGAAAAGACAAGTGCTGACACAACTGATACAGCTAACGCAAGTGGGCGGAAAAAGGGCTGAAAAGTTGAGCAAGTTGCCTAATGATGATTAACACAAGTTGCTAATTACTCGGAGAAGTCATCTTCCTTCACTTATAAATAGAAGCCACATATTCGATGGAAGGGAGATCCTGGACTCATTCATTTTCTTTTTGGGGATCAAGAGAGAAGAAGGGAGATCAACAGAGAAATCACAACGAACTGTGATCTTGATAGCGAGCATAGCTAGCTAGTTTTCCCTAATTAATTTAGCTAGTCTTTTATAATTTATTGGCCAAAATTATGCATTTATGTGTTGTATTTGTAGGAAATATAGTTTTGAGCCAATTGGATGTTCGGGATGCGAAAAGAAGCTGAAGAATGAAAAAAGAATCAAAGTTGGAAGATTGAAGATAGGCCCATCCGCAGACCAGCGTCGAGACGCTACTCTTTGGGCGTTTCGACGCTGACATTCTATATTTGGAGTTTTCATTCTTAAAAAAAAAAAAAAAAAATCATAGCGTCGCGACGCTCTCGGCGAATTTTCCAAATCCGCAGTATCGCGACAGCGTCGCGACGCTGTCTATAGCGTCTCGACGCTGTCGGCAGATTTTCTATAAATTCATCATTTTGTGCTACGGATTGGGGGAGTCCAATTGGTGAGATTTTAGCCCTAATTTCGACTAGAGACCTTCTGTGGGAGCTGAAGGCAAGACCGAGAAACGGGAATCAAGCGAGAAGACGTGGAGATCGTGACGGAGACGTGCGGTGTCGGCGAACTCGAGTTTTCCTTTCTCTTTCCCTTTAACTCTTGTAGTTTTTATGGCTTTTCTTTCAATTAGTGTTTGTGGTTTAAAGACTATGAATTGCTAGTTGTTTGTCTTAGGGTTTGATGTAGTTGCTTAAATTGTTGGATTGAATTTTGGGTATGAATGTGTTCTTATTCTATGCATGCAATTTTATGTGTAATGCTTTCAATTACTTGATCACTAATTGAATGATTTAAGTGTTGAATCTAACTCGGGAGAGAGGATTTGGCCTAAGACTTGCTTTGTTCAATTGCATGACTAGAGTAGAAATTCTAAGTTTGTGACGGGATTTAGAATATCTCTAGAAGTATAACAAGGACCGAACCGAATAATGCCTTGCATGTTAATGAACTTAGATAGGGATATCAAGTTAGTTATATGCATGAGAATCAATTATACTCGGGAGAGGTAATCGTGATAAATGTTTCCTTGGCTTGTAGAATAATTGCATGGTCAATTCATTCCTATTAATCAATCCTCAATCTTAATCAACGAAATCAATTCCCTAAGAGTCTTTCCATTTGAGGCTCCACCTTTATTTTATGCTTTTTGTCTTTAGATTTATCTTTTTCATTAAGTTTTGCTCCCTAAATAAAATTGAACAAAAGTATTCACGTTACTTAATTTGCTAGAAAACCAATCTAGAGGACGACACTCGTTTAATCACGAAAACACTATATTATTACTTGACCCGTACACTTGCGGTATGCAAATTGCGCATCAGATTTGGAGCAAACTTGCGGTTGTAATGTTTAAATTTATGATGTCTTGTCTTTCTCGCATGAGCTAATTTCTTCTTCAAGGATTAACGCAAGCACCTCATGCGGTGATAAGTATATTTTGTAAGCGCATATTTTGAATTAAATGAAACATTAATTGCTTTCTATTTAGTTGCGATACTATTTTCATTACTAACTCCCACTTGGCCAGTCGGATGCGGTAGCAGCATGCTAAATCCCTGACAAGTAACGCATGCAGACATCTCTAAGTAGAGCAAGTTAGCGCATGTCATGTAGTCTTGGTAGCATTAAAACACTACCGCTAAAAGATAATGCACGCATGAGCTTAGACTGTGTTGTGACTAACGCAGTCCCTTGTAAGTTTTAGAGAACTACGCCTAAAGCATGAACTAGCCAAATAACCTCTTGATAGTTTTATGCTAAACGCAAAGGAATACCGAAAGGGAAACTTATGATTTTTTCTCACTTAGGCATTAATGGATCAATTAATCAAAGTATGCGCTACAAGGTTATTATAAACGCATGAGGTTGCAACCGCAACAGCCTTGATTTTATTCTCCTTATAAATTTTCCTTTCATTCTCGTCGCATGTGTTGTTTTATGCGAGTATTTACTTTTCAAATATACCAAATCTTTTGTTTATTCTTTTAAATAATATCATACGTTCTTGAGTTTAGATCAGTAAATATTGTTAAAGACTTTGTGAATATCCCTTCCCTGTGGAATCGACCCTGGACTCACCAGGTATTACTTGATTAAGTCAATTTATGCTTAGATTGATTATCATCTACGACACTATTTCTGAATATACTGACAACCAATCAATATGCAATATTTAAATCATATTTAAATATTGCCAACTCTCTCTAAATATAGTTTAATTCGTAATTAAACATGTTATACGTTTATTCCCTAAATTCGAATTTGAACGCTTCAAATTCTTTCATCACTTTGGCCTAAGGTTTATTCCGTATGAGCTAGCAGGGGGACCTAATGGACCTACAGATCATGGGCTCCAACGACCCGAGATTAACTGGTTAAACCCTTTTAATCCTAGTTAACCAACATTCGTTAACTACCGGGACACTCCATTATAGCCCGATAGTTGAACTCCCTTCACTGTAGATATATTTATGTCCACTCGATATAACCATGATTAGTATGTAGACCCTTCACATGTTGTTCGTAACTACAGCTGGGTCAAAATGTCCGTTTTACCCCTGAAGTTACATTTGTTTCCTTAAGTCTCCATTGAGTACCTAATGAACAATTGGTTTGTGGTCCAACCACTAAACCTAATACCTCTTGAGCCAATGAGAGGGTGGGATCCCTTTGTTCACGTTGACGTGAGCCTGTCGCGAGGCTCGGGCCAAAACGAATTTATAATCACCGATCACTAAGCTACTCTGCAGTAGTAGTGGCCGGGGTTGATCACAGGGAACAGTTGGTTTACTTCTAACCTCTTTTGTGTTTGGTGGCAGAGAAAAGGGGGGTTTGAGACAGATGGCGAAAATTGCGGGGAAGTAAATATATAAGAAAGTAAACTGACAGAAAATTAAATAATAAGAAAGTAAACTGACGAAAAAATTAAATGAGGAGGTTGGCTAATCTCACATTGTCGCTCATCGTAGCTGAAGACACTCGGGATTAGTACATTTACTTTTTACTCATCGATTAGCAGATAATGATTTATATGCATGTTGTCTATAGATACTCTAAATCAATTGACTCGATCCCAACGTCCATCGACTCAATTACTAGTTACTAATTAATTAACCCCATGAACCTGTCAAAGTCGATTAATCAAGGAACTGCATTAAGAACTAGATACCCCTAGAGCGCTAACCCAACGGACCCGTTGAACTAACATGCAATTTATCAATAAATTAACCTGGCCACAGTTAATAAATCAATTAATTGTTGCTCTAGACTAGAACACTCATAAACAACTAGAATGAAATCTAATTAATCACAAGTATCGACTTAGACCCTAGATCTATGGTGTAACGACCCTACTTTTCATGCCTAGATCCTAAGGTCGTTACTACATGCATTTCATTCTACTTCTAAGAAACAACGAGGAAATGACATTTAAAGTAAAACGTACTTAGAAATTTTGCGAAACTTTTCAACCTGGGATCCCAGTTAAAACAGAACAAATGAAACCTTTGGTTATTCAAAACAAAACTTAACGCGGAAATGACCTTAAAACAACGCAGTACAAATTCAAAAGAAGAGTTTTGAAACATAAAAATGCGGAAGACTATCCTAGAGAAAACCCATGGCTCAGCGGCACCCCGTCACGCGTTCGGTACACCTTTACCTCTACCTGCAGTTATATAAAAGGGAAAAGAATGAGTATTTAAGAAAATACTCAGTAAGCAGCAATCAAAGTTTAAACATTTTATTCGAGTTAAGGGCCTAAGGGTTAGGTCATCTCATTCTCATTCATTTCATTTCATTTCATTTCATTCGTCTGTAGTTCGGGTCTCGTGTTCAATTAGTACACCTATATATATATAAGATTGCCAACTCACTGATAGTGCACAAGTGGGAGTTTGGGAGGTCTCTACTCCTACTGATGGTAGATGGCACCCAATCAGTGGAGCTAAGTCTCATCCCTCCAGGCACTAATGGGCGTGTAGCACTCTAATCTACCATTTCACTGGTGGGGCGTTCATGGGTTTAAGTCAGGAATTAACTTCCACAGTTAGTAATTGGCACCTAGACTGCGAAGCCAAGACCCGCCCATTAAGCCCCTCATTTCAGTCTATTACATCTCAGTCCTAGGTGTTTAATTGTCACGACCCTCTTGTAAGGCGCTAGCCTATTCCTTTCCCTTTTTTTTAAAAAAAAAAATCTTTTCCCTTTAGGACCCCTTAACACTTACTAATCTTTAACTGCAACCTATTTAACACAAACGATTTCTCTTCCTAGATTACTGACAGGCTAACTGATATGCATCTTCCCAACTCAGTCATATCACAAGAATAAGAAATGGAGGTGACAACCGATACTCCTAATCCTGAAACCACTCGTATGCTACCGAAAATTCGGCAGCATAACGGCATGCATTTGGGTAACCCAAAATTTTCCTACACCTGGAAACAACAACGATGCACTTCTATAACGCAAACGAGTCAGAAATCAACCCAACTCCAAATCACCACTCCAATGAATATTCAACCCATCCTCCATAACACGAACACATCCCAGAACAATCATAAATCAAATATTCCAAGCATGCTTACTAAATTCTACAAACATATCAACACTTAAGTCATGCCCAAGTAAACAACACTTTAACCATAATTAAGTAAGCATTACCACGAACCAAGGAACATTCAACCAAGCCAAAAAAACTTAACCAACTCCAATTCACCACCAAGAAGCATACAATGAAAACAATCCAAACACCTCATGCCCAAGAAGCTACTTACAAGCAGGCGAACTTTTTAAACAACAACTAACCAAGGCATGCTTAACTATTTTCATGCTTCCAAGAACAAGAAGAACCAACCATGCTTGGTTAAATCCATGACAACACTTAGAACTTTAATCCAATTGGCTACTTACCTTAGTGAAGAAGGTATTGGATCAACCTTCAACAAATTTCTTAACTCCAAGGCTCTTTAGCAAACTACAACAAGGAAAGAACCTTTAATTAACTAGGGACTCTAATCCAAGCATTTAGCTAAGACCCATTTAAATTTGGGGGTAAATTAACACCAAAAACTCACCCAAAACAGAGACACTGCTTGCTGTCCAACCGTTCAAAATCGATCAACTTCGACAACTCGACCTCCAAACGCTACGGGCACCTTGAAATTGGAAGCTAAAATCAATGGGTATGCATGATTAAACATTAAATTGACCAAAACACCTTAAATCTCGCTTACCCACTAACTGGAATCGTCGAACACACAAGAGACGTGTGGCTATTTGTCTTAAGGCAGTGGCGGCGGCGATCGATTCAAACGACAGAAACACGCAGATCAGAATGGCGGCGGTGTACAGATTCGTGCGGCGGCGGCGGCGCGAAGGCGAACGGCGGTGGCACGAAGGGGGCGGTGAGTGGAGCTCGACGACGGCTGTGGTGAGGAGAAAGAGAGGGAGCCGAGTGAGAGAGAGAAAAGAGAGGGAGAAGGAAACGAGGGAGAGAGAGAGAGCAATACCGGCGGCGGCTCGTGGTGCGACGACGGGCGGTGGAGTGCGGCGGCGTCGGCGTCGGCGGTGAGCTGCAGGCGGCGGCACGGACCGAGGCGACAGCGTGCAGATGAGAGAGAGAGATTGCCGAGAGAGGGAGAGAGCGGGGGTGCGTGAGAGGGAGAGAGAGAGTTCATTTTTTTTTTTTTTTTTTTTAAAGGTCACTTTGACCGAAAAATTGGGGGGAAAGTTTTCCCCCCTTTCCCTCTTTGACCGGGCAAGTTGCCCACTTCCCCCATTTCTTTCTTTTTTTTTTTTTTTTTTTTTCACAGGTTGTTACATATGGTGCCAGCAACAAAGTCAGAGTCTGCTCTTGGGACCCGTGCTCACGAATCAATATAATGCTAACTATTGAACTAACCCTCCATTAGCTACTTGGCAATTAGTTCTTTAGCGAGTTATTAACATACGAGCTGCGAGTTAGGGCGTCAATCTAACCTACTGTGCATGCTAATTATAAAAACGAGAATCTAAAGCCACAAACAACAAATAAATCATGCATAAAGTTCAGCAATCTTAAGATAAACAATGAATCAGTACAGTATGCTCAAGAATCTCATAAAAATACAAATGTACTTACAATCCCGAGATTCCAACTACAACGAACGGTGCTTAGACAGCCATAGACAAGTCTAATCTAAGTCCAAGGTTCAAGAAACCAACCTAATCTACCTAGAAACTATGAAATACAAAGGGAGAATGAAAAATATGAGACCAAACTAAGAGAAAACGGCTCCCAAGAACTCCTCCTTCTCCAAAAATCTGCTAAGGACCCTCCAAGTTGTTGCCCTAATCGCAGCTCACGGATTTAAATAAACGGACTGGCGTCGAGACGTCATGGCCGGCATCTTGACGTCGATGGTGATCTTCTTGGCCTTCCGCTTCCGAAGCGTCGAGACGCCTGAGGATGGCGTCTCGACGCCATCTCTCGGGTCTCCCTAGTTTGGCTGCTTCAAAACTTGATCCGTTTGGTGTCGTCTTCGAGTCCTAAGCGCTCCACTTAGGTCTTTTCACCGTCTCGACATCCCAAGGACTTCAAGATGGATCAAAATCGAGCTAAAATTCTCGAATTAACGCTAAATTTGAATATGAGCTCCCTTGAAGCGCTTGATACCAAACTGCTACAAAACATAACTTCAAACGAGATAATTATCGTAAAACTAACAAGATTAAGGACAAATAAACATGGGCAATTAGGTCCCATCACACGTCCTAGAGTCAGCATGTTGCAACGTCATCGCGACGCGGAGCGGCCAACGTCCTTTCCTAAGGGTCTCTTTCGAGATTAAAAGGTTTGGAGTCGCCACCAATCATCTTGGGGTGTGATTGGTCACCCGTTTTAAAAAGATAAACTGGTCTTAGAAACCAAAATTAGGTTCGGGGGTCAGCTGTGTGTAGGGAAGGTATTAGCACTCTACAACACTCGTTTGAAAACATTTTATTTTATTACTCAAATTCATTAATCAAGGGTCCATATTTTAATGAAAATAAATAAATCAAATTAAAAAAAATGAAAATTAAATGTCTCACTAATTTCACCCTATCTTTAAATAAAGTAAGGATTTAATTTTGTGAGTGGGGTTAACCCATGACTTCATTATCATGTAGAAATTTCTTAATTAAGGAAAATTCTTCACCTCAAGAATTTGAAAATTATTTCAACTCCGTCATGGGCTTTACATGACTTATTTTATCTCATATTTATTAATTCACATATTAACGACAGAAATGTAAATTAACAACTTACGAGTGATAAGATCATTCAAAATCATGATTTAATATTTTGAAGCATTTCGAAATTTTAATTTAAAATTAACACAAAATTGACATCCAATTCAAATTTTCAAGTTGAACTCTATTAAGCATTACAAATCAAAATTCACTTTTGAAAGACAATTGAAATTCAAACTAAAATTCCAAACCAAAGTAAATTGAAATTAATCTCAAAGCAAAACTTTAGGCTACTTTCCAGGCAGGGTGTTCTTCGCGGTCAACTTAAATACGTTCTTAAACAAAATTAGCTAAAACTTTCCATAATCAATCCATTTTTTTTAATTTAAAATTAACTACCGCTTTAAATTAAAATAGATTTTTCATGCGCCTACACGAGAGCATTCACAATCTCCTCGAAGGTCGATATTACTTCATCTAAAAAAAAGTAAGATAATGCCATGGAGAAATGAATTTAATTTAAAAATGTGAGAAAAAGACTTTAATGTGATGAAAAATGGGGGAGGACCTTTCATGCGCCTACACGGGAGCATTCGCAATCCCCTCGAAGGTCGACACTACTATTTCCAAAACATGATGCATGACACAAACCAAATGATATGGCTAAACTAAATACTAAATTCGACTTCAAATGGAGTAAGAAAGAGAAAAAAACTGACAGGAGATAGAAAATAATCGAAAATGAAAGGGGAAAAACGCTCATTGGGATAGATTCCTTTTTAAGAAAACAATGATTCAAAAGAAGAGAAAAGAGAAAATTAAAAAAAAAAAATGAAAATAATGTAGGGATAACTTTTACTTCTCCTATCAAACAAAATAGAAAGACTCTTTTTTTTTAAGAAAACAAGCTTTCCCATTTTAAAAAAAGTTTCTTGTTTTGGCAAGACTTAAATTTCTTAAAAACCCCTTTTTTAAAAAAACAAAAATTGAATTCTTTAATCTTTTTTTTTTTAAATAACCTCTTTTCTTGACAAAATTTAACTCTTTATTAGAAAACCTTTTTTTTTAAACAAAGTCTAAACTTTAATTTTCAAAGAATTTTTTATTCTTGACAAAACTTAAATTCTTTAAAAGAAAGCTTTTTTTTTAACAAAGTTTAAGCTTTAGTTTTCAAAGAATTTTTATTCTTGACAAAACTTAAATTCTTTAAAAGAAAGCTTCTTTTTTTTTTAAACAAAGTTTAAGCTTTTTTTAAAGAAGAAATGAAGAACAAAAACAAAAACAAAAACAAAAAAAGAAAAAAAACAAGTGACACTAAGAAGAGTGGACTTTGAAACCTATTTTCCATGATTAACCATTTTATTCAAACTAATAATGACAATATATACAAAGTGATGACATGAGTATGTCGCAACGTCATCGCGACGCGGAGCGGCCGACATCCTTCCCTAAGGGTCTCTTCCAAGTAGAAAGGTTTGGAGTCGCCACCAATCATCATAGGGTGTGATTGGTCACCCATTTTAAGATAAAAACTAGTCTTAGAAACCAGAAATTAGGCTCGGGAGTCGATTGAGTGTAGGGAAGGTATTAGCACCCTTACAACACCCGTTTAAAAACGGTTACCATGTTTTATTTTAAAATTATCCTTCTATTATATCATAAATTGGTCCTTTATTTTGAAAAACAAATAAATAAATAAATAAATAAGCGACAAATGTCTCACTTTATCTTGCCTTAACTTTAAAAATAAAGTAAGGATAGGATATGGTGAGTGGGGTTATGCCCAATAATTTGCCTTATCATGTTGAAATTTTCTTTTAACTAAAAGAAAATTTATCCACTTCTAGAATGTGAGAAATTACATTATCTCAACTCTATCATAGGTCACATGATTTTCTTTTCCAATAAATGTCTCATGTTTATTATTTCACATTTTAGAAATAAAATGTGAATTAATAATTATGAGTGATATGATATTATTTAAAAAAACATTTTTTTTTATTTTCCTAAATCAAATCCAATCAAAAGTTTATTATAAAATTCAAAATTAAAAAAATTAAATCAACCGAATGAAATGTTTTAAATTATCTTTTTTAAAAAAAATTCAAGTTAAAATCAAATTGAAATCCAATTGAAAATTTGAGTTCAAAGGTCATTTGTTCGAAATTCATTTGAGCATTTCAAACACTTTGAAATTCATTTGGAAGATTCAGATTAAAATTAAATTGAAAACGTTAAAATTCCACATTTAAAGCAAATTGAAATTTCTAATTACAATCCATTGGAAATTAATTACAGAAATACAAATCCCAAATTCAAATTAGAAATTTAAAGTTCGAATCCAATTAAAATTAATAAGGAAGACATTTAAAGCCGGAAATCTCATATTAAAATCCAATTCAAATTGATAATAGAAATTCAATTTAAATCCAATTAAAATTAGTTTGGAAAGTAGATTTGAAAACTTCCAACTAATACCCAATTAAGAGTTAGATTTGGAAATCTAAAATAAATCAATTTATAATTCTAATTAGAAATTTAAAATTAATTGAAGTTGATTTGGGAGAATCTCAATTGAAGTTAATTTGGAATTAATTTATGAATTTCAACCCATAATTTTTAATAAAATCAAAGTGAAAAAGAAAAAAAAAAACTCAAAACTTTAAATGGAAAAAAAACACTTTAAGCAAATAAAGAAAAGGATAGATAAATTGAAAGAAAAGGAGAAAATAATAAATGAATAAATGAGAAGACATGGGTCCCACCAACTTTCTTCCTCTCATCTTCTCCACGAATCCCTCCTTCCCTTTTCTTTTTTTCAACTTACTCTTCTCCTCCCTTTTTCTTTTTTCCAACTTCCTCTTCTTCTCCTCTCCAATTAATTTGTGGGTGTAAGGTCGTTGGAATGCCGCTGGTTGGTCGTCGGAGATTGTGCACGAAGATTCGCTATAGCTGGGAGTTCGGGTCGGGCATTCGCATTGCCGGTGACGAGACTGCTCGACTGCGGTTCAATGTGGGTTTTGTGGGACTGTGGTTTCATTGTAGGGAGCTCGTGGATTCGTGTAGGTGGTAAGCTTGCAGTTGCTATCGCTCATCGGAATTCAAAGTGTGTGGGTTTTTTGGAGGAAGAAGTGGGGGTTCAAAATCAAGATGCCAATTTTGACCCAAATTTCCTCCCATTTCCTACCTTTACAATCTCTCTTTTATCTTTTTATCTCCAAAACTCCTGCCCCCTTCCTTTGCTTAGGCCTTTCCCATTTAGAAAAGAGAGGGGAACGTCGTAATGTGGGTGAGAGGGTTGAGATTTTGAGGGAGAAAGATACGTTAGTAGGGGGAAGGATGAGAAAAATATGGGAGAAAAAAAAACATTAAAAAGAAGGTGGTTGGAAGATTGTTTTTTAATTTGTTTTATTTTTAGTTTTATTATTATTTTTTTTTTTTGCTAGCAATAACAAATATCAAAAATAAAAATATTCATGACAATAAAAAGCATAATATAAATAAAATAAATCTAGCCGGACCAAATACAGTGTCTACAGTTTGCCCATCTTTTTGTATCCTTGAAGGATTGAAAGGGTTGATAAAGGAAAGAGATAAAGTATTGGGGAGACGAAGATTTGTTTGGTAACAATGCAAAAGGGTTTCATGTTTAAACATGAATTTGGAAAGGCAAATGAATCTGGCTTCATTAGACTTTGACCTTCACTGACTAGTCAGGTTTGATTAAACCAGGGGAAAACTGAAAAAGGACCTAGATTGACACAAGCTTCGACCTCGACTTAGTAGTCGGGTTCGATTTAACCGAAAGTAAAAATGAAAATGGACCTAGATTGACACAAGCTTCGACCTCGACTGAATAGTCGGGTTCCATTTAACCAAGAGAAAAACTGAAAACGGACCTGGATTGACACAGGCTTCGACCTCAACTCAATAGTCGGGTTCGATTTAACCTAGAGAAAGACTTAAAATGGACTTGGATTGACACAGGCTTCGACCTCAACTCAATAGTCAAGTTCCATTTAACCGAGAGAAAGACTTAAAACGGACCTGGATTGACACAGGCTTCGACCTCGACTCAATAGTCGGGTTTGATTTAACCGAGACAAAGACTTAAAACGGAACTAGATTGACACAGGCTTCGACCTCAACTCAATAGTCGAGTTTGATTTAACTGAGAGAAAAACTGAAAACGGGCCTGGATTGACACAGGCTTCGACCTCAACTGAATAGTCGGGTTCAATTTAACCGAGAGAAAGACTTAAAACGGACCTGGATTGACACATGCTTCGACCTCAACTCAATAGTCGGGTTCGATTTAACCGAGACAAAGACTTAAAACGGACCTGGATTGACACAGGCTTCGTCCTCAACTCAATAGTCGGGTTCGATTTAACCGAGAGAAAAACTAAAAACGGATCTGGATTGACACAGGCTTCGACCTCGACTGAATAGTCGGGTTCGATTTAACCGAGAGAAAGACTTAAAACGGACCTGGATTGACACAGGCTTCGATCTCAACTCAATAGTCAAGTTCGATTTAACTGAGAGAAAAACTGAAAACGGACCTGGATTGACACAGGCTTCGACCTCGATTGAATAGTCGGGTTCGATTTAACCAAAGACAAATTTTCTTCAAAACAAAACAGGGATTTCACATTTCAGAAATTTGCTTTAAAAGGAGACAATGATTTTTATTTCAAAACTGAGTTGCCAGAAAAAAAAATCAAGAATAAGAAAAAAAAAGAGTCCTCGTAAACACATTAGAAATTCTCACGTATGGAGAATGCTACATGCATGAGATGTGAGTTTTGACGCACAATGTGAAAACTATTTTTGAAATGATAAAAGACATTCGAGGGAGGCTGAGTGGAAATGAAAATGCAAGCTACAATACTTATGCAAATGTTGCTATGCAAGATCCCATGGATATGACGTATATAAAATACATGAGTGTATTTGCCCCAGTGTCATGAATTAAACATGCTCATTGATCACTCTATGCAATGATAATGCAACTAACCATGTATGATGACTTATGCCCCGATGATGAATTGACTAAGTAAATAAATTTGACTCTAAGGCATGATGCAGTAATGCATATGCATGATAAAGGTAGATTAATGAGTGTCATGGATGCAACATGTATGCATGATGTTCATATGACCTATTTTCCCATTTGACTATGATATGGAAATGGTTTTTTTCATAAGGAATAGTGATGTAAATGATGTCAAACTGAAATGCACAATTTGTTAAATCAATTATGATAACAAAATGTTTTTTCTATACTTGACAGCATGATCATTTTTGCTTACTTTCATCCTTTTTATCAGCCAATATTTAGCAAATAATCAACGAAGAAAAATATTGTCATCATTGGAGGAAACATGTCCTTTTTTTTTCTCCTTCCTCTTCCCTCCACTTTTCTTTTCTTTTCTTTCTTTTTCTCTTTTTTTTTTTTTTTTAATGCTTTCACCTGAAAGGGATCGTGGATGTCACTTATAGATTGCTCAACCATATCAGACATGGTAAGTTTTTTGGAAGTGTCTCATGTGCTACTCTAGAGAATTATCAAAGGTAATTCATAACATTGAACATCTTACTTGATTAAATTACTTCATATCGTTAGCCTTGTAGTGGACAAGAAGGTTGGATACAAGAAGATGAATTTGGCTTAGAGACAAATAGGGGTGATAGTCGACAAAGAAAGAAACCAAGTCACTTTCAAAGAGAAAAGAATGAAAAAGGAATACATGGTTCACGAATGCCATTACGAAAAATCTCATGAACAATAAGAGATTGAACATATTTTTTAACATTCGAATAATTAGAATATAGTCCAAATGGAAGTATGAGCTAAAGCTCCATTTCTTTGGACAACAGTAGTGAGAACAAGGAATGGCTCCTCAAGAGTTCATCTCATATATCTCATTCTTTCTTTAAGTAAGCTCGAGGTCTTTGATGAAGATCCTCTTTACTGTCCTTATTCTTTCTCTGCATGCAATTCTTCTAAGAAAACGTGTTTCAACTTTCTATTCTTGAACATGAAGAACCACTTGAAACTGAAAGATTCTTCGTAAGAGAAGTGTGATTCTCTTAACTTGGTCTTTGCCCCAGTTTAAAACAACCTACATAAAGTGTGAAATGACTTTGCCCCAGTGAATTGATAAAGGCTCTTACTCCAATTTAATAATTACAACTTTGTCTCAGCATAGTAACCAAAGTTTTGCCCCAGTGTGGTGATTTGCACAGAAGACCTTTAAAGCACTTTGAAATTATAGCTTTTTGATCTATATTGATTGCTCAAATCTTGCAACCTAAGACTTGTCATGGCCTTAAATATTTCCTTTTTTCTTTTTCCTTTTTTTTTTCTTTTTTCTTTTCATACTTCTTTTTCTTTAGGCCAAACATACTTGTTACATGATTAGCAAAATAAGGTCTAGATCACATATAGAAGATTGATTATGTGTAAATCATCTTTTGCAACTATAATAGTCACTTCATGATATTTCTTTGTCAATGCTGCTTAGTATCATGATAAGGTTGTCCTTCGAGCAAAACTCATTGAAAGAAATTGAGATTTCGAGACTATTTCTCAAGTTACAAACTTCTTAATTCTCAAAACTATTATCCTCAGTCTTTGAGTCACTTTCTATTCAAGGAAAGAGAAAAGATAGAGATAGAGATGGAAAGAGATGTATATCAAAGAAGTTGAAATATAAATTATTCAAAGAACTACAAGACTTAATGATGAAGCAGTGAATCATAAGAATTCAATACTATTTCATTACCATCAAAACCCTCTCGGTGACAGTGGGTGGATAATTTTGGAATGTTTGCCACATGGTTAAATGTGACAGGCTTAACAAAGGGCTCTTAAGTGAACAGAAAAGTATGAAGATTCACCACAATTGTACAGGACGAGCTTAGCAAGCAGTTTGACGGTGAATCAATAATTCAAGTTTGTTTACCACAAAAATCACATGTGTGGTGAGCTAGGCTTGAGATTTTCATAGTGAGTAATTTTGGGTCCTCACTTCAAGAGGGGTATTTGTCCCGGTGTGTGATAGTTGAAACCTTGTTTGATGAGGTATGGTAATATGATTCTTTAGCACATGAGAAATGCAGAGGTCAGCATAAAATTTCCTTTAATTAATCGAGACTACGGTTTGGCAACAATGAACCTTGAAACCCATTCAAAAGGCGACAAAAAGGTTGAGGCTTGACCATTTCCCCTTTTTCTCAATGAGAGTAGTGAGAGCATTCATTATATTTTTCTTTTTTTTTCTTTTCTTTTTTCCTTCTTTTTGTTCTTTTTTTTTTTTTTTTTTTGCCTCAATTTTTTTTCACATTTCCTCCAAATAAAAACTCACTATGGTTGACCAAGATTCTTGCTAAGCTCTTGACTAACAAGAATGATAAAAATAATCTTTGATCCTCGAAAAAAAAAAAAAGAAACATGTGACTTTATTTTTGTTTGCAATGCAAAAAAAAGATCCCTTTTGAAAAACCATATGAAATGAATGATGCATAAATGCATTTATGATGAAATTATGGCCCCTTTCTGAAAAGCTCAATTTCCACATACTCATATTCTTCCCAATATTTAGCAAAGTAATCTCATGGCCCTTTATAAAGCTAGGAGTTATTTTTTTTACCTTTGAGATTTCATAATTTCACAAATAATTCAAAGGAGTTAGACTTTATTGATGATGAAGAAGGACAATATATTACATTGGTTTCCATAGTCATGTACAGTAGATGATTCTTTCCTCGAAACATAAATTCCTAACCCCAGTGATTGACACTTGAAGAATTTAGTCATTCTGTTTTGATCAGAGTATGGACTTTATGTTTGAGGCCAAGGCAGTTTGTTGTTGAGTGCCTCACAGCTCCTGTATCGCAATGAGTGCTTAAGTCATACCATATTGGATAAGGTGGCCAATGGTTCTATATCTTTCCTTTGTAGGATCTTCATTGTTCCTAAAGGGTTATTGAATTTTTGGCTCCTTTAAAGGCACTTGTTGCATACCCAACTGATCATCAACTATGTTTAGATTATGCCTGCATTTTCTGGAAGAATAATTTCTTCAATTTCTTCAAACATTCCAGAATTGTCTATGTCATTAGTATTGGGTAGTTCTTCTTTTTGCTTTCCAATTTGACAACTTGCATGAGCTTATTGACTTGCCTTGGAAAATAAAGATTGACATTGTCGAGCACAAATCAACTTTGTTGGGTGAACCCTTGAGTAAATCATGAGATTCACCAACTGGTTTTGTAGGTTGAAAAATGTTTGTAGTTTTTCAACATTCCCTAAGAAATTAAGAGTTTTCGTTACTTTGGATCTTGTCAATGTCTTGTCTTATCCTCTTTAGCTCTAGATTTTGAATTTACAATATTTTCTCTTGGATTAGACCGAACTTCCCTAGCTCAACATTTTGGATCTCTATGACTAACTCTTGAACCCAATCGATAACTTGTCTCATCTTCTTCAACTCATCATTATGCTCCTCTATTACTTTGCCTTGTATTTATAAGAACGAGAACATGTGGTTATTGAGCTATTTTCTTTTAAATAGAGAACCAAGGAGCTATGCAAGTTTTTTTTTAAAAAAATAAAATAAAATGCGAGTGAATGAAATGATTGGAGAACGTGATAAAACACAAATGGAAATTGTGCGGTAAAATATGCATGCATGAAAAATGATACTATGCCATTATTAAATCCTAAATAGAAAATATTTTTTTTAAATAAAAAAAAAAAAAAAAAAAAAAAAAAAAAAAAAAACCTTGACATGCAAAATGAGATAATGATGTATGAGGAAAAAAAAAATGTGTACATGGATCGAAATTCATGAAAGTGCAACCTGAGGTCCTAAATGCATCTCAAAAAGGGAAAAATGTCTCTCCTAATCATAATCATGAGTGAGATTTTGTGTTTGCATGAGAGTCAATGTTATAACTCTATACAAGTGTGAACATGAGTTGAAAAGCATCAAAATAAAGATGAATTCCTTGGGATTTTTATGATGCATGAGTAGGTATGAGAAAAGATCTTACATGTGAGGGTATTAAAGATCAAAATTACTCTATCATATGTTGGATGATGGTGTATGAGAGGAAAATGTTATGAGATTTTTAAATAAAAAAAAAAAATCTAAAATGAATGTGAATAGTGAGAAAAAAAAAGTGAGAATATTTCTAATCTTAGATGAAAATGGTTCAAAAATTAATTTCAATGCTATAAAATAACAAAGAATTAATCTTAGAAGACAATCATATACCCTCATAGGTTGACACTACTTTATCTTAAATAAAAAATGATCCCCAAAGGCTATGTATGAACCTAAACTACGCAAAATGTGTGTTGTGCAACATTTAAAAAAAAAAAAACATGGAGAGTCAAATTCAAGGTGAAAATTTATCTTCACAATTTATTTCAAATTTATGAAAAACGTAAAATATTCAACAAAAGATTCACACAAATTAAAGGGAAAAATTTTCTCTTTTTTTTCTCTTTAAAAAAAAAAAAAACCAATAAAAGGAAATTCTTTTTGTTTCCTTTTTTTCACAATAGATCCAACAAATACTCTTTTTCTTTTTCTTTTTTTAGGAGATATTATTTACAAATGAAGGCAACCAAAAGATACTGAACAAAGAATAAAAATGATGGAGGATAATTTTAATCCTGATACAAGACCCCAAATTAATTTCAACGTTATAACATAACAATTGAATTAACTTGAATGGTGAGTATAATGTAAGGTTAGAATTCTAATCCTAGAAAACAAAGGATCTCAAATCAATTTCAATGTTATAACAATTGAATTAATTTGAGTAGTAAAAACATGTGATATGAGGATAAAATTCTAATTCTAGTGGACAAAGGACCTCAAATTAATTCCAATGTTAAAAACACAATGAATCGATTTAAGGGAGAATTTCCGTGTGCCTACACGAGGACAATCATGTCCCTTCGAAGGTCGACACTACTACATCCTCGATTCCAATCACAAAGAGTATAGTTCAAGTATATAATAATTGTGATTGAAACATTTTAGAATTTTAAAAATATTTGAAAAATAATATATATATACAATGAATATACACATTAAGTTATGAACTTCGGATATATTAATGAGATAATCACACTACATGAAAATCAAACATGTAATATAAACAAATAGGTGTATCCTAAAGTTCAAATTTGCATGATTATTGGTTGGCTTTAGGATGCATAACAGTGTAAGTTTGGGTTCTAACATTCCTAGAAAATGAAACAGCTCTCAAGCTAACCCATTGACTAATCTGAGTCCAGAATAACATGGATTTGCTCGAGTGAGGAATTTCATGTCCCTACACGGGAGCCAAAGCTCCACGAAGGTAACACTACTCAGTCCTCAAATCTAACCTTAAAGGGTAAAGCCCGGGTAGGAGGCTTGTGAGCGTGTGTGAAAAATTAAAATATACATTTATGTACAAAAAAAATGAAAATTACAAGCAATAAGAATACATAGACCAGACAATAAGGATAATATAAATAAAATAATGGCCTGACTCTCTTCGGTATAATCACCTATTATCCCCAGTGGAGTCGCCAAGCTGTCGCAACGTCATCGCGATGCGGAGCGGCCGACATCTTTCCCTAACGGTCTCTTCCAAGTAGAAAGGTTTGGAGACGCCACCAACATCATAGGGTGTGATTGGTCACCCATTTTAAGATAAAAACTAGTCTTAGAAACCAGAAATTAGGCTCGGGAGTCGATTGAGTGTAGGGAAGGTATTAACACCTCTACAACACCCGTTTAAAAACGGTTACCATATTTTATTTTAAAATTATCCTTTTATTCTATCATAAATTGGTCCTTTATTTTGAAAAACAAATAAATAAATAATTAAGCGACAAATGTCTCACTTTATCTTGCCTTAACTTTAAAAATAAAGTAAGGATAGGATATGGTGAGTGGGGTTATGCCCAATAATTTGCCTTATCATGTTGAAATTTTCTTTTAACTAAAAGAAAATTTATCCACTTCTAGAATGTGAGAAATTACATTATCTCAACTCTATCATAGGTCACTTGATTTTCTTTTCCAATAAATGTCTCATGTTTATTATTTCACATTTTAGAAATAAAATGTGAATTAATAATTATGAGTGATATGATATTATTTAAAAAAAAAATTATTTTCCTAAATCAAATCCAATTAAAAGTTTATTATAAAATTCAAAATTAAAAAAATTAAATCAACCGAAGGAAAAGTTTTAAATTATTTTTTTTAAAAAAAAATCAAGTTAAAATCAAATTGAAATCCAATTGAAAATTTGAGTTCAAAGGTCATTTGTTCGAAATTCATTTGAGCATTTCAAACACTTTAAAATTCATTTGGAAGATTCAGATTAAAATCAAATTGAAAACGTTAAAATTCCACATTTAAAGCAAATTGAAATTTCTAATTACAATCCATTGGAAAGTAATTACAGAAATACAAATCCCAAATTCAAATCAGAAATTTAAAGTTCGAATCCAATTAAAATTAATAAGGAAGACATTTAAAGCCGGAAATCTCATATTAAAATCCAATTCAAATTGATAATAGAAATTCAATTTAAATCCAATTAAAATTAGTTTGGAAACTGCCAATTAAACTCTAATCGAAAGTAGATTTGAAAACTTCCAACTAATACCCAGTTAAGAGTTAGATTTGGAAATCTAAGATAAATCAATTTATAATTCTAATTAGAAATTTAAAATTAATTGAAGTTGATTTGGGAGAATCTCAATTGAAGTTAACTTGGAATTAATTTATGAATTTCAACCCAGAATTTTTAATAAAATCAAAGGGAAAAAGAAAAAAAAAAACTCAAAACTTTAAATGGAAAAAAAACACTTTAAGCAAATAAAGAAAAGGATAGATAAATTGAAAGAAAAGGAGAAAATAATAAATGAATAAATGAGAAGACATGGGTCCCACCAACTTTCTTCTTCTCATCTCCTCCACGAATCCCTCCTCCTTCCTTTTTCTTTTTTTCAACTGACTCTTCTCCTCCCTTTTTCTTTTTTCCAACTTCCTCTTCTTCTCCTCCCCAATTAATTTGTGGGTGTAAGGTTGTCGGAATGCCGCTGGTTGCTCGCCGGAGATTGTTGCGCGAAGATTCGCTATAGCTGGGAGTTCGGGTCGGGCACTCACATTGCCAGTGACAAGATTGCTTGACTGCGGTTCAATGTGGGTTTTGTGGGACTGTGGTTTCATTGCGGGGAGCTCGTGGGTTCGTGTAGGTGGTAAGCTTGCAGTTGCTATCGCTCATCGGAATTCAAAGTGTGTGGGTTTTTTGGAGGAAGAAGAAAATGGGTTTGGGTGGAGGAAGAAAGCAATTTTCATGGTGGAAAGGAAAGGAGAGGAGAGAGAAAGTGGGGGTTCAAAATCAAGATGCCAATTTTGACCTAAATTTCCTCCCATTTCCTACCTTTACAATCTCTCTTTTATCTTTTTATCTCCAAAACTCCTGCCCCCTTCCTTTGCTTAGGCCTCCCCCATTTATAAGCATCATCACTCTCCAAACAGTACGGTAAGTAGAGAGAAAAGAGAGGGGAACGTGGTAATGTGGGTGAGAGGGTTGAGATTTTGAGGGAGAAAGATACATTAGTGGGGGGAAGGATGAGAAAAATATGGGAGAAAAAAAAACATTAAAAAGAAGGTGGTTGGAAGATTTTTTTTTTTTAATTTGTTTTATTTTTAGTTTTATTCTTTTTTTTTTTTTTTTTTTGCTAGCAATAACAAATATCAAAAATAAAAATATTCATGACAATAAAAAGCATAATATAAATTCTTTAAAAAAAAGCATAATATAAATAAAATAAATCTAGCCGGACCAAATACAGTGTCTACAGAGTATGAAGTGAGGGTAGAGACATTCTAACTCTAATGGATTAAAAAAAGGTATGTCCCCAACATAATCCAAATGTTATACAATAACAAATGAACTAACTTGAGTAAGGATTTTTCATGCGCCTTCACGAGAGGGCAATTATGTCCCTTCGAAGGTTAACACTACTACATCCTCGATCCTAATCCTAAATGTAAAGCCCGGGTATAGAGCTGTGGTTGTGTGTGACATGCATGACAATATATAATATGAATTAACAATGCATTCATTAAAGCACAAAAGTATGTTCACCCAAGTCACTCTAACAACAACTATGCAGAAAATAAGATGGACCACATAATAAATAAATAAATAACAAAATGAATCGAATAATAAAAAAAAAAAATGAAAAACTGCCTTGACCCTCTTAAGAAAAGTCCCCAGCGGAGTCGCCAAGCTGTCGCAACGTCATCGCAACGCGAACTAGCCGACGTCCTTTCCTAAGGGTCTCTTTCGAGATTAAAGGTTTGGAGTCGCCACCAATCATCTTGAGGTGTGATTGGTCACCCGTTTTAAAAAAATAAATTGGTCTTGGAAACCAAAATTAGGCTTGGAGGTCAGTTGTGTGTAGGGGAGGCATTAGCACCCTACAACATCCGTTTGAAAACATTTTATTTTATTACTCAAATTCATTAATCCAGGGTCCATATTTTAATGAAAATAAATAAATCAAATTTAAAAAAAATGAAAATTAAATGACCCTATCTTTAAATAAAGTAAGGATTTAATTTTGTGAGTGGGGTTAACCCATGACTTTATTATCATGTAGAAATTTCTTAATTAAGGAAAATTCTTCACCTCAAGAATTTGAAAATTATTTCAAGTCCGTCATGGGCTTTACATGACTTATTTTGTCTCATATTTATTAATTCACATTTTAACGACAGAAATGTAAATTAACAACTTACGAGTGATAAAATCATTCAAAATCATGATTTAATATTTTGAAGCATTTCGAAATTTTAATTTAAAATTAACACAAAATTGACATCCAATTCAAATTTTCAAGTTGAACTCTATTAAGCATTACAAATCAAAATTCACTTTTGAAAGACAATTGAAATTCAAACTAAAATTCCAAACCAAAGTAAATTGAAATTAATCTCAAAACAAAACTTTAGGCTACTTTCCAGGCAGGGTGTTCTTCGCAGTCAACTTAAATACCTTCTTAAACAAAATTAACTAAAACTTTCCATAATCAATCCTTTTTTTTTTTAAATTTAAGATATTAAGCAGCCAAAATAAATAATGATGAAAAAAGAAGATGAGTTGAACCTCATTTAAAAAAAAAAACATTTTGATTTTTGGTTTTTGAAATTTGACTTAATCTTTTAGGAATTGAAAATGATTTGCAATTTAATTTGAAAGAGAAAGAAAAAAAAATTCATAGTCATTGATTAATTTCCTATTTAATTAAAACTGAAATTACTTTTCAATCTAAAACCATAAGTCATTGATCTGGAATCTCACTATTGGCATAGAAATTTTCCAACCAATTAGAAATTGCCACGTCATTATTTAATTTTGGGGTGTCACAAATTAATACATATCTCAAAATTAATTATGGCAAAATAAGAAAGGTAACGTGTCCTTTTTGTGGTTGTCTAATTGCGTTAATGGTCTTGATCGAATCCAACGATGATTAAACTCAAGATCAAATGATCATTTAGCCTAAAAATTCAATTAAGCCTAAAGTTCATGAAATTAAATTAAAGTATGATTAAGTTCATAAGGTTAGGTTAAAGGGAAATCCTCAGAAATGGCCAGAAATTACAACGTAATTTTGAAAAATGGCCAAACCGTATTTTTTAATGAAAAATGGCCCAACCACTTTTCCTAGCCTATTTTCGTGCTATATAAACTTACTTTTTTGCCCTTCAACCACCCCCCACGTCTATCCTATATTTGTGCAGCCGTATCTTTTTTTTTTTTTTTTCAAAAATAATCTATAACATCTCATTCCATGAATCAAGGGATTTTTAGTTACACGATCATCTCTCTCTCCATCTTCATTTTATTATTCAACGGTGGGTCCTAGTTGTAAGTAAAAAATGTTCCATATCCATATAAACAGAAAAAGGATCCCTACTTTATCGTTTTTCATTTTATTATTCAACGGTGGGTCCTAGTTGTAAGTAAAAAATGTTCCATATCTATATAAACAGAAAAAATTAGCAGAAATTGAAGCATCCTGGATGTCGACAAAACTCACTCGAGCTTCTCTGAATGTTCTTCGACTGTCCATGTAGATACAGTGTAATCTTGTCGAGAATCTTGGTTATGAGACGAAACTTGAAGGCGTCTGTGAAGAAGTATGGAAGAATCGATGAATGTAGAAGAAGACTGATGGTAGAACGATGGAAGGGTTTGTCTCAGAGGTTCGAATGATGGAGGAAGGGGAAGGGGTTCTCTCGCGAACGGTAAGTTGGAAGGGTTTGAAATGAGGAAGGGGAAAGGGTTTTTTTTGGAACGTGAGTGTGTTCCCAAGAGAGTAATTATGCCTTAGGGTTTTTTTCCAAGAAGCTATCAATCCAGAGGTTTGTTTGAAATTGTGTATCAATTTTTTCATTTTTTTTTCTGATTATACTTTAATTCTGATATTTTAGGTGTTCATCCCATATTTTAGGTGAATCTAGATTTTTTTTCTGATTATACTTTAATTCTTCTTTGAATCTGGATTTTTTTTTAATTGAAGTTGTTCTTCATTGTTATTGAATTTGGTAAGCTCTTTCATTTTTTCTTTTGATATACACTGTTTAAATTTAAGTCCTCCTATTTTTTCTCTCTTTTTTTGAATTCAAATCTCTTGTTTTAAATTTAGGTTGTCAGATTTATATTCCATTTCATTTGAATTTCGGTTAGTTTTGATTTGCTAGATGAATGGGTAAGGAAGCTAGATTTGATTGTTTGAAATTGTGTATCAATTTTTTCATTTTTTTTTCTGATTATACTTTAATTCTGATATTTTAGGTGTTCATCCCATATTTTAGGTGAATCTAGATTTTTTTTTTTCTGATTATACTTTAAATCTTCTTTGAATCTGGATTTTTTTTTAATTGAAGTTGTTCTTTCATTTTTTCTTTTGATATACACTGTTTAAATTTAAGTCCACCTATTTTTTCTCTATTTTTTTGAATTCAAATCTCTTGTTTTAAATTTAGGTTGCCAGATTTATATTCCATTTCATTTGAATTTCTGTTAGTTTTGATTTGCTAGATGAATCAATGGGTAAGGAAGCTAGATTTTCTCCCTTATTTATGGTGTATTTGTTTTATTTTATTTTCAGATTTAAGATTTGTTAAAGGGTATTTTCGTCCAATTTCATGCCAAAATAGTTTACTAAAAATAGGATTTGGCCATTTATCTGGTTGCCCCTAGGTTAAATTGGGTTCAATTTAAACCCAAGGTTATTAAGATAATTGGGCCTGAAGCCCAAAATTCATCCAAGCCCATGGATAGGCTCAAGTCCAATTTAAGCCCAAACCCATGAAGGCCTTTGGAAACTCTATAAATAGAGGTCTTTGCTCATTTGAAAGGGGGCAGCAGAAAGAAAGGAAGAAGAAAGACTGAAGCTCTCAGAAGACTCTGAAGTGAAGCTCTGATCCTCCTACAAGACTTGAAGATTGAAGCTCCACTCCTCCTGCAAGAGCTCTGAAGATTGAAGTCCAGATCCTGCTGCAAGACTCCGAAGATCGAAGCTTCTGCAAAATTCAAAAGCTTGAAGCTTCCTGCAAGACTCTGAAGACTGAAGCCTCTGCAAGATTCAGAAGATTGAAGCTCTCAGAAGGCTCTGAAGACTGAAGCTCTGATCCTCCTACAAGACTTAAAGATTGAAGCTCCATTCCTTCTACAAGACTTGAAGATTGAAGCTCCATTCCTCCTGCAAGAATCTTGAAGATTGAAGCTTCTGCAAAATTCAAAAGTTTGAAGCTTCCTGCAAGACTCTGAAGACTGATAGGCAAAACTGCTAACCGCAAGCGCACGGGTCAAGTAATAATAAAGTGTTCGTATAAACGAGTGTCGTCCTCTGGATTGGATGTTTAAGCAAATCAAGTATTGTGAATTATCTTGCCCAATTTTATTTAGGGATCAAAAAGTGATGAATGAATGATAAGAAAACCAAATCAAAGCAAGTAAAAAGTGTGGAATTTCAATTGGGAAAACTACTTAGGGAATTGATTTCGCCGATTTAGTTTAGGATTGATTTTAAGGAATAAGTTATTATGCACAATGAAATTATGAGCCAAAGACCCTTTAATCACAACTACCTCTCCCGAGTATAATTGATCCACATGCAAATTAACCAACTTGATATCCCTATCTAAGTTTATTAATCATGCAAGGCAATGAGATCTTTTAACCAATTCTAAAGTTAATCTAAAACCGTCACGAATTAGAAACTAAACTTTAGTCATGCAATCTTGAGTAAGTCTAAATCAAATCCCCTCTCCCGAGCTAGATTCGAAACTTAAATCATCCAACTAATGGCCAATTAATTGAAAGCATTAAATCAAGATTACAAACATAATAACATTGCACAACTTAAACCATAAATCAATCCATAAACACAATCAACTACATCAATCCCTAAGCTTACAAGTTTAGCTACTCATGATCAAAATTACAAGCTCAACTAAACATGTAAAAGCCATCAAAATCTAACTAAAGTGAGGGAAAGAAGAATTAAACTCGTTGTAGGCCGAGACCGAACGTCCCCGTCACGATCCCCACGAACAATGGGTTGATTTCCGAATTTTCCCCTTTGCTTCAGCCTTCAATTCCTCTGTTTTGCCTCTGTTTACGGCTCTAAGAAGTCCCAAAATTGGCTCCCCAAAAACCTAGCCGAAAAGAATGATTTATATTGGTTTTTCGTCGTAGCGTCGAGACGCTATCAAGACAGTGTCTCGACGCTGCCTCTAAACACGCGTATTCTGGAAAGGAAATTACGCAGCGTCGAGACGCTAAGGTCGCAGCGTCGAGACGCTGTGACCTTTTTGCGCCTATTCTGATATGGAATGCCAGCGTCGAGACGCTCAAGGGATGGCGTCTCGACGCTGGTCAAATGTTGACCGAATGTTGACTTTTTTCTCTTTGATTCTTTTTTCATTCCTTTGCATCTTTTCACGTCTCGAGCACCCGATTAACTTCAATATTGCGCTATAGCTCCAATCAACCATTTCCTACAAAATAAACAATAAAGTGCAATAAAATGGCCAATAATCATCAAAGACTAGCTAAATTCAATAAGTAAAAATAGCTAGCTATGCTCGCTATCAAATACCCCCAAACTTAAGCTTTTGCTAGTCCTCGAGCAAACTACAAATCAAACATACAATGGAAGAATGGATGCAATAATCATGACTCAATCCTCAAGGCTCAAAAGTCAATAGTCAAGCAAGCAAGAGATATGCACACAAGGACCAATGAGGGAGACAAATTAAAATTTCTCCAAAATTAACTTGCACAAGCGAGATCTAACTCAACAAGATCAGACTCTACTAGCCCGGGATTGGATTATTAAACTCTCAGCTCATCTTCCCTCTACACTGGCACTAAGGTTTCACTAATGAGTTAATGAAACAAATTAGTTTGTTTTCCTCCCACTTAGGTGCTTATAATTAACAATTAAATTAAGCATGTATATGTGGCACTAGCTTTCACACACCCATTGCAGGGACCCTTAACCTGAGTTTTCTCTGGTTGGCCTAACTGATCACAACAGGGGTAGCTCTTTTTGCCTAAACTTTATTAATCATTGCATTGCGCGCATAAGTCATGACTTTTTTCTTTTTCAACAATAACAACAAGAATGATTTTTCGTTATGAACATGATAAGCAGATATTCTTTTCTTTTCTCCTAAGCAAGATCAAACATGCTAATTTGCAAAAAATGAACTCTTTAGCTCTACCCTACACCTATCGAGGTGACAACAAGCATATGAACCCAATAATTCGCTCCTAAGCATTCAAATCCAAATCTAGCCAAGACAAATACTCTACTCATGCAAGCCATCTCCTAGAAAAATTTTAAAAAGTCTCCCTTTTTGGGCACTCATGCTTACAACTCATCACAAGCTTGAAAATTGACAAGAAAGCCTATCCTAGGACATCATAATCATGCAAAAATACATCCAGACAACAACCATATGCATAATTCAAAGAAAGCTCAAAACTATAGCCCGAACTCAGATGCTCAAGGGCTCCACAAACGTGCTACTCCACCCCCAAACTTAAAACATGCATTGTCCTCAATGTATAAAGAAAATAAGGCATAAACAAGCATGAGAACAATAAAAGAATGAAAGGAGTGAATAATACTGGCCTGGATTGATGATGACTTCTTGCTTGAAATCTTGAAAGCTTGAAAGCAAAGGAGAGACAGAAAACAAGACCTACAACACAAAAACAAACAATGAATCAAAAGCAAACAGAAAAACACAACTACACTTACTTGGGTTGCCTGCCATAAGCGCTTGTTTAACGTCATTAGCTCGACGTGTTGGCCATGCTTCAAGGAGGCTTCTTTTCTGTGAATCCAACAGTGGTGCTCTTTCTTGCACCTTTCTTGTAGCCCATGAAAAGCACGTCCGAGTGTCCATTAGAGTCTTCAACTGCTTTAAATATTTCTTTGTCATTCTTGACTCTTACAGTGAGCTCCCTGCGCTCAATATCAATAATGACTCGCCCAGTAGCGAGGAATGGTCTTCCTAATATGACAGGCATCGAAGGATTTTCTATCATGTCCATAACATATAAATCAATAGGGAGGAAAAATCTACCTACTCTGATTAAGACATTTTCTACAATGCCAACTGGTCTAACCACAGACTGATCAGCCAATTGGAGCTTTACAGGAGTAGATTTAATCTCACCTATGTCTAACTTTTTGCACAGAGATAGAGGAATGATATTGATGCTAGCACCTAAATCACATAATGCTCTGAAAGAATAAGTACCAAAACTACAAGGAACAGAAAAACTCCCTGGATCTGCTACTTTTTCAGGTACTTTCTGTTGTACTCTGGTGCTGCATGTGGAAGCGAGATATACGGTGTCAACCTTCTTTTCCTTTCGCTTCTTTGCTAACCACTCCTTCATGAACCTGTTGTATTGGGGCATCTCTAATGCCTCTGCAAAAGGAATATTAATGTTCAGATTCATAAAAGCATTCATAAATTTATCAAACTGAACCTGATTGTTCTTTTTCTTCTTTTTCTTTTTCTTTTCTTTGGGAACCATCAGTGTGGGAGAAGGAATAGGAGACTCAGGTTCAGGCTTTTCAGCCTCATCTGATGATGTGTCCTCCTCAGCTTCCCCTGTAGGCGTGTCATAATCCTCAGAATCAGGCTCCTCTTCAGCTTCCTCCTGATGAACAGTGATTGCCTTACAGTACTCCATCTGAGTTTTCTCCTGTTCAGCTGGGGCCTTACCTTTATTCCTGGTACTTACAACACTTACCAATTGTCCCAGCTGAGTCTCAATGTTCTTGATGGCAGCACTGTGGCCATTCACCGTGGTGTTGATGGCAAAAACTGCCTCCTCCAATTTAGTTGTCCTGTTACTAGACTCTGCAATGAAAGCTCCAACAAGATCTTCTAACTTTTTATTTTCTTGAGTTTGAGGGGCAAACCCAGGAGGATTAAGAACATTCTTAGTATTTGCATAAGAGAAATTTTCATGGTTCCTATTGTTAGGGTGATAATGTGTAGGTGTAGAATTATTATTATATCCCCTAAAATTAGAATTTGATACATACTGAACCTGTTCAATGGTCTCCTCCTGAGGTCTAGATGCCAAAGCGGCAGCTGATTCAATTGACTGTGCACTCCCTGTACCTGAAAATTTCATAAAAGCATTAGCAAGGGAAGTCATCTGGGCCTGGAGTGCACTTACTTTATCAACCTCAAACACTCCAGCAGCAATCTTTTTGGGTGTAGACCGCTCAGATGGCCACTGATAGCTGTTTGTGGCCATATCCTCTAAAAGTATGCGAGCATTTTCCACGGTCTTGGACAACAGAGTCCCACCTGCAGCTGCATCAACAATCGTTTTCGTATTAGGAGTTAAACCATTATAAAACAATTGAACCTGGAGCCAGTCGGGGTAGCCATGCTGAGGGCACTTCCTCAGTAGCTCTTTAAATCGCTCCCAAGCTTCGAACAGCTGCTCATCATATTGTTGTTGGAATGTCCCAATCTCGGTCCTCAGCTTGACCGTCTTTGCAGGAGGGAAAAATTTCTTTAAAAAGGCCTGGACCAAAGCATCCCAGGTGGTGATGCTCCCAGGGGGAATGGACTGCAACCAATCTCGTGCTTTATCCTGCAAAGAAAAGGGAAATAAACGTAAGCGAATAGCATCCTCAGACACTCCATTAATTTTTACCGTCCCACAAATATCCAAAAATGATTTAAGATGAGAATTTGGATCCTCGGTGGGCGATCCTCTGTATGCACAGTCTCGGGCCATCTGAATGAGACCGGTCTTCAGCTCAAAGTTGTTGGCATTGATCGGAGCATAGACAATCCCCGATTGTTGCCCCTGAAACACGGGCTGAAAGTAGTCTCTAATAGGCCTAGGCTCCTCAGGTATATTTTGGTCAGCCATTTGAACAATTTCTCTATTTTCTCTTCGAATCCTATGAATTGTTTTCTCGATCTCGGGATCCAAAGGTGCCAAAATCAAATCTTTATTACTTCGCATATAAAATCAAAACTACCCTAAAAAGGAAAGAAAACAAATAAGGAAAGAAAATAAAGAAAAGAAAACAACTAATCTAAATATGGAAAATATAATCTAGAAAAGGAAACAAAATAGCCTAATATGGAATGCAAAATAAATATGGCAAAACACAAATAAGGAATCTAACAAATAAGGAAAAACTAATCTAAAAATGAAAGAAAACACTAAAAAGGAAAAAGAATCTATCTATGGAAAAAAAAATCAAACAACCTAAACTAAAAAAAAAAACAAATATGGAAAGAAAAACAAATAAGAAAAAAAATGCAAACAACCTAGAAAAGTAAAAATACACCCTAAATTAAGATCAAACAATTTTTTCACAATATCAATCTAGCTAAATGTGCCAATCCCCGGCAACGGCGCCAAAAACTTGATAGGCAAAATTGCTAACCGCAAGCGCACGGGTCAAGTAATAATAAAGTGTTCGTATAAACGAGTGTCGTCCTCTGGATTGGATGTTTAAGCAAATCAAGTATTGTGAATTATCTTGCCCAATTTTATTTAGGGATCAAAAAGTGATGAATGAATGATAAGAAAACCAAATCAAAGCAAGTAAAAAGTGTGGAATTTCAATTGGGAAAACTACTTAGGGAATTGATTTCGCCGATTTAGTTTAGGATTGATTTTAAGGAATAAGTTATTATGCACAATGAAATTATGAGCCAAAGACCCTTTAATCACAACTACCTCTCCCGAGTATAATTGATCCACATGCAAATTAACCAACTTGATATCCCTATCTAAGTTTATTAATCATGCAAGGCAATGAGATCTTTTAACCAATTCTAAAGTTAATCTAAAACCGTCACGAATTAGAAACTAAACTTTAGTCATGCAATCTTGAGTAAGTCTAAATCAAATCCCCTCTCCCGAGCTAGATTCGAAACTTAAATCATCCAACTAATGGCCAATTAATTGAAAGCATTAAATCAAGATTACAAACATAATAACATTGCACAACTTAAACCATAAATCAATCCATAAACACAATCAACTACATCAATCCCTAAGCTTACAAGTTTAGCTACTCATGATCAAAATTACAAGCTCAACTAAACATGTAAAAGCCATCAAAATCTAACTAAAGTGAGGGAAAGAAGAATTAAACTCGTTGTAGGCCGAGACCGAACGTCCCCATCACGATCCCCACGAACAATGGGTTGATTTTCGAATTTTCCCCTTTGCTTTAGCCTTCAATTCCTCTGTTTTGCCTCTGTTTACGGCTCTAAGAAGTCCCAAAATTGGCTCCCCAAAAACCTAGCCGAAAAGAATGATTTATATTGGTTTTTCGTCGTAGCGTCGAGACGCTATCAAGACAGCGTCTCGACGCTGCCTCTAAACACGCGTATTCTGGAAAGGAAATTACGCAGCGTCGAGACGCTGTGACCTTTTTGCGCCTATTCTGATATGGAATGCCAGCGTCGAGACGCTCAAGGGATGGCGTCTCGACGCTGGTCAAATGTTGACCGAATGTTGACTTTTTTCTCTTTGATTCTTTTTTCATTCCTTTGCATCTTTTCACGTCTCGAGCACCCGATTAACTTCAATATTGCGCTATAGCTCCAATCAACCATTTCCTACAAAATAAACAATAAAGTGCAATAAAATGACCAATAATCATCAAAGACTAGCTAAATTCAATAAGTAAAAATAGCTAGCTATGCTCGCTATCAAAGACTGAGGCCTCTGCAAGAATCGTGAAGATCGAAGCCCTCTACAAGACTCTAAAGATTTAGAAGATTGAAGCTCTCTGCAAGATCCTGGAGATTGAAGCTTCAATCCTCCTACAAGACTTTGAAGACCGAAACTTAGATTTTCCTGCAAACTCGAAGATTGAAGTGAAGTCATCTAAAGACTGAAGACCTGAAGCCTGAAGTCTACTTCAATCACCCAGGAGAATCCTTCAAAGGTGAACAAACCTTCAAGACCCCGAAGATTAAAAGCTTCTTGAAGACTTTGTAGATCAAAGCTACCTTGAGAGAAAGCATCAAAGGATTGTAACTAGAGACTGTATTCGACAATTACTTACAAAGAAATCAATACATACAAGAAGTTGTTTTCACGAATTAAATTTTCTCTTCGAAAATCTCGTGTGAACAGTTTGGCACGCCCAGTGGGACCTCTCTACCTTTCATCTCTTTCTCTCATCCAAGATCTATAAAAAAAAATAATAAGTTCTAAAGAAGCGATGGCATCCAAGAAAGCTGTTTCCAAGACTTCAAGCGACTCATACGTGGGACCAATTACTCGCGGACGCTCCAAGGAAATTCAAAAGTCAGAAGAAGAACAAGCCTCTGTCATTACAAATATGATATGGACCCAAATGGCAGAGCCAAACCAAGGCGGGATAGTCATACAGGAAAATCCTTTATTTGACTATTCTACTTCATCTTCTGAGCAGGCAAAGGAGACATCAGATCCTGACGTGATGTCTGTAATGATGGCTGACATAGGTACAGGCGAAGAAAGAATGGTTGAACTGGAAAGGAAGATCAACATGCTGATGAAGGCAGTTGAAGAAAGAGATTGTGAAATTTCCTCTCTAAAAAATCACATTGAAAGTCGTGATATCGCTAAATCAAGCCAAACACCCGCTGCAAAGAATAATGACAAAGGGAAGGCTGTCATGCAAGAAAACCAGCCTCAACATTCCACTTCAATTGCTTCGCTGTCCGTTCAGCAACTCCAAGATATGATTATGAGCTCCATTAGAGCTCAATATGGTGGACCTACTCAAAATTCTCTTATGTATTCCAAACCATACACTAAGAGGATTGACAACTTGAGGATGCCTACCGGGTTTCAACCTCCAAAATTTCAACAATTTGATAGAAAGGGGAATCCTAAGCAGCATATTGCTCACTTTGTTGAGACATGCGAGAATGCTGGGACTCGTGGAGATCTCCTAGTTAAACAATTTGTCCGGACCTTAAAGGGAAATGCCTTTGATTGGTATACTGATTTAGAGCCAGAGATGATCGACAGTTGGGAACAATTTGAAAGAGAGTTCCTAAATCGCTTTTACAGCACAAGGCAAACTGTCAGCATGACAGAACTCACAAATACAAAACAACGGAAAGATGAGCCTGTCATTGATTACATTAATCGTTGGAGAGCTCTGAGTCTTGATTGCAAAGACCGACTCACCGAATTATCCGCTGTGGAAATGTGCATGCAAGGAATGCACTGGGAACTTCTTTATATATTGCAGGGCATAAAACCCCGCACCTTTGAAGAATTAGCAACTCGCGCTCATGACATGGAGCTAAGTATTGCTACTAGAGGGAATAAGGACTTTCCAGTCCCCGATGTGAAGAAGGAGAAGAAAGAAGTAAAGAGCACCGGGAAAGCATTGAAGGGTGCTACAAGAGAATCCATGGTCGTCAATACGGCCCCTCTAAAGTTTACCTCTAACAGAAGAGAAAATAAAATAGAGAAGCGTCAAACTGAAGGCGAGAAACGACGCTTGACTTTGAAAGAAAGACAAGAAAGAGTCTATCCTTTTCCAGACACTAACGTCCCAGATATGTTAGAACAACTGTTGGAAAAAGAACTTATTGAACTCCCTGAATGCAAACTGCCCGAAGAGAGAGGAAAAGTAAATGATCCCAACTACTGTAAATATCACCGAGTCGCCAGTCATCCAGTGGAGAAATGTTTTGTGTTAAAGGAGCTAATCTTGAAGTTAGCTTGGGAAAAGAAAATTGAGCAAGATCTTGATGAAGTAGCTCAAGCAAAATCACGCCGCCATAGTAACTCATCCTAGCATCTAGCCGCCTATAAGCTTACCTTATGATCAGAGAGGAAGCTTAATCCAATTTGGTACCTTCGATCCTATTATCGTTTGGTCTCAACCAGAAGCCCCAGGAAATGACTTCCCAGAAAGAGCTCTCTACGATGAGGATCTTCAAGAAAATATTAAGCAAATTGAAGATGAAGATGGAGGCTGGACACTCGTAACCCGACGGAAGAACCGAAAGCAAAATTGGGTTTAGAAAGAATCTCGTTTGTTTCAAGAACACAAAAGAAAAGGCAGGCCTCGAAGGAAAAATGGGAAGAGGTACACGAAAAGGCTCAAGCCTATCTTAGAAGAAAGTGAGGAGCATATCCAACCTCCACATCCAACCTCCACATCCAATAACTCTAAAAGAATTCTTCCCAAGAACTTTTCTTACAAGAATCAATCAAACTATTACATGTCACGTCGTTAATGTGACAGAAGATGATAATGTCACATCAACCACGTCAGAAACAATCATGAAACTGGAAGACCTACCATCCTTTAGTATAGATGTTTTACTGTCTCTCCCTCAAGAGGCCAAAAATACTCTTACTGAGGTGTTAAATGATTGTAAACCATCTATTTCTCAGACAAATAATGTTGCTCCATGTTGCACGTCCATAGCCTTTACCGATGAAGATCTACTACTTGGGTTGAAGCCTCATAATAGGCCTTTGTTTGTCTCAGGCTACATCAGAGAGCAAAAAGTTATCCGAATTCTCATTGATGATGGTTTTGTCGTTAACATAATGCCCAAGTCTACCATGAACCAACTAGGCATTCTGATGCAAGAATTGTCAAATAGTAAGTTGGTGATTCAAGGATTTAACCAAGGCGGGCAACGCGCGATTGGCATGATTCGCCTAGAGCTCATCATTGGAGATTTAAAGGCTAACACCCTATTTCATGTTATAGACTCTAGGACCACCTACAAGTTGTTACTAGGTCGTCCCTGGATTCATGAAAATGGAGTAGTTACTTCCACGCTGCACCAGTGTTTTAAATTCTATCAAGATGGTATCAAGAAGGTTGATGCTGATACCAACCCCTTCTCAGAGGCTGAGTCTCATTATGCAGACGCGAAGTTTTATATGAAGAATGACAGTGTAAGGGAAGTTATGCCGTCAGAAGTTCCTTTGATAAGAAATAGTGACAAATCAGAGCGACAGACAAGCACGAAAAAAGAGCTGAATGAAAAAGCGGTTGTTTCTAATAATCAGGAAAGCAAGGTATCTCCTAGCCAAACAAAAGCTGAAGTGGCGATAAATGAGAAGATACTATGTCCAGAAGAGAAGGAAACAAATGCTCCTGTCTTGCGCTATGTTCCCTTATCTCGACGCAAGAAGGGTGATTCGCTGCAGAATGCTCCAATAATTTAAGAGTTGGCGACATTGAAATTTTGAACTTTCCTCAACACAGAAGAAACTTAAAAAAAAAAGGGTTATGCTAAAGCATACAAACTTTTGGCAAAGGCAGGTTATGATTTCACAGCACATACTGAGTTTAAGAGTTTACGGATCTTTGATCAAAGGCCTAAACTTTCCTCAACACAGAAGAAACTTAAAAAAAAAGGGCTATGCTATACCCATTTCAAGAGCTGGTCTTGGATATAAATCTCCTGAGCCGATTCGAATCACAAGAAAAGGGAAAGCGAAAATTGCAGATACGCTTCACATTACAGTGGAAGAAATTGATGATTCCGAACAGGCTAAAGAAAACGTAGATCATAGAACTTCTGCATTTGATCGCATTGAACCGTCTGTTACACGATCCTCAGTTTTTCAAAGATTGAGTACAGTTGCAATAGAAGACGAAAGTCAACATCCAACTTATGACTCCACACGACCTTCGGCCTTCCAAAGGCTGAGTATGGCTTCTGAGGAAAAAGGAAACGTGCATTCGACCCTACTACACAACTATCAGCTTTCCAAAGGTTGAGTGTAGCCACAAAAAGGAGTACAAAACGATCCGCTATATTAACCTCAAACATAACAGAGACTACTATCAAGGCAAAGGGTGATGAGAAAATTCGTAGCGCTGTCCCCTCACGAATGAAGAGGAAGTTGCTTGTCTCCGTAAATACAGAGGGTTCGTTAAAAATAAAGCGACACGATGTCGTTATCACAAGACCCAGAGAGAAAAGCCTCGATGATGAAAAGGACACAGGTGTATGCTACCACATTACCATAGGGGAGGAATCAGATCCTGAAGCATTTGAAGAAGATGCAGAAGAGGCTCTGTTGTCACTTGAAGATGGCAACCAATCAACAGTTGATGAACTTAAAGAGATCAACCTTGGTACAGTAGAAGAGCCACAACCGACCTTTATAAGTGCATCACTTACTCCGAAAGAAGAAGGCGATTATATGAGCCTACACACAACATACAAAGATATTTTTGCTTGGTCATACAAGGAAATGCCAGGGCTTGACCCAAAAGTGGTTGTCCATCGCCTCGCAATTAAACAGGGAAATTGGCCAATGAAGCAAGCTCAACGACGCTTTCGACCAGAACTCATTCCTCAAATAGAATCTAAAGTCAATAAGTTGATAGAGGCAGGATTCATCCATGAAGTTAAGTATCCAACATGGATAGCAAATATTGTCCCCGTTAGAAAAAAGAATGGGCAACTTCGTATATGTGTCGATTTTCGTGATTTGAACAATGCATGTCCGAAAGATGACTTTCCATTACCCATTACTGAAATTATGGTTGATGCAACCATGGGTCATGAGGCTTTGTCTTTCATGGATGGGTCGTCAGGATACAACCAAATTCGAATGGCTCTTGAGGATGAGGAGAAAACAGCTTTTCGAACTCCAAAGGGAATATATTGCTACAAAGTAATGCCTTTCGGATTGAAAAATGCAGGTGCTACTTATCAACGTGCTATGCAGAAAATATTTGATGATATGCTACATAAACATGTTGAATGTTACGTTGATGACCTTGTCGTCAAGTCCAAACAACGACAAGATCATCTTAGGGATCTCAAGGTAGTCTTTGATCGCTTGAGAAAATATCAGTTGAGAATGAACCCTCTCAAGTGCGCATTTGGTGTGACTTCCGGAAAATTCCTTGGGTTCATTGTAAGACATAGAGGAATTGAAATCGATCAATCCAAAATCGATGCAATTCAGAAAATGCCAAGTCCAAGAAACCTACATGAGTTGAGAAGTCTCCAGGGTCGTTTGGTTTACATTAGAAGATTCATATCCAACCTCGCTGGTCGATGTCAACCCTTTCATAGGTTGATGAGAAAGAATGCGAACTTTGAGTGGGATGATATGTGTCAGAATGCTCTGGACAGTATAAAAAGATACTTGCTCAATCCTCCTGTCTTAGGTGCCCCTAAGGCAGGAAAGCCAGTAATATTGTATATCGCTGCACAAGATAAGTCTGTTGGGGCACTATTGGCACAAGAAAGAGAAAATCACAAAGAACAGGCCCTTTATTACCTACGTAGAACTCTAACAGGAGCTGAGTTAAATTACTCTCCAATCGAGAAGATGTGTCTCGCTCTCTTCTTTGCTATTGATAAGCTAAGACATTATATGCAAGCCTTCACTGTACATTTAGTGGCAAAAGCCGATCCTATCAAGTATATTCTATCTAGGCCTATCATTTCGGGACGCCTAGCCAAATGGGCAATCATACTTCAGCAATATGATATTGTGTATGTGCCCCAAAAAGCAGTAAAAGGACAGGCATTGGCAGACTTCTTAGCCAATCATCCGATCCCATCAGATTGGAAATTATGCGAAGATTTGCCGGATGAAGAGGTATTGTATATTGAAATTATGGAATCCTGGACCATGTATTTCGATGGAGCAGCACGAAGGAGTGGGGCAGGAGTAGGCATTGTTTTCATCTCACCCGAGAAACACATGTTGCCATACAACTTCACACTTAATGAATTATGCTCAAATAACGTTGCTGAATATCAGGCACTCATCATTGGCCTACAAATGGCTTCAGAGTTCGGGATAAAATACATGGAAGTTTATGGCTATTCAAAGTTGATAATAAATCAAATATTACTCCAATATGATGTGAAACATGAGGATCTAAAACCCTACTTCGGGTATGCAAGAAACTTACTGGAGAAGTTTGATAATTTAATACTAGAGCACGTTCCAAGATCAGAAAACAAAATAGCAGATGCGTTAGCAAACTTGGCCACTACTCTAACAATCTCAGATGATATAGCCATAAATATTTCTCTTTTCCAGAAATGGATCGTTCCACCAAGTGCAAATAAGTGTGAAGAAGTCAATGTGACATCAACTTATGAAATCGAAGAAGAAGATTGGCGGCAACCGATCATAGATTACCTGCAACATGGAAAGCTTCCCACAGATCTTCGACACAAAGCTGAGATACGAAGAAGGGCTGCCCAATTTGTCTATTATAAGGACACTCTTTATCGCCGCTCGTACGAAGGCCTTTTTATTCGATGCTTAGGAAATGAAGAATCTCAAAAAGCATTGGAAGAGGCACATTCAGGCATTTGTGGTGCTCATCAGTCTAGACCAAAACTTCAATTCCAGTTAAAAAGAATGGGCTATTATTGGCCTACCATGATTCAAGACTCAATGCAATATGCCAAGAAATGTGAAGCTTGCCAGTTTCACGCCAATTTCATACATCAGCCTCCAGAGCCTCTTCATCCAACCGTAGCTTCGTGGCCTTTTGAAGCTTGGGGGCTCGATCTCGTTGGCCCTATAACACCAAAGTCTTCAACATGACATTCTTACATCCTTGCAGGGACAGATTACTTCTCAAGATGGGCTGAAGCTGTTGCGTTAAAAGAAGCCAAGAAAGAAAACATTGTAGATTTCGTCCGAACTCATATCATCTATCGATACGGTATCCCTCATCGTATTGTGACAGATAATGGAAGACAATTTTCCAATAGTTTAATGGACAAGTTGTGCGAGAAGTTTAACTTCAAGCAATACAAGTCATCTATATACAATGCTGCAGCAAATGGATTGGCAGAAGCATTCAATAAGACACTATGTAACCTACTGAAGAAAGTAGTCTCCAAGTCGAAGAGAGACTGGCAAGAAAAGATCGGTGAAGTGTTGTGGGCTTACCGAACTACTCACCGCACTCCTACAGGAGTCACACCTTATTCCCTTGTTTATGGGGTAGAAGCTGTGCTCCCATTAGAAAGAGAAATTCTGTCACTAAGAATGGCCATACAAGAAGGGTTGACAAAAGAAGAGAATGCAAGGTTGCGCCTTCAAGAGTTAGAAGCGCTTGATGAGAGAAGATTAGAGGCTCAACAAGCACTAGAATGTTACCAAGCACGGATGTCTAAAGCCTTCGATAAAAATGTGAAGCTTCAATCATTTCAAGTTGGTGACCTAGTACTTGCTATTCGAAGACCTATCATTACAACGCGACACACGGGAAACAAATTCACACCTAAATGGGATGGACCCTACGTCGTCAAAGAAGTTTACTCGAATGGAGCATATAAGATCGTTGACAAAGATGGATTGAGGATCGATCCAATTAACGGAAAGTTCCTTAAAAAATTCTATGCGTGAAATGTAAATACTCCTTATCGTAAGAGTCTAAACTACATGATACTCCTGGCCCGCATGAGTTATAAAGGTGATCGGCCCCAAAAAAAAAATCAAATTTGTATATTGAACTACGTTATGACTTGATCCCTTCCCATTTGAAGGGTACGTAGGCAGCTTAAGAAAAAAAAAACTTAAGTTCAGTCAAAGAAATAAAAAAAAAACATTTTGTGTTACAGATAAAGCTTCAAACTTTTATTAGTGCATAGACAAAGGAAGCATAATGCTCGATACAATGCATTGAAAAAAGTCTTACAGGAGACAAGCCTTAAGGAAAATAAAAAAATTATGGCTATGAATGGAATTCTAACTCTTTATTTAATCTAGGAAACATCATTGGTCGACAATAAAAAAAGAAGTGTCTTTACATCTAATCTAGAAAACAAAGGGGGCAATCAAGTCAAGCCATCTACTTGAAGTTCCTCAATTCTTCACGTATGTCCTTTAAGTTTTTACGAACTATTGCCAAAGGCTTGGCATCTTCATCAGCCATGACAAAGGCACACTCAATATTGGTGATCTCTTCACGGACTTTGGCAACCTCGAGTCTCTACTGCTCCAAAGTCTTCTCCACCATCAGAAAATAAATTGGAAAACCTTTCATGCTTGGCTATCGTTGTCTCCAATTTGGTCTCTGGTTCCTTTATCTCCAATGATGATCGTGCAAGCTATTGTTCGAGTGTGTCCTTTAGGGCTTCACTTGTCTCAAGTTCAAGTTCGAGCTTTCATCACTTCGAGTGCTTTAAGTTCAAGTTGGAGGCTTCACTTGTTTCAAGTTCAAGTTCAAATTTTCCTCAATTAAAGTAATTCAAATTCAAGTACAGGACTTCACTTGTCTAAAGTTCAAGTGTCAAGCTTTCATCAAGTTACATTTTGAGCTTTCCTCACTTTGAGTACTTCAAGTTCAAGTTCAAGCTTTGCTCAATTCTAAATTCAAGCTTGAGCTTTCATCAGTTCAAGTACTCTAAGTTCAATGACGGGGTTTCGCTCATTTCAACTTCAAGTTCAAGCTTTCCTCACTTCAAGTACTTCAAGTTCAAGCTTTCATCGCTTCAAGTACTTTAAGTTCAAGTTCGAGGCTTCGCTCGTTTCAAGTTCAAGTTCGGGCTTTCCTCACTTCAAGTACTCCAAGTTCAAGTTTGGGGGCTTCGCTCGTTTCAAGTTTAAGTTCGAGCTTTCCTCATGTCAAGTATTCCAAGTTCAAGCTTTTATCACTTAAAGTACTCTAAGTTCAAGTTCAAGCTTTGTTCAATTCTAAGTGCAAGCTCGAGCTTTTATCAGTTCAAGTACTCTAAGTTCAAGTTTGGGGCTTTGCTCGTTTCAAGTTACAGTTCGAGCTTTCCTCGCTCCGAGTACTCCAAGTTCAAGCATCACTCGTTCCAAGTTCAAGTTCGAGTTTTCGTCACTTCAAGTACTCCGAGTTCAAATTTGGGACTTCGCTCGTTTCTAGTTCAAGTTCGAGCTTTAATTTCCTTGCTTCGAGTATTCCAAGATCAAGCTTTTATCACTTCAAGTACTCTAAGTTCAAGTTCGAGGCTTCGCTCACATCAAGTTCAAGTTCGAGCTTTCCTCACTTCAAGTACTTCAAGTTCAAGTTCAAGCTTTGCTCAATTCTAAGTTCAAGCTCGAGCTTTCATCAGTTCAAGTACTCTAAGTTCAAGTTTGGGGCTTTGCTCGTTTCAAGTTACAGTTCGAGCTTTCCTCGCTCCGAGTACTCCAAGTTCAAGCATCACTCGTTCCAAGTTCAAGTTCGAGTTTTCGTCACTTCAAGTACTCCGAGTTCAAATTTGGGGCTTCACTCGTTTCTAGTTCAAGTTTGAGCTTTAATTTCCTTGCTTCAAGTACTCTAAGTTCAAATTCGGGGGCTTCGCTTGGTTTTGATTTTCAGGTCGGAAGCTAAGCAGATAATGAACACTGAGGGTCATAGCCCTACTTCATAAGTGTCATTCCCCCACTTTCGCTTGGTTTCGGTTGCAAGGTTGCAAGCTAAGCAGAGAATGAACATTGAGGGTCATAGCCCTACCTCATAAGTGTCATTCCCCACTTTCGCTTGGTTTCAGTTGCAAGGTTGGAAGCTAAGCAGAGAATAAACACTGAGGGTCATAGTCCTACCTCATAAGTTTCATTCCCCATTTTCGCTTGGTTTCGATTTTAAGGTTGGAAGCTAAGCACAGAATGAACACTGAGGGTCATAGCCCTACCTCATAAGTGTCATTCCCCATTTTCGCTTGGTTTCGATTTTAAGGTTAGAAGCGAAGCAGAGAATGAACACTGAGGGTCATAGCCCTACCTCATAAGTGTCATTCCCCACTTTCGCTTGGTTTCGATTTTAAGGTTGGAAGATAAGCAGAGAATGAACACTGAGGGTCATAGCCCTACCTCATAAGTGTCATTCCCCATTTTTGCTTGGTTTCGATTTTAAGGTTGGAAGCTAAGCAGAGAATGAACACTGAGGGTCATAGCCCTACCTCATAAGTGTCATTCCCCACTTTCGCTTGGTTTCGATTTTAAAGTTGGAAGCTAAGCAGAGAATGAATACTGAGGGTCATAGCCCTACCTCATAAGTGTCACCTTCAACTTTTGCTTGGTTTCAGTTTCGAGTTTGGAAGTTAAGTAAGGGATGAACACTGAGGGTCATAGCCCTACCTTATAAGTGTCATTCCCCATTTTCACTTGGTTTCCTTTTCAAGTTTGGAAGCTAAGTAGAGGATAAACACTGAGGGTCATAGCCCTACCTTATAAGTGTCACCCCACTTTCGCTTAGTTTCGGTTTCAAGTTCATAAGCTAAGTAAGGGATGAACAATGAGGGTCATAGCCCTACCTTATAAGTGTCATCCTTATACTTGCTCGTCCACTTCATCTTCCAGGTCGACAGTTGACGGCCTTGTTCGCTTCGTCTTCAAAGTTTGCGGTTGACATCCTCGTTCGCTTCGTCTTCAAAGTTTGCGGTTGACGACCTCGTTCGCTTCTTCTTCAAAGTTTTCGGTTGACGACCTCGTTCGCTTCATCTTCAAAGTTTGCGGTTGACGACCTCGTTCGCTTCGTCTTCAAAGTTTGCGGGTTACGACCTCGTTCGCTTTGTCTTCAAAGTTTGCGGTTGACGACCTCGTTTGCTACGTCTTCAAAGTTGGCGGTTGAAAGCATTTTAGTTGAAAAAAATAATAATAAATGAAAAGGAAAAAAAAAAAGAGAAATAAAGTTCTAAAGATTAAAAAAAAAAAAGAATGAGGAAAATGGAGAAATTTGCGAAAAAATTAAACCCAAAGAGAAAAAAAGAAAAAAAAAATGAATGGAAAGAAAAAGTGAAAAAGAAAGATTTAAAAAAAATGTTTCAAAAAAAAGAAACAAAGAAAGATGAAAAGAATAAAAAAAACAAGTGAAAAAGAAAAACAGAAAAGCATGCTCGAGTTAAGAAAAAAAAAGTAAGAAAATAAGTAGACAAAATTTTGAAAAAATGAAGGCTAGAAAAAAAAAAAGAAAAGAAATTCGAAGAAAGGCTGGATTTAAAATAATTATAATGAAAAAAAATAATTATTATAATGCTAAAATATGGTGTGTGGAGCAAATGAAAGAGAAGTGAGATTCTATCAAACTAAAATCCGTGCTGCACGCATTAAAAAATATTTTGACTCTCCTTTTGCCACGTCATTGTCTTCTTCCTCAGGAAAAAGTTCAGCGTTTATTTATCCCTTCCTTTTAACTCATCAACGACAAAAACAAGCAGACCGGCGATGGCTCCCGATAATTGACGGCGGCAACAGGAAATAGGCGACGCTCAACCTATGAGTGCAGTGCACTTCAGTCAAGACTCTCAGATCTAATTCCGTCACTCTGAAAAAAAAAAAAGATTCTCATATCTAAACTTGTCAGCCATGGTTGTTAAAGCAAGGAGAGAAAAGTGTTCTACCGTGATTAAAACGACGTTGGAGCCATGCAGCAACAATGATTTTGGTGATTTGTGAGACGCACGGAAAGACCCACAAGTCGAGGAGCGAATTAAGTCATGAGGGTAATCGACAACGGAGGAGCAAGAAACCTCTTCTTGCTTTGCCACTACAGCGGCGACTTCGTGATTTCCTTGATTGACCAGCCGGCTTGCTTTGAAGACTCAAGGCTAGAAATACTCACATTTTACCCCATATATAGAATGTTTCTTTGGAATCCAACAAGATCTCCTCATATCATGTGCGTAATTTAAGTTTAAGCAAGATTTTCCATTTCAAAATTTTCAAATGGATGGCAAATTGAATCAAAATTTCGTTGGAATTTAAAAAAAAAAAAAAAAAAAAAAAAAGCTGAACAATTCCTAATTCTTTGTGAATTTAAAATTCCATTTGTGGTTGGGATTGTAGATTTTTACTCCAAATCAAAATGAGGAGTAAAATTCAAAATTTCAACACGAAAATATCTATCCCAAATTCCATTCCAAATTAAAGTTTGAAGGATGTTCAAGTTCAGAATTCAATTTGAGTCAAATTTTATTCGAAAGTAGATTCGTAATAAAATTTGAATTGTGTCTCAAATCCAAATTTTGGTACATTCCAAACTCCGTAGCAAATCAAAATTGGACTAAAATTCAAGATCAAAACCCACCCAAATTCAAGTCATTGGGATAGACTACAAAATCTAGGTTGAATCTAAGTTCCTTTTTCAAATAAAATTTGGGTATATCCAAAATTTTACAAGTTTGGACTTAAATCCTAGTTCAAATTATATTCCAAATTCAAGCTCATAATTTGGAATTTTATATCAAGTCAAAATTTGGGCATAATCCAAATTTTGTCTCAAGCTCAAATTCTACCAAGCTAAAATTGAGTAGAATTTTTACCTCAAATTTGGGCATAATCCAAATTTTGTCCCAAATCAAAGTTGACCAAAGTCCAAACTTAAATTCTACCAAGCTAAAATTGAGTAGGATTTTTACCTCAAAATTGGGCATAATCCAAATTTTGTCCCAAATCAAAGTTGACCAAAGTCCAAACTCAAATTCTATCAAACTAATATTGAGTAGAATTTTTACCTCAAAATTGGGCATAATCCAAATTTTGTCCCAAACTCAAATTCTACCAAGCTAAAATCGAGTAGAATTTTTACCTCAAATAAAAATTTGGGTATAATCCAAAATTTTATCCCAAATCAATGTTGGACTTAGATCCCAATTCAAATTATATTCCAAATTCAAGCTCGTAGTTTGGAATTTTATATCAAATCAAAATTTGGACATAACCCAAATTTTATTCCAAATCAAATTTGATCAAAGTACCAATTCAAATGCCAAGCTCAAGTCATAGTTTGAAATTTCATCTCAAATTAAAATTTGGGAATAATCCAAAATTTTAGCCCAAATTGAAATTTTATCAAATGCAAATTCTACCCAAACCAAAAGTTGGTAGAATTTTACTTCAAATCCAAATTTACTCATGCTCCAAATTTTACTCAAAGCATGATTGAATTAGTAATCAATCCCAAGTTCAAGCTAAGTTGGTATAACCTCGAATTCTACTCCAAATTAAAAAAAAATGGTAGAATTCAAAGTTTCCTTCGAAACCAATTCGTGGTAAATCTCAAATTTTTACCTCAAATCCAAATTTTGGCATAAAATAGGAGTGAACTAGAATTCAAATTTTATTCTAAGTTCAAAACCTGAAAATAGCCTCAAATCCCACTCCCAGTTCAAATAAAAATTGGGGTGGTCAAAATCATGAAAGAAAAAAATTCTTATATCTTCGTGCCAAGTCATCTTTTTCGAGATTCACCCACACCTATCTGTGCATAAATCTCGAAAAGGGGGCATTTGTTGGCATAGAAATTTTCCAACCAATTAGAAATTGTCACGTCATTATTTAATTTTAGGGTGTCACAAATTAATACATATCTCAAAATTAATTATGGCAAAATAAGAAAGGCCACGTGTCCTTTTTGTGGTCGTCTAATTGCGTTAATGGTCTTGATCGAATCCAACGATGATTAAACTCAAGATCAAATGATCATTTAGCCTAAAAATTCAATTTAGCCTAAAGTTCATGAAATTAAATTAAAGTATGATTAAGTTCATAAGGTTAGGTTAAATTGGGTTCAATTTAAACTCAAGGTTATTAAGATAATTGGGCTTGAAGAGCAAAATTAATCTAAGCCCATGGATGGGCCCAAGCCCAATTTAAGCCCAAGCCCATGAAGGCCTTTGGAAACACTATAAATAGAGGTCTTGGCTCATTTGAAAGGGGGCAGCAGAAAGAAAGGAAGAAGAAAGACTGAAGCTCTCAGAAGACTCTGAAGTGAAGCTCTGATCCTCCTACAAGACTTGAAGATTGAAGCTCCACTCCTCCTGCAAGAGCTCTGAAGATTGAAGTCCAGATCCTGCTGCAAGACTCCGAAGATCGAAGCTTCTGCAAAATTCAAAAGCTTGAAGCTTCCTGCAAGACTCTGAAGACTAAAGCCTCTGCAAGATTCAGAAGATTGAAGCTCTCAGAAGGCTCTAAAGACTGAAGCTCTGATCCTCCTACAAGACTTGACGATTGAAGCTCCATTCCTTCTACAAGACTTGAAGATTGAAGCTCCATTCCTCCTGCAAGAATCTTGAAGATTGAAGCTCCATTCCTTCTACAAGACTTGAAGTTTGAAGCTTCATTCCTTCTACAAGACTTGAAGATTGAAGCTCCATTCCTCCTGCTGCAAGACTCCGAAGATCGAAGCTTCTGCAAAATTCAAAAGTTTGAAGCTTCCTGCAAGACTCTGAAGACTGAGGCCTCTGCAAGAATCTTGAAGATCGAAGCCCTCTACAAGACTCTAAAGATTTAGAAGATTGAAGCTCTCTGCAAGATCCTGGAGATTGAAGCTTCAATCCTCCTACAAGACTTTGAAGACCGAAACTTAGATTTTCCTGCAAACACGAAGATTGAAGTGAAGTCAGCTAAAAGACTGAAGACCTGAAGCCTGAAGTCTACTTCAATCACCCAGGAGAATCCTTCAAAGGCGAACAAACCTTCAAGACCCCGAAGATTAAAAGCTTCTTGAAGACTTTGTAGATCAAAGCTACCTTGAGAGAAAGTATCAAAGGATTGTAACTAGAGACTGTATTCCACAATTACTTACAAAGAAATCAATACATACAAGAAGTCGTTTTCACGAATTAAATTTTCTCTTCGAAAATCTCCTGTGAACACTCACTTTAACACGAAATTGACATTGATTTGTAAATTCTAAAAAAAACTCGTTTTGAACTTTGCTTCAAAATTCCAAACTAAATAGATACAACTTGATATTCATTTGAGAAAATGTCAAAATCATCTTGAAATTCATTTGAACTTGAAATTAAAACCACTTGAGGGGAATTTGACATCCAATTTGAGATTTCAAATTAGATCCAATAAGCCTATTAGATTAGCCTTCAAATTAGAATTTAATTGAAATAGGTAGGAAATTCAATTTTAAAGCAAATTTGAACATTATTTAAGAATTTCAAAGTAAAAGCCAATTTGAGATAAAAACTTCAATTAGAAATCTCAACTACAAATCATTTGAAATGATAGATAAGAATTTTAAATCTAATAAAAAAAGGAATAAAGAAAAAAAACTGAAAGCAAAATATATACCAAAAATAAAATTAAAAAGAGAAAATAAAATTAAAAAAAAAAACAAAAAAAAATGTGAAGACAATTAAATGGGGGGACCCACTCACCTTTTCTCTCTTTCTCAATCTCCTCTTCTTCTTCCTCACGCTAATGTCTAGCTTTTTCTCCTTCTTTTTTTGTTTTTCCTTTTGTAGCAGAGGAGCTTCATGGCTTTTATGCGTGGACGGTTGTCGTCGGTGTTCGGGATGGCGGTGGTGTGAGCTTCAAGCAGCGGCGGCGTGGGTCTTCAACTGCAGCAACGAGGGTTTTTTACGGCGGCGGCGTGGGTGACTTCGACGGCAGCATAGTGGCGGAGCAGTGGCGGCAGCGGCGGAAGCTTGGGTCTTTGAAAATCCTTCTCAAAACTCTACTTTTCCCTTTCAAATTCACTCTCTCCCTCTACAATCTCTTCACTTTCTCTCTCTAGGTTCTTTCTCAAATTTATTCACTCTCAAGCTCAATCTCACTCTTTCACCTTCCTCTCTCTGTTGCTCCCTTTTCTGTCCTTTCATCCTCCATCTTCCCCCCTTTTATACTTGAAGAAAAGCTAAAAATGGAGGTAATGGGGGAACTTTCTAAGCCTTTTTTCATGAAAGCTTCCCCTTGAATAGGAATGGGAGAAAGAAGGGGGGAAGAAGGGAACGTGGGAATGAAAATAAAATATAGGGAAAAATACACTTTTAGTCCATTAGGTTTGGGTTAGGTTTCAATTTGGTCCCTGAGTTTTCAAACTCAACAATTTAGTCCCTAAGGTTTGAGATAAGGAGCAATTTGGTCCATGCCATCCATTTTGTCGTTAAATCTAACCGGCTGCTGACGTGACATTATTATTTTAATTAAAAAAATTAATTTTTAATTTTTTAAAATAAAAATATTATTATTTTTAATTTCTTTTATTTCTTTTTATTCTTCTCTCTCCCACCTTCTTCTTCCTCCTCCTCCTACTCTTTCTTCTTCAACAAAAACCTTCCCTCCATGGCCGGCAGCCGGCGACCACCGCTCGCCGCCGCCGCCGGAACTTTTTTTTTTTCTCTTCTCTTCTCCTTCTCTCAATCTCTCTCTCCCTCTACTTCTCTGTTGCCGGCAGGCAGACATTCCCCTGTTTTTTTTTATAAAAAAACAGAGAAGGGGGTTTGAAGGGGGAACGAGCCCAGATTCCGGCGGATTCATCAGTAGCAGGCTGGCGGCAGTGCTTTTATATGGCTGCAACCCTTCTTGTCTTAGTTAAGAAAATTTTGGCTTTCCTTATATCAAATGTGACGGTAAAAGAAAGATTTCCTTAATTACAAGTGTCGCAACGTCATCGCGACGCGGAGCGGCCGACGTCCTTTCCTAAGGGTCTCTTTCGAGGTTAAAGGTTTGGAGTCGCCACCAATCATCTTGGGGTATGATTGGTCACCCATTTTAAAGAAAAACCGGTCTTTGAAAACTAAAGATTAGGCTCAGGAGTCGATTGAGTGTAGGGAAGGTATTAGCACCCCTACAACACCCGTTTAAAAACGGTTACCACATTTTATTTTAAAATTATCCTTTTATAACATGAAACGGTCCTTTATTTTGAAGAAAAAAAAAATCAAATAGCAAATGTCCAACTTGATCTTACCTTAGCTTTAAAAATTAAAGTAAGGTTTTGATGTAGTGAGTGGGGTTATACCCAATAACTGTTTGTCATGTTGGAATCTTCTTTTAATTAAAAGAAAATTTGCACCTCAAGAATTTGAGAAATTATCTCAACTCCGTCATAGGCTTTACATGATATTATTTGTCTCATGTCTATTATTTCACATTATTTTAGGAATAAAATGTGAATTAATACTTATGAGTGGTATGACACCGTTCAACAAAAAGAAATTTTTTTTTTCCAAATTAAAAAAAAAAAACTAATTAGAAATCTCAAAGTTTAAAAAAAAATTAAAATAAAGAATTTGAAATCAATTGAAAGGAAGTTAAATCATTTAGGCCCCATTTGATAACCATTTTGTTTTTGGTTTTTGGTTTTTGAAAATTAAGCCTATAAACAATACTTCAACTACTAAGTTTCTTTGTTTTGTTCTCTACCATCTTCCCATGTTTTCAAAAACCAACTCAAAATTTGAAAACTAAAAAAAGTAGTTTCCAGAAACTTGTTTTTGTTTTTGGAATTTGGCTAGGAATTCAAATGTGTGATTGACAATGATGAAAACAATGGTAAGAAATTTAGGAGAAAACAAGCTTAATTTTCAAAAACCAAAAACCAAAAACCAAATGGTTATCAAACGGGGCCTTAGAAATTCGAACTAAAACCAAATTGAAATTCAATTGGAAATCTCAGTTTAAAAGTCATTTTGAAATTGTTTTGAGAAATTTAATTTAAAGTCAAATTGAAGTTGATTTCAAAAATTCTAAATTAAGACCAAATTCAAGTTGATTGCTAAAATATTTAGGGTAATTTCCAGGCAGAGCGTTCCCTTTCGGTCAGCTTAAATAACCGTTCTTAGACAAAATTAGCCTAAAGTTTCCATAATCAACTTAAAAAAACTTTTCTTGAAATCCAATTTGAAACTTCAAATTAAATCTCATTTGAGATTCATTTAAACAGTTCAGATTTAAATACCAAATTAAAATTCACTTTAAAATTCATTTGAGTATTTCAAATTTAAATCATTTGAAGGAATTCAAATATTAACCAAATTAAGATTGACTTCAAAATTTTCAATCAAAACCTATTTTGAAATTTATTTAAGAAACCCAATTTACATCCAATTGAAATCAATTTTGAAAATCTAAATTAGAATCAAATTGAAATTCATTTGTGAATATCAGAATTACAAATTGAACCAATTTCAGATTTTATTCAAATTAAAATCAATCAAAGAAAAATTAAAATTCTATTTGAAAATTTCAAACCAAAACTAAATTGAAATTGAGTTAATTTAAAACCAAGAATGAAATTGAATTGAAATCCAAATTAAACCAAATTGACTTTGATTTTTTAAAATCTTAAAATAAATTAAATTGGAAATTCAAATTTATAATCAAAATGGGATTGAAATCAAAGCTTCAAATAAAAATTAAATTGAAACTGAATTGAGATCTCTAATGTGAATTAAAGACATTGATTCAAATTCAAGTCAATTAAAACCAATGTGAAATTCAAATTAGAAATTTCATGTTAAAGCCTAATTGAAATTGATTTTGAGATTTTAATGAGAACATATTGAAATTTATTGAAAAATTCTAAATTAAAACCAGTTTAAGGTTCAAATTAGAAATTCTAAATTAAAACCAAACTGAAATTGATTTGGAGACTTCAATGTAAATTCAATTTGAAATGAAATTTATTCGAGAAATGGCACAGTAAAGGTAATTTGAAATTGATTTAGGAAATCAAATTTAAAATCAAATTGAAAATGAATCAATTTAAAAAATGAGTTGAATTGGAAATCCCAATTAAACCAAATTCAAATTAATTTCTAAAATTGCAAAGTAAACCAAATCGAAATCAAATCAATTTAAAACCAAAATTGAAATCCCATTTTAAATTCCAAATTAAATCCATTTGGGCATTACAAATTGAAGTCTAATTTGAGAGATTATTGAAATCCAAATCAAAACAAATTGAAATCGAACTGGAAATTTTAATGCAAAAACAAAGATTGAAATTTGACTTCCAATTTTTTTTAAAAAAATCCATGGACATTGATTGATTTCCAATTTAATTAAAATTAAGATTGATTTCTAATTTAACTAAAATTGAGATTTATTTCCAATTTAAAATTAAATAGACATTAATTTGAAATTCCAATTTATATGCATTTTGACCTTGAAATTTCAATTAAAACCAAATTGTCATCAATTTGAAATTCCGGATTAAAATCAATTCAAATTAGAAATTTCAAATAAAAACCTAATTAAAATTGATTTAGAAAAATCTCAATTAAAGCTACTTTGAAATTAATTTGTGAATTCTAACTTAAAATCAAAGTGGAGAAAAAAATATATATATAACTTTTGAAAGAAAAAAAAAATTGTGCTTCTTTTTTTAAATTATAAAAGAAGTGAGAGAAAATAATAAACCAACAAAAAAAAACTAATAAAATAGGTGGGACCCACCACCTTTACCAATTTCTTTTCTCTTTCCTTCTTCTTCTTCACCAGGATTTTCTTCTTTTCTTTTTTCCTTTTCTTCCTCCACTTAACTCTTCTTTACCTTTCTCTTCCATGGAAATTCACTAGAATGTGGGTCAAAGTTACTCCTGGTTCTTCGGATGGTTGGAGTTCGCGGTGGCGGCGAGGGTCGGATCGGGATTGGGTTAGTGGCGGAGTTCGTCGGAGTGGTGGTGGCGTAGGTCTTCAACGGCGGCGACGATGTGGTGAGCGGTGGCGGCGAAGCGGTGAGCAACTCAATCTTTCAAAAGCTTAAAATTTCTCTCTCTCTCTCAAATTTAACCTCTTTCTCTCCCTTTCTTTCTTAGATTTTCATCACTCCTTCTTTCTTCACTTTCTCTCATTGTTCTCCCATTTTCCACACTTTGTTCTTGTCTTGCTCTCCTCCACAAGCTCTCCTTTTATAGGAGAGCTTCAAGAGTGGTTGGAGAGAATAGGGGTGGGGAGTTGAGAAAAGGGGGAGAATGAGAAGGGAGTGGGAGAATGGACCAAAGAAAGAAGAAAAAAAAGTTAAAATTAAATAAAAAAAATAAAGAAATAAATTAAATAAAAATAAAAAATAAATAAATAAAATAAAATGGAAATGAAAATACACTATGAAAACCAAAAATTGTTTTTTGACAATATGTGGGTGCAGGGGGATTCGAACCACAGACCTCGTGGTTATCAATACACCTTTATGCCAGTTGAGCTATGCTATTATTGGCATACCAAAAAACAAATTGACCACCAAATATTGGAAAAACATTATTACTAAAAATCAAACCGGACCAAATACGGTGTCTACAGTTTGCCCTCAGTTGTGTATCCTTGAAGGATTGAAAGGGTAAACAAAGGAAAAAGACAAAGTATTGGGAAGGCGAAGGTTTTTAGTTAACAATAAAAGGAAGGGTTTCATGTTTAAACCAAGCATAGCCTAAAATTGGAAAAGGAAAATGAACCTTACTTTGACCAAACTTTCATCTCTAATCAAAGATAAGGTTTGATTTAACCAAAAGGAAACTAAATGGACCTGACTTTGATCGAGCTTCGACCTCTAAAAAAGAATAGGGTTCAATTTAACCAACCAAGTGAAATAGGAAATGAACCTGACTCTGACCAGACTTCGACCTCTACTAACTAGCAAGGTTCGATTTAATCAAAAGAAAAGGGAATCAACCTGACTATGACCAGGCTTCGACCTATACTACCTAGTAGGGTTCGATTTAATCAAAAGAAAAGGGAATCGACCTGACTATGACCAGGCTTCGACCACTACTACCTAGTAGGGTTCGATTTAACCAAAATAAAAGGGAAATGACCTGACTATGACCAGGCTTCGACCTTTACTACCTAGTAGGGTTCGATTTAACCAAAAGAAAAGGGAAATGACCTGACTCTGACCAGGCTTCGACCTCTACTACCTAGTAGGGTTCGATTTAATCAAAAGAAAAGGGAATCGACCTGGCTATGACCAGGCTTCGACCTCTACTACCTAGTAGGGTTCGATTTAACCAAAAGAAAAGGGAAATGACCTGACTCTGACCAGACTTCGACCTCTACTACCTAGTAGGGTTCGATTTAATCAAAAGAAAAGGGAATGGACCTGACTCTGACTAGGCTTCGACCTCTACTACCTAGTAAGGTTCGATTTAACCAAAACAAAAGGGAAATTACCTGACTCTGACCAGGCTTCGACCTCTACTACCTAATAGGGTTCGATTTAACCAAAAGAAATGAAAATGGACCTAACTCTGATTAGGCTTCGACCTCTAAAAAAAGAATAGGGTTCGATTTAACCAAAAGAAAGGGAATGGACCTGAATTGACATAGGTTTCGACCTCAACTGAATAGTCGGGTTCGATTTAACTGGGAGAAAAACTGAAAATAGACCTGGATTGACAAAGGCTTCGACCTTGACTGAATAATCGGATTCGATTTAATCGAGAGACAAAGTGAAAATGGAACTGGATTGACACAGGCTTCAACCTACACCCAATAGCTGGGTTCGATTGAACCGAAAGAAAACTGAAAACGGACCTGGATTGACACAGGCTTCGACCTCAACTAAATAGTCGGGTTCGATTTAACCGAGAGAAAAATTGAAAATGGACCTGGATTGACACAGACTTCGACCTCAACTCAATAGTCGGGTTCGATTTAACCAAAAGAAAAAGGAAATGGGCCTAACTCTGAATAGGCTTCGACCTCTACGACTAGTAGGGTTCGATTGAACCAAAAGAAGATGAAATGAAATGGACCTGACTCTGACCAGGCTTCGACCACTAAACATGAATAGGGTTCGATTTAACAAGGAGGAAATGGGAATGGACCTGACTCTGACAAGGCTTCGACCTCTACTAACTAGCAGGGTTCGATTTAACCAAAAGAAAATGAACAAGGATTTCATATTTCAGAAATTGACAACGGTTTTTATTTCAAAACTTAGTTGCCAAAAAGAAATATTTAAAACAGGGACTTCGTATTTCAGAAATTCGTTTTAAAAGGAGACAACAGTTTCTATTTCAAAACTTAGTTGTCAAAAAGGAAAAGATTTTAAAACAGGGATTTCGTATTTCAGAAATTTGTTTTAAAACGAGACAACGGTTTTTATTTCAAAACTTAGTTGCCAAAACTGAAAATTTTTTAAAACAGGGATTTCGTATTTCAGAAATTTGTTTTAAAATGAGACAACGGTTTTTATTTCAAAACTTAGTTGTCAAAAAGGAAAAGATTTTAACACAGGGATTTCGTATTTCAGAAATTTGTTTTAAAACGAGACAACGGTTTTTATTTCAAAACTTAGTTGCCAAAAATGAAAGATTTTAAAACAGGGATTTCGTATTTCAGAAATTTATTTTAAAATGAGACAACGGTTTTTATTTCAAAACTTAGTTGCCGAAAAGGAAAAGATTTTAAAACACGGACTTCGTATTTCAGAAATTTGTTTTAAAATTAAATAAGACAACAGTTTTTTATTCAAAACTTAGTTGCCGAAAAGGAAAAGATTTTAAAACAGGGATTTCGTATTTCAGAAATTTGTTTTAAAACGAGACAACGGTTTTTATTTCAAAACTTAGTTGCCAAAAACGAAAAGATTTTAAAACAGGGACTTCGTATTTCAGAAATTTGTTTTAAAACGAGACAACGGTTTTTATTTCAAAACTTAGTTGCCAAAAATGAAAGATTTTAAAACAGGGATTTCGTATTTCATAAATTTGTTTTAAAATGAGACAACGGTTTTTATTTCAAAACTTAGTTGCCAAAAATGAAAGATTTTAAAACAGGGACTTCGTGTTTCAAAATTCGTTTTAAAATGAGACAACGGTTTTTATTTCAAAACTTAATTGTCAAAAAGGAAAAGATTTTAAAACAGGGACTTCGTATTTCAGAAATTTGTTTTAAAACGAGACAACGGTTTTTATTTCAAAACTTAGTTGCATAAAAGGAAAAGATTTTAAAATAGGGACTTTGTATTTCAGAAATTTGTTTTAAAATGAGACAAAGGTTTTTATTTCAAAACTTAGTTGTCAAAAAGGAAAAGATTTTAAAACAGGGATTTCGTATTTCAGAAATTTGTTTTAAAACGAGACAACGGTTTTTATTTCAAAACTTAGTTGCCAAAAATGAAAGATTTTAAAACAGGGATTTCGTATTTCAGAAATTTATTTTAAAATGAGACAACGGTTTTTATTTCAAAACTTAGTTGCCGAAAAGGAAAAGAATTTAAAACAGGGACTTCGTATTTCAGAAATTTGTTTTAAAATTAAATGATACAACAGTTTTTATTTCAAAACCTAGTTGCCGAAAAGGAAAAGATTTTAAAACAAGGACTTCGTATTTCAGAAATTTGTTTTAAAATTAAATGAGACAACAGTTTTTATTTCAAAACTTAGTTGCCGAAAACGAAAAGATTTTAAAACAAGGACTTCGTATTTCAGAAATTCGTTTTAAAATGAGACAACGGTTTTTATTTCAAAACTTAGTTGCCAAAAACGAAAAGATTTTAAAACAGGGACTTCGTATTTCAGAAATTTGTTTTAAAACGAGACAACGGTTTTTATTTCAAAACTTAGTTGCCAAAAATGAAAGATTTTAAAACAGGGATTTCGTATTTCATAAATTGGTTTTAAAATGAGACAATGGTTTTTATTTCAAAACTTAGGCCCCGTTTGATAACCATTTGGTTTTTGGTTTTTGGTTTTTGAAAATTTGGCTTGTTTTCTTCAAATTTTCCTACCATGGTTTTCATATTTGCCAATGACACATTTGAGTTCCTAGCCAAATTCTAAAAACAAAAACAAGTTTTTGAAAACTACTTTTTTTAGTTTTCAAAATTTGCTTGGTTTTTAAAAACAAGGAAAGAAAAGTATTAGCAAAACATAGAAACTTGTAGGTGGAAGTATGATTTTTAAGCTTAATTTTCAAAAACCAAAAACCAAAAACCAAATGGTTATCAAACGGGCCCTTAGTTGTCAAAAAGGAAAAGATTTTAAAACAGGGACTTCGTATTTCAGAAATTTGTTTTAAAACGAGACAACGGTTTTTATTTCAAAACTTAGTTGCCAAAAAGGAAAAGATTTTAAAATAGGGACTTTGTATTTCAGAAATTTGTTTTAAAATGAGACAAAGGTTTTTATTTCAAAACTTAGTTGTCAAAAAGGAAAAGATTTTAAAACAGGGATTTCGTATTTCAGAAATTTGTTTTAAAACGAGACAACGGTTTTTATTTCAAAACTTAGTTGCCAAAAATGAAAGATTTTAAAACAGGGATTTCGTATTTCAGAAATTTATTTTAAAATGAGACAACGGTTTTTATTTCAAAACTTAGTTGCCGAAAAGGAAAAGATTTTAAAACAGGGACTTTGTATTTCAGAAATTTGTTTTAAAATTAAATAAGACAACAGTTTTTATTTCAAAACTTAGTTGCCGAAAAGGAAAAGATTTTAAAACAGGGACTTCGTATTTCAGAAATTTGTTTTAAAACGAGACAACGGTTTTTATTTCAAAACTTAGTTGCCAAAAACGAAAAGATTTTAAAACAGGGACTTCGTATTTCAGAAATTTGTTTTAAAACGAGACAACGGTTTTTATTTCAAAACTTAGTTGCCAAAAATGAAAGATTTTAAAACAGGGATTTCGTATTTCAGAAATTTGTTTTAAAATGAGACAACGGGTTTTATTTCAAAACTTAGTTGCCAAAAATGAAAGATTTTAAAACAGGGACTTCGTGTTTCAAAATTCATTTTAAAATGAGACAACGGTTTTTATTTCAAAACTTAGTTGTCAAAAAGGAAAAGATTTTAAAACAGGGACTTCGTATTTCAGAAATTTGATTTAAAACGAGACAACGGTTTTTATTTCAAAACTTAGTTGCCAAAAAGGAAAAGATTTTAAAATAGGGACTTTGTATTTCAGAAATTTTTTTTAAAATGAGACAAAGGTTTTGTTTCAAAACTTAGTTGTCAAAAATGAAAGATTTTAAGACAGGGATTTCGTATTTCAGAAATTTGTTTTAAAAATGAGATAACGGTTTTTATTTCAAAACTTAGTTGCCGAAAAGGAAAAGATTTTAAAATTGGGATTTCGTATTTCACAAATTTATTTTAAAATGAGACAACGGTTTTTATTTCAAAACTTAGTTGTGAAAAGGGAAAAAGAATCAATTATAAGAGAAAAAAAAAAGATTCTTTTCAACATATTGGGAATTCTCGCGAATAAAGTATACCCACATGCATGAAATGTGAGTTTTACATATGAAAATCTGTCTTGAAATGATAGATAACACACTCAAAAGAGGTTGTGTAGATATACAAAGGCAAGCTATAACATTTATGTAAGATATGATGCACTATTCACGTGAATATCCTACATGAAATAGATGAGTGCTTTTGCCCCAGTGTCATGGATTGAACATGCTCATTGACCACTCTTCGATAATGCAACTAATCATGTCTGACGACGTATGCCCTGATGATGAATTGAGTAAGTCAATAATTCGACTTTAAAGGCATGATGTAGGGGATGCATATGCATGCCAAAGATAGATGTATGCATGATATTCATGTGTGATCTATTTTCACCAACTCCGTGGTATGAAAAAAAAAATTGTGAGAAATAGCGATGCAAACGATGATGAATTGCTTGATTTGTGAAATCAATTAAGATAACCAAATGTGTTTCCCATATTTAACAAAATGATCATCATTGCTTACTTTCATCATTCTTATCAATTAATATTTAGAAATGAATCAAATGAGAACCTCGTTGTCATCATTGGAGGAAACATTTTTTTTATTTCTTTTTTTTTCATTTCTTTCTTTTTGTTTATCTTTTTTCTTTTCCCTTTTTTTTTTTTTTTTTTTGAATGCCTTCACCTGAAAGGAATCATGTATGCTAATCAGAGATATATTGCTCAATCTGAAAGGAAACATATATGTCAACCATAGATTGCTCAATCATATCGAGTATGGTGGGTTTTTTAGTAGTGTCTCATGTGCTAGTTTAGAGTGAAGGGATAATAGCCCCACGCAGCGGAAAGTATTACCGAACCTACTCAGAGTCTTAGATTCTAATTGAAATACCAATACAATTTGCAAAATATTACAACAATAAATCTCTATTTAAAGAGCTGTACATAGGCTATAAACATGCTAAAAAATCAACTAGATTGATTCTAGTGACCAAGGATTTCATAGAAAACTTACTTTTGTAGAAAGCCTTGATCAATTCGCCTTTTCTTGCCAATAAGATTGAAAACGCAGCAACCCTCTAAGACTTCTTGAAGCAGGAGACTTGTGGGAGTCTTTTGGGAGAGATCTCTGAGAGAAGGAGAGACAATGGGATGCCTTTCACCCCACCCCAGGGGTCCTATATATAGGTAAAGGCCAAGACCTTTTCCTATTAGGAAAAGGTCTAGGAATAAGTTCAAATCTATTATCTGAACAATATCTAATTTTAATAATTAATTAATTCCATAATTAATTAATTACCCAATTAAATATCACATATTTAATCTTAGGGATTTTATTAAAATTAAAATTAATATGAATCCAATTCATATTAAATTTATTTGAACTCTTTCAAATATTTTCTTTCCTAATAGAAAAAGGTCACTAATTTTAATAAATAATTAATTAATTCCATGATTAATTAATTACCCAATTAAATATCATATATTTAATCTTAGGGATTTTATTAAAATTAATATGAATCCAATTCATATTAAATTTATTTGAACTCTTTCAAATATTTTCTCTCAAGAATTAATTTTTGAAATTAATTCAAAAATTATATTATAAAGTTTCATAAACTTTATATTATAATGCATCAATATACATTATACGATTCCCCAAATAAATTGAACACTTTCAATTTACAATTTATATTGGTTTGCTTCAAGTCTTTTTACGAGCTACCAGTGGGACCTAATGGACCTACAGATCAGAAGCTCCAACGATACGAGACTAATCGGCTTAAACTCATTAACCAAGTTAGTCTCCATTCGTTAACTGTGGGTCATTCCACTAAAGACCCTCAGCTGCACTCTTCTCACTGCAGAATATTTCTGTGTCCACGGATATCGACCAATATTACAAGTCAGTCCTTCACGTGTGTTCGTATCCCAGCTGGGTCAAATTACCGTTTTACCCCTGGTTTACATCTTTGTTCTTAAGTCCCCAGTGCTCCTCTAATGAACAACCTGTTTGAGGTCCAACCAACAAACAGAAGTCCCTCTCGTGCCATAGAGAGGGTTGGGCCCATTGTTCAAGTCCCGGAGACACCACTTAAGGGAACACACCTCTACTTACCCTAGAGTCGGGAAGGAGTGAATTCCATCTTGTGTGATTATGTTCCCAGCTCCCCACTCGGTATTGTCCCCAAAATGGTAGGCTTATTGAGTCGACGTGCTGGCCACTTTCACCCATACAAATCAAAGGACAACTCCTCGTGAACAGGAGTCCATAATCCACTCAGGATTGAGACTGAGTTGTCTAGGTCATCCTAGTGAAATAGAAACCAAGCCAACTAATGGTGTTACAGTTAGTGGTTAACTATTTCGCGGTCCGGTCTTATGCAAACTCATTGCATAGGATACCCCCACTCGCATGTCAACTACATGAACGCGTTGGATCATAGCGTTTGTATCATAATACAAAGTGGGCCGTATCCATAGTGTCACCAGGATAAGGTACCCAGCCTTATCCTTGTACTATAGACCTTTTAGGTTGTTACTTGAATATCGATCCCCGTATGTCCCCACATACTAGTTCAAGTTACATACAAACAACCTTGGATCTTAGTTTATTGGATTTGGGTCAAATAGTGCAAAATTTAACAATAACATTTTATTGCAGAAACTAAATAACACTTTATTAAACACAAGTATAAAATTTGTTTACATTCACTATCTATGAGTTTTAGGGCATAAAACCCAACATAGAGAACTATCAATGGTAATTCATAGCATTAAACATCTTACTTGATTCAACTGCTTCATAACCTTAGCCTTGTAGTGGACGAAAAGGTTGGATACAAGAAAATGAATTTGGCTTAGAGACAAATGAGAATGATAGTCAACAAAGAAAGAAAACCAAGTTTCTTTTTCCAAAGAGAAAGGAATGAAGAAAGAAAACATGGGTCACGAATGCCTTTATAAAAAAAAATCTCTTGAACAATAAGAGATTGAACATAATTTTGAACATTCGAATAATTAAAATATGATTCAAATGAAAATATGCTAAGGTGACCCCAATTCTTTGGACAATCACAAGGAGTAGTTTCTCAAGAGATCAGCTCATATATCTCGTTTTTTCTTTAAGTCAGCTCGAGATCTTTGATGAAAAACCCTCATTACTGTATTCGCCCTTTCCTTGATGAGAACCGCTCGAGATTGAAAGATTCTTCGTTAGAGAAGTATGATTCTCTTAACTTGGCATTTGCCCCAGTCTAAAGCAACTTGCATAAATGGTTGAATGACCTTGCCCCAGTGTAGCAATGAAGATTCTTGCTCCAATTTAATAATGACGACTTTGCCCCAGCATAACGATGAAAGCTTCGCCCTAGTGTAGTTATGAAGGATTTACTCTCACGTAGTGACGATGACTTTGTCTCGGTATAGTGATGAAGACTTTGTCCCAATATAGTGATGAAGGCCCTTGCTCCAATTTAATAATGTTGGCTTTGCCCCATCTAGTGACAATGGCTTTGCCCCGTGTAGCAATGAAGGTTCTTGTCCAGTTGATGATTGACAAAGAAAATCTTCAAATCGCTTGGAGATGTGACCTCTTGATCTATATTGATTGCCCCAATCATGTAATTTAAGAATTATCCTGGCCTTGTACATTTCTTTTTTCTTTTCTCTCTTTTTTTTTCTTTTTCCTTTTTCTCTTTTTTCTTCTTTTTTTTTCATTTCTCTTTTTTTAGGCCAAATATATTTTTTCATGACTAGCAGAATATGGTGCAATCACATATAAAAGATCAATCATGTGTAAGTCATCCTTTGCCAACTTCAATAATCACTCCATGTTGTTTCTTTATCGATATTCCTTGGTTCCATGATAGGGTTATTTCTCAAGCAAAACTCATTGAAAGAATTTGAGAATTCGAGACAATTTCTCAAGTTACTAAGTCCAAGTTCTCAAGATTATCGTCCTTAGTCTTGGAGTCATCTTCTAATAAAAGGAGAGAAGACAAAAGATAGAAATGGTAGGAAGAGTGTAAATTGAAAAAAGTTGAAATATAGGAATACTCAAAGAACTTCAAGTCTTAATTATGAAGCAGTAAATCATAAGAGTTTAATCCCTATTTCATTACTATTGAAGGTCTCTTGGTAATATTGGGTGGATATTTTGAAATGCTTGCCACATGGTTAGATGTGACAGGTTTAGCAAAAGGCTCTCAAGTGGGTAGACAAATATGGAGATTCACCGCAGCTATACGTGATGAGTTTAGCGAAAGGTTTGATGGTGAATCAGTAATTCATGCTGGCTTACCACAAAATCACATGTGTGGTGGGTTAGGCTCAAGGTTTTTCAGTGAGTGATTTTAGATCATCACTTCAAGGGGTATTTGCCCCAACGTGAAAATTCAAACCTTGTTCGAGGAGGTATGGTAATATGATATTTTAACACATGAGAAATATGGAAGTCAGGATAAAATTACCTTTAATTGAGGTTATGGTTTTGCAACAATGGAATGAAAGATATTTAGAAGGAAATAAAAATGATTGAGACTTGACCACTTTTCCCTTTTTCTCGGTGAGAGTAGTGAGAGCATTCATTTTCTTCTTTTTCTCTTTTCTCTTCTTTCTTCTTTTTATTTATTCTTTTTTTTTTCATTTCCTCCAAGTGGAAACTCACTATGGTTGTCCAAGATTCTTGCTAAGCTCTTAACTGAAAAGAATGATCAAATTAAGCTTTGATCCTAAAAATTTTTTGGAAGAAACATGTGGTTTTACTTTTCTTTGCAATAAAAAATCACTTTCTTTCTTTAGAAAAAAAAAAACATATGAAATGAATGATGCATAAATGCATGTATGATGAAACCTTGACCAAAAGAAAATAGCTCAATTTTCACATGCCCACGTTCTTCCTGACTACTTAGCTAACTTATGATAATCATATTTCATGCATGTGTTATTGAGTCATGGGCCCCTGTCTATCTTTGAATTTCATAATCTTAAAGACAGTTCAAAGAAAAGTAGAGACTTTATTAATAATGAAGAATAATTAGATACACTAAATATTTCTTCTCATGATGAATAGAAGCCCCAAACTCTAATGATTAACGCTTGAACTGCCCTCATCTGATCTTGCACATGATGCTTTGATTCTTTCAAGCATGGCCTAAAGCTCTTCCATGATATTGAGATCACACTACTTTGGGTATGGAGAGATTGAATTGGTATTGTAAGCATGAGTACCAATAGGTTTTTACTTAACAAGCACGATGAAGACTCGATAAATGCAATTGTAATTGGATTCACATTCTCCACCTTTGCTGCCTCTTACCATTATGATTGTAAGAAAACAGTCAACCTTGTTGGTTATGGATTATGCTGCAAAATAGGTGAATAAGCAAATGGCTTTGAGCAGAACTTTGTTGATTTTCTTTGTAGTTGTGCATGAGTCTTGGCATTGAAAACATTACTTGGACTTGTTGATCCCCTGAGCAGTCTTCTTCGTCTTCGATTGATGATTCAATTGCATTATCGAATATCCTTCCATGCTTAACCCTGTATTCTATTCTTTCTCCAATCATCATGATGTCTGAAAAATTGGTGGATGCACTTTCTATCATTCGATCATAGTATGGAGACTCAAGGGTATTAAGGAACATAGTTGTCAATTCCTTGTTAGTTAAAGGTGGGTGTACTTGTGCAGCTGTATACCTCCACCTTTGAACATATTCTTTAAAGCTCTTGGCTTCCTTCCTCCCCATGTTCTGGAAGTATAATCGATCAGGAGCCATGTCTACATTATGTCTGTATTTCTTCAAAATGGAATCAACCAAGCTCCTCCAAGAATGGATGTGTCTACTGTCTAATTGCATATACCAACGAGATGCTAGACCAAATAAACTATCTTGGAAATAGTGTATGAGGAGCTTGTCATTTTGAGAATAACCTGACATCTTTCTACAATACATAACGAAGTGGCTTTTGGGACAAGACGTCCCATCATATTTTTCAAACTTAGGTACTTTGAATTTGGATGAAATAACCATGTTCAACACCAGACATAATTGGGTAGGATCAACATTACCAAAGATGTCAGTTCCTTCTCAAGCATTTCAACCTTTCCATTGGTAATAACCTTTTTACCTTTTCCAGTCAAGGCTCTTCTAATTACAAGACCATTAAGATTAGGAACATTGGAAGTTGCTTTCAGTGGGATAGGTTTCTGGAACGCACATTCAGTTTGACGGCTTATGCTAGATTGACCCTCCTGAAAAAAATGAAAACTGATAACTTGCTGAAGGGTTGGGTGATGATCAATGTTGGGTGAAATCTTTAGTTGGCTGACAAAGAGATATTTTTTACTCGTGCGAATGAGGTGAGTGACTAGGAATTGGCTGGGATATCAGGTTGAGAGACATCTACCATTGTTTCACCCTTCTACAAAAGAGAAAGAACTTTCATGGCTTGCTCATGAGACTGCTCAACATTCTGTCCTTCCATAACTTTACCTATAAACTCGTAGTTTGTAAACCATTAAACATATTCTATTTCCAATAAAGACGTTATTGAGGTTATTCAGTAAAAGTTGTTATTCAATATGTAAATTGCGAATGATTAACCTAAATCCAATAAATTAAGATCCTTGGCTATAAAATGAATACTCGAACTATATGTAGGGACATATCGTAGGATCAAGTTCAAGTTTATAGTCAAAATAGTCTATAGTATAAGGATACGGTTGGGTACCTTATCTTGGGGACACTATGGACGCGGCCCACTTTGTATTAAGTACAAACGATGAGATCCTAAGTCGTTCATGTGGAGACATGCGAGTGGGGGCGTCCTATGCAATGAGTTTGCATAAGACTGGACCACGAAATAAGTCACTTTCTCTTTATAACGCCGTTTACTGAAGAAACTGACTATTTCTCAAAGATGACCTAGGTAACTCGTTCTTAATCCTGAGCTAACTATGAACTCCTGTTTATACGAGATTATCCTTTGATCTGCATGGGTGAGAGTGGCCAGCATCGCCGACTCAACAAGCCTACCATTTTGGGGATAAGATCGAATAGATAGCTGGGGACATAGTCTCGCAAGACGGAATTCGCTCCTACCCATTTCAAGGATAGTAGAGAGGTTGTTCCCTTAAGTACTAACTCCAGGAACAAGGGGCCCCACCCTCTCGTTGGATCGAGAGGGACTTAGGTTTGATGGTTGGACCACAAACCGATTGTTCATTAGAGAATTAGTGGAACTTAAGGAACAAGAAGTACTATAGGGGTAAAACGGTCATTTGACCTAGCTATAGCTACGAACAACCTGTGAAGGATCGACTTACTAAACATGGTTAAATCAAGTGGACGGAAATATATCTATAGTGAGGGGAGTGCAACTATCGGGCTATAGTGGAGTGTCTTGATAGTTAACGAATGTTGGCTAGCTTGGATAATGAGATTAGTCGGTTAGCCTCGAATCGTTGGAGCCCATGATCTATAGGTCCATTAGGTCCCCCTACTAGCTCATATCGGATTTAAGCCTAGAACATAATGATAGGATTCTTTGAATCGTTCAAAATCGGGAAAAAGGGTATTATCGTAAAATTGTGTTTGACACAATAATTTAATTATGAATTAAATTAGAAAATGAGAGATAAAGAATTTAAAAGTGTTTTAAATACAATATATATGGATTAAGAATCATATATAATGAATTGCACAAGGTGACAATGATTAATTGGATTAATCATATCAAATTACTTGGAAATGTCCCAAATTAATTGCCAAGAAATCAATTTCAATTTATAATTGAAATAAGTGTTAATTGCAAGCTGAAAATTCAGATCATAGATTCAATTTAGTGGATTTAGTGGGATTCCCACTCTTGCATGTTGATGCAAAGTGGAAAACAACACAACCATGCACTAGTTGCATGTGTTGTGAATTAAACACCTAGAATCCACTTTGAATTGCAATTCCACCATGTGTCTAGTGTCATGAGGCTTCTCTTTGCATGGAAGATGTCTATATAAAGAGTATGAATCAGATTCAAAGCTAAGAGAGCATTTTCCTTACTGTTATGCTGTTGGAATTTACTCTCAAACTCACTCACCTCCATAGATCTCTCAAGTGCTTGTACCTTCAAGCATTCCCTTCTCATTCCCTATCACTATAGACTCCCACAAGTCGTTCTTAGCCCGGAGAATAGTAAGGAAGACTCTAGAGGTTGTCCAAGAAAGGTTGGAGAAGAAAACACAACAAGGAGCTTCACATAGTTGAGCTACAAGAGGTTGGTGTTTTCTGTATTTCTGTTCTGTCTTTTTTAGAACATGCATGCTTTAGGAGTAAAATTGATAGAGTTAAGTGCTTTCGATCTTCAATTGCTTCCGCATGTGTTATATGAACACCTTCAGTGGTTGTTGAGCCATTTGCTTTTAGAAAAAAAATAAAAGGACTTTGTAAGTTTTTCATAAAATGCAAGTGAATGATGTGATCGAAGAATGTGATAAAAAAAAATTTGAAATTTGATGCATGAGAAGATACTGTGCTATTATTGAGTCAAAAATGCAAGAAGACTTTTTTTTTTTAAAAAAAAATGACCTTAACATGGAATATGAGATAATGATGTATGAGAAAAATGTGTAAATTGTAAACATTGATTGAAATGCATAAAAAATGCAATATTAAATCCTAAATGCATCTCATGAAGAGAAAAATGTCTCCTAACCCTAAATATGAGTGAAAGATTTTTTGTGTTTGCATGAGAGTCAATATCTCACAACTTTATGCAAGTGTGAACATATATAGATCGAAATGCATGACACTCTTGTTCTAAAGATGAACTCGGGATCTTATGATGAATGAGTGGATATGAGGAACGAGGGTATTAAAAATTGACACTCTATCGTACACATGTTCTAACCCTAGATGATAGTCTGTGAAGAAAATATTGTTATGAGTGATGGAAGGTAATTCTAACCCTAATAAAGTAAGAAATTCAAACCTCTAAGCGTTCAAAAATTAATTTCAATGTTATAAAATAACAAAGAATTAACTTAAGTGAAGATTTTTCATGTGCCTACACGGGGACAATTATATCCCCTCGAAGGTCGACACTACTTCATCATGGAAAGTATGATCCTAAAGGTCGTGATTGAGATGAACCTAAACTATATGCATGACTCCTAGGACTCAAATATTTGCTAGATGTGCAACTTAAATCTATAAGGAGGAAAGAAAAAAAATCTAAGAATTTTTCCTTTTTCTGAAAGGTATATGGAGAACTTAAATTGAAGGTGAAACCTTATCTCCATAATTTATTTCTTAAAAAAATGAAGAAAAAAAAAAAAAAAGAGAGATTCACTCAAGTTAAAGGGAACCCTTTTTTTTTTTTAAAAAAAAAAAAAAAGAAAGGAAACAATAAAAAGCTAATAAAAGAAATTCTTTTTGCCCTTTCTTTTTTTTTTACAAAAGATCCTATTGTTTCCAAACAAAAAAAAACATTAATATTCCATTTTTTTTTGTTCACAAGAATATTTACAAATGGAATAATAAAATAAAAATAATGAAGAAGATATTTGACAACGAATTATAAAAGTGACAGAGAATAAAATTCTAATCCTAGGAAACAAAGGATCCCAAATTAATTTCAATGTTATAAGATAACAATTAAATTAACTTGACTTGAAACAAAGGATCTCAGGTTAATTTCAATGTTATAAGATAACAATTAAATTAACTTGACTTGAAACAAATGATCTCAAGTCAATTTCAATGTTATAAGATAACAATTGAATTAACTTGAGTGGTGAGGATAATGTGAAATTAAAATTCTAATCCTAGAAAACAAAGGATATCAAGTCAATCTCAATGTTATAAAATAACAATGGAATTAACTTGAGTGATGGAGAATGATGTGAGGATAAAATTTTAATCCTAGAAGGAAAAATGGTCTCAAATTCATTCAAATGTTATAAAATTACAAATGAATTAACATGAGGGGTGTGAATAATGTGAGATTAAAATTCTAATCCTAGAAAAAAAAGGTGCCAAATTAATTCAATGTTATAAAATAAAGATTAAATTAATTTGAGCCAAAATTTTCATGCACTTACACGAGGGCAATGATGTCCCTTCAAAGGTCGGCATTACTAATTTCGAATGTGATGCATGACTTAAGGGGAATGAGATAAAAAAAAAATGGCGAAAGACTGAACTAGATGGAATATAATTGAAGAGGAGAAAAAAAAAACCTTTATTTCGAAGATATTTTCTCCCTCTAAAAAAATCCAAAAGAAAGAGAGAATAACCCTTAAAAGAAAAGGAAGAGATAAGAATACTTGATTTTTAAAAAAAAAAACAAGTGAAGATAGAAAGACAAAATTTTTAAAGAAATCTTAAAAAAAAAAAAAAAATAGGAAGACTCCTTATTTTTTAAAGAAGCTTTTTTTTCAAAACAATGAGGATAAGATGACTTCATTTTTTAATAAAAGCCTTCAAAAAAAAGGTAAGATGGTGTAGACACCGTTTTTGGTCCAGCTTGATTTTTAGTAATAATATTTGAATTTTTCCAATATGTGGTGGTCAATTTGTTTTTGGTATGCAACCAAGAGCGTAGCTCAACTGGCATAAAACTGTACTAGTAACCACAAGATCTGTAGTTCGAATCCCTTTCCCCACATATTAAAAAAATTTGTTTTTTGGTTTGCATCGTTTATTTTCATTTTACTTTATTTTCTTTTTTGTTTTTATTTAATTTATTTCTTTTTTTTTTTTTTCTTTGGTCTTCCACTCCCCCTTCCTTCTTCTTCTCCCTCTCCCCCTTTTTCTCCCAACCTTCCACTCTTTCCCCTCTTTCTCAACCCATTCCCCTTTTCCCTCAACCGTTTCTCCAAGCTCTCCTATAAAAGGAGAGCTTATGGAGGATGAAGACAAGGGCAAGGTGGTGGAAAATGGGAGAACAATGAGAGAAAGTGAAGAAAGAATGAGTGATGAAAATCTAAGAAATAAAGGGAGAGAAAGAGGTGAAGTTTGAGAGAGAGAGAGAGAGAAATTTTAATCTTTTGAAAGATTGAGTTGCTCACTGCTTCGCCGCCACCGCTCACCACATCGTCGCCGCCGTTGAAGACCTACGCCGCCGCCACTCCGATGAACTCCGCCACTAACCCAATCCCGATCCGACGTCCGCCGCCACCGCGAATTCCAACCATCTGAAGAACAAGGAGTAACTCTGACCTACATTCCAGTGAATTTCCATGGAAGAGAAAGGTAAAGAAGGAGCTTGAAGAAGAAGATGAGAAGAAAGAAAGAAAATTGGTGGGATCCACTTCTTTTCCTTCATATTTTTTTCTTTCTTCCAATTTATCTATTCTTTTCTTTATTTGCTTAAAGAGCATTTTTTTTTAATTTAAAGTTTTAAGTGTTTTTCTTTTATTTCCTCTTTGATTTTATAAAAAATTGAGTTTGAATTGGGAAATTACTTCCAAATTAACTTCAATTGAAATTTTCCCAAATCAACTTCAATTATGTTATAACTTTCATTTTCTAATTAGAAATTTAAAATGATTTATTTTAGATTTCTAAAGAACTTTTAATTGGATATTAGTTGAAAGTTTCTTTTAAATCTAATTTCAATTAGAGTTTAATTGGGAGTTTCCAAACTAGTTTTAATTGGCTTTAAATTGAATTGCTATTACCAATTTCAATTGGATTTTAATATGGCCTTTTCAACTTTAATTCTCTTTCTTATTAATTTTAGTTGGATTCTAAGATAAAATTTCTAATTTGAATTTGATTTTGTATTTTCCTAATAAATTTTCACTGGTTTGTAATTAGAAATTTCAATTTTCTTTAAATATGGAATTTTAATGTTTTCAAATTTATTTTAATTTGAATTGTTCAAATGAATTTCAAAGGGTTTGAAATGTTCAAATGATTTTCAAACAAATGACATTTGAACTAAGATTTTCAATTTGATTTTCACTTGGTTTTTTTTTGTAAGATGATTTTAAACTTTCCTTCCATTGGTTTCAATAATTAATTTGGAATTTTATAATAAACTTCTAATTGGATTTAATTTGGGAATTCAACTTGTGTTTGTTTTTAATTTGATTTCATTTTGACATTTACAAATGAATTTCAATTGGAATTTTATTTGAATTTTCACTTTCCCCTCAATTGGTTTTAATCTCGAATTCAATGAGTTTCAAAGTGATTTGGAATTTTTCAATAACTGTCAATTTGGTTCTAAATTAAAGTTTCCAAGTCAATGTCTTTTGGTTTTATATTGAAAATCAATTTCAATTTTAAACTAAATTGGAAATCAATTTCAATTTTGGAAAGGTTAAATCAAATTTCAAAAACATTATTTAATATTTTGAATGGTTAAAATAGATTGATTATGAAAACTTTAATGCTAATTTTGTCTAAGAACGGGTATTTAAGCTGACCGAAAGGGAACACCCTGCTGGAAATTAGCCTAAAGTTTAACTAGTCAATTATTTTGGCAATCAAAATTTCAATTGGATCTTAATTTAGAAAATTTTCAAATCAACTTCAATTTGATTCTAAATTGGATTTTCCAAATGAATTTCAAAATAGTTTTACTTTAGTAATTCCAAATGAATTTTTAAATTGAATTTGATTTAAAAATGAAAAAATATTTTTTCCATTGAATGGTGTCATACCACTCATGATTATTACTTCACATTTTATTTTTGAAATGTGAAATAATAGATGTGAGACAAATTAACTCATGTACAACCTATGACGGAGTTGAGATAACTTCTCAAATTCTTGAGGTGACAAATTTTCTTTTAATTAAAAGAAGATTTCAACATGACAAACAATTATTGGGTATAACCCCACTCACTACATCAAAACCTTACTTTAATTTTTAAAGCTAAGGTAAGATCAAGTGGAACATTTGTTTTTTTTTTCTTTTCTTCAAAATAAAGGACCCTTTCATGTTATAAAAGGATAATTTTAAAATAAAATGTGGTAACCGTTTTTAAATGGGTGTTGTAGGGGTGCTAACACCTTCCCTACACTCAATCGACTCCCGAGCCTAATTTTTGGTTTTCAAAGACCGGTTTTGCTTTAAAATGGGTGACCAATCATACCCCAAGATGATTGGTGGCGACTCCAAACCTCTTACCTCGAAAGAGACCCTTAGGGAAGGACGTCGGCCGCTCCGCGTCGTGATGACGTTGCGACAGCTTGGTGACTCCACTGGAGACCTTTAGAGAGTCAATCCACTCCAAATTTTATTTTTCTATTATCCTTTTATTAATTTATTTGGTCCATTATTATTTATTTTATTTTGTATAATTTATTTCTGTAATTTTATTTTTTTAGATCATCATGCATTTCACACAATCACAGCTCTATACTCGAGCTATACCCCTTAGGATTAGAATCGAGGATGTAGTAGTGTCGACCTTCGAAGGGACATAATTGCCCTCGCATAGGCGCACAAAAAATCCTCACTCAAGTTAGTTCATCTGTTATTTTATAACATCTGGATTATTTTGGGAGCCTTTTATCCATTAGAGTTAGAGTCTTTTTACCCTCACTTCATTCTCATAGTTCTGGGTCATTTATTTTGTATTATCATTTTTTTGTGTTTTTTTTTTTTAAAAAAACATGGGTTAATCATGGTAATTAGGTTTCCACTCTTTCTTTTTCATATCATCTTACCTTCCTTTTTTTAAGGCTTTTATTAAAAATTGAAGTCGTCTTATCCTCGTTGTTTTGAAAAAAAAAAACTTCTTCAAAAAATAAGGAGTCTTCCTATTTTTGTTGTTTTTTTCCCTTAAAAAAAGCTTTCTTTAAAAAGAAAAGTCTTTCTATCTTCACTTGTTTTTTTTTTAATAAAAAAATTTCAAGTATTCTTATCTCTTCCGTTTCTTTTAAGGGTTATTCTCTCTTTCTTTTGGAATTTTTTTTTAAAGGGAGAAAATCTCTTCGAAATAAAGGTTTTTCCTCCTCTTCAATTATTTTTCACCTCGTTCAGTCTCTGGCCATTTTTTTTATCTCATTCCCCTTAAGTCATGCATCACATTCGAAATTAGTAATGCCGACCTTCGAAGGGACATCATTGCCCTCGTGTAGGTGCATGAAAATTTTTGCTCAAGTTAATTTAATCGTTATTTTATAACATTCAATTAATTTGAGACCCTTTTTAGGATTAAAATTTTAATCTCACATTATTCACACCCCTCATGTTAATTCATTTGTTATTTTATAACATTTGGATGAATTTGAGACCATTTTTCCTTCTAGGATTAAAATTTTATCCTCACATCATTCTCCATCACTCAAGTTAATTCCATTGTTATTTTATAACATTGAGATTGACTTGACATCCTTTGTTTTCTAGGATTAGAATTTTAATTTCACATTATCCTCACCACTCAAGTTAATTCAATTGTTATCTTATAACATTGAAATTGACTTGAGATCATTTGTTTCAAGTCAGGTTAATTTAATTGTTATCTTATAACATTGAATTTAACCTGAGATCACTTGTTTCGAGTCAAGTTAATTCAATTGTTATCTTATAACATTGAAATTAATTTGGGATCTTTTGTTTCCTGGGATTAGAAATTTTATTCTCCGTCACTTTTACATTTTTTTGTCAAATATCTTCTTCATTGTTTTCATTTTGTCATTTCTTTGTAAATATTCTTGTGAAACCAAAAAAAAAGGGAATATTAATGTTTTTTTTTTGTTTGAAAACAATAGGATCTTTTGTACAAAAAAAAAGAGGGCAAAAAGAAATTTTCTTTTATTTGCTTTTTATTGTTTCCTTTCTTTTTTTTAAAAAAAAAAAAAGAAAAAAAGAAAAAATAAAAAGGGTTCCCTTTAACTTGAGTGAATCTCTCCTTTTAAAATTTTTATTTTTCTGTTTTTTTTAAGAAATAAATTGTGGACATAAATTTTCACCTTGAAATAAATTCTCCATATTCCTTTCAGAAAAAGGAAAAATTCTTAGATTTTTTTTTTCTTCTCTCCTTATAGTTTTAAGTTGCACATCTAGCAAATATTTGAGTCTTAGGAGTCATGCATATAGGTTAAGTTCATCTCATTCCCGACCTTTGGGATCATACTTTCCATGATGAAGTAGTGTCGACCTTCGAGGGGATATAATTACCCCCGTGCAGGCACATGAATAAAATCTTCACTCAAGTAATTCTTTGTTATTTTATAACATTGAAATTAATTTTTTGAACCTTTAGAGGTTAGAATTTCCCACTTTATTAGGGCTAGAGTTATCTTCCATCACTCACATCACAATATTTTCTTCATAGACCATCATCTAGGGTTAGAATCATTCGTACAATAGAGTAGTGTCAATTTTTAATACCCTCATTCCTCATATCCACTCATTCATCATAAGGATCCCGAGTTCATCTTTAGAATAAGAGTGTCATGCATTTGGATCCATGTTCACACTTGCGTAAAGTTGTGAGTCATTGACCCTCATGCAAACACAAAAAATCTTTCACTCATGTTTATGGTTAGGAGACATTTTCTCTTCATGAGATGCATTTAGAACTTAATTCATGCATTCAATCCATGTTAACAATTTACGCATTTTTCCCATACATCATTATCTCATATTGCATGTTAAGGTCATTTTTTTTAAAATAATCTTCTTGCATTTTTTACTCAATAATGACATAGTATCTTCTCATGCATCAATTTTCAATTTTCTTTTATCACATTCTTCGATCACATCATTCTGTTGCATTTCATGAAAAAAAAAGCTTGTATAGTCCTTTTATCTTTTTTTTTTTTCTAAAAAGCAAATGGCTCAACAACCACATGCTCGTCGTTCTTACAGACTACAAGGCAAAGACATGGAAGGACAGAATGTTGAGCAGCTCATGAACAAGCCATGAAAATTCTTTCTTTTTTGGAGAATGGTGAAACAATGGCAGATGTCTCTCAACCTGACATCCCAATCAATAATCCTGGTGACTCACCTCATTCACACAAGTTGAAAGTATCTCTTTGTCAGTCAACTAGAGATTTCACCCAGCAACGATCATCATCCAACTCTTCAGCAAACCATCAGTGTTCATTTTTTAGGAGGGTTAATCTAGCATAAGCCGTTAAACTGAATTTGCATTCCAGAAACCTATCCCACTGAAAGCAAATTCCAATGTTCCCAATCTTCATGATCCTGTAATTAGAAGAGCCTTGACTGGAAAATGTAAAGAGGTTTGTCACCAATGGAAAGGTTGAAATGCTTGAGAAGGAACTGTCATCTTTGGTAATGATGATCCTATCCAATTATGCCTGGTGAGAAGGTGGTTATTCCACCCAAATTCAAAGTACCTAAGTTTGAAAAATATGATGGGACGTCTTGTCCCAAAAGCCACCTCGTTATGTATTGTAGAAAGATGTCAGGTTATTCTCAAAATGACAAGCTCCTCATACACTATTTCCAAGATAGTTTAATTGGTCCATCATCTCGTTGGTATATGCAATTAGACAGTACACACATCCGTTCTTCGAGGAGTTTGGCTGATTCCTTTCTGAAGCAATACAGGCATAATGTAGACATGGCTCCTGATTGATTAGACTTGCAGAACATGGGGAGGAAGGAAGCCGATAGCTTTAAAGAATATGCTCAAAGGTGGAGGGATACAGCTGCACAAGTACACCCACCTTTAACTAACAAGGAATTGACAACTACTCAATACCCTTGAATCTCCCTACTATGATCGAATGATAGGAAGTGCATCCACCAATTTTTCAGACATCATGATGATTGGAGAAAGAATAGAATACGTGGTTAAGCATGTAAGGATATTTGATAATGCAATTGAATCTTCGATCGAAGACGAAGAAGATTGCTCAAAGGATCAACAAGTCCAAGTAATATTTTCTACGCCAAGACTCATGCACAACTATAAAGGAAATTAGCAAAGTTCTCCTCAAAGTCATTCGCTCATTCACCTATTTTGCAGCATAATCCACAACCAACGAGGTTGACTGTTTCTTACAATCATAATGGTAAGAGGCAACAGAGGTGACAAGGGTGGTGAATGTCGATCCAATACCAATTGCATTTATCGAGGCTTCGTCGTGCCTATTCAGGAAAAACCTATTGGTACTCATGCTTACAATATCAACTCAATCTCTCCATACCCAAAGTAGTATGATCCCAATATCATGGAAGAGCTTTAGGCCACGCTTGAAAGAATCGAAGAATCATGTGCAAGATCGAACGAAAGCAGTTCAGACGTTAATCACTAGAGTTTGGGGCTTCTATTCATCATGAGAAGAAATATCTTGTGTACTTGATTATTCTTCATTATCAATAAAGTTTACTTCTCTTTTAATTGTCTTTAAGATTATGATAATTCAAAGATAGAGAAGGGCCCATGACTCAAGAACACATGCATGAAATATGATTATCATAAGTTAGCTAAGTAGTTAGGAAGAGCATGGGCATGTGGAAATTGAGCTATTTTCTTTTGGTCAATGTTTCATCATACATGCATTTATGCATCATTCATTACATATGTTTTTCAAAAGAAAGAAAGTGATTTTATTGCAAACAAAAGTAAAACCACATGTTTCTTCCAGAAATTTTTTAGGATCAAAGCTTACTTTGATCATTCTTGTCAGTTAAGAGCTTAGCAAGAATTTTGGACAACCATAGTGAGTTTCCATTTGGAGGAAATAAAAAAGAAAAAGAGAAAAGAAGAAAAAAGAGAAAAAGAAGAAAAAAAAGGGAAAAAAGAAAACAAAAGAATGAATGCTCTCACTACTCTCACCAAGAAAAAGAGAAAGTGGTCAAGTCTCAATCATTTTTGTTGCCTTTTGAATCGTTTTCACACTCCGTTGTTGAAAAACCATAGTCTCAATTAAAAGCAATTTTATTTTGACCTTCATATTTCTCATGTGCTAAAGAATTCATATTATAATACCTCATTGAACAAGGTTTGAATTTTCACGCTGGGGCAAATACCCCTTGAAGTGATGATCTAAAATTACTCACTGAAAAACCTTGAGCCTGACCCACCACACATGTGATTTTGTGGTAAGCCAGCATGAATTACTGATTCATCATCAAACCGTTTGCTAAACTCATCACGTATAGCTACGGTGAATCTCCATATTTGTCTACCCACTTGAGAGCCTTTTGCAAAGCCTGTCACATCTAGCATGTGATAAACGTTCAAAACTACCCTTCCGATGTTACCAAGAGAGCTTCAATAGTAATTAAATAGGAATTAGACTCTTATGATTTACTACTTCATAATTAAGCCTTGTAGTTGTTTGAGTATTCCTATATTTCAACTATTTTTCAATTACACGCTTCCTACCATTTCTATCTTTTATTAGAAGGTGACTCCAAGACTAAAGACGATAATCTTGAGAACTTTGACTTAGTAACTTGAGAAGGGGTCTCTCAAAGTTTCAAATCCTTTCAATAAGTTTTGCGTGAGAAGTAACCCTATCATGGTACCAAGGAGCATTGACAAGGAAACAACATGGAGTGATTATTGAAGTTGCAAAGGATGACTTACACATGATTAATCTTTTATATGTGATTGCACCATATTATGCTAGTCATGAAAAATATATTTGGCCTAAAAAAGAGAAAATGAAAAAAGAAGAAAAGAGAAAAAAAAAAGAAAAGAGAAAATGAAAAAAGAAAAAAGAAAAAGAAATGTACAAGGCCAGGATAATTCTTAAATTGCATGATTGGGGCAATCAATATAGATCAATAGGTCACACCTCCAAACGATTTGGAGATTTCTTTGTCAATCATCAACTAAGCAAGAACCTTCATTGCTGCACTGGGACAAAGACAGCGTCACTAGACTGTGGCAAAGTCAACATTATTAAATTGGGGCAAGAACCTTCATTGCTGCACTGGGACAAAGACATCGTCACTAGACTGTGGCAAAGTCAACATTATTAAATTGGGGCAAGAACCTTCATTGCTGCATTGGGACAAAGACATTGTCACTAGACTGTGGCAAAGCCAACATTATTAAATTAGAACCTTTATTGCTACACTGGGACAAAACTTTCATCGTTATGCTAAGGCAAAGCCGTCATTATTAAATTGGAGTAAGGGCATTCACCACTACACTGGGGCAAGGTCATTCAACCATTTATGAAAGTTGTTTTAGACTGGGGCAAAGGCCAAGTTAAGAGAATCACACTTCTTTTAGAAGAATCTTTCAATCTCGAGCGGTTCTCCACATTCAAGAATAAAAGGCGGAACCACATTTTCATAGAAGAATCACATTCAGGCAAAGGACAATCACAGTAATGAGGGTTTTTCATCAAAGATCTCGAGTTGACTTAAAGAAAGAATGAGATATATGAGATGATCTCTTGAGGAGCTACTCCTTGTTCTCACAGTGGTTGTCCAAAGAAATGGGGTCACCTTAGCACAAATTTTCATTTGAATCATATTCTAATTATGTGAATGTTCAAAATTATGTTCAATCTCTTATTGTTCAAGAGATTTTTTATAAAGGCGTTTGTGATCCATGTTTGCCTTCTTCATTCCTTTTTCTTCGAAAAAGAAACTTGGTTTCTTTCTTTGCTCGACTATCATCCTCGTTTGTCTCTAAGTCAAATTCATCTTCCTGTATCCAATCTTTTTGTCCACTACAAGGCTAAGGTTATGAAGCAATTGAATCAAGTAAGATGTTTAATGCTATGAGTTACCATTGATAGTTCTCTAAACTAGCACATGAGACACTTCTAAAAAACCCACCATACCCGATATGATTGAGCAATCTATGATTGATATATATGTTTCCTTTCAGATTAAGCAATCTCTGATTAACATACATGCATGGTCCCTTTCAGGTGAAGGCATTCAAAAAAAAAAAAAAAAAAAAAAAAAAAAGAAACAAGATAAACAAAAAGAAAGAAATGAAAGAAAAAAAAAGAAAAAAAAAAGAATGTTTCCTCCAATGATGACTACGAGGATCTCCTTTGATTCTTTTCTAAATATTGATTGATAAGAATGATGAAAGTAAGCAATGATGATCATTTTGTTAAATATGGAAAACACATTTGGTTATCTTTCACAAATCAAACTCTTATTTACCAATTCATCATCATTTGCATCGCTATTTCTCACAAAAAATTTGTTTTCATACCACGGAGTTAGTGAAAATAGATCACATGAATATCATGCATACATGACACTCATTGATCTACCCTTGGCATGCATATGCATCCCTATATCATGCCTTTAGAGTCGAATTTATTGACTTAGCCAATTCATCATCAGGGCATTGGTCGTCATACATGGTTAGTTGTATTATCATTGCTTAGAGTGGTCAATATGCATGTTCAATCCATGACACTGGGGCAAAAGCACTCATCTATTTCATGTAGGATATTAACGTGAATAGTGCATCATATCTTACATAAATGTTATAGCTTGCCTTTGCATATCTATACAACCTCTTTTGAGTGTGTCATCTATCATTTCAAGATGATTTAACTCACTTTTCAGGCATGTGAGTATACTCCATTAGCGAGAATTCCCAATATGTTCAAAAGAATCTTTTTTTTCTTATAATTGATTCTTTTCATTTTTGGCAACTAAGTTTTGAAATAGAAAACGTTGTCTCATGTTAAAACAAATTTCTGAAATACGAAATCCCTGTTTTAAAATCTTTCATTTTTGGCAACTAAGTTTTGAAATAAAAACCGGTGTCTTATTTTAAAACAAATTTCCGAAATACGAAATCCCTGTTTAAAAATCTTTCATTTTTGGCAACTAAGTTTTGAAATAAAAACCATTGTCTCATTTTAAAACAAATTTATGAAATACGAAATCCCTGTTTTAAAATCTTTCATTTTCGGTAACTAAGTTTTGAAATAAAAATCGTTGCTTCACTTTAAAACAAATTTCTGAAATACGAAATTGTTGTTTTAAAATCTTTTCCTTTTCGACAACTAAGTTTTGAAATAAAAACCGTTGTCTCATTTTAAAACAAATTTCTGAAATACGAAATCCCTGTTTTAAAATCTTTCCTTTTTGGCAACTAAGTTTTGAAATAAAAACTGTTGTCTCATTTTAAAACAAATTTCTGAAATACGAAATCCCTGTTTTAAAATTTTTCACTTTTGGCAACTAAGTTTTGAAATAAAAACCGTTGTCTCATTTTAAAACAAATTTCTGAAATATGAAGTCCCTGTTTTAAAATCTTTCACTTTTGACAACTAAGTTTTGAAATAAAAACCGTTGTCTCATTTTTAAAAAAAAATTCTGAAATATGAAGTCCCTGCTTTAAAATCTTTCATTTTTGGCAACAAAGTTTTGAAATAAAAACCGTTGTCTCATTTTAAAACAAATTTCTGAAATACGAAATCCCTGTTTTAAAATCTTTCATTTTTTGGCAACTAAGTTTTGAAATAAAAACCGTTGTCTCCCTTTTAAAACAAATTTCTGAAATACGAAATCCCTGTTGTAGACACCGTATTTGGTCTGGCTTGATTTTTAGTAATAATGTTTGATGTTTTTCAATATTTGGTGGCAATTTGTTTTTTGTATTTCAACACGAGTTTGGCTTAATTGGAATAAAGCTTGTAACCCGATCAAGAGGTCGGAGGTTCGAATCCCCCTGCCCACATATTATCAAAAAGTTTGTTTTTGGTTTTCATTGTTTATTTTCATTTTCATTTTACTTTTTTATTTTATTTTATTTATTTCTTTATCTTTTTATTTTATTTTATTTCATTTCATTTTATTTATTGATTTATTATTTTTATTTTTATTTTTATTATTATTGTTTTTTTTCTTTTTTTTTTCTCCCCCACGTTTCCCTCTCCCATTTTTTCTCCAACTCCCCACTCTCTCCCCTATTCTTTCTCCCATTCTTTCCCCCTTCTTCTCCATTCCCCCCTCATTCTCCCAACCTCCCATTCTTTCCCCCTCTTTCTCAACTCACTCCCCCCTCCTTCTCCCAACCTCCCATTCTTTCCCTCTTTTTCTCAACCCCTTCCTCCAAGCTCTACTATATAATGAGGGCTTATGGAGGATGAAAGGGGACACAAAAAAAAAAAAGAAGAGAGAAGAGTGAAAGAGTTTAGAGATAGAAAGTGAGGAAATTGTAGAGAGAGTGTGTGAGCTTGAGAGGGAAAAATAGAGATTTTAGAAGGATTTTCAATGATCTAAGTTCACAACCACCGCCGCTCGCCGCCGTCGCTCACCACCGCCGCCGCTCACAGCCGCACCTCGCCGCCGCCGCCGCTTGCCCGTTGACTCCGACGAGGTTCCTAAGTGAGGTTTAAAATAATAGAGGAGGGAAGGTGGAAGAGTTAAAAAGAAAAAAGAGGGAAGGAAAAGGAAAAAAGGTGGACATTTTCGTGAAGAAGAAGAAGAAGGGGAGAGTGGGAGAGAGAGAAAAGGTAAGTGGGTCCCTCCCCATTTAATTGTCTTCACATTTTTTTTATTTTTATTTTCTCTTTTAATTTTATTTTTGGTATATATTTTGCTTTCATTTTTTTTTTCTTTCCCTCATTTCCTTCATTCTCTTTTATTAGTTTTCAAATCCTTATTTGTCATTTCAATTAACTTGTAGTTGGGATTTCTAATTGAAGTTTTATCTCAAATTGGTTTTTACTTTGAAATTCTTAAATCATGTTCAAATTTGCTTTAAAATTGAACTTCTTATCTATTTCAATTAAATTCTAATTTGAAGGCCAATTTAATAATTGCTTACCGGATTTAATTTGAAATCTCAAATTAGATGTCAATTTCCCCTCAAATGGTTTTAATTTCAAGTACAAATGAATTTCAAGGTGATTTTGGATTTTCTCTTTCAAATGAATTTCAAGTTGTATCTATTTAGTTTGGATTTCTGAAGCAAAATTCAAAACGAGTTTTGTTTTAGAATTTAAAAATCAACGTCAATTTCGTGTTAAAGTGAGATTCCAAACCAAAGTCTTATGGTTTTAGATTAAATAGTAATTTCAATTTTAATTAAATTGGAAGTTAATCAATGGCTTTTTTTTTCTTTCCCCTTTTAAATTAAATTGCAAATCATTTTCAATTCCTAAAAGATTAAGTCAAATTTCAAAAGTCAAAAATCAAAATGTTTTTTTAAATGAGGTTCAACCCATCTTCTTTTTTTTATCATTATTTATTTTGGCTGCTTAATATCTTAAATTAAAAAAAGAGGATTGATTATCGAAAGTTCTAGCTAATTTTGTTTAAGAGGGTATTTAAAGAAAATAGCCTAAGGTTTTGTTTTGAGATTAATTTCAATTTACTTTGGTTTGGAATTTTAGTTTGAATTTCAATTGTCCTTCAAGAGTGAATTTTGATTTGTAATGCTTAATTGAGTTTAACTTGAAAATTTGAATTGGATGTCAATTTTTGTCTTAATTTTAAATTAAAATTTCAAAATGCTTCAAAGTATTAAATCATGATTTCGAATGATTTTATCACTCGTAAGTTGTTAATTTACATTTCTGTCGTTAAAATGTGAATTAATAAGAGACAAAATAATTCATGTAAAGCCTATGACGGAGTGAAATAATTTTCAAATTCTTGAGGTGAAATATTTTCCTTAATTAGGAAATTTCTACATGATAATAAAGTCATGGGTTAACCCCACTCACAAAATTAAATCCTTACTTTATTTAAAGATAAGGTGAAATTAGTGAGACATTTAATTTTTAATTTTCATTTTTTCCAAGTTTTATTTGTTATTTTTGTTAAGACATGGACCTTTGTTTAATGAATTCGAGTAATAAAATAGAATGTTTTCAAACGGGTGTTGTAGGGTGCTAATACCTTCCCTACACACAACTGACCCCCGAACCCAATTTTGGTTTCTAAGACCAGTTAATTTTTTTAAAACGGGTGACCAATCACACCCCAAGATGATTGGTGGCGACTCCAAACCTTTAACCTCGAAAGAGATCCTTAGGAAAGGATGTCGGCCGCTCCGCGTCGCGATGACGTTGCGACACCTGTTTTAAAATCTTTCCTTTTCGGCAACTAAGTTTTGAAATAAAAATCGTTGTCTCATTTTAAAACAAATTTCTGAAATACGAAATCCCTGTTTTAAAATCTTTCATGTTTGGCAACTAAGTTTTGAAATAAAAACCGTTGTCTCATTTTAAAACAAATTTCTGAAATACGAAATCCCTGTTGTAAAATCTTTCATTTTTGGCAACTAAGTTTTGAAATAAAAACCGTTGTCTCATTTTAAAACAAATTTCTGAAATACGAAGTCCCTGTTTTAAAATCGTTTCCTTGTTGACAACTAAGTTTTGAAATAAAAATCGTTGTCTTATTTTAAAACAAATTTCTGAAATATGAAGTTCCTGTTTTAAATCTTTCTTTTTGTCAACTAAGTTTTGAAATAAAAGCTGTTGTCAATTTCTGAAATATGAAATCCTTGTTCATTTTCTTTTGGTTAAATCGAACCCTGCTAATTAGTAGAGGTCGAAGCCTGGTCAGGGTCAGGTCCATTCTCTTTTCTTTTGGTTAAATCGAACCCTGCTAGATAGTAGAGGTCGAAGCCTGGTCATAGTCAGGTTCATTTCATCTTCTTTATGTTAAATCGAACCCTGCTAGCTAGTAGAGGTCGAAGCCTGGTCAGAGTCAGATCCATTTCCTATTTCACTTGGTTGGTTAAATCGAACCCTGCTAGTTAGTAGAGGTCGAAGCCTGGTCAGAGTCAGGTCCATTCACTCTTTTTTTTTTTTTGTTAAATCGAACCCTGCTAGTTAGTAGAGGCCGAAGCCTGGTCAGAGTCAGGTCCATTCACTCTTTTTTTTTTTTTTTTGTTAAATCGAACCCTGCTAGCTAGTAGAGGTCGAAGCCTGGTCAGAGTCAGGTCCATTTCCTATTTCACTTGGTTGGTTAAATCGAACCCTGCTAGTTAGTAGAGGTCGAAGCCTGATCAGAGTCAGGTCCGTTCACTCTTCTTTTGGTTAAACCGAACCCTGCTAGTTAATAGAGGTCGAAGCCTAGTAAGAGTTAGGTTCATTTTCATTTCTGTTGGTTAAATCGAATCCTACTAGTTAGTAGTGGTCGAAACCTGGTCAGAGTCAGGTCCATTCTCCTTTCTTTTGGTTAAATCGAATCTGCGAGGTAGTAGAGGTCGAAGCCTGGTCAGAGTCAGGTCTATTCCCTTTTCTTTTGGTTAAATCAAACCCTGCTAGCTAGTAGAGGTCGAAGCCTGGTCAGAGTCATGTCCATTCCCATTTCCTCTTGGTTAAATCGAACCCTATTCTTGTTTAGAGGTCGAAGCCTGGTCAGAGTCAGGTCCATTTCCTATTTCACTTTGTTGGTTAAATCGAACCCCGTTCTTGTTTAAAGGTCGAAGCCTGGTCAGAGTCAGGTCCATTTCATTTTCTTTTGATTAAATCGAACCTTATCTTTGATTAGAGATGAAAGTCTGGTCAAAGTAAGGTTCATTTTCTTTTTTCCAATTTTAGGCTATGTTTGGTTTAAGCATGAAACCCTTCCTTTTATTATTAACTAAAAATCTTCGCCCTCCCAATACTTTGTCCTTTTCCTTTGTTTACCCTTTCAATCCTTCAAGGATGCACAATGGGGGGCAAACTGTAGACACCGTATTTGGTCCGGCTTGATTTTTAGTAATAATATTTGAATTTTTCCAATATGTGGTGGTCAATTTGTTTTTTGGTATGCAACCAAGAGCGTAGCTCAACTGGCATAAAACTGTACTAGTAACCACAAGATCTGTGGTTTGAATCCCCCTCCCCACATATTAAAAAATTTTGTTTTTTGGTTTGCATCGTTTATTTTCATTTTATTTTATTTTCTTTTTTGTTTTTATTTAATTAATTTCTTTTTTTTATTTTTTTTCTTTGGTCTTCCACTCCACCTTCCTTCTCCTTCTCCCTCTCCCCCTTCTTCTCCCAACCTTCCACTCTCTCCCCCTCTTTCTCAACCCATTCCCCTTTTCCCTCAACCGTTTCTCCAAGCTCTCCTATAAAAGGAGAGCTTATGGAGGATGAAGACAAGGGCAAGGTGGTGGAAAATGGGAGAACAATGAGAGAAAGTGAAGAAAGAATGAGTGATGAAAATCTAAAAAAGAAAGGGAGAGAAAGAGGTGAAGTTTGAGAGAGAAAAGAGTGAAATTTGAGAGAGAGAGAGAGAAATTTTAATCTTTTGAAAGATTGAGTTGTTCACTGCTTCGCCGCCACCGCTCACCACATCGTCGCCGCCGTTGAAGACCTACGCCGCCGCCACTCCGACGAACTCCGCCACTAACCCAATCCCGATCCGACGTCCGCCGCCACCGCGATCTCCAACCATCTGAAGAACCAGGAGTAACTCTGACCCACATTCTAGTGAATTTCCATGGAAGAGAAAGGTAAAGAAGGAGCTTGAAGAAGAAGATGAGAAGAAAGAAAGAAAATTGGTGGGACCCACTTCTTTTCCTTCATATTTTTTTTCTTTCTTCCAATTTATCTATTCTTTTCTTTATTTGCTTAAAGAGCATTTTTTTTTTAATTTAAAGTTTTAAGTGTTTTTCTTTTATTTCCTCTTTGATTTTATAAAAAATTGAGTTTGAATTGGGAAATTACTTCCAAATTAACTTCAATTGAAATTTTCCCAAATCAACTTCAATTATGTTTTAACTTTCATTTTCTAATTAGAAATTTAAATTGATTTATTTTAGATTTCTAAAGAACTTTTAATTGGATATTAGTTGAAAGTTTTTTTTAAATCTAATTTCAATTAGAGTTTAATTGGGAGTTTCTAAACTAGTTTTAATTGGCTTTAAATTGAATTGCTATTACCAATTTAAATTGGATTTTAATATGGCCTTTTCAACTTTAATTGTCTTTCTTATTAATTTTAGTTGGATTCTAAGATAAAATTTCTAATTTGAATTTGATTTTGTATTTTCCTAATAAATTTTCACTGGTTTGTAATTAGAAATTTCAATTTTCTTTAAATATGGAATTTTAATGTTTTCAAATTTATTTTAATTTGAATTGTTCAAATGAATTTCAAAGGGTTTGAAATGCTCAAATGAATTTCAAACAAATGGCATTTGAACTAAGATTTTCAATTTGATTTTCACTTGGTTTTTTTTTTGTAAGATGATTTTAAACTTTCCTTCCATTGGTTTCAATAATTAATTTGGAATTTTATAATAAACTTCTAATTGGATTTAATTTGGGAATTCAACTTTTGTTTGTTTTTAATTTGATTTCATTTTGACATTTACAAATGAATTTCAATTTGGAATTGCCCAAATGAATTTCAATTGGAATTTTATTTGAATTTTCACTTTCCCCTCAATTGGTTTTAATCTCGAATTCAATGAGTTTCAAAGTGATTTGGAATTTTTCAATAAATGTCAATTTGGTTCTAAATTAAAGTTTTCAAGTCAATGTCTTTTGGTTTTATATTGAAAATCAATTTCAATTTTAAACTAAATTGGAAATCAATTTCAATTTTGGAAAGGTTAAATCAAATTTCAAAAACATTATTTAATATTTTGAATGGTTAAAATAGATTGATTATGAAAACTGTAATGCTAATTTTGTCTAAGAGCGGGTATTTAAGCTGACCGAAAGGGAACACCCTGCCTGGAAATTAGCCTAAAGTTTAACTAGTCAATTATTTTGGCAATCAAAATTTCAATTGGATCTTAATTTAGAAAATTTTCAAATCAACTTCAATTTGATTCTAAATTGGATTTTCCAAATGAATTTCAAAATAGTTTTACTTTAGTAATTCCAAATGAATTTCTAATTGAATTTGATTTAAAAATGAAAAAATATTTTTTCCATTGAATGGTGTCATACCACTCATGATTATTACTTCACATTTTATTTTTGAAATGTGAAATAATAGATGTGAGACAAATTAGCTCATGTACAACCTATGACGGAGTTGAGATAACTTCTCAAATTCTTGAGGTGACAAATTTTCTTTTAATTAAAAGAAGATTTCAACATGACAAACCATTATTGGGTATAACCCCACTCACTACATCAAAACCTTACTTTAATTTTTAAAGCTAAGGTAAGATCAAGTGGGACATTTGTTTTTTTTTTTTCTTTTCTTCAAAATAAAGGACCCTTTCATGTTATAAAATGACAATTTTAAAATAAAATGTAGTAACCGTTTTTAAACGGGTGTTGTAGCGGTGCTAACACCTTCCCTACACTCAATCGACTCCCGAGCCTAATTTTTGGTTTTCAAAGACCGGTTTTTCTTTAAAATGGGTGACCAATCATACCCCAAGATGATTGGGGGCGACTCCAAACCTCTCACCTCGAAAGAGACCCTTAGAGAAGGACATCGGTCGCTCCGCGTCGCGATGACGTTGCGACAGATGGTATGAAAAAGAAAGAGTTGAAACCTAATTACCATGATTAACCCATGTTTTTTTTTATAAAAAAAAAACACAAAAGTAATGATAATACAAAATAAATGACCCATAACTATGAGAATGAAGTGAGGGTAGAAAGATTCTAACTCTAATGGATAAAAGACTCCCAAATTAATCCAAATGTTATAAAATAACAAATGAACTAACCTGAGTGAGGATTTTTCGTGCGCCTATGCGAGGGCAATTATGTCCCTTCGAAGGTCGACACTACTACATCCTCGATTCTAATCCTAAATTATACAAAAATAAAATAATGAACCAAATAAATTAATAAAAGGATAATAGAAAAATAAAATTGAAGTGGTTTGACTCTCTAAAATCCCCAGTGGAGTCACCAAGCTGTCGCAACGTCATCGCGACGCAAAGCGACCGACGTCCTTTCCTAAAGGTCTCTTTCGAGGTTAAAGGTTTGGAGTCGCCACCAATCATCTTGGGATGTGATTGGTCACCCAGTTTAAAGAAAAACCGGTCTTTGAAAACTAAAGATTAGGCTCAGGAGTCGATTGAGTGTAGGGAAGGTATTAGCACCCCTACAACACCCATTTAAAAACGGTTACCACATTTTATTTTAAAATTATCCTTTTATAACATGAAACGGTCCTTTATTTTGAAGGAAAAAAAAATCAAATAGCAAATGTCCCACTTGATCTTACCTTAGCTTTAAAAATTAAAGTAAGGTTTTGATGTAGTGAGTGGGGTTATACCCAATAATTGTTTGTCATGTTGAAATCTTCTTTTAATTAAAAGAAAATTTGTCACCTCAAGAATTTGAGAAATTATCTCAACTCCATCATAGGTTTTACATGATATTATTTGTCTCATGTCTATTATTTCACATTATTTTAGGAATAAAATGTGAATTAATACTTATGAGTGGTATGACACCATTCAACAAAAAGAAATCTTTTTTTTCCAAATTAAAAAAACCTAATTAGAAATCTCAAAGTTAAAAAAAAAAATTAAAATAAAGAATTTGAAATCAATTGAAATGAAGTTAAATTATTTAGAAATTCGAACTAAAACCAAATTGATATTCAATTGGAAATCTCAGTTTAAAAGTCATTTTGAAATTGTTTTGAGAAATTTAATTTAAAGTCAAATTGAAATTGATTTCAAAAATTCTAAATTAAGACCAAATTCAAGTTGATTGCTAAAATATTTAGGGTAATTTCCAGGCAGGGTGTTCCCTTTCGGTCAGCTTAAATAACCGTTCTTAGACAAAATTAGCCTAAAGTTTCCATAATCAACTTAAAAAAACTTTTCTTGAAATCCAATTTGAAACTTCAAATTAAATCTCATTTGAGATTCATTTAAACAGTTCAGATTTAAATACCAAATTAAAATTCACTTTAAAATTCATTTGAGTATTTCAAATTTAAATCTATTAACCAAATTAAGATTGACTTCAAAATTTTCAATCAAAACCTATTTTGAAATTTATTTAAGAAACCCAATTTACATCCAATTGAAATCAATTTTGAAAATCTAAATTAAAATCAAATTGAAATTCATTTGTGAATATCAAAATTACAAATTGAACCAATTTCAGATTTTATTCAAATTAAAATCAATCAAAGAAAAATTAAAATTCTATTTGAAAATTTCAAACCAAAACTAAATTGAAATTGAGTTAATTTAAAACCAAGAATGAAATTGAATTGAAATCCAAATTAAACCAAATTGACTTTGATTTTTTAAAATCCTAAAAGAAATTAAATTGGAAATTCAAATTTAGAATCAAAATGGGATTGAAATCAAAGCTTCAAATAAAAATTAAATTGAAACTGAATTGAGATCTCTAATGTGAATTAAAGACATTGATTCAAATTCAAGTCAATTAAAACCAATGTGAAATTCAAATTAGAAATTTCATGTTAAAGCCTAATTGAAATTGATTTTGAGATTTTAATGAGAACATATTGAAATTTATTGAAAAATTCTAAATTAAAACCAGTTTAAGGTTCAAATTAGAAATTCTAAATTAAAACTAAACTGAAATTGATTTGGAGACTTCGATGTAAATTCAATTTGAAATGAAATTTATTCGAGAAATGACACAGTAAAGGTAATTTGAAATTGATTTAGGAAATCAAATTTAAAATCAAATTGAAAATGAATCAATTTAAAAAATGAGTTGAATTGGAAATCCCAATTAAACCAAATTCAAATTAAACCAAATTCAAATTAATTTCTAAAATTGCAAAATAAACCAAATTGAAATAAAATCAATTTAAAACCAAAATTGAAATCCCATTTTAAATTCCAAATTAAATCCATTTGGGCATTACAAATTGAAGTCTAATTTGATAGATTATTGAAATCCAAATCAAAACAAATTGAAATCGAACCGGAAATTTTAATGCAAAAACAAAGATTGAAATTTGACTTCCAATTTTTTTTAAAAAAATCCATGGACATTGATTGATTTCCAATTTAATTAAAATTAAGATTGATTTCTAATTTAACTAAAATTGAGATTTATTTCCAATTTAAAATTAAATAGACATTAACTTGAAAATTCCAATTTATATGCATTTTGACCTTGAAATTTCAATTAAAACCAAATTGTCATCAATTTGAAATTCGGGATTAAAATCAATTCAAATTAGAAATTTCAAATAAAAACCTAATTAAAATTGATTTAGAAAAATCTCAATTAAAGCTACTTTGAAATTAATTTGTGAATTCTAACTTAAAATCAAAGTGGAGAAAAAAATATATATAACTTTTGAAAGAAAAAAAATTGTGCTTCTTTTTTTAAATTATAAAAGAAGTGAGAAAATAAAAAATAAATAAAAAAAAATCTAATAAAATAGGTGGGACCCACCACCTTTACCAATTTCTTTTCACTTTCCTTCTTCTTCTTCACCACGATTTTCTTCTTTTCTTTTTTCCGTTTCTTCCTCCACTTAACTCTTCTTTATCTTTCTCTTCCATGGAAATTCACTAGAATGTGGGTTAGAGTTACTCCTGGTTCTTCGGATGGTTGGAGTTCGCGGTGGCGGTGAGCGTCGAATCGGGATTGGGTTAGTGGCGGAATTCGTCAGAGTGGCGGCGACGTAGGTCTTCAACGGCAGCGACGATGTGGTGAGCGGTGGCGGCGAAGTGGTGAGCAACTCAATCTTTCAAAAGCTTAAAATTTTTCTCTCTCTCTCAAATTTCACCTCTTTCTCTCCCTTTCTTTCTTAGATTTTCATCACTCCTTCTTTCTTCACTTTCTCTCATTGTTCTCCCATTTTCCACACTTTGTTCTTGTCTTGCTCTCCACCACAAACTCTCCTTTTATAGGAGAGCTTCAAGAGTGGTTGGAGAGAATAGGGGTGGGGAGTTGAGAAAGGGGGGGGGGGAGAAGGGAGTGGAAGAATGGACCAAAGAAAGAAGAAAAAAAAATTAAAATTAAATAAAAAATAAAGAAATAAATTAAATAAGAATAATAATAAATAAAATGAAAATGAAAATGAAAATAAACAATGAAAACCAAAAAAAAAAAAAAATTGACACTAAGTAGGGGTGGGGGGATTTGAACCCATATCTCATGATTATCGATACAACTTTATGCCAGTTGAGCTATGCTATTGCTGTCATACCAAAAAACAAATTGACCACCAAATATTGGTAAAACATTATTACTAAAAATAAAGCCAGACCAAATACGGTGTCTACAACAAGGAGTAGTTTCTTGGCATAATTCTCTTCAAAAGGAATGTAATATTGTCTTGATTTCCAGCTGGGTGCATATTTGTAAAGAGTTATTTTAGGACCACGTTTAATCTAAATTGCTATTGATATGAGGGGGTTGATTTGTTGATATGTTCGTGATTGATATGAGGCTATTTGTTACTGTTTTTGTTTATCTATTTGTGGCTGATTTTATGCAATTTTGCTGATCTGGTGGTGGTTTATCACCGAGGAATATGGCTTGGATTAGATTTTCGAAGTAGCTCTCCGGCATTGGCGGATCAACGCGTTTGCAGCAGTCGGCGAAGACGGTGAAGACAATGATGTCCTCCGGCTTTAGGTTTCGGGCTTGGGTGACGTGGCGCCATATGTGGATGGAGAGCGACTGGAAAGTGGAGAATGGATTTGAGCCGTCCGATGGAGGGTTTGCTGAGTTCACTTTTGACTTGATCTTGTCGATGGCTGCTTCTGTAAATTTGAAGACCTTCTCTCTCAGCTGTGGCACTGTCTTCGCTTCGTCGTTAGCGGCGGCAGGTTCCGACGGAAGGGTAATGTCAAGCCCAGATTTGGGCTTGTTTTCCCCTTCGTTCCAATTTGGGCTCGTTTTCCTCTTTTTTTTAAAAAAAAGCAAGGAAATGGTCGCCGACGACAGAGAAGAAGAGGGAGAGAGAGAATGAGAGAAGGAGAAGATAAAAGAAAAGGAAAAAAAAAGTCGCTGGTGGCAGCGACCATCGGCCGTCGACGAGCGGCGGTCGTCAGCCGCCGGCCATGGAGGGAAGGTCTTGTTGAAGAAGAAGAAAGAGTAGAAGGTGGAGGAGGAAGAAGAATGTGGGAGAGAGAAGAATAAAAAAGAAATAAAATAAATTAAAAATAATAATATTTTTATGATTTTAATATATTTTTATTTTAAAAAATTAAAAATTAATTTTTTTAATTAAAATAATAGTGCCACGTCAGCAGTCGGTTAGATTTAACGGCAAAATGGATGGCAGGGACCAAATTGCTCCTTATCTCAAACCTCAGGGACTAAATTTTTGAGTTTGAAAACTTAGGGACCAAATTGAAACCTAACTCAAACCTCAAGGACTAAAAGTGTATTTTTCCCTAAAATATAAAATAAATAAAAATAAAACAAAACAAAAATAAAAATAAAAACAGAATAAAATAAATAAATAAATAGAATAATAAAAATAAAATGAAATGAGATGAAATAAATAAATAAATAAAATAAAACAAAGAATAATAAAGTAAAATAAAAAATAAACAAAACTATATAATAATAATAATAATAATAATAATAATAATAACAATAACAATAATTAAAAAAAAAAAACTAATGAATTACATCATAATAAAATACATTTCGGTCAAGGCTCCAAATTCGGGATTAAATTTCTAAACTTTATTAAAAATCGAGTCGGACTAAATACGGTGTCTACACAACACTTAAGGGAACAACCTCTCTACTATCCCTAAATAAGGTAGGAGTGAATTCCGTCTTATAAGACTATGTCCCCAACTATCTACCCGGTCTTATCCCAAAAATGGTAGGCTTATTGAGTCGGCGATGATGAGCCACTCTCACCCATGCAAATCAAAGGATAATCCCGAATAAACAGGAGTTCATAGTTAGCTCAGGATTAAGATCGAGTTACCTAGGTCATCGCTTTGAAATAGTCAGTCTTGTCAGTAAACGACGTTATAAAGCAAGAGTGACTTATTTCTCAGTCCTGGTTGTATGCAAACTCATTTGCATAGGACGCCCCCACTCGCATGTCTCTACACGAACGATTCAGGATCACATCGTTTGTACTATATACAAAGTGGGCCACATCACATAGTTTTCCTAGAATAAGGTACTGGTGCGGCAATGGTTGAATGATGGTGGATATGTTAGAAAAGGGTGGTGGATAAAGATTAAGAAGAATGATTCAACTGACCTAGTGCAAGTATACACTATCACACGTAGTAATAAAAACCTTAGAAGTATTCTAAGGGTATTGATCCCACGAGGACTAAATTGGAAACTCAGATTTGAAGAAGAAACTGTTCAAAGATTGCTTAGAATAGGTAACCAAAGAAATAATTGTTGATTGATTTTTGGAAAATAAACAAAACAAATAAGTAAAGAAATAACAATGATAAATAAAACGAGGTCTTCAATATAGTTTCATCCCAAAGGCAAATAACTTTAATCATAGCTTATTCAACTTAAGCCTATTCAATGCATTGGGTCAGATTTAACTTCTATTTGGCCTTGCTCCCAAGAACCGTTAAAAAGCTAAGCGAGTATCGTTATGCACATTTCTGTGACTCAACTCCGACATAGATAAAGCAAGCATGCAATCTATAACCTTATAGTTGTTATAGGGTGCCTTAGGCAGCCTCGCCCTATAACACCGAATACACTCTTTCGAGCCTTTTCTCCTATATCACCTTTATGAGAACCGATATCGTTCGTTCCTTTCGAGATCAAACTCACATAGCATGCAAAGTCTAAGTGATCAATTTAAACTCAGCAAGATCAGAATGATAATCAATAAAGAATGACATGCATTGAATAATACTTAAGCAAATAAACACTTTCAAGCTATTGAACCATAAGAAAATTCCCTATATTGAACCCCTCAACGGAATTTAGCTAAGCATGGTGGGATAAAGTGCAAATGAACAACTTTCCATTGAAATAAAATATAAAGAATACAAATGAATGAAAAGTGACAAGTGCTGGAAATAATGAGCAGTAGCTAAATACTAGGGTTTTTTCTTTTATCCAATCCTTCTAGAGTTCGCTTGACACTCTACTCTCCTTTACAAATGGGAATAGGGCGAAAATCCCTACAAACACTCAGGTTTGAGATCTAACTAAGGTTAGAATTTAGTCATCTAAGAAGGACCTCGGGCATCCCTACTCATGGGCGTCAACTAGTTGTCATCACCCTCTTCTTCCCAGTGAGTTCTGCTTGAATTTCCCTTCGAATCGAGGGCTTTTATAGTGTGGGAAGTGGTTGAGGAGTCACGAAAATGGTGTTGGTAGGTAGCCCAGTCAGTTTTGGAGTCAAAACAGCCAGTTAGTTGCGTGAAAAGCTCTTTTAAAACGACCTGCGATGGACTCGGACTTTTCTTTTTCTGCCCAGAAATGCGGTCGCATTTCATTTTGCCTTGGCAGAAATGCGGTCGCATTTCAATAGCATTTCAACAACATTTCTTTGTTTTCCTCTGTTTTCTGCAAAACACCAAAACTAAGTCAAATTCACACCAAAATTAAGCACAAATATGTATAATTTGACACACATGACTCTCGAATTTTTTTTTATTAATATTATTTATTTAAATACTTATTATTAATATATTATTGTTTTGAAACTTATTAGGGAAATATTGTTGTTTTTATTCGCCGCTTGTAGGTCGTCTCTTGAAGAGACGACCTACACCCACGTGGTTGCATATCGTCTCTTGAAGAGACAATATGCAATCATGGCCCTCGTTTTAAAAAAATAAATCCGCGTGTAGGTCGTCTCTTAATCCTACTCGACCTAAACGCGCGCTTGTAGGTCGTCACAGACGACCCACACTGGAATTTTCACCCTGACGATTCGTCTGCCGTAATAAAGGCACCAGTAGGTCGTCTCTTCAAGAGACGACCCACTGTAATTTTTTTAAACCACCACTTTTCTTCTTTCATTCTCACCGTGTAACCGAGCCCACGTCATTTTCTCTCCGTTTTCGACCTCTTGATGTGTTTTCAACCCCCCATATTCCAAACATCTACCCCACATTTGATTTCTTTGTCCCAATAAAAGTCAAAAAGTGAGTTTTTTTCCCGTTTTGATAGAAAAACGCCAAAAATCCGAGGGGACCACTATGTAAGTAAAATTTCTTCATTTTTTATTGTGATTTTTTTTGTTCTTTTGTTGTGTTTGTTTTTAAATCTAGTGATTGAATGTGTTTTATTTGTATTATTAGATTAATATCCCGAACGATCGAAAACTTTCGGAATCCATCAAATATGTAAGTATTTTATTAGTAAATTATTTGTTTATTGTGATATTTTATGTTGGTTGGATTTGTTTATTGTGATACTTTTTGGTTGTTGAATCATTGAAATATCTCAATTAATTAGTTTAATTGTTGGAATTATTAAATTAGAATTTAGAATTTAGTTGGTTAGTTTCTCAATTAGGTTATTTGTAAATAAATTATGAAAAAAATTCATGTCCGAAAAATTAATTGTAGGGTAATTATACTTAATTAAATTAAATTAATTACCGTTTGAGTTTAATTACTATAGATAATTAATAGCTTATTGTTTGAAGTTAATTAGATAACTAAAGTATGTTTATTTTTTATTTCATCATAGAAAATGGAAGATAAGTGTCTGGCATTTGTTCTGCATACAAATGGTACCATATTGATGGTGTTAATGGGAGTGAATATGACCAACCAGCCTGTGGAGGTTTTACTGTGAATGTGAATAGTGGGATTGTGTTTAACCAGTTTATTGAAATGGTAGGGATGTCTCTTGGTATAGATATAAGGGTCAATCAGTTAGAGATAGTGTATAGACACCCTGAGGTAACAATATCAGGATCTGTAAGGTATATGCCAATATCAATTCCTAACAACCAGACAATGAAGTTTATGTTCTCAATTGCGTTGCCTACCCCAAATTTAGTGCATTTATATGTTACTATAAGGAGGGTGGATATGGATTCACAAAATTTAGGAGAAGACCCTAGTCAATGTGTTGACCTGAGTCAATGTCTTGATCCTGAGCCTGAATCAATGGTGCCTCCACATGATGGTGAAGATGTGGTGGTAGATAATACTTTTAAAGAGTTGAGGATAGAGACAGATGATGAATTTGAAAATTTAGACTTTGATGGTCGTGAACATATTAATTATCCCATCAGAAACATTCAATCAATTGTATATGGATGTTATAGATAGTGTTGCAGAACATGATCCCATTGTTGCTCCTGTGGTTGTTGAAAATAATTTATTATATAAGGGGTTGAAATGCCAAGACAAAGAAATTCTTCAGCATTTGACAAAGTGTTTTGCTGTTAAGTGTCATGCACCGTATGAATTAGTTGAGTCAACCCCATCCATATGGACAGTACGATGTAAAAAGTGGGAGGGTGGTTGCAAATGCAGACTTCGTGCCATTAAGAAAAAATCTCATGGACTATTTGAGATCACCCAATACGTTGAGGAGCATACCTGTTTTTATTCATAATTAAACCAGAGTCACGTGCAACTAGATTCTTCCATGATTGCTATGGAATTTTGTGAATCTGTAAGGGAGAAGCCTTCGATTAGCGTGTTGAAACTACAATCTGAAATACGAACAAAATTTGGGTATCATTGTAGACACCGTATTTGGTCCGGCTTGATTTTTAGTATAATGTTTAAAATTTTCCAATATTTGATGTTCCATTTGTTTTTTTGGTTTTCATTGTTTATTTTCATTTTCATTTTTTATTTTTATTTAATTTATTTCTTTATTTTTTTATTATTTTATTTTATTTTAATTATAATTTTTTTTCTCTCTTTGGTCTTCCCTCATTCCTTTTCCCTCTCCCCTTTCTTCTCCAACTCCCCACTCTCTCCCCCTCTTTCTCAAGCCATTCCTCCCAAAATTAGTTGATTTTTATGGTATAAATACATGGTTAGTAGGGAAGGATGGACAAATGGGGGAAAATGGGAAAACAATGAGAGAAAGAATCAAAGTTTTGAAAATCCAAAAAGAGAATGAAGGACAGGAAATGGGACAACAATGAGAGAAAGTGAAGAAAGAAGGACTGATGAAAATCTATGAAAGAAAGGGAGAGAAAGAGGTGAAGTTTGAGAGAGAAATGAGTGAAATTTGAGAGAGAGAGAGAGAGAAATTTTAAGCTTTTGAAAGATTGAGTTGCTCATTACTTCGTCGCCAGCGCTCACCACATTGTCGCCGCCGTTGAAGACCTACGCCGCCGCCACTCCAACGAACTCCGCCACTAACTCCAACCATCCGAAGAACCAAAAGTAACTCTGACCCACATTCCAGTGAATTTCCATGAAAGAGAAAGGTAAAGAAGAGTTAAGTGGAGGAAGAAAAGGAAAAAAGAAAAGAAGAAAATCATGGTGAAGAAGAAGAAGAGGAAAGAGAAAAGAAATTGGTAAAGGTGGTGGGTCCCACCTATTTTATTTATTTTATTTTTTATTTTTGTTGGTTTATTATTTTCTCTCACTTCTTTTATAACTTAAAAAAAGAAGTACAATTTTTTTTTCTTTCAAAAGTTATATATTTTTTTCTCCACTTTGATTTTAAGTTAGAATTCACAAATCAATTTCAAAGTAGCTTTAATTGAGATTTTTCTAAATCAATTTTCATTAGATTTTTATTTGAAAATTCTAATTTGAATTGGTTTTAATCCGGAATTTCAAATTGATGACAATTTGTTTTTTTTTTTCAAATTTCAAGGTCAAAATGCATATAAATTGGAATTTTCAAATCAATGTCTATTTAATTTTAAGTTGGAAATAAATCTCAATTTTAGTTAAATTAGAAATCAATCTTAATTTTAATTAAATTGGAAATCAATCAATGTCCATGGATTTTTTTAAAAAAAATTGGAAGTCAAATTCCAATCTTTGTTTTTGCATTAAAATTTCCGGTTCGGTTTCAATTTGTTTTGATTTCGATTTCAATAATCTCTCAAATTAAACTTCAATCTGTAATGCCCAAATGGATTTAATTTGGAATTTGAAATGGGATTTCAATTTTGGTTTTAAATTGATTTGATTTCAATTTGGTTTAATTTGCAATTTTAGAAATTAATTTGAATTTGATTTAATTGGGATTTCCAATTCAATTCATTTTTTAAATTGATTCATTTTCAATTTGATTTTAAATTTGATTTCCTAAATCAATTTCAAATTACCTTTACTGTGCCATTTCTCGAATAAATTTCATTTCAAATTGAATTTACATTGAAGTCTCCAATTCAATTTCAGTTTGGTCTTAATTTGAAATTTAATTTGGGATTTCAACTTTTGTTTGTTTTTAATTTGATTTCATTTTGACATTTACAAATGAATTTTAATTTGGAATTGACCAAATGAATTTCAATTGGAATTTAATTTGGAATTTCACTTTCCCCTCAATTGGTTTTAATCTCGAATTCAATGAGTTTCAAAGTGATTTTGGATTTTTCAAATGAATTTCAAATTGTATCTAATTAACCTGGAATTTCTTAGCAAAAATTCAAAATAGGTTTTAATTTAGAATTTCAAAATCAATGTCAATTTGGTCCTAAATTAAAGTTTCCAAGTCAATGTCTTTTGGTTTTATATTGAAAATCAATTTCAATTTTAAACTAAATTGGAAATCAATTTCAATTGTTAAAAGGTTACATCAAATTTCAAAAACATTATTTAATATTTTGAATGGTTAAAATAGATTGATTATGGAAACTTTAATGCTAATTTTGTCTAAGAACGGGTATTTAAGCTGACTGAAAGGTAACACCCTGCCTGGAAATTGGCCTAAAGTTTAACTAGTCAATTATTTTGGCAATCAAAATCAATTTGACTTGAGATTTCCAATTGAATTTCAATTTGATTTTAACTTTTCTTTCAATTGGTTTTAATTTTAAAATTTTGAAATTTCTAATTAGAATTGCTTTAAAAAAATGAAAAAAATATTTTTTTTCCATTTAATGGTGTCATACCACTCATGATTATTAGTTCACATTTTATTTTTGAAATGTGAAATAATAGATGTGAGACAAATTAGCTCATGTACAACCTATGACGGAGTTGAGATAACTTCCCAAATTCTTGAGGTGACAAATTTTCTTTAATTAAAATAAAATTCCCATATGACAAGCAATTATTGGGTATAACCCCACTCACTACATCAAACCCTTACTTTATTTTTTAAAGCTAAGGTAAGATCAAGTGGGACATTTGTTATTTATTTCTTCAAAATAAAGGACCGTTTCATGTTATAAAAGTATAATTTTAAAATAAAATGTGGTAACCGTTTTTAAACGGGTGTTGTAGGGGTGCTAACACCTTCCCTACACTCAATCGATCGACTCCCGAACCTAATTTTTGGTTTTCAAAGACTGGTTTTTTCTTTAAAACGGGTGACCAATCACACCTCAAGATGATTGGTGGCGACTCCAAACCTCTCCTCTCGAAAGAGACCCTTAGGAAAGGACGTCGGCCGCTCCGCGTCGCGATGACGTTGCGACAGCTTGGTGACTCCATTGGGGACCTTAGAGAGTCAAGCCACTTCAATTTTTATTTTTCTATTATCCTTTTATTTATTTACTTGGTCCATTATTTATTTTATTTTGTATAATTTATTTATGTAATTTTATTTTTTTAGATCATCATGCATTTCACACAATCACAGCTCTATACTCGGGCTATACCCTTTAGGATTAGAATCGAGGATGTAGTAGTGTCGACCTTCGAAGGGACATAATTGCTCTCGCATAGGCGCACGAAAAATCCTCACTCAGGTTAGTTCATCCGTTATTTTATAACATTTGGATTAATTTGGGAGCCTTTTATCCATTAGAGTTAGAATCTTTCTACCGTCACTCCATTCTCATAGTTTTGGGTCATTTATTTTATACTTTTTTTTTGTGTTATTATTATTATTTTTTTTTAAACAAACATGGGTTAATCTTGGTAGGTAGGTTTCAACTCTTTCTTTTTGATATCATCTTACCTTTTTTTTAAAGGCTTTTATTAAAAAATGAAGTCATCTTATCCTCGTTGTTTTGGAAAAAAAAACTTCTTTAAAAAATAAGGAGTCTTCCTATTTTTCTTGTTTTTTTTTCCTTAAAAAAAAACTTTCTTTAAAAATAAAAGTCTTTCTATCTTCACTTGTTTTTTTTTATTTAAATTCAAGTATTCTTATCTCTTCTGGGTCTTTCTCTCTTTCTTTTGGATTTTTTTTTAGAAGGAGAAAATCTCTTTGAAATAAAAGTTTTTTTCCTCCTCTTCAATTGTTTTCCATCTTGTTCAGTCCTTGGTCATTTTTTTTATCTCATTCCCCTTAAGTCATGCATCACATTCGAAATTAGTAATGCCGACCTTCGAAGAGACATCATTGCCCTCGTGTAGGCGCATGAAAATTTTTGCTCAAGTTAATTTAATCATTATTTTATAACATTGAATTAATTTGAGACATTTTTCTAGGATTAGAATTTTAATCTCACATTATCCTAACCCCTCATGTTAATTCATTTGTTATTTTATAACATTTGAATGAATTTGAGACATTTTCCCTTCTAGGATTAGAATTTTATCCTCACATCATTCTCCATCACTCAAGTTAATTCAATTGTTATCTTATAACATTGAAATTGACTTGATATCATTTGTTTTTTAGGATTAGAATTTTAATCTGACATTATCCTTACCACTTGGGTTAATTCAATTGTTATTTGAGAGCATTGAAATTGACTTGAGATCTTTTGTTTTTTGGTATAACTTTATCCTCATATCATTCCCATCGCTCAAGTTTATTCAATTGTTATTGAAATTGATATGAGATCCTTTGTTTCCTAGGATCAGAGCTTTATTATCGCTCAAGTTATTATCGCTCAAGTTAATTCAATCGTTATTTTATAACATTGATTTTGAGGTCCCTTATCAGTGTTTGAATCATCTTCATCGCTTTTACAATTCTTTGGTCAAATATCTTCTTCATTATTTTCATTTATTATTCCATTTGTACATATTTTTGTGAAACAAAAAAAAAATGGGAATATTAATGTTTTCTTTGTTTGGAAACAATAAGATCTTTTGCAAAAAAACAAAAAAAAAAAGGTTCCCAAAAAGAATTTGAGTTGCACATCTAGCACATATTTGAGTCTTAGGAGTCATGCACCATTTAGTTTAGGTTCATTTTATTCACGACCTTTGGGATCATATTTTTCATGATGAAGTAGTGTCGACCTTCGAAGGGACATCATTGCCCTCGTGTAGGCGCATGAAAAATCTTCACTTAAATAATTCTTTGTTATTTTATAACATTGAAATTAATTTTTTGAACCTTTAGAGGTTCAAATTTCTCACTTTATTAGGGTTAGAATTATCTTCAATTCACCCCTTCATCACAACATTTTCTTCATAGACCAGCATCTAGGGTTAAAACATGTGTACGATAGAGTAGTGTCAATTTTTAATACCCTCGTTCCTCATATCCACTCATTCATCATAAGGATCCCGAGTTCATCTTTAGAACAAGAGTGTCATGCATTTTGATCCATGTTCGCACTTGCGTAAAGTTGTGAGGCATTGACTCTCATGAAAACACAAAGAATATTTCACTCATGTTCATGGTTAGGAGACATTTTTCTCTTCATGAGATGCATTTAGAACTTAATATTACATTTCCATGCATTTCAATCCATGTTTACAATTTACACATTTTTCCCATACATCATTATCTCATATTCCATGTTAAGGTCATTTAAAAAAAAAAAAAAAAAATCTTCTTGCGTTTTTTACTCAATAATGACATAGTATCTTCTCATGCATCAAATTTCAAAAAAAATTTTATCACATTCTTCGATCACATCATTCACTTGCATTCCATGAAAAAACTTGCATAGTCCTTTTATCTTTTTTCTAAAAGCAAATGGCTCAACAACCACATGCTCGTCATTCTTACAGACTACAAGGCAAAGATATGGAAGGACAGAGTGTTGAGCAGTCTCATGAACAAGGCATGAAAATTCTCTCTTTTGGAGAAGGGTGAAACAGTGGCAAATGTCTCTCAACCTAACATCCCAGTCAATAATCCTGGTGACTCACCTCATTCGCACGAGTCGAAAATATATCTTTGTCTGCCAACTAGAGATTTCACCCAACAACGGTCATCACCCAACCCTTCAGCAAGCTATCAGTGTTCATTTTTTCAGGAGGGCCAATCTAGCATAAGTCGTCAAACTGAATTTGCGTTCTAGAAACCTATCCCAATGAAAGAAAATTCCAATATTCCCAATCTTCATTAGAAGAGCCTTGACTGGAAAAGGTAAAAAAGTTATTACCAAGAAAAGGTTGAAATGCTTGTGAAAAGATTAAATGTGATTGAAGGAACTGACATCTTTGGTAATGTTGGTCCTACCCAATTATGTCTGGTGTCGAAGGGGGTTATTCCACCCAAATTCAAAGTACCTAAGTTTGGAAAATATGATGGGACGTCTTGTCTCAAAAGCCACCTTGTTATGTATTGCAAAAAGATGTCAGAAATTCTCAAAATGACAAGTTTTTCATTCACTATTTCCACGATAGCTTAATTTGGTCCATCATCTCGTTGGTATATGCAATTAGATAGTACACACATCTGTTCTTGGAGGAGCTTGGTTGATTCCTTTTTGAAGCAATACAGTCATAATGTAGACATGATTCCTAATCGATTAGACTTGCAGAACATGGGGAGGAAGGAAGCCGAGAGCCTTAAAGAATATGCTCAAGGGTGAGGGACACAGTTGCACAAGTACACCCACCTTTAACTAACAAGGAATTGACAACTATGTTCCTTAATACCCTTGAGTCTCCATACTATGATCGAATGATAGGAAGTGCATCCACTAATTTTTCAAACATCATGATTGGAGAAAGAATAGAATACGGGGTTAAACATGGAAGAATATTCAATAATGCAATTGAATCTTCAAACGAAGATGAAGAAGATTGCTCAAAGGATCAACAAGTCCAAGTAATGTTTTCTACGCCAAGACTCATGCACAACTACAAAGGAAATCAGCAAAGTTCTCCTCAAAGTTATTTCGCTCATTCACCTATTCTGCAGCATAATCCATAACCAACAAGGTTGACTGTTTCTTACAATCATAATGGTAAGAGGCAGCAAAGGTGGTGAATGTCGATCCAATACCAATTGCATTTATTGAGTCTTTGTCGTGCTTATTCAGGAAAAACTTATTGGTACTCATACTTACAATACCAATTCAATCTCTCCATACCCAAATTAGTGTGATCCCAATATCATGGAAGAGTTTTAGGCCACGCTTGAAAGAATCGAAGCATCATGTGCAAGATTGAATGAAGGTAGTTCAGGCGTTAATCAGTAGAGTTTGGGGCTTCTATTCATCATGAGAAGAAATATTTAGTGTATCTAATTATTCTTCATTATTAATAAAGTCTCTACTTCTCTTTGAATTGTCTTTAAGATTATGAAATTCAAAGATAGACAAGGGCCCATGACTCAAGAACACATGCATGAAATATGATTATCTTAGCTAAGTAGTCAGGAAGAACGTGGGCATGTGAAAATTGAGCTATTTTCTTTTGGTCAGGGTTTCGTCATACATGCATTTATGCATCATTCATTTCATATGTTTTTTTTTTTTTAAAGAAAGAAAGTTATTTTTTATTGCAAACAAAAGTAAAACTACATGTTTCTTCCAGAAAATTTTTAGGATCAAAACTTACTTTGATCATTCTTGTTAGTTAAAAGCTTAGCAAGAATCTTGGACAACCATAGTGAGTTTCCATTTGGAGGAAATGAACAAAAAAAAAAAAAAAAAAGAAGGAAAAAGAAGAAAGAAGAGAAAAGAAAAAAAAAAGAAAAAAAAAATGAATGCTCTCACTACTCTCACAGAGAAAAAAGAAAAGGGGTCAAGTCTCAATCATTTTTGTTTCCTTCTAAATATCTTTCACTCCATTAAAGGCAATTTTATTTTGACCTTCATATTTCTCATGTGCTAAAGAATTCATATTACAATACCTCATCAAACAAGGTTTGAATTTTCACGCTGGGGCAAATACCCCTTGAAGTGAGGATCTAAAATTACTCACTGGAAACCTTGAGCCTAACCAACTACACATGTGATTTTGTGGTAATTAAGCCAACTTGAATTACTGATTCACCATCAAACCCTTTGCTAAACTCATCACGTATAGCTACGGTGAATCTCCATATTTGTTTACCCACTTGAGAGCCTTTTGCTAAGCCTATCACATCTAACCATGTGACAAACATTTCAAAATATCCCCCAATATTACCAAGAGACCTTCAATGGTAATGAAATAGGGATTGAGCTCTTATGATTTATTGTTTCATAATCAAGACTTGTAGTTCTTTAAGTATTCCTATATTTCAACTTTTTTCAATCTACACTCTTCTTACCATTTCTATCTTTTGTCTTCTCTCCTTTTATTAGAAGGTGACTCCAAGACTAAGGATGATATTCTTAAGAACTTGGACTTAGTAACTTGAGATATCGTTTCAAAGTCTCCAATTCTTTCAACGGGTTTTGCTTGAGAAATAACCCTATCATGACTTACACATGATTGGTCTTCTATATGTGATTGCACCATATTTTGCTAATCGTGAAAAAAAATATATTTGGACTAAAAAAAAAGAGTTATGAAAAAGGGAAAAAGAAAAGAAAAAGAAAAGAGAAAAAAGAAAAAGAAAAAAGAAAAGAAAAAGAAATAGAAAAAGAAAAAAAAAAAAAAAAAAAGAAATGTACAAGGCCAGGATATTTCTTAAATTGCATGATTGGGGCAATCAATATAAATCAAGAGGTTACACCTCCAAACGATTTGAATATTTCCTTGTCCATCATAAATTGGAGTAAGAACCTTCATTGCTACACTGGAGCAAAGCCATCATCACTATACTTGGACAAAGTCTTCATCACTATACCGAGGCAAAGCCATCGTCACTACGTGAGAGTAAATCCTTCATAACTACACTGGGGCAAAGCTTTTATCGTTACACTGGGGCAAAGTCGTCATTATTAAATTGGAGCAAGAACCTTCATTGCTACACTGGGGTAAGGTCATTCAACCATTTATGCAAGTTGTTTTAGACTGGGGCAAAGACCAAGTTAAGAGAATCACACTTCTCTTACGAAGAATCTTTCAATCTCGAGCGGTTCTCTACTTTCAAGAATAGAAAACTGAATCACATTTTCATAGAAGAATCACATTCAGGGAAAAGATAATCACAGTAATGAGCATTTTTCATCAAATATCTCGGGCTGACTTAAAGAAAGAACGAGATATATGAGATGATTTCTTGAGGAGCTACTCCTTGTTCTCACAGTGATTGTCCAAAGAAATGGGGTCACCTTAGCACATATTTTCATTTGAATCATATTCTAATTATGTGAATGTTCAAAATTATGTTCAATCTCTTATTGTTCAAGAGATTTTTTATAAAGGCGTTTGTGATCCATGTTTGCCTTCTTCATTCCTTTTTCTTCGAAAAAGAAACTTGGTTTCTTTCTGTTGGGAGTGCGACCAAAGTCCCACATTGGCTAGATAAGGGGATGATCATGGATTTATAAGGGAGGACAAGTATCTCCATTGGTATGAGGCCTTTTGGGGTGATCCAAAAGCAAAGCCATGAGGGCTTATGCCCAAAGTGGACAATATCATACCATTGTGGAGATATGTGTGTCCGGTAGTTTATTACAAGTGGTATCAGAGCCATGCCCCGAATGTAGCCATGTCAGATGGAATCCTCGGGTGCGGAACAAAGAAGTTGTGAGCCTCAAAGTAGTCATGGAGAGATCCGTGGTTGGGCTCTGTTGGACAAGGAGTTGTCCTAGATAAGAGCAAACTCTCGGTAAAGCCATGAGGGCCTAGAGAGTTGGACGGATATATGACTTGAGGGGAGGCTCGGTGGTACTTTGTTTGAGGGGAGGATTGTTGGGAGTGCGACCAAAGTCCCACATTGGCTAGATAAGGGGATGACCATGGGTTTATAAGGGAGGACAAGTATCTCCATTGGTATGAGGCCTTTTGGGGTGATCCAAAAGCAAAGCCATGAGGGCTTATGCCCAAAGTGGACAATATCATACCATTGTGGAGATATGTGTGTCCAGTAGTCCCTTACAAGAATTGTTGGGTTTTATGCCCTAAAACTCGTAGATAGTGAATAGTGACAAATTGTTCACTTGTCTCAACAATAAAGAGTTATTGTTACTAAAATTGCACAATTTGACCCAAATCCAATAAACTAAGATCCTAGGTTGTTTAGATGAAACTTGGACTAGTATGTGGGGACATACGGGGATCAATGTTCAAGTAACAACCTAAATGGTCTATATTATAGGGATAAGGCTGGGTACCTTATCCTGGTGACACTATGTGATACGGCCCACTTTGTATTCGATACAGATGCAATGATCCAAAGCATCCATGTAGGAGACATGCGAGTGGGGGTATCCTGTGCAATGAGTTTGCATAAGACCGGACCGCGAAATAGTAACCACTAGATGTAACACTGTTAACTAGTTTAGGTTTCTATTTCAATAGGATGACCTAGGTAACTCAATCTCAATCCTGAGTATGTTATGAACCCCTTTTCAGGAGGGATTGTCCTTAGATTTGTATGGGTGAGAGTGGCCAGTTCGCCGACTCAATAAGCCTACCATTTCAGGGGCAAGACCGAGTGGGGGTTGGGAACATAACATTACAAGATGGAATTCACTCCTTCCCCTATTGGGGTAAGCAGATGTGTGTTCCCTTAAGGGCTGATTCTGGGTCTTGAACAAGGGCGCCCATCCTCTCCTGGCCCGAGAGGAACTGCTGTTTATTGATTGGATCATAAACAGATTGTTCATTAGAGGAATCAGTGGTACTTAAGGATCCAGAGGTAACCCAGGGGTAAAACGGTAATTTGACCCAGCTGGCGTTACGAACACTCGTGAAGGATTGACTTACTGTTATTGGTCAATATCCGTGGGCACAGAAATATTCTATAGTGGGAAGAGTGCAGCTGTGGGTCTTTAGTGGAGTGACCCACAGTTAACGAATGCTGACTAATTTGGTTAATGAGTTTAGCCAATTAGTCTCGTATCGTTGGAGCTTCTGATCTGTAGGTCCATTAGGTCCACCTGCTAGCTCGTAAAGGGTTCTGAGGTTAAATAGTCTTGAATAGAATTTGAAGTGTGTTCAAATTCGTTAAGGGAATTTTATTGTATTTGATACAATTAAAATAATGTATAAAGATACATTATAATATAAGTTTAATTGATGAATTAAACTTTATATTATAAAATTAATTTTGGATGTGATTCAAAATTAATTAATGAGAGAATTAAATATTTGAAAGAGTTTAAATATTAAATATGAATTAGATTCATATTGAAACTATAGGTTAAATTTAATGTGAATGAGATTCATATTAAAACTATAGTATATGAGAGAATTATTTGAATAATGATTCAAATAGTAAATTAATTAAATATATGATATTTAATTAATGAATTAATTAATTTAATTTAATTAAATGTGATTTAATTAAATTAATTCTATAGTTAATATTAATGTACATTATGATGCACATTAAAACTATAGGTTAAATGAGAGAGATTAAAATTGAATATGATTCAATTGTAATGTTAATTAAATATTGGATATTTAATTAATGTGGATTCAATTAAATTAATTGAATGGCCAAATTAATTCAATTTAATATGATTCAGATTGAATTAAAATACCTTATGTTATAATTGATTTAATTAATATTGTTTTAATTAAATTAATTATAATTAATTAATTAATTAAATTATTATTATTATTTAATTAATAGACGGCCAAGATCGTTTGGATTAGATCCAACGATCGAGATCCAGTAGGGTAATAACTCCCTCCCCACTTATCGTACAGGGAAGAGGGAGTTCCCCAACGGTCTTGCTCATTCTCTCATTCTCACGAAAGACAGAGAAGTGAATTCTCTGAGTTTTCTCTCTTCTCTCTCTCAATATTCCAGCAAACTTTTTGCTGAAAATTCCCCTTCCAAGACTAATTTTGGATCCCATCATCCCTACCTCATGGATCCAGAGAATAGCGGGTGTTCGCGATTGGTCGTGTTCTTGGAAGAAAATGTCGCTGTACAATTATTGGAGCATCGTGTAGTGAATCCCGGTCTCCAACATGTAAGTTTTTCATGAATCTAAAATTGTTTTAGATTTGTAATTGCATGCTTAATCTAGTTTAGAAAATAAGTTTCTAATTTTGCCCAAAATATCGGTTTTCTTTAATTGAAATTAAATCACGCTCAATTTAATTCGCTTCCGCTAGAGGATTCAATTCCTTCACTTTCTTTGTTCGACTATCATCCTCATTTGTCTCTAAGCCAAATTCATCTTCCTGTATCCAATCTTTTTGTCCACTACAAGGCTAAGGTTATGAAGCAGTTGAATCAAGTAAGATGTTTAATACTATGAATTACCATTGATAGTTCTCTAAACTAGCACATGAGACACTTCTAAAAAACCCACCATACCCGATATGATTGAGCAATCTATGATTGACATATATGTTTCCTTTTAGATTGAGCAATCTCTGATTAACACACATGATCCCTATCAGATGAAGGCATTCAAAAAAAAAAAAAAAAAAAAAAAAAAAAAGAGGAAAGAAACAAGATAAAAAGAAAAAAATGAAAGAAAAAGAAATGAAAAAAAAAAACAAAGAATGTTTCCTCCAATGATGACTACGAGGTTCTCCTTTGATTCCTTTCTAAATATTGATTGATAAGAATGATGAAAGTAAGCTATGAGGATCATTTTGTTAAATATGGAAAACACATTTAGTTATCTTTCACAAATCAAGCTCTTATTTACCAATTCATCATCGTTTGCATCGCTATTTCTCTCAAAAAATTTGTTTTCATACCACGGAGTTGGTGAAAATAGATCACATGGATATCATGCATACATCTACCATTGGCATGCATATATGCATCCCCTATATCATGCCTTTAGAGTCGAATTTATTGACTTGGCCAATTCATCATCAGGGCATAGGTCATCATACATGGTTAGTTGCATTATCATTGCTTAGAGTGGTCAATGAGCATGTTCAGTCCAGGACACTGGGGCAAAAGCACGCACCTATTTCACGTAGGATATTCACAGGAAAATAGTGCATCATATCTTACATAAATGTTATAGTTTGCATTTGCATGTCTACACAACCTCTTTTGAGTGTGTTATCTATCATTTCAAGACAGTACTTCATTGTAAAACTCACATTTCATGCATGTGGACATGCTCCATTCATGAAAACTCTCAATATGATCAAAGGAAATTTTTTTTTTCTTATAATTGAATCATTTCATTTTTGGTAACTAAGTTTTGAAATAAAAATCGTTGCCTCATTTTAAAACAAATTTCTGAAATACGAAGTCTCTGTTTTAAAATCTTCCATTTTCGGCAATTAAGTTTTGAAATAAAAACCATTGCCTCATTTTAAAACAAATTTCTGAAATACGAAGTCCCTGTTTTAAAATCTTCCATTTTCGACAATTAAGTTTTGAAATAAAAACCATTGCCTCATTTTAAAACAAATTTCTGAAATACGAAGTCTCTGTTTTAAAATCTTCCATTTTCAGCAACTAAGTTTTGAAATAAAAACCGTTGCCTCATTTTAAAACAAATTTCTGAAATACGAAGTCTCTGTTTTAAAATCTTCCATTTTCGGCAATGAAGTTTTGAAATAAAAACCATTGCCTCATTTTAAAACAAATTTCTGAAATACGAAGTCCCTGTTTTAAAATCTTCCATTTTCGGCAACTAAGTTTTTAAATAAAAATCGTTGTCTCATTTTAAAACAAATTTCTGAAATACGAAATCCCTGTTTAAAAATCTTTCATTTTTGGCAACTAAGTTTTGAAATAAAAACCGTTGTCTCATTTTAAAACAAATTTCTGAAATACGAAATCCCTATTTATTTATTTTATTTTTTATTTTTGTTGGTTTATTATTTTCTCAAGTTATATATTTTTTTCTCCACTTTGATTTTAAGTTAGAATTCACAAATAAATTTCAAAGTAGCTTTAATTGAGATTTTTCTAAATCAATTTTAATTAGGTTTTTATTTGAAATTTCTAATTTGAATTGGTTTTAATCCGGAATTTCAAATTGATGACAATTTGGTTTTTTTTTTAAATTTCAAGGTCAATATGCATATAAATTGGAATTTTCAAATCAATGTCTATTTAATTTTAAGTTGGAAATAAATCTCAATTTTAGTTAAATTAGAAATCAATCTTAATTTTAATTAAATTGGAAATCAATCAATGTCCATGGATTTTTTTAAAAAAATTGGAAGTCAAATTTCAATCTTCATTTTTGCATTAAAATTTCCAGTTCGATTTCAATTTGTTTTGATTTTGATTTCAATAATCTCTCAAATTAAACTTCAATATGTAATGCCCAAATGGATTTAATTTGGAATTTGAAATTGGATTTCAATTTTGGTTTTAAATTGATTTGATTTCAATTTGGTTTAATTTGCAATTTTAGAAATTAATTTGAATTTGGTTTAATTGGGATTTCCAATTCAATTCATTTTTTAAATTGATTCATTTTCAATTTGATTTTAAATTTGATTTCCTAAATCAATTTCAAATTACCTTTACTGTGCCACTTCTCGAATAAATTTCATTTCAAATTGAAGTCTCCAATTCAATTTCAGTTTGGTCTTAATTTGAAATTTAATTTGGGATTTCAACTTTTGTTTGTTTTTAATTTGATTCCATTTTGACATTTACAAATGAATTTTAATTTGGAATTGCCCAAATGGATTTCAATTGGAATTTAATTTGGAATTTCACTTTTCCCTCAAATGGTTTTAATCTCGAATTCAATGAGTTTCAAAGTGATTTTGGATTTTTCAAATGAATTTCAAATTGTATCTAATTAACCTAGAATTTCTGAGCAAAAAATTCAAAATAGGTTTTAATTTAGAATTTCAAAATCAATGTCAATTTGGTCATAAATTAAAGTATCCAAGTCAATGTCTTTTGGTTTTATATTGAAAATCAATTTCAATTTTAAACTAAATTGGAAATCAATTTCAATTGTTAAAAGGTTACATCAAATTTCAAAAACATTATTTAATATTTTGAATGGTTAAAATAGATTGATTATGGAAACTTTAATGCTAATTTTGTCTACAAACGGGTATTTAAGTTGACCGAAAGGTAACACCCTGCCTGGAAATTAGCCTAAAGTTTAACTAGTCAATTATTTTGGCAATCAAAATCAATTTGACTTGAGATTTCCAATTGAATTTCAATTTGATTTTAACTTTTCTTTCAATTGGTTTTAATTTTAAAATTTTGAAATTTCTAATTAGAATTGCTTTAAAAAAATGAAAAAAATATTTTTTTCCATTGAATGGTGTCATACCACTCATGATTATTAGTTCACATTTTATTTTTGAAATGTGAAATAATAGATGTGAGACAAATTAGCTCATGTACAACCTATGACGGAGTTGAGACAACTTCTCAAATTCTTGAGGTGACAAATTTTCTTTAATTAAAATAAAATTCCCACATGACAAGCAATTATTGGGTATAACCCCACTCACTACATCAAACCCTTGCTTTATTTTTTAAAGCTAAGGTAGGATCAAGTGAGACATTTGTTATTTATTTCTTCAAAATAAAGGACCGTTTCATGTTATAAAAGTATAATTTTAAAATAAAATGTGGTAACCGTTTTTAAACGGGTGTTGTAGGGGTGCTAACACCTTCCCTACACTCAATCGATCGACTCCCGAACCTAATTTTTGGTTTTCAAAGACTGGTTTTTTCTTTAAAACGGGTGACCAATCACACCTCAAGATGATTGGTGGCGACTCCAAACCTCTCCTCTCGAAAGAGACCCTTAGGAAAGGACGTCGGCCGCTCCGCGTCGCGATGATGTTGCGACAATCATGTTTCTTATCATAGGGTGTGGGAAGGTAAAAGGAAAGCCTTGGTAAAAGTGTTTGGTGACTGTGACGAATCTTACAAACTTTTACCCAAGTGGATGTACATGGTGAAACACACTAATCCTGGCACACGTGTCTAATGGCAAGTGCAAAATACACAGAGTGCAGGATATGCCATCCTTACTTCTGTCTTTTGGGCATTCGGACCCTGTATTGAGGCTTTTAAGTACTGTCGACCCATCATTCAAATAGACGGTACTAATTTATATGGCAAATATAGGGGGAAGTTATTAATTGCAACATCAGTTGACTTCAACGAACATTTGCTACCATTTCCATTTGCCATTGTAGATGAGGAGTGTCGTGACACATGGGGATGGTTTCTGAAAAACTTGAGAGAGTGTGTTACGCATGAAGAAGTTTGCTTGGTTTCTGATCGACATGGAGGCATCATCTCTGCTCTTAACAACTCAAATAATGGGTGGACAGGAGACAAATCTCACCACAGATTTTGCTTAAGACATGTTAGCAATTTTAATAAAAAATACAAGTCCAAGCAATTGAAAATTTTAGTTTATCGTGCTGGGTGTCAGTATCAGGTCCGAAAGTACAATAAGGTTGTTGAAGAGATTAAAGCAATCAATAGCTCTTGCTTGAACTTCTTCAATAATATTGGAATCGAGAAATGGACTCAATCACACAATGGAGGGGTTAGATATGGGTGGATGACAACAAACTTGTCGGAGTGCCATAAACGGAGTTTTAAAAGGAGGTCGTATGTTGCCAATCACTGCACTCGCTCAACTTACATTCTATTGCTGTGTGAAATATTTTGAGAGGAGAAGAGGAGAAACAAGACGTGCTTTGACTCGAAATGAGAAGTACGAGGTAATTACTCAACTTACTTTTCTTATTGGTTTACCATTTTCATTGTTAATACTTAGCGTGGAATTTCAAATATGTATTAGGTATGCTCATGATAAGATCGTTAAATGGGCAACACGATCCAGTAAGCACGAGGTGCCGTCATATGATCGAGTTATCGGTGTATTCCACGTGAAGACAGGACTTCATTATTACAATGCTAAAGGAGGAAATATTCAAACTATGAAGCTAAGTGGAAAGAATGGGTGTTGCTCCTGTAACAAGTGGCAAACGTTTGGAATTCCATGCTCCCATTTTATGGCAGTTTGCTCACAAATGCATTTGAACTACGAACATTATATTGAGGATTATTATAAGCTTTCAAACTATACTGCATGTTACTCTTCTCAATTTCAACCAATTCCACACGAAGATTATTGGATCACCCCTCCTAACTTTCCTGTCTTATATGCGGACCCACGATTGTTGAGAGAAGCGGCTAGACCAAAAAGTTCCCGCTACCATATTGAGATGGATTGGAGGGAGTCAAGCACTCAACAACGGTGCAGATTGTGTAATCAACTCGGTCATAATAGAAGGAGTTGTCCTTCGAGACAAAGAGAAGCACCTTTGTAGCCGAAATTTTTTCTTTTATGAGTTTCTGGATTGTAATGACGTTTTATATGTAATGACATTTGATATGTAATTTTTCATTTAGATGCACTGCAATATTTTTTAGCGATGTTATGTCCAATTCTAATTTTTTTGCTATTATTTTATTTGTTTATTTAATTTATAAATACTATAGTTAATTAATATGTTTTCACGTTGTCATTTTGTAGATCATGGATGTAAATCCATGACCACTCGATGCGTCTGTCTTATATGATCAGGTGTCACATCATTCAAAGCTCGTGTGGAATGACGGGAACTTGGAAGAGTTACATTGTAGACACCGAGAGGCAGTTCTACAGCGTAATATCCCATTACATCGACTGATATTGCCAGCATTGCGTGCTGCTGGTTTCTATGGAGTGGCCAGATTGGGCTTTATTCAACTTGACTGACACTTTATTACAGCACTCGTAGAGAGGTGGAGACTGGAGACACATACGTTTCACGTGCCCGGGGGGAGTGTACTGTGACTCTCCAGGATGTGGAGGTGCTGATGGGATTACCAGTAGAGGGCGAGCCCGTCACTGGAACGTTGCATGTGGACTGGAAACGAACGTGTCAGTTGCTACTTGGGGTGACGCCAGACAATAATGCACTTAAAGGTTCTAGATTAAGCTTGCCTTGGTTGGCAGCTAAGTTCCAACGGTTGGACGACGACGCAGATGAAGCGACTGTGGCGAGGTATGCTCGTGCATACATTTTACAGCTGATTGGTGGGAGCTTGTTCTCAGATAAATCAGGAGGCAAGGTACACATGATGTTCCTACCATTATTAGAGAATTTTGAGGTTGCTGGGGGGTATTCTTGGGGTGGAGCATGTTTGGCGTGGATGTATAGACAGTTATGTAAGGCCACGAAGCTAGATGCTCGTGAAATTGTCGGGCTCATAATTCTCTTACAGTTATGGGGTTGGGAGTGGTTCCCTACAATGGCCCCTCAGCGTCGTCACATTAATGACAATGAGTTAGTCGGACGACCATGTGGATCTCGGTACGTTCATTCATTTATTATAAATTTTGTATTATGAACATATTATTATTGTTGTGATAAGTTATTTGAAATTTAATATTTATAGGTGGAGGGATCAGTTTTGTGTCACTGGGTCAGCTACACACGTACTGATCCAATACAGATATATGTTTGATCTGTTGCGACCTACTCTGGTACGTGATTAGCAACGTTGCTTTATTATAACCATTAGTTGCTTTAGTTCACTTATAATTAATCTTTTACATTTTTGTGTTTTAGGTGATATGAGAGCCATATCGAAATGTTTTGCCTACTTTACCTACTTTTTGTAGGAATGACACTGACATTTGGCGTTCAGTATGTCCCCTTATATGCTTCCATATTATGGAATGGCATTTACCGAACAGAGTTTTACGACAATTTGGCATGGTACAAGCTATTCCAGTTGTGTGCGACACAGAACCAACACTACATGAACTTGATCTTAGATATAGTGATTGGTTAAACAAGCTTCTACCATACATAAATCGGTGGCACTCACGTCGAAATTTCATTGCAGCCAACTCTTTGGTGGATGCTAATGGAGACACAACTCCAGAATATATGGGGTGGTATCATAATTTTACTAGACGCTTCATCACTTGAGAGGGGGCCTCATATGGTCACGTGGTAAAGTTTTACTTCAAGTTGTTAAATCTTATTATTTCATGTTTAAGTTTAATCTTATTTTATTCATTATTTCTTAGAGGTCATGTTTTCAACAAATTCGTGATATAAGTGAAGATCTAGACGTTCTTAATTTGTGTACTAGTGGTGAGGCCAGTATGGAACAACTTCAGTATATGTACCGCATACCTATGCCACCTCCCCCAGGTCTTAGGCGTAGACGACGTGCTCGAGAGGAGGACATTCCAGTTGTGCATGATGAAGTGCACCATAATGTTGAAGATGTACCTCCTCTCACTCAGACACAAGATGGTGGTACTCCTTCCACTCCACTTGTTTTGATCCCAACTCCTGGTATGCAGTATTTTCAGACTCCGATTCCACCATACTATGAGGCTGGTCCATCATCAACACATGAGGCAGGTCCCTCATCGTCATATGCTCATAGAGAGCAACCAGAAGGACGAGAGGAACATGAGGTACAAGATGAACAAGATCAGGCACGAAGGGGACGTCGTCGTCAACCACCTCGTAACCGCGCGACGTCCACCTTGACTCATTAGTATTTTTGCATTTTTCTTATGTTTAAGTGAACTCATTAGCCTTTTATTATGATCATGTGTATTGTTGAACATTTTATTTTATGAACTAAATTTTAATTTTTAATTTCTATGTGTCACTAATTTTTTTGCAAAATTTTGAAAGAAATTACTTATTCTCTAAAGAATTGTTTAAAAATATTGTTAGAAAAAACTTAATGACATTCAAACTTTAAAAAACCTTAATAAATGTCTATAAAAAAAAATATACAAGATTGTTAATCTCTTCTCCTCTTGTTTCTTCAATAATATTGTTTATGTAACTTTATGGACCAATTTTTTTTCTATTATTGAAGAAATATTCCCAAAAACACCCGAATCTAACCCCTAATCTCTACATTTTTTGAAAATAAAATAAATGTTTATGAAATTTGAAAAAAAATTATGGTCTGGGTCGTCTCTTGAAGAGACGACCAACAAGTGGGCAACGTGTAGGTCGTCTCTGCGGGATTTTTTCTTTAAATCGATGGCCACGCAAGAGACGATATGCAACCACGTAGGTGTAGGTCGTCTCTTCAAGAGACGACCTACAAGCGGCGAATTAAAACAACAATATTTCCCTAATAAGTTTCAGAATAACAATAAATACCTAATAAGTTTTAAAAATTCCTATTTTAATAAAAATAGTCTCATGACTCTCAAAGACCTAACTTACCAACTTTTACACTTTTTAGGCTCAGGAATAGTAATTTTGACCAAAAACATACAAGTTTCACAAGAAATAAGCTATGGGGCAAAATAGGTATATTTTTGGCACTTATCAAGTACCCAACCATATCCCTATACTATAGACCGTTTAGGCTATTACTTGAACTTGATCCACTTTTATGTCATTACATAAAGTTCAAGTTTTCATAATATAGCCTGGGGTTACTAGTTTATTGGATTTGTGGTTATTTAGGCAATACTTATCATTCAAAATCAATAACACTTTATTGAATGGAAATAACTCTTTATTTATAAATAGTCGTCAAATGTTACATTTACTATCTACGAGTTTTAGGGCATAAATATGCATTAATTTATTACTTTGTTTTTTTTAATAAATCACGATATTAATTTCAAATATGCATTAATTTATTATTTTCTTAATCCCAATTTAGTAGATATGGATAGAAAGTTTAGAATTTTTGTTCAAATACTTTTTTTAATTAATATCATATTTATTCAAATATTTTATAGATTTTATCATTTTAAATGAAAAAATTTTAATTAAGAAAAGAAAAAAGGGAAAATCAAAAGTTTCTCCCCTAAGCCCCCTTCTAAATTTAGATAGTATATATATACACTAGTAAAGTAACTAGTAATAAACATGTGCATTTTGCACGTGAAATTTAATAATTTTATTTTAAACTTGGAAAATAAAATTTAATAAATTTAATTATGTATTAAAGATTAGAAAATCTTGATAGGATTGGAATTTAAATCAATACATAATCATCTTATATATCTTCTGTTATAGGTAATTTTGGACCACCATGATGTGCAAGGAGCTGACGAGGACAACCCAAAGGAAGACCAGACCAACGGGCCGGGCCAACTTGGCCCGACCCATATGGTCGGCCCGCGCACGTTTGCCTCCGCTTGGTCCCTGTTGCCTCTAGCCGCCCCCGGTTCCGCCTGGTTCGTCCTGAAACGCCTCTGAATTCCTAAAAATCCTAGGAGCATGAGCAGGTATTTATACCCCTCTTCGCCACTGAAGAAGGGATCCGAAATCTAAACCCGAACTCTATTCTCTACTCTCTCCTCGTGCTCTCTTGCCCTCCTCCTTCCGTTTTCTGACTTAAGCATCGGAGGCGGTGTGGTGAGCACCACACCGTTGTGCAGGTTTTCTGTCTTGCAGGCCACGCCTTCCCCCCTCACAAACAAATTTACCGTTGGTGGCACGTGAAGGTCAGATGAGTTCTCCCTGTCCAAATTTGACCATCAACAGTTGGCGCCGTCTGTGGGGAAGAAAGCTTGTTAAATCTGCACATCGGTCGTTCAATGAGTAAGAGGATGGAAAAGGGAAACCGAAATCCAAGCCCAGAAACTTCGAAAAATAGCCGCCAACCGCAGAGGTCACGAGACGATGATAACATCCAGGGGTTACCGAGACGAACAGGCCGAGGAGCCGAGGCTGAGGAGAATAGGCCGAGGGGCCGAGGCTGAGGAGAGGATGCTAACGCCAAAATTACCACTCTTGAGGATAAGGTGAGGGGAATGAATCGGAGTTTTTCCAGATTACTCCAAATCCTGGATAAACCCGGCCCTAGCACCAAACTCCACGAGGGGGGCTTGATTAGAGACCCGAAGAAGGGGAAGGAGCCAGTCGAGTACATGAATGAATCAGAGACAGAATCAAAGGGAAAGAAGACCAACAGCGCAACCAACAAGGTCAGGGGGTTGAAGATTGCAGAACGCACAGTTCTGAGGAGCCCAGAACCAAGTTACAATCGTACCGGGATAGACCTGAGGAATCTGATCGAGGGGAAGCGCAGAAGTGCCAAGGCTGCCGAGGCTGAGGTCAGAGCTGCCAAAGCAGAAGCCAGAGCTGCCGAGGCTAGATTGGCCGAGGCCGAGGCCAAGAAGAACAATCTCCCTTGGAAGACCGAGCTTCTGGACACACAAAAAGAGCTCGAAAATCCTCAATGAGACCTGTAGAAGTCAAAGGACCCTGGAGCACAAGATAAAGATAAAAGTAAAGACTAAAAGCATAAAAATAAAAGTGGAGACTCAAATGGAAAGACTCTTAGGGAATTGATTTCATTGATTAAGATTGAGGATTGATTAATAGGAATGAATTGACCGTGCAATTATTCTACAAGCCAAGGAAACTTTTATCACGATTACCTCTCCCGAGTATAATTGATTCTCATGCATATAAACTAACTTGATATCCCTATCTAAGTTCATTAACATGCAAGGCATTATTCGGTTCGGTCCTTGTTACGCTTCTAAAGATATTCCAAATCCCGTCACAAACTTAGAATTTCTACTCTAGTCATGCAATTAAACAAAGTAAGTCTTAGGCCAAATCCTCCCTCCCGAGTTAGATTCAACACTTAAATCATTCAATTAGTGATCAAGTAATTGAAAGCATTAAACAAAATTGCATGCATAAAATAAAAACACATTCATACCTAAAATCAATCCAAAAACTAAAACAATTACATCAATCCCTAAGACAAACAACTAGCAATTCATAGTCTTTAAACCATAAACACTAATTGAAAGAAAAGCCATAAAAACTACAAGAGGTAAGGGAAAGAGAAAGGAAAACTCGAATCCGTCGAAACCGACACGTCCCCGTCACGATCTCCACGTCTTCTCGCTTGATTCCCGCTCCTTGGCCTTGCTTTAGCTCCCACCAAAGGTCTCTAGTCGAAATTAGGGCTAAAATCTAACCAATTGGACTCCCCTTGGCCGTAGCATGAAAAGATGAATTTATAGAAAATCTGGCGACATAGTCGAGACGCTATGGACAGCGTCGCGACGCTGTCGCGATACCGCATTTTTGGAAAATTTGCCTATAGCGTCGCGACGCTGGTCATAGCGTTGCGACGCTATGATTTTTTTTTTTTTTTTTTTTAGATTGAAGACTCCATTTGACTCCAATTGCTGAATTAAGCTTCAAACACATACTTTCTACAAATAAAACATAAAAATGCATAAATTTGGGCAAATAATTGTAATAGACTAGCTTAATTAATCAGAGAAAAATAGCTAGCTATGCTCGCTATCACATTCCTTACACAATTCATGGGAGCCAGAGAACAGCGCAAGCCTCACATCAACCTCTTAACAGTCAAACAGCAACCATGTGAGAACTTGCGAGATTATATAACGCGTTTCAACGACGAAGCACTGCAGGTTAAGGGATACAGTGAGGAAACAGCTCTAGTAGCCATCACAGCCGGGCTGGGGGATGAGAGACTGTTTAATTCAATAGGTAAGAGCCAACCTCGAACCTATGTCGAGTTTGTTTCCAGGGCACAGAAGTATATGAGCGCAGAGGAGTTACTGAAATCAAAAAGGTCATAACGGGAGCACAAAAGACATTCTTCAGTCGATCAGGACAGAAAGAAAGATAAGAGACAGCGGACAGACGATGGTGGCCGAGGCCGAGCCGACCATGACCATGGTCGAGCCGAGCACATCCTTTCAGTAAGTTCGAGAAATACACACCAACTGCCGTTCCACAGGAGCAAGTTTTGATGGAGATTCGAAACACAGGTCTTCTAAAGTTTCCTGGGAGGATGAAGTCGAATCCTGATAGAAGAGACAAGAGCCAGTATTGCCTTTTCCACCCGGACCATGGACATTCAACCAGAAATTGTATTTAGTTGAAGGATGAAATCGAAGCACTGATCCATAATGGGTATCTGAAGGAGTTCGTCGGCAAGCCTGGAGCCGAGGCCGACCAGGGATGGTTGAGACCGAGACCGACCAAAGATGGCCGAGACAAAGAAGAACCCCTACGAGAAATCAGAACCATCTTTGGAGGACCAGCTGGAGGAGGTTCAAGCAGGAAGAGGAAAGCTATTGTCAGGGAAGCAAGGTTCGAACCAGAATATCGAGGTATGTACTCTGCCCATCTAGCAAAGGCACACCCCCCTTTGGAGTTCACTGAGGCTGAGGCAGCGAGCATCCATTAGCCACGTAATGATGCCGTGGTGGTCACTCTAATTGTAGCCAATGTGAAAATCCATCGGATCCTAATTGACGGAGGAAGCTCGGCTGATGTCCTTTCTCTAACAGCCTTTAAAGCAATGCAGTTAGAGAGGGAGCTCTTAAAGCCAATCCTTACCCCACTTGTAGGATTTTGAGGAGAGAGAGTGACCCCAGAAGGTAGCATAGAACTTCCTGTGACCTTTGGGGATGGACAGAATGCAGTGACAAAGATGATAAACTTCCTAGTTGTGGATTGTATGTCAGCCTACAATGCAATCCTAGGAAGGCCAACCTTCCATGAAATGAGGCCATACCTTCAACTTACCATCAGTTGCTGAAGTTTCCAACTCCGAATGGTGTGAGAGTTGTCAAATGAGAGTAGAAGGAATCAAGAGAGTGTTACTGGATCGCGCTGAAAGCAGTTAAGTCACAGAGGGCCGAGGCCGACAAGAGAATGAGCTGAGGCTGAGCAGGACACACTTTCACCAATACTGAATCTGAACTTATGGAGTTTTAGGGCTTCTTGTTTATTGCATTCTGTCATGTAATTAAACATTGATTGTTTTGTTTCTGCTTCTAGTTTATAGGAATAGGTTGAGTGTTTTTTCCTATTTACTTTCATTCAAATGTAAAAGTTTAATTAATGTTAAAGCCCCACAGTTTCTCCATTAAAGTTCAGTATTCAGAAATATGCACAAGGCAACCGACTCAAGCATCACGATATGCGAGCCTGGACTATCGAGTCTACCTCGCCTCATCCAGACTTGAGATTACGTGAGCCTGGACCACCGAGTCTACCTCACCTCATCTGGCTTGAGCATTTTCACATCATGCGAGCCTGGACTACCGAGTCTACCTCGCCTCATCCAGACTTGAGATTACGTGCGCCTGGACCACCGAGTCTACTTCACCTCATCTGGCTTGAGCATTTTCACATCATGCGAGCCTGGACTACCGAGTCTACCTCGCCTCATCCAGACTTGAGACTACGTGAGCCTGGACCACCGAGTCTACCTCACCTCATCTGGGTTGAGCCCATCACTTCTTGCGAGCCTAGACCCCCAAGTCTACCTCGCCTCATCAAGACATGAGATTATGTGAGCCTGGACCACGGGTCTACCTCACCTCATCTGGCTTGAGCATCTTCACATCATGCAAGCCTGGACTGCCGAGTCTACCTTGCCTCATCCAGACTTGAGACCGTGTGAGCTTGGACCACAGGTCTACCTCACCTCATCTGGCGTGAGCCCATCATGCAAGCCTGGACTAACCAAGTCTACCTCGCATCGTCTAAATATGGGATTGCATGAGCCTGGACTGCCAAGTCTACCTCACCCCATCTGGCTCGAGCCCATGCACTTCATCTGAGACAGGTTCACCTGGCCTAAACTGACTGTTGCAATTCTGAAGTGGTTAAAAATATGAGATAAATTAACTCCAAATTACTGTGCAAGTATACACAATCTAGCAGCAAGTGATAAGTATTTATCGTATCCACAGGGTCTTGAATTGCCTACCTCTATTGATTTAATTTGCCTTTTTAGTGATTTCAAAAGGTTGGTTAAATTGATTGGGTTTTTAAAATGTTGAAACAAAAGATATACGAAAGCAGTAAATGATTACGACTAGAGAAAACAGAATGGAAACAGACACAGGTTAAGACTTCTGTAATTCTTTATAAAGATGCTCCAGCAATTCTTTTGATCCGTCAATCTCATGCAGTATTATCAGCGGGATCCTCCCGGAACTCCAGATTTTTTGGAATATGTTTCAACTCCAATGAAGCTCTACCGATCAAGCACTAGGCAACTGGCTATCCCTAACTCAGTCACTGGCGTTCACCAATACACAATGATCTAGTGTGAATTATCGCCACACAACTCCTAAATCATCCCTGAAACTAGGAGAAGCTATACATACCGGCTAGCTAGGCGGGCACATAATGAAATTGAAGAACAACGATAACTCAAGATGACATAATCAAATAGAATTTCCAGATTTTATAAATATAACAATTACATAATTCTTAACCCATGACTACAAGCAATTAGTTCATGATTGAAAACATAAAATACGTTACAATCTCATTAAGCACATCCATAATGCAAAATACACAAGAAATACTAATCCTTTTCAGCAAATGGGGATGAAACGGCTGCTCCAAACCACCAAGAATATGGAAGGACTTCGTCTTCTTGAGAGGAATTGCACTTGGTCTTCTTAGATCTCATTCTGCCGTCAATTCGGCCTCTGGCCGATTGATTCGGTCTCCAAGTCGTGAATCAGTTTATCTTTGACGGCTCCTCCTTTAATAAGATGAGGTTTAACCTAATTAGGTTAAATTGGACACGTGGAAGGCTCTCCAAGCTTCTTAGATCCGAAAATATTTTAGCTAACGCCACTTTATTAAAATGGATAACGAGTTGTTACGTGGCAGTTTTGCTCCCTGTTTTGCTGCAGCACAGAATTTGCTCTCTCAAGTCGCTTAGCAATACATTCTGCATAAAATAACTTCCAAAGCATCCATTCTTCCAAATGGGTTAAAACATATATTATTTATCTAAAAGCAACCCTTATTTAGCACAAAAGACACACAAATCCCTATAGAAATAAGGCCTAAATAACTCCCTTTTGGAGAGTTATCACACCCCCAAACTTGAACTATGGCGCGTCCCGAGCAATACTAACCAACCTTCCCTTAAGAATTCAAAACATTAGACAAAGCATAACTCAATCAAAACAGATAATCCAACACTACCTTTAACCTTTACCTGAGCATCCTGCAAAACCAAGCACTGCTGCAACAAAATAATTCTTTCAGCTTTGAACAAATAATCACTACCTTTAACTCAATCCTAAGAACTTGCCACAGCCTAGCTCTTATTATCAGACATATTTAAACACATTTTTAAGGGGTTTTATTTTTCTGTTCTTCAGACTTAAAGCATCGCTACAGTCATAAGCTCTTAAGCATGAGATGACCCACTTTATGGTGCAATATACCCTTGCCTCAAACTTATCACCAACTAGGCTAAATACTCATTGCTAGCTCAAAAATCCTTAGTTATTCTATCCCTTGCTTCTCAGAATGGCGACATTTTATGATGAAGCTCACCTAAGCCCTGGGAGACAGAAAAACTGCTAGATTATCATTCATCCTTCAAAACTTTTGCTCTATGAATTTTCACAGCAAAATTTTCCAAAATTTTTCTTTTTAGCAAATAATTTTTATCATTTTTCCAATATTCTCTAGGTCATCTTTTGACACAAAGACAAACTGTGGGTGTCACAAATGTCCCTAGTTACTCAATAACCTAGAAAAATAATTATGAAGGAGAGGAATGCTCGAGCAAAACAAGCGGAGTAGCTAAAAGTCCCCCAAACTTAAATTATTCATTGTCCTTAATGAATTAGCAACATGATAAGTATACCCCCAAACTTAATTTTTTCTATCTGAATTTTAAACTTAAGCGTGGGACTAAGATTAAGCTTAAGGTGGATCAAATAAGACAATGCTACCTCAGAACTTTTGCTGCAGTCATGACTAGGCTAGAAGGAATGCTCAAGCAAAAGGTTTCTGGAGATCAGAACACCTTGATCTAATTAAGCTAACTAGTCCAAGCTTCAAAAATTCAGAAGAAAATTAAGTTAGATACTCAGATGTGCCAAACAAAGCAAAATTTGATTTCATTAAAGATCAAGATCACAGATTTACGTAATCATAACAGAGATAGATTTTAAATTTACAGATAAAAACAAAGAAACATAACATAACATAAGCAGAAAGAACAAAACACATGCAAGGCGAGCACAGAAAATCATTCATCAAAATATTTGCTCGAAGAAACTGAAACTTCCCTTTAATTCTTCTTTATGTTCAAGCTCTGGGTTCTCTTCTTCCTCTTGAATGATGTGCGGGCGTGGAATGCATAGGTTCATAAGATCATCAGGGAAAATTGGGAAGGCTTGATATGGCTTAGAAAAATTTGCTTGCGTAGCCCTCGTAGTGTGGTGTCCTTCTACGATCATAGCTCTAGTAGGTTTGAAGTTGTCTCAGTGAATTCTAGCCTACTGAGAACCATCTCAAGTTGCTCCAACACTTATAGACACCGCACAGCAAACCACCCTGGCGCATCTAAAGCCTAGCCAGATTGGGACTCTGAACCTTCAAGTGCACTCGATCACCGAAGACAGTGAAGTCGTACGTTGTAGGCAATAATCTCTGCTTGACAAAGTTGAGCCAAGTGTTAGCCTCACACTTTAGGTATGCTGACTGGAATGTTCTTGCCCTCATCCTAGACAACCTCCACTGGGCATTAAGTTGCTCGTTTGAGGAAGCAACTAATATTGTGTTGAAAACAGCGTGGGGGAAGTCTTGCAAATTAAATAGAGAATTAATCTCTACATGGCTCCAGTCGAGAGCAACTTCATGAACAGTAACCAAGAATCCTTCATTTTCATCAATGTTGGCGTAGAACTCCTGTTGTAGTTGATCAACAGTGGGATCCGACTTTGCGCATAACCGTTTCCAACCGTGATTAGTGATGCTTTCTCAAAGAAAATCTCGGAGCTCTTTGCCACCATTGAAGCCGCGCTCCATTCGAACATCTCGTTTCAGGACTTCTTGATATTTTTGTCTTGCCTCTTCATTAATGAACCTCTGAAATCTTTCATCGAGCTCAATTTCTTCACTCAATTCTATTTCAGTCTCAACTTCATTCCTCTTATCTTCTTTTTCCTCTTCTGGCTTTTCTTTTTCAGAAACAAATGGTCAAGAGAAAGGGTTAGGGTAGGGGTTCTTACTCTTTTTTTCTCTCTTAGACCTCTTCTTCTTTTCTTTGGTCTCTATGAAGCCTTTTCAACCCTCTCTTCCACCGTATCTTCATCCACCGACACTTCTTCCTTCGTCTCTCTTCCTTTCCTTGCTCGTGCTTTTTTCCCTCACAATAATAATACACACAGAAAAAAGAATCACATCAGTAGTAATAAAAGATGAGAGTGAAAAACGTACCTGATGGGAGCTCGTATAAATAGGGCACTAACTCAAAGATCTTCAACAAATAATTAGCCCCTAATTATCTCCCAATTAATTTAAGTTACCGTTTTAACCACATGGATTCATGGAAAATTTTTATTATCTGTCAAACGGTAAGATCTTCCATTTACTGTGCTCCCTCTGTGTGTAACAATCATAACGACAGCTGCCCTCTGCTCAACACATGACATCTTTGGTAATTAACTGCATGCCCACTTAATTATCCTGCTAACAACAATAAAATCTCAACGGTAAAATTATAATCTTATCTCACAAAATATCTTAACCGAATAAAATCTCTGATCTTCTCAACAAAAATATGAAATCAAATCTTTTTTTTTTTTAAATAACATCCACAAGATATATTATTTTAAATCTGGAAAAATCTTTCAAAAATAAAATTCTTCAAAATCAAATCTAAATTAACCAACAAGATAAAAATAAAAATAAATAAATAATAAATAAAAATCTAATCAAATCGGAATCATATCAAATCAAAATAAATCAAAATTAACATAAAAAAACGAGATCAAATAATGGGAGTTTCTGATTATAATGCTGAAATTTTGCTCCCTCAAAACCTACGCTCCCTAAATCTGCCAGCAACTTCAAAAAAGAATATTTCAGAATTAAATTAGGAAGATATATTATTAAAAATCTAATCTAAACTAAAATTAAAAATTCAAACTGAACTTAAATCTAAACAGAACTAATCCAATTAAATTAAGAATTAAATCGACCAAAATAAAAATAAATAAATAAAACGAACATAAAATCTACGAAAATACCAACGAATTAAAATAAATCAGATAAAATTGAAATCAATAAAATCTAATTCAAATTAATTCAAACCAGACTAAATCCACGAGATAAAATAAAATCGCAACAACACTAGGAGCTAAAAGTATTGCAATATGAAATGCTCCCGCAAAACTCTTGCTTTCTCATTCCTCGACCAATTTTAGGGAAGGATATTTCGAACGACCAATAATGCTTTATTCGCTGCCCTTTTTTAAACTCACAGCCATCATCAACACATTGTCTAACCATAGATGCATCATTTGATAAATAAAACTTTACCCCATGGAAAAATTCTTTCATCTGTTCTTTTGATAAACCAGGAGGCAATGTTTCAGAATCAAGGTAATTGGAAAAGTCATCATACCAAGGTGTTTTCACTGCCTTAATATGAGTTACAGTAAGTAACTGCTCATCAAGGAAAGATTTCCTAATCTCAGGTTGTTGGAGCAATGTCAATGAATTATAAGGTTCAATAGGCTTGGATTTCTTATCTATTGGCTCCAAGGATTCAAAAGTCCTCTTAAAATTAGAAATCTCACCTACATCTTTATGCTCATACTCCAATCCACCTATTTCCAAATCCTCAATTTGGATTTCTCCAAATTTTTGGGTATGGTACTCCATGAATTCCTTCTCAAAGTGGTCCTCGACAAACTCATCCAACACCTGAATGCACGAGCAATCCTCAATATCATTAGGATATTTCATTGCATCAAACATATTAAACTTCACCTTTTGGTCATGCACCCTCGTTGTAAGCTCCCCCTGTTGGACATCCATCAATGATCTACCAGTTGCCAAAAATGGACGACCAAGAATAATTGGGACATTCTTATCTGCCTCATAATCTAGAATAATGAAATCGACAGGAAAAATAAATTTATTTACCTGGACCAGAACATCCTCAATCTTACCCTCAGGATATGCGATAGACCTATCTGGTAATTGGAGTGTGACTGTGGTAGGCCTAGCTTCACCTATACCTAACTTTCGATAAATCGAAAGAGGCATAAGGTTTATGCTCGTGCCTGAATCACAAAGTGCTCTTCCCAACTCCTTTCCACCTATAGATACAGGAATAGTGAATGATTCCGGATCCTCAACCTTGGAAGGTAGTCCATTCTTAAGAATATTACTACATTCCTCAGTAAGAGCCACAATCTCAAACTCTCCTAATCTCTTCTTTTTAGTCAAGATATCCTTAAGAAATTTTACATAATTTGGCATTTGTTCTAAAGCCTCTACTAAAGGGATATTTATATGCAATTGCTTAAGAATCTCTAAAAACTTTTTAAATTGAACATCCTGATTCTTAGGTTTTTTCCTTTGTGGAAAAGGTAAGGGTGGGTTATAGGGTGGGGGCGGTACATAAGGTGGTTCCACATCTGGAACAGAACTATTTGCTCCAGCATCTTTGCTGCTGCCTCCATCATTTTTACTAGACTCCAATTCTTTTTCGTCAACATCACCATCACTACTTTTTTCTACTTCCTGGGGTTTACTAATCTCTTTCCTCTCTTCTAGTGGCTTACCACTTCTTAAAATTCCTGTCTGCACATGCTTCTTACCTTCCCTTATAGGGTGTTCAATATCTGAAGGAATGTTCCCGTGAAGTCGTGCCTTCAGCTCATTAGCTAGCTGGCCCACTTGAAACTCTAGGACTCTCAATGAAGCCTGCTGACTTTGGATTATGACATCATTACGAGCCATATAATCCTTCATCATTGCCTCAAGAGAACTCTCCGAATTTTTCTGGGGAAAAACCTGCTTACTTTGTTGGGGCAATACCTGCGCTTTAGCAAATCCTGGCTGGTTCACCACCTTTTGTTGTGTTTGGGGGACTTGCGAATTGCTTCCTTGCCCTCCCCACGCAAAGTTGGGGTGGTTGCGCCAACCTGGATTATAAAAATTAGAATATGGGTTATTCCTTTGATTACCTACAAAAAACAAAGAAGCTGGATTGTTAGGACAAAACTCATAATTATGCTCTTCACCACAATAGACACAAGATTTGGCTGCCACTTGGTTTACAACTGCAACAGGCTCCACCACTGGCGGCTGCTGAACATTGCTTACCACAGTTATGTTTTTAAGAGTGTTAGCTAATGTTGCAATATCAGCCTTAATGGTAGACACACCATCAATTTCTATCGCACTATTAACTTTCTTACTAGAGCCTCTAACATCTGACCATTGACAACTGTAGGTTGATATTCTCTCTAAAATCTCATAAGCTTCATTAAAGGTTTTTGCCAAAAGGTCCCCTCCCGCAGAAGCATCAACCATACACTGGGTTGCTATGTTTAACCCATTGTAAAATATTTCCATTTGAATACAATGTGATAAACAGTGGTAGGGACACTTTTGCAAAAGCTCTTTAAACCTTTCCCAAGCCTCACTAAAAGTTTCTTCCTCATTTGGCCTAAATCTCACTATCTCACTCCTCAACTTGGCACTCCTAGTTGGTGGAAAATACTTGCTAAGAAATTTCTCTATTAGCTCATTCCAACTACTTATTGATCTTGGAGCAAGAGAATTCAACCACGCTTTTGCTCCATCTCTAAGAGAATAAGGGAATAGGGTTAATCTAAGGGCATCTCTCGACACTCCCTGGATAACAAATGAATCACTAACTTCTAGAAAAGACTTAAGATGAAGATAGGGGTCCTCAGATGATAAACCATGAAATTGGCCAACCATCTCTAACATGTGAAACATGACCGGTTTCATTTCAAAGTTTGCTGCCTCAATAACTGGACGTATTATCACTCAACTATTGGAAAAGCATATGCTCGAATGGCTCTGTCCCTATCATTTGCTACAAGGATAGGATTCTTAGCCTGATTATTATGCTGTCCATTTTGCTCCAGCGGCGGATTTTGCTGCATCGCACAGTTCCTCTTCGAGATTCACTTGAATTTTTTTTTAAAAAAATCTAATCCGAAGGGGATCGCTCATACACCAAAGTCACACCTACAAAACAAAAAGAAACAATCAAAAAGTTCACGCACCAAATCACCAAAAATACACACAAAAAAAATCAATCAAATAAAACAATTTCAAGTCCCCGGCAACGGCGCCAAAAACTTGTTGCAATTCTGAAGTGGCTAAAAATATGAGATAAATTAACTCCAGATTACTGTGCAAGTATACACAATCTAGCAGCAAGTGATAAGTATTTATCGTATCCACAGGGTCTTGAATTGCCTACCTCTATTCATTTAATTTGCCTTTTTAGTGATTTCAAAAGGTTAGTTAAATTGATTGGGTTTTTAAAATGCTGAAACAAAAGATATACGAAAGCAGTAAATGATTACGACTAGAGAAAACAGAATGGAAACAGACACAGGTTAAGACTTCTGTAATTGTTTATAAAGATGCTCCAGCAATTCTTTTGATCCATCAATCTCATGCAGTATTATCAGCGGGATCCTCCCGGAACTCCAGATTTTTTGGAATATGTTTCAACTCCAATGAAGCTCTACCGATCAAGCACTAGGCAACTGGCTATCCCTAACTCAGTCACTGGCGTTCACCAATACACAATGATCTAGTGTGAATTATCGCCACACAACTCCTAAATCATCCCTGAAACTAGGAGAAGCTATACATACCGGCTAGCTAGGCGGGCACATAATGAAATTGAAGAACAACGATAACTCAAGATGACATAATCAAATAGAATTTCCAGATTTTATAAATATAACAATTACATAATTCTTAACCCATGACTACAAGCAATTAGTTCATGATTGAAAACATAAAATACGTTACAATCTCATTAAGCACATCCATAATGCAAAATACACAAGAAATACTAATCCTTTTCAGCAAATGGGGATGAAACGGCTGCTCCAAACCACCAAGAATATGGAAGGACTTCGTCTTCTTGAGAGGAATTGCACTTGGTCTTCTTAGATCTCCATTCTGCCGTCAATTCGGCCTGATTCGGTCTCCAAGTCGTGAATCAGTTTATCTTTGACGGCTCCTCCTTTAATAAGATGAGGTTTAACCTAATTAGGTTAAATTGGACACGTGGAAGGCTCTCCAAGCTTCTTAGATCTGAAAATATTTCAGCTAACGCCACTTTATTAAAATGGACAACGAGTTGTTACGTGGCAGTTTTGCTCCCTGTTTTGCTGCAGCACAGAATTTGCTCCCTCGAGTCGCTCAGCAATACATTCTGCATAAAATAACTTCCAAAGCATCCATTCTTCCAAATGGGTTAAAACATATATTATCTATCTAAAAGCAACCCTATTTAGCACAAAAGACACACACAATCCCTATAGAAATAAGGCCTAAATAACTCCCTTTTGGAGAGTTATCACCGACCCAAACCTTAAAGGTATTCTTCTTTTATTCAAACTATGCTTTATGTTTTAGTGAAGCTTTACTTGAGATTGGGGGCTACACAGGGGATATGCACTCCCTATTAAACAAAAAGCACACTGGCTTAGCATGTTTTACTAAAAATTACATGTCCTAGCCTATTCTCTTATTATTTTCCTACAAGGACTAATATATTGATGGAGGGAGCCAAATTTTAGGCTAATAGGGGCTTGAGGCCGAGGCCGACCCTGGCCTCTTCCCTAACTTTTCTCTTGCAGAAATTAACTTTTCGATGTAGGAGCTCAAAATCTTCAAATCATGTGTGTGGATATGACTTGAACCTGGAATGAAGCACTTCGAATGACCAAGTACGGGGGTCTCGCTGCCCGGTCAGCGAGTCGGGGTCCAGGGGCGAGAAACGAGAGTTATACTCTTAAATCGGGCTTAAGGAGCTCAACCGATAGCATTAAGCCGCACCTGAATCCCAATTCAAGAGTGGGGGCTTAATGTTATAGGTAATTTTGGACCACCATGATGTGCAAGGAGCTGACGAGGACAACCGGACGGAGATAGGACCAGGGAACGACCCAAAGGAAGACCAGACCAACGGGTCGGGCCAACTTGGCCCGACCCATATGGTCGGCCTCGGCCTTGGGTCCCTGCTGCCTCTAGCCGCCCCGGTTCCGCCTGGTTCGTCCCGAAACGCCTCCGAAACGCCCCGGTTCCGGTCAGGTGAGTTCTCCCTGTCCAAATTTGACCATCAACATCTTCAATCATTTTATATATTTTTTAAATTTGAATCATCATAGCATCTCTTATTTCCTTTTAGAATTTAGAATTTGAATAACCTAAAGTATATTATTCTTGTATTGGAATTTGAATTGATTTAATATTTAAAATTTATTGAAATAATCAACAACCATCTATTCAAATTTTAATAATTAAACTATACTTCCACTACTACAAATTCAATATTACTTGACATTTGTAACTTTTTAATACTTGATGTTTTTATGAAAAAATGTCAAGTAACATGTTTTTTTAAAGAAAAATGTCAAGAAAAAAGTATTTTTAAATGAAAAACGTCAAGAAAAATTAAAAAACGCGGAGTTTGACGAAATTTTTGGAAAATTTTAACGCCAACATAAAACTTGACATTTCGAAAATGTCAAGTTTATTCATAATTTACTTGTCATGTTTTAAATGTCAAGAATACTTTTCTTTATAATTTTGAGAGGGACAATTATGTAATTTGGCTATCTTCTTCGATTTAGGGTTGTGAATCATGATTTTTTGAAGAACACGCAGAGAGGGAAAAACTAAAAGAAACAAAGGAATGAAAGAACGCAACTGTCGATCACCATTCTTTGCATGGGTCTTAGTTTAGAGGTCTATTCATCGTTGGTATTGGTCTTGGTATCACATCGGAGTGGGTCTCGGAGCAGAAGGGTATTGTGGGTCTCGGTTTGGGAGACTAACGTTGTGAGTCTTGTGTTTTCTTTGGGTCTCGATTCAGAGACGGTCTCTCGCCAGAGTGTCGCCATGAGTATCGATTCAGGAGGCTGGTAGCGCTAGTGTTGGTTTCTCGACGCCTTCAACATCAAACACGTCATCAATCAACACCCAATATTGCTCGCCTGTAGTGTGAAGAATCGGTTGTCTAACTTTATACTTCCTACAAAGCATCGACATATCCAAGGTACATAAAACAAACTTCCTTACTCTTCTGTAGCATTGAAGAAAAGTTGATTCCGAGAATCGAGTTCATTGAGAACCTAGAGTAATGTGTAAATTGTTTTTAGTTCATGAGTGGAAACTCTACAATGAGGGTGAAGAAGACGAAGTTTCGGCCACCTACGCCACCCCTCGATGTAGAGGCTGCGCCAATTCACCACCCATCTGTTTCTTCCTTAGCTTTTAGTTCCTATTTCTTCTCTCTCTCAAGACTTGAGGAATTGAATAGGTTTGTTTTAAGTGTTTTTTTGTTGAGTTATGTGGCCATGGCTAAGTTACATTGCTCCATTCACCCTACACATTACTATAATGTTCCCAATAACCATGCTTATAATAACACTTGGGCTTTCACTTTTCTATCTATTTCGTTGGTGGTTGAACCGAGGAGTCTCTCTTTCTCTTTTTAATGTGATTTAACCAGGCCTAATTTTTTGGCGAAATTTGAATTCTCTCTTGCTGGTGTCGATGGTGGAAGCGGTGCTAGCCGCCGGTGGAGGAGGGGCGTTGGTGGTGATAATGGTGGCTGGAGAGATGGTCCAGCTCATGGGATGATGATTCGTCGAGTTTTGGAGGCTCCTTTTCGCAACCATTGTAGGTGTTATTTTCTCTTGCTGTTTTCTTTCACTCTCTTGCCTTTTCTTTAATGTGGATTTTCTCTTTTAGTTGCTGAATGATCTGAGTTCGTTTGGTGTGCATCTGAATATCACGTAATGTTATGTATTTTGAAAGTAATCATCATGTTTTGGGGATAGATTTGCTTTTGGTGAAGCAAATCTATTAAAATTTTGCTTGTTTCTTATAACTATATTTCTTCCTGAAAGTCTATTCTTCTTTGGTAGTGAGTTGGGTGTTTGTGTTTCTGCTTCTTCTTTCTTTGTATGTTGATTATTTTATTGGCTTTTTCAAAAACAAGTACATTTCCAAAAGTTAGGATATGAAATTAAGAATACTTAAATGGCTGCTAACTTTCCTCTGAAAAACTGTGCAAAATAAAGTTCGTTGTTTAAAGTTTGGAAAAGGAATCAATTGATTTCTTTAGTAGTTTCATTAAAATTTGAAATGAGTAAAGAAACATATGTTAAGTGTTTGTTATATTTACACATGATAGAAACAAGCAAAGCATTATGACATTATCTTGAGTTGATATGCAAGGCTAAGTTTTGAGTTTATCTTCCCTAAATCACAAAGGTTGTCGTTAAACGTCCTTTTTACCTTTCAATTTCTGTTTAATGCTTCTCCTTTGTGGAAACTAAACTTTACAGAAATAGATTTCATTATGAGTTGGAAAGCACGAAGCTGAAAAGGCAATTGTTCATTTACAATGGCAATTTTTCACCTTTCAAACTTTTGATAATTATCATTGTTGTGGACCAAGTAAACATTCACAGACCAACTTTGTGGAACTTTTTTTTCATGCCTAAGCTTAGATCCATTTTTATGGAGGGTTCTTTCATTGTTTTCTTGTGGCTTTGATTTTGGTATTTGAATGCTGTTGAAACCCATGGGTGTGATCATTAAGAAATAAAGATGGAAATGTAAGATTTTATTTTGTTTTTGTTTTTTATGGAGTTTTGTTTTTGTGCCTGTACATCACAAAATTGCAACCTTCGTATTGAAGTTCATTCCTATTCATAAGGGTGAAGGGAGTAGCTAGTTTTAAGAGTGGGAATTAGAAAACTTATTTCTTACCGGTCTTGAGAATGGGTGTTCTTTTTGAATAGAGAGAATTTTGAATTTGAGATTTTATGGCAAAAGTTGTGCATGTTTCACTCTTGAGTTGGGTTGTGTCTTTTTCTGTTTTTGTAGTGGGAATTTTGAAGTACCCTTAATTGTTTGTATGAATGGTGGAATATAGTTTGAAGTTTTCATTTCTTGTTTTGTATTTGGTGAAATGAGTTGAATTTGAGTTGGGTTTGATTGTTTGAATCAACTATTTGATTCTATCATTTTTCTTTTTAAAATGTCTAAGGATATAACTCTTATGTCACAAGTGAGGAAAAAAAAAGAGTGGAGTATGACTGAGGAATGTGAAACTTTTTGTCATGGAAGGGAGATGAAAGTGGAGTGGGAGAAAGTTGCAGAACTACGAGATGGATACCTGTAAGGGTAAGTAAATGATTTATAATCAATTATAATTGTGTGTTTAAAGAAATTTTAAATACTGTTATGGGTTTCTTTGTTTTGAAGTGTCCTCACCAACAATGTTGCATTGAATTGTGGGTACTACGTGATGAAGTTTATGAACAAAATTCTACTTAACCAAGAGACTCACATCACTACTCTCGTAAGTCAGATTTCTTAACTCATTCTTATGTGTATATATACTGTACTTTTTCATAATATGGTTAAAGAAGCAGCTATGAAACTAATAACGGTCTTGAATTGTTGAATACAATTCTTGTTTCTCATAAAATAATAATAATTGTCTTTATTTTCTTTCATAATGGTTTTGGTTGTTACCTTCTTTTCCGTTCTTATATGCTGATTTTTTCAACCGATTTCACATTTGTTCTCTTCAGTTTTTAGATGCCGGCGTGGGTGTCGGTTCAGCTGGTGTTTGGACACTGACGTGGGTGTCGGTTCAGCTGCTGTTTAGACGCCAGAGTGAATTGTCCTTTTTTTTTCTTCTAATGATTTTTCTCTTATTTTTTTTCTTTTTTTTTTTTTTCCTTTCTTTGATAGTTCTATTTTTTAAGGAAAAATACACTTTTAGTCCCTGAGGTTTGGGTTAAGTTACACTTTGGTCCCTGAGTTTTCAAACTCAACAATTTAGTCCCTGAGGTTTGAGATAAGGAGCAATTTGGTCCCTGCCATCCATTTTGCTGTTAAATCTAACGGGGCCCTATTATTTTTATTAAAAAAAATATTTTTTAATTTTTTAAATAAAATATTAATAAATTAAATAAAAAATATTATATTATTATTATTTTTATTTCTTTCCCCCTCTCTCCTCATCCTCTTCTTCTTCCTCTTCTACCCCTTCATCCTCCTCTTCCTCTTCAACTTCTTCAACCACACCGGCCGCCGGCGTCCAGCGGCATTTTTTTTTTTGGGAAAAATACACTTTTGGTCCCTGAGGTTTGGGTTAAGTGACAGTTTGGTCTCTGAGTTTTCAAACTCAACAAAAATACCCCTGAGGTTTGAGATAAGGAGCATTTTGGTCCCTGCCATCCAATTTACCATTAAATGCTAACGGAATGCTGTTGCCACATTTTTTTAATTAAAAAAATTTCTTTTTTATTTTAAAATAAAAATAAATAAAAACAATAAAAATATTATTATTTTTTATTATAATATTATATTATTTTTTTAATCTCTTTCTTTCCCTTCTTCTTCATCCTCATTCTCCACTCCCCTTCATCTCTTCCCACCTCTACCTTCTTCTTCTCCAAGTCTCCGGCGACCGGCCGTCGTCGCCGGCCACCGGTGACTTTTTTTTTTCTTCCCCTTTCTTCTTCTCTTACCCCATTTTCATCCTTAAAAAAAAAAAAAAAAAAGAGGAAACAGAGGAAGAGGGAGATCCCTCCTCCCTCCCCGTCCAGATCCTAGCTCTTGTATATTAAAAAAAAAGAAAGAAAGAAAGAGAAGAAGAAAAATGGGGTAAGAGAGAAGAAGAAAAGCAAAAAAAAACCAGTCGCCGGCGGCGGGCGGTGGCCGCCGGTCGCTGGAGTTAGGAAGAAGAAGAAAGAAGATGAAGGAGATGGAGAAGATGGAGAAAAAGAAGAAGAAGAAAGAGAAAGGAAGAAAAAAGAATAAAAAAAGAATAAAATATTAATATTTTTATTAATTTAATATTTTTATTTAAAAAAATAAAAAAAAATATATTTTTTTTATTAAAATAATAGTGCCACGTCAACAATTGTTAAGATTTAACAGAAAAATTGAAGGCAGGGACCAAAATGCTCCTTATCTCAAACCTCAGGGGTATTTTTGTTGAGTTTGAAAACTCAGGGACCAAACTGTCACTTAACCCAAACCTCAGGGACCAAAAGTGTATTTTTCCTTTTTTTTTTTGTTTAAATCTTCTCTTTCTCTTATCTTCTTCTCTTCTTCCTTCCTTCTTCTGTTTTTTTTTTTTAATCAGAATATCACGGGATGAAGGGAGAAACCTCCCTCCCGCGATTCCAGCGCCGGAAACGGCCGGAAATTTGAGCTGCTATATACTCTACTTTGAGCTGAAGGAATTTATTTGAGTTTGTTAGTTGTTTGTTACTTGAGGGGTTGCTTTGCTTCATTCCGTTAGCTTCCATGTGCGAAAGATTTTGAAGCTCTGTTTAAAAGGCTTTGTTCTTCGTTAACTAACGAGGGGGTCTTTAAATTTGTCACTAGTTTTTTTTTTCTTTTTCATTTCTCGTTTGTTCGTTTGCTTTCTGTTGATGTGATTCTTCTTGCGGATGAAAATCCCAACTCTAAATCTAGCCGTTCGAAGAAAATTTGTCGTTTCCCTTTTGACATTTTTCTTTCTTGGGATGGAAAATTTTGAGGTTTTGTAGCTGGGGATTTCGATTTTTGGGTGCTGGTTGGTGCTGGGTAAGGTTTAGAGTTTTGGCATGGCTTTGGGGTTGATATGAATTTGTGTTTAGTAGAACACAATGCTGACATTTTTGAAGATGAAAAGAGTATTGGGTGAGTTCGTCTTGTTAGTTTGGTTCGTTGTGGCTCCCGCGTTTGTGAGATCTCTGAACCCACCTCCGAACGACGACATTTTGGGCCTGATTATGTTCAAGGCCGACATTGAAGATCCTAAAGGGAAGCTCGCCTCGTGGAATGAAGATGACGATAGCCCCTGTAATTGGGTTGGTATAAAATGCAACCCCATATCCAATAGAGTCGTTGAACTCGATCTTGATGGGTTCTCTCTCAATGGCAGGCTCGGCCGGCGCCAGAATCGCGTGAGGGAGGTTTTTCCCCTCCCTCCCGTGATATTCTGATTTTAAAAAAAGAAAAACAGAGGAAGGAAGGAAGAAGAGAAGAAGAGAAGAGAAAGAGAAGATTAAAAAAAAAATACCGGCGGCCGACTGTCTCCGGCGGCCGGTGTGGTTGAAGAAGTTGAAGAGGAAGAGGAGGATGAAGGAGTAGAAGAGGAAGAAGGAGAGGATGAGGAGAGAGAGGGAGAAAGAAATAAAAATAATAATAATAATAATATAATATTTTTATTTAATTTATTAATATTTTATTTAAAAAATTAAAAAATAATTTTTTTTAATAAAAATAATAGGGCCTCCGTTAGATTTAACAGCAAAATGGATGGCAGGGACCAAATTGCTCCTTATCTCAAACCTCATGGACTAAATTGTTGAGTTTGAAAACTCAGAGACCAAAGTGTAACTTAACCCAAACCTCAGGGACTAAAAGTGTATTTTTCCTTTTTTTTTTCCCTTTCTCTTGGTTGTTGCCGCTTGTTCTTTTCTTTATTCCTTTCTTTGTGGATTGAGTTTTGAATGAAATGCATATGTGGGAAGGTTTGATTGAGAATGCCAAAAGGGTGCTAAGGTTTGTAGAATAATAAGAGACCATACCACTTGGTAAGAGACACCATAAAATTGAGAAAGACAATTGGAATAATAGGTTGTTTAAGAGCAATAAGGAGAAAATTATTTCAAGTTGCTTCCTTTGTCTTCTCCATTGTTCTCTTCTTTGTTCTCCTTCATTCGGTTCAAGCAATTCCACCAACGATCATCCGCCCTTTGAGCATCGTCTTCTCTATCATTTTTCTTAACTCGGTAAAATTTCTCGTTCCTTATTTTTATCCTTCTCATTCCCTCCAATTGGTCGAAGCCCTAATGCAATCGACCAAACGCATTTTTACTATTTTAAAATTTTCAAAACGATGTTAAGTTTTCTTCTTCACTATTTGGACTAGGAATGGCGATGGCCATAGTTTTGGTTTCCTATTCATGTTTATTTTTCTCTGTATTGCTTATGTTGTATGTGTATTTACCCTTTATACTTGTTCTCCAATAGTTGTTTTTCCCTTTATTGGTGTAGATGAACAGAGTTAACTGGTAGTTGCAAAATTAATAAACTTTATACATGCATATTTCATTTAAATCTCATGTTATTGGGTATACAATTAGGTTGTTGTTAACTGTTGTGATATTTATTATTGATCAACAATTTTCTATACATTCATATTATCATGTAATCTCTATATGGCTAGCTCATTGTACCCTAGGCTCTTTTTACTATTATTGATCATTGTAACTTTCAGAATCAAAGTTTTTGATTGGGGAAAATTTTAAAGATGTCAAATCGGGTTACTCAATTAGAGTAAAACGAAGGTCAATTTGAGAAGGCTTGATAGTGTTCTTATGTGCATCGTGCAGAAATGTCAAGCTAGAGATATATAGTTCCAGCTCGGTATTAAAGCCAATGTATAAGTTGCCTCAAAGTTGTGAGTGGATTTCCCCTCATTCTCCTCAATTGCTTTCAGATGCATAAGAAGTGAGCGTTGCTCTATAACCATCATGCTTATTTTGAACATTTAAATCCAAACAAGCCTTATCTCATCATTAGCCAATACTTTCTTAATAAGTCTCCTTTTCATTACACTGACTCCTATGTTGATCATGTCTGCTTTAGAGGAATAAGTAGGACCACTTTCATTAGTAAGTTGTAAGTACAAATCACATTCATTTGTCCTTCTTTTGTACATATGCCATCAAGCACAATGATTTTTGTTTCTTCTTCTTCTTTCTTTTCTTTTGACTTTAATGTCCATAAATTTCTCCATTTTTTGTTCTTCATCTTCACTTGAGTTGGAATTTATCATTATTGCTTGACCCCAAATATTTGATAGCAAGGAAAATGAGGAATTTGACAAAAATGACCCCTTCCACTTTTTGGTTTTTAATTTTGACCCCCTCAGTTTTTAATTGGTTTTTTAGGATATTTTAATTTTTAATTGAATGTGAAATTACGAATCTGCCCCTAAAGAAATTAAAAACTCTTTATCTTCCCAAACCAACGGCGTTTCCCTCTCTTTTGTTCCGTTGCTTTCTCTGGTCTTCTCCCTCACTTCAGCTTCCAATTTCAAGCGATTTCTTGCGTGCATTTGGTGTAAGAACAACTTAGGACCGCGATTTCTAGCTGTAAGGTATGTTTTTTCGGTTTATTTTACTGTTTTCTAGGGTTTAGAAGCGTTTGATGTAGTCTAGGATCGTTTGCCCAAATTTCGTGTGGTTTAGCATAAGTTTATTGAACAAAACGTGTTTTCGGCGCTTTCTGACTGTGTTGTGATGTAAAATGGGGCTGATTTTCGTATGGGTTGGTTGGGTTTTTGAGTTGCAGTCGAAGCATCCCGGCCGAGATGCATACGAGGGGACCGGGAATAGATATTTCAAAAACCCTAAACCTCGTCCTCGGCCGGTCGGTTCGGCCGAAAATCTCGAGAGTTCGGGCGGGCGACTCGAACGAGACGGACCGAACCGGACCGAGAATATTTTTTACTTTTTTGATTTACTCAGGCATTTTGTTGTTGAACTTATAATTTTGGACTGTCAAGAAGTTACTCCATAAAAAAAAGTTTACTTTTTTTTTTTTTTTTTGAAATTATTGGTTGTTGTTTGTCACTAGGGTTTACCATCATGGCATTGGTACCAAAGATTACACTCGTCGACTACTTTCCTGCTGCTTTGACATGTTCACATCTAGGAAAAACCGTTAAAAATATTAAGGATAAATTAACTGATACCCAGTTAGGAATGTTTAGGCAGACATGTTTTGGACATTTCTTGGATACGTCCTTGATGTTTAATGGACAGCTTATTCATTATTTTCTTTTGAGGGAAGTGAATGAGCCTAGGATTGATGTTATTAGCTTTGAGATTCTAGGGGAGAAAGTTTCATTTGGTCGGAGGGAATTTGACCTTATCACTGGAATTAGGCATAGGACCCAACATGTTAGGGGAAATGTATCTAGTACTAGACTGAGAAGACTGTACCTTAACGATAGCATCAGCATGAAAGGGTTTGAATTAGATAGATTATTCCCTACCATTAATTTTGAGAGCGACGAGGATGCTGTGAAGATTGCCATATTTTATTTCATTGAGTTGGCTATGATGGGGAGGGAGAGAAAGCAGCAGATGGACACTAGCCTGCTCGGCATTATTGATGATTGACAAAGGTTTTGTAATGAGGATTGGAGTAAGCTAATTTTTTATAAGACCATAAAGGGACTTAAGAAGGCAGTAGGTGGGAAGGCAGTGTCGGACGGATGGCAAACAGGAAACGTACAGTCTGTATGGCTTCCCATACGCGTTTCAGGTACGTTGGTTTAGAGTGATTGATAGTTGTATACTTTCTCGATATATATTGTATCTCTAACAATATACTTTCGTTACGTACACAGGTATGGACATACGAGACTGTATCTTCGTTGATCGGGCGTGTGGCTAATCGCCTGAATGACTATGCCATTCCACGCATATTAAGATGGTCATGTAGCCACTCACCTACACTTGCAGCGCTGAGTCGGGAGGTGTTTTCTTCAGATATGGTATGTCGAATATATTTTATATGCATTCATTCAATTTAAGTTTAGTAGGTTTATTTTTTTAATTTTCCTTTTCCATGTAGGCTAGGGTCACAACTGAACTTGTGGCCTCAAAAGAAGAGATCCAATTTATGGATCGTGTCATGCAGCCACCTCGAGCACCATCTCCACCTCCACCTCCACCCCCAGCAGCTTTGGAAGATATTCCAGATGAAGATACTGTCGTTGAGGATCTCGGGACTGAGAATACAAATGAAGTGGTGGAGGGTGTTGGGACGTCTGTTACGAATGACAGAGTCTGCAAGAGGTGCAAAGTCCTCGAAGACGAGATCAAAGTGATTAAAGAAGATGTGAAGGAGATTAAGGAGGATGTGAAAGTCATTAAGTACATCGAAAAAGACCTCAAGGCGATAAGGAAGTTCATGCGTCGACTTTCGAAGGTATGTATAGTGATTTATTACTCGCTTCTATTAGTATTATGACCTTTAGTTACTGATACATTGGTTTGACAGGGAAAATTTGTCGACGCCAACTAGTATATAGAAGCAGATGACGGTTCAGACGATGGTGGTGATGGATCCAGACCACATTCGAAAGGTCAGGATGATGGTGGTGGTCCTGCATCCTGGTCACAAGCAAAAGCAAACGACGACACCCCAATGGCTGACCATGCGGATCAGATGGATACAACAGAACAACATGGTCGAGTCGAGGAAGTAAATGACCCGATAGAGGGTGTGGGGAAAGACGTACAGATGGATACAACAGAACAAGTAAGTGCAGTTTATATCCCTGAAATTGGTTAATTTATGTTATCAGTGATTATAGTTTTTTTTGTCCATTAATAGGAAGTCACTGAAATAGGAGAACATGTAGATGCCCCGATAGAGGGTGTGGGAAAGGATATGCCTGTTGTCGAAAGTCAAAATTCGCTGGTAAGCATTCATTAGGGTTTAATATATTTATGGTTAGGGTTTATAGTGGTATTTAGGGTTAGGGTTCATGACTTTCTTATCACTTTCCTTATTGTACAGGGTGTCCAGTCCATTTCTGAACAGAACGAGCCGATAGAAAGACGGGGGACTCGTAAGAGGAAGACTGCATGGAAGTTGAGAACTCCATGGAAAGACACACGGGAAGACCGTAAGAAACACAAGACTCTGAAGTACGATCCTCTTCCCCAGATTCCCCACGATCTGGATGCTCCATTCAAAAGATGGCTTGACTCTGAGGACCCAGAAGACAATGTTCGGACAACTGCATATGCTGTCCGAGACAAGACATGGTTTCGTGATCTTATCACTCCATCGAAATGGATGACCGATGAGGTATGGTTTAATTACTAACAATAATTATTCTTAATTGAAATACTAACACTGTAACTACGTGTAGGTGGTCGACTCGATCTTCATGTTCGTCCAAAAGAAATGGGGAGAACGACCAGAGTTATGCCGCAGGAAGTTCACCACTGGGGACCTGTGTGTAACGGTACGTACCATTATAACAATTTGTTCATATGTTTGTTTGATAGTGTTCGATAGGGTTCTTATGTTTGGTATACTTTCGTTTCATCAGAATTTCTTCAAACGCGAAGATGGTCTGTACAAGGAAATGAGTAGCGGCCTACATCCCCGAGACTTGACGTACTATTGAAGCAACGCAGGCAATGTCTTGAAGTACGGAATGGGCGAGCTTGCAGACCATAACATACCATGGAGCACGGTTGATGCGGTGTACATGCCGTATAACATCAATGGGCTGCATTGGGTCTTCGTATGCATTGACCTCGAGGTGAGGGAGGTCGTTGTATCGGATTCCATGGTGGTGTTGAATAAGGAAGAGGTGGTTGAGAAGGAGTTAAGGGTCCTATGCCAAGTCCTGCCAGCTCTGCTTTGGAAGATCGGGGTCATGGATGTGAGGAAGAATCTCTCCGTTCAAAGATGGCCTCTACGTCGGGAATTGTCAAGGTCGCAGCAGAGACGTAGTGGCGACTGCGGTATGTTTGTATGTAAATTTTTTGAATATGATGTAATTGGGTTGCCGTATGACACCCTAAGTCAGGATAATATGATTTATTTTCGGTGGCAATATGTTGTACAGATATGGGCGAACAGACCCTTCTTCTAGTGGATTGTATTGATTCAATCGTTATTGTAATGAAATGTTAAGTTTTTAGGGTTTATCATGTTCCATGCAAACCATGCAAATTCTCATGCAAACGTTTGTAATCGCTCAACAATTGTCACAAACCAAATACTATTGTCAAAAAAATATCTAAGACGTTATCACGAAAGAATGAACGTGGAAAATTTCCAAGGAAACCAAACCAAAGCAAACAGTTGTCACAAACGGAATCAGGGTTCTTTTTCTGTCACTTTTCTCGGTCCAGTGGTCCGCCCGAGACAGACCGGGAAATCTTCCCGGGCGTGAATCCCGGTCGGACCAAACCGGGAAAAAAACAGTGAACTAACCTCCCTCTTCGTAACAAGTTCCCAAGTGTCTCGTTTGAGGGTCTCGGTCCGTCGTTTCGGTCGGGATCGGGCTAGGAAAAAAAACAGTGAACTAACCTCCCTCTTTGTTGACTCCCCAAGTGTCTCGTTTGAGGGTCTCGGTCCGTCGTTTCGGCCGGGATCGGGCCAGGAAAAAAAACAGTGAAAAAGGAACTTGAATTTAACTAAGGGAATTGATGCTCGTTTGGGGTTCTCGGTTCGGAGTTTCGACCGAGAATTGAGCGGGAAAAAATCAGTAAACTATGGTTATATGTCATTCCCACATAATCCTGCACGCAGAAAATACCAACATGTATCTGTATATTCAACTTATATTCAAAAAAACATTCGATACATTGATAGGTACATTATATAAAATTACATAATGAAAAAAACTGAAAACTATGCGGTATTGAGTGGTTGGCGGCATGTTTTCCTGTTATGACCTCTTCCTCCACAGCAAGTACATTTGTGAACTTGTCTAACCTCTCCCGTGGATGGTATCCTCAAGGTCTGTCGTCGACCAACTCTTGGAACCCTCTTCGGCGGCAAAACTTCGAAATCCACAAAATTTTTGGATGTTTTCCACTCCGACACGTGACCTAGTGGATATACGGGTTCTGCGTACGCAGATAGGACTGCTTCAACACGATAGCATGGAGAACAGAGATCCAAGTACGACACATTCCGGTATATGCAGGCTGCGATTGCATGGGAGCACGAAAGTTGGAAGCAGTCAAATTCACGACAAGTACATGTCCTCGTGTGGATGTTGATGCGACCACCCAAGTGTCCATCGTCGACTTGGAATTCGTACCTGTCAATTGGCCTAACCACGTGCCTTCTCGCATTATTCTCTGCTGCTAGAACAATTTCTTCACCATATTTTGATATTGGTGCATCCCATTTCGCTGCATCGGTACGACGGTCGTAGTAAGTGGCTTGCAACCATCCCCTAATGTGATCAAGAAGGCCCGTTATTGGTAACTCTCTCGCATCTTTCAAGAGGGAGTTAAAACTTTCCGCAATATTCGTGGTCATTTGATTGTATCTCATCCCACACTGATAAACACGTGACCAATGTTCAATTCTGACTTCTTCCAAGTATTTTTGGACACATATTGGAATTTGGCTCCAAAATTCCTGAAACTCTGTATCACGAAATGCCTTCGCTGCTTTAAGGTAGAGTGGAATAAAGCCGTGATCCTTGAACTTTGTTTTCAAGTTTTCTTGTAGATGGTGGATACAGTAAACGTGGGTTGCATCAGGAAACACAGTCTGTACTGCCTTCAATATGCTCTTGTGTCTGTCAGATACAATCACTAGGGGACTAAGTTGACCAATAGCACGCTCGATTTGCCGAAAAAAGTAGGTCCACGATTCATCGGTTTCCCCCCTCCCAATGCCAAACACTACGGGGTATATTTGGTTGTTTCCATCGATGCCTACTGCAGTTAGGAGCTTTCCACTGAACTTTCCCCTCATGTGGGTCCCATCTACAACCAAAATCGGACAAATAGAGCTCAAGAACCCTCTAATCGTGGATCCAATTGCCATGAACACGTGCTTTAAGTAACCACCCTCTTCCACTTCCAAGTCGAAAAATGAACCAGGATTTTCAATTTTCAACGCTTCTCCAAACCGTGGTAACTATCTGTAGGACTCTTCAGGCGAGCCTCTGGCAAGGACCAAGGCATGTTCTCTAGCCGTCCATGCCTTGTCATAACTCAGATTCACCCCAAACTTTTGTCAGATATCACTTATGATGTCCTTTGGTCTGTAGGAACGACCAACCTCCAAAAATTTTGTCTTCACAATATTGCCAACAACCTAACTTTTGGCCTGCCTATGATCGTGGGTTAGGATCAAGTGTTTGCACGTGTGAATGTTAGAATACTTGGTAACTGTAAGGACATCGCAGCCTTTCTGGACCATAGCTCGGACCCTCCACTTACATTACTCAACAACACACCAAACCTTGAATAGTTTCTTGTTAGACTTCTTAACCCTAAATTCAAAGTTCTCTCTCATCCCTAAAACAGACAGTCTCATCTGCAAGTCCTTCTTAGACAATAATATATCTCCCACTTCTATATCCTTGTAATTAGAGTACTGACCTGGCATTACTGCTGAATTAGATGCACGAGTTGTCGTAGAAGGGTCGGGTGCCATATTAACCGGCATAGCAGGAGTATCGACATTTTGTGCAATTCGAAGTACCTCCTGATGAACCCCGATGTTCTCCTCCATCTCCTGGGCAGTTACATCAGCTTCGTACAAATCTTCCTCGCCACTCTCATGTGCTCCATCTGTATATGTCCCCGGCTCCTCTTCTCCGTAATCTCCCCAATCCTGAAAATCACTGTCCGGGTTAACATCGTCTTCATACTCTCCCCAGTCATGGAAATCATTCTGCGGGATAACGTAGTCAACATCATCCCCAAGGTTATATGCCCCCTCGTTGTCACGTATTGGACTCAGTGACATTGGCTCATTATAAATGGGTGTAAATGGCATGTGTGTGGAAACGGAGGGGATGTGTTGCTCTTGCTCTTCTTTGTATGGGAAGGATGTGGAGGTCGAGGGATTGTGATGATTTTCATTGTGTGGAAAGGGTGTGGCTCGGGATGGTATTTCTTAACTCATGTAATGTGGAATATATGGTAGGACAGACGTATAATGGTATGGTTGATGATTTGGATCCATATATGAAAAGTACTGCACTCCCATACATGGGGTATTTGGTACAGTATATGGAATGGGATATGGACGAAACCCTTGGTTACTGGACAGGGAGGATGGTTTCGGCACAGTGGATACATAAAGGGGACTTGCAGACACTTCCCCCCAAGTCAAAAAACTATGCAAATCTACATCGTTCCTAATCACAAAAGCAGGAGATTTAGACCTCAGTTGAAGCAGACACCTCAAAACAATGTCGTTATCATTCGGACTTATACTACTTATTTCATACACCTGACCTAAGAACTCGTTATAAGAAATTCCCACATCCACGTCTAAGGCCCTCACCTCTCCATCATCGTACTCCTTTTCACTCTCCTTCCACACACCACCAAAACATATCCAAACACGAGGCATCTGCACAAATACAAAAGAATATATAAACAAATGTATGCAACCACGGGAAATTCATAAACATTAAAAAAAAAAGAAAAAAACAAAAAAAATAACCCTAATCTCGGTGATGGCTCGGTCGGGAAAAACTTGATACGGTCGAGAAAATACCGGTTCGGCCGGTCTTCAATATGTATGAATCCCGGCTGGAAAAAATGATGGTTCGGTCGGGATTTTCAAGATGTCCGGCCGAGATTGGACCGGGTTCGACACAGTTTTGACGAAAAAAAACCATTTTAACCACATTCTATTGGATTTTTTGAAACAAAAACGATAGAATAAGGACAAGCAACGTACCTTGTTAAAAAATGAACACTTGCTGTGGATCAAATACACTTTAGTGAAAACCTTGTTGTGGATTCAAGAGAGAAGATGAGGGGTTGGGTGATTGTAGGATGTTTTTTTTTTCAAAATGGGTTTAATGGATGGTTAAGAGTAATGAATGGTAGTTATGATATGGGAAGTTGGTGAAAGTGGGTGAAAAGTTGGTGAAATAATTAATTTTAGTGGTTTTTAATGAATTGAGGGTATAAAAGTAATCTACCATGCATGCTTACATCATCTTCATCATCAAGGAGGTCAAAAAAACCTTTTTCTTAGAAGGGGGTCAAAATTTCAAACCAAAAACTTCAAGGGGTCATTTTTATCATTAGCCCAAGGAAAATACAGAATCTTGAGTAGATTTTTATTCCATGGTATTCTTTTAGGAAGAGCATTGTTGTGGTGGTTGGCTTTTTTGTGAGGTATAGTACAAGAATGCAACCCTTGTTTCTTAATTATTATGCACTCTGTTTGAAATTTTGCCTGCATGAAAACAAAAAAACAAAGTTTATTTATTATTTATTATTTTTTATCACCGATTGGTACTGATGGGGCAGGTTCTACTATCTATTGAATTGATCTGAAACAGTTTGCTTGCAGTAATAACTATATTAATTGTGGTTAAAGTAAAATTATTGAAGAAGAAATCTACTGAAGTTTTCCTGAAGTTTTCCTGTGAGTTAGTTTGGAACTAGAAACTAAAAAATAAGTTCAAATATGGTTTTTGTGATGAATATTTAAACTTTTGATTTTTCTCCATAAATCTTAATTCACTTCTACCTTTATCCTTTTAACTTTTGAAGCTACTTTTTAGTCCTTAACCATAAAACTTGACCTTTAGTCCGTATGCTTTAATCTCTTCCATAACAGTGAGAATGTATACATGCCATAGGTATCATATGTTTCAATTCATGTTATATCATATGTTTTAATAACTTAGAATAAAATTGAAGGACATTGAATATATGTGTAGTTTAATGAAAGTTGAAGGACTGAAATTAGAATTCTAGAAGTTAAATGACCATAATGGAAAATTGATTAAGTTTTGGACCAAAATCAAAATTTTAGAAGTTTAGGGATAAGAATAAAAATTAAAGGACCAAAACAATATCTCAACCTAAAATTTTAGAAGTGTAGGTGCAACTTGAATTGTATTTGTTTTGTAATTTGTTATTGGTTTCATGTTTCTGTACTAATTTACGATATCTTGTATGTTCTCTTCTTTCTAGTTGCCAATTCCAATTTCGATATCGAAAGTTAATCAAGTAGATGCGGCACGACTAAATATTGAAATGCCAGCCATGTTGAAAGAACAACTAGTTAAGGTCTTTGCTTTGATGAAGGTATCCATTGACGGTTGCTTATTATTCTGATATTGAAATGTCTTTCCGTTTGACATGGACTAAATATGAGTCAAGCATGTCATTAAAGAAACATGCTTATAAGATCTAAGTGCGTTACATACCCATTCATGTTTTCGATGTTGTTTTTACAGGGAATTAATCATGTAGGGGCTGGAGGATATGGTCAAAGCTTGTGAGTAACAGATATCTTTGTAATTATTCTTCTTTCTCTAGAATTTTTCTTCACGGAATTGGCTTAAATACATCTTTGTAAGTGATGCATCCTCTTTTAAACTTGTAAATAACTAGTTGTTGATTATGTGTAAGTTTGCTTTGTAAGTGATGCCATATTGAGTTATTTATAGGTTGATAGAAAATTTGTAACTTTGAAGATATTTCCAAATATATATGGTGGGAGATTGATGGTTTATAATTTTGAAATAGTTCACATGGGTTTCTTGTCAATTTAGAATTGTTCATATGGGTTAGTAAGTGTAATCTTGGAATTGTTGATGTGATAGACAATTTGGAAATTTGGTTGTTAGATCTTGAAGGTATATTGTTTATTTGGTTGATGAAATTCTGTCTTCTTCAAGATATCAAATTATTTGAACACAATGCAGGAGATTCAAGGATAATTGAGAAAATATTTATTAGGATTGGAAAAAAAAATGTCATAAAGAAGTATAACAAGTAAAATGCATCAAGAATTAATTGAGTTGATATTCGTTCTATGTCAAGATAATCATGCATTCGACACATAAAAAACGTCAAGTTAAATAAGAAAATGACACATAATAAATGTCAAGAATTTACATACATGACGTTTTATCCATGTCAACGAGTTTCATCCCTGACGTGTTAACAATATCAAGAAAAATATACATACATTTGACCCACATCAAACGTCAAGTTTTGAAAAAAAATGATACATAATAAGTGTCAAGAATTACTATACATGACGTTTATACATGTCGAATGAAAGTATATCTTGACGCTTGAGAAATATCAAGGAAAGTATACCTTGACGCTCATTTTAGGCACCTCATTCTTGACAGTGGCTTCCAGGACGCTTTCAAAAGCGTCAAGAGTGTTAGAATTTGACATTTAATATTTTATTCATTATTTTGTATTTGTTTATGGTTTTTCTTCGTTTATGAGTAGCTAAACGCTTTTGTATCTTTGGATTGAGACTATGCTCTGAATGTTATTGAATCTTGGCTGAGTTTTCTGGTATTTATGTTCTGTTCTTGTTGTATTTTAATTAAGTTTTGCATGTAATCCCGTTTAAACCAATGCATGAGATTAGTTTCTTAGGCTTGACGACCCTAGGAGATTTCTATTTGTGTATTATATTAGTTATTTTTAGATAGCCACTAGGCTGAAGCAAGACAATCTCTACGGAGTGACGACCCTTGATAGGCCTAGGATGCATGCTAAAAGTTGTGTTAATTAGATTTAAATTGAATTTATGTTTAGTTAATACAATTTCGGGCCCATGAACCTAAAGCGGCTAGTTTAAGTAGGTAATTGTGAGGTTTCAAATTACTTATTTTAGATTAGTTAGACATAATTTAGTAGTCATTGCGAGGTTTCGGATGGTTGCTACTTTATGCATGAGGGGTGGCGGTCGATAATGATAATTTAATTAATCATGTTAATTGCAGGGTTCTGGGTTAACGGGTTAATTAAACACAGATTAGTGTAGGGGAGGGTCCTCCGAGTAACCAAGAAGCTAACCGGTCTAATAAAAATCTGCATAGAATAATTTTTAGAGAAAACTAGGAAGCCAAGTGAAATACCATTTAGCCATAAGAAATCCCAATCCAACGATCCTTTTTATGATATTGATTTTCATCTTATTTTTCGCTATTGCATGCTTTATTCTGTTTCCTTTACATTTAGCATTTATTTCATTGCATCCTACTTTTTCCAAAACCCCCTGTTGCATAACCACAAAATCTTTGCATCTGCTAGATCCCCTTCCCTATGTTCGACCCCGACCACTATTTCTATAAAATAGTTATAGTGTCGTGGATTATAAATTTATTTGGCTCGGACCCTTTGACAAGTCCCGTCAGTTCGTCTGAATTTTGAGGAAGGAAGAAGAAAATATGTGAATGAGGGAAAGAAGAACACTCTAGCGGATTTGGATCGAAAGCACATCAATTTCATTAATTTTTCAATTAAAGCATGTTAAGTTTTGTGACCGAAAATAGAGTTCTTGAAACACCAACCTTTTAAGTCCAAATACAAAGAACTCCGTGGATGAATTTGAGTCACAAACGGCTTGTGGACAACCATGAGAGTCTTCCACGTTATCCTCCGGCCTTAGAACGAATTGTGGGATCCGGTTTGGTGATGAATTTGGGAGAGAAAAAACATAAAAGAGAAAGTTTGAGCTGTTGTGTTCTTTGAGAGAAAAAATCCAACATTCACCAAGATTTCATCCAACTTTTCCAACCTCTTCAATCCCATATATATGGAGGAAGGTTGTTGGGTATACTGCAAGCGCACAAGCCACAAGTAATATAAAACGGTAAGGATTTACCGAGTATCAAATCCTCAGGGAATAGTTTAAATTTAGGCAAAATAACTATCTAAGCAATAAAAATACTAGAGGTAGACATTATCTAGGGGTCATAATGCAATGAGAGATGGGGATGAAAAAGAAACAAAGCAATAAAGCAATTTTGATCAAGCAATTTTAATCACAAACGAGAGGGAGATTAAGTCAAATGAGAGGCAGGGTCTTGAATTCCAAAATACAGTCTAATAGTTATTCTAATCACTACGTATTGTGTCCAACTAATTATAAATCTAGAACCTTCTTGCTGACATAGGATCTCCTGTCGGTTTCCCCTAATTCTAATTAACACATTTTAACAACCTAAGTATCCTTAGCGCTATTAAATGAGTTAATTATTAAGTCATGGTTCATTATAGATTTCTAGGCCTAACCAACTACTCTCGTTGTCACTACGAGCAATTAAGCCTAGTTGAATGGGCTATGTTCAGACTTAGTTTCTCTCCATCGAGTTTCCACTAAGTAACGGTTCATTATAAACTTGGCCAGAATTTACAAAGCATTACGAATACCCAAACAAATAACTAGTAAAGAGGACACAATAGGAATTAATCAGAATAACGGTTCAACTATATTTCTTCATTCAAGACCCGAATGCCGAGAGTTTAGCTATACATCGTCAATATAAACACCAAAATTCCCAGCATGTACATGATTAAAACAGTAAATGGACAAGGAAAAGGAATATAAACTAAGCAGACGTCGAATCCCTTGCTTACGCCCTTGATCCGCCGTGATTCAAGCCTCGATCGGAACTCGAACAAGCTCCCGATCATCCCCAAAGATGTCTGTTGGGTTTCCAGAGTGGGTAAAAATGTAGTAAAAGTAAACTCTAGAACACTGTGTGTAACGTCATCAATTTAAGCTGAGGGGCAATTTGGTAATAACGTTGAGGTTGGAGTTGCCCTAGTTTTATTTTGTTTTAAGCCTAGCCGCCAGTCACTTTATTTTTCTCCTTCTTCTTCGTGAGCCTCCCCTTTGCAGCCATCTTCCGTGTGTTTTTCCCTTCATCTTCCAGTCGTGAACGCCGCCAGCCATCTCCCATCGTTTTCTTCTTCTTTTTCGTCCAAGTCGTGAGTCGTCCCACAGCAGCGTCGCGCGTCTCCCTTCTCCGTTCGGTAATCTCCGGCGACGTGAACGTCAAGGGCGGCGTGGTGTGGGTTTTCGAGCAGCAGGTGAGTCCTTCCTTTTTATTTTCTTCGATTGGTTCTGTTCTCGTGCGAAAACATCTTCTCCCTCGCCGATCTCTCACTCCTAGCCCTGTTGTAGCAGCGTAGGTGTGATCAAGTTAGTAGTTTTCCGGCGACAGCACCATTAGGCGCGACCAGCAGCTGTTCAGGGGCGTTTTCTGCATTTTTCCGGTGTTTTAGGTGAGTTCTCGCAGTGGGTAAGTTCGTTTGAGGCTTATGTGGGTTAGTTCTTGCATTTAAACATTTACCCACTCATAGTTCTATCCGTTCAGCAGGCGTTCACTTCATAATTGACGGATCAAGTAGCGGGTCTTCAAGTTTCTGTGTAGTTGAGCATTTTCGGCAGTGGGTAAGTTCTTAAGCTCGAGTTTTTGTTGGTTTTATGGTGCTAGAGGCTTACCCATTAATTGTGGCTCTTGTTTCCAAGGTTTTCTTCGCGTTCGGAATCTTAATTGTCGTTTTGAAGCGGAATTGTTAACCCAGACAACAAGCTTCGTTTCGGTTCTTAGTTGGATTGGATAGAGGCTTGGAAGCTTAGGGGCACTTTATTTTTGTCAAGCTTTCAATCTAGTGTAAGTAGCTTTTGGATGTGAAGTTGTTACCTTTGGATTCATTGTATGCTTACTAGTAGTGAATTGAAGTGTGGATAAGTTTTCATGCTTTGGTCAAATTTTCATTGGTATGCTGTATGCTTTCTTGAATATGGTTTAAGTTTGCTTACTTGGACATGACTTAAGCGATGCTATGCTTGTAGGATTAAGTAAGTATGTTTGAAACGTTTGATTCATGATTTGTTCTGGTTGTGTTCATGTTATGGAGGATGGGTTAAATGTCCATTGGAGTTGTGATTGGAGTCGGGTTGTGATTCTGACTCGATTGTGTTCATAGAAGGGTATATTCTTATTTCCAGGTGCAAGGAAAATTTTTGGGTTCCCTATATGTATGCCGTTATGCTGCCGAATTTTCGGTAGACTCATAGTGGTTTAAGGATCATAATCTTCTTCGAGGAAAGGCTTAGAATAGGGACCTCGACCACGTTTTAGGGCCTCTAGTAGACTTACAAATTCTTTAAGTCTTGCATAGCTAGAGTGTGTTCCTTCCCCATCTCAGGACTGATAGAACTTAGTTGTCAGGCACGTTTACGTGTGTTCTATTAGTTGGCTGTTAGAGCTCAGTTTCAGGCACGCTAGCGTGCGCTCTCTCAGCTCAGGACGGTGTTGAGCTTATGATCAGGCACGTTGTTCGTGTGCCAGTTGGCACCAGGCATGTTTACATGCGTCAGTTGCTCCACCGTATTTTTATCTTTACATTCAGGGGTGTTGTGTTGGGATAGGTGTAGTTCTGCTAGAGGTGGCCAGCTAGTCTCTAGTTTACTTACCTTAACCGACTGACCCACACAACACTCTAGTTGGCACAGGTTGGGGATAGGTTAACACCCTAGATAAAGCATATCCATGTGATCAGTTGTGGCCCTAGGGTTAGACACCCGAAAGTTATATTCAATTAGGTCCCTATGTTCGCTAAGACCCAGAAGTTCAGGACTTCAGTTTCTAGTTAATAGATCTCATGTTTTCAGTTTCGGCTCTTAAGTGGGCTACTTACTGAGTATATTTTTATATACTCACCCATGCTACATGTCTTTCCTTTTCAGGTGGTACTTGAGAGCGTCGGTGATTGGCGAGAGTCGTGGCTTGGCTGGCTATGGGACTACAGCTGCAAATTTTGTCGTTTTCCTTAGGAATTCAATTCCTTTCATTCCAATATCAGTTTCATGTTGAACCTTAGTTTTAAACGATTGTTTTGTTTTCATTCGAGATTTATTCAGATGTTTTCATTTCATTATTTGATTGAGGAACTTATTCACGTTTTGGGCCCTATTTGAATTAAATGAAAAACACTTGTTATTTTCCGCTTTAAAGTTATCAAAGTTTTCCGTACTCATGCATGTAGTAGCGACCTCTTTGTATGTTTTTATCCCCTCTTTAGTCGAGTCGTTACACTGTGCAAGCATACACAATCCGCAGCAAGTAATAAGTATTTATCGAATCCACGGGCCTGAATAGCTCTCACTTTATCTATTTTGGATAACTTTTTAATGGTTTCAAAAGTGGTTAAAATGATTGATTTTGAAATAATGCTGAAGCAAGCGAAATGACAGAACAGAAAGTAAACAAATAAAGCAGACAAATTAGAGACAAACGTTGATCAGGATTTAGTAATTGTTTTAAAAGATGCTCTAGCAATATTATTGATTAGGCAAAACTCTTGCAGTCTTATTAGTAGGATCCTCCCGGAATTCTGGATTTTTTGGAATGTGTTTCAACTCCAATGACGCTCTACCAATCAAACACTAGGCAACTGGCTATCCCGCTTAGTCACTGGCGTTCACCAATACACAATGATCTAGTGTGATTAAATGCCACACACTTCTCAAATCATCCCTGAAACTAAGAAGTGGTATTCATACCGGCTGGGCAGGCAGGCACAAAATATAAATATGCACAACAAATAATCAAGATGCTCAAAACAACATATATTGCATAGAGATTAAGCACGACAATTACATACTTCCTAACCAACACCTAAGTGAATTTAGTTCATGAAGCTCATGATAACACACGCTACAATCTGAGTATGTGCATCCATAATTACAAGAAATTACAAGAAAATACTAATTCCCTTGGTCAAACCCGCAATTGATGGTCTTCTTGAAGTCTCCAATCTTTCTCCTCTATTCGGCTCCCAAGAATGGAAATGATAAATGATCTCTTCCCCAAAAGTGGAATGAATTTGACTTGAACGACTCTTCCCTTTTATAGAATGACGAAAAGCTCAAATTAGGTTGACCTAGACACGTGGATGGCTCTCCTTACTTCTTAAATCCAAGAATAGCTTAACTAACTTCAGTTCATTAAAATGTCTAACGAGCTGTGACGTGGCAGTTTTGCTCCTTGCTTTGCTAGATCACAAATTTTGCTCCCTCAAGTCGCTCAGCAATATATTCTGCACAAAATAACTTCCAAAGCATCCATTCTTCCAAATGGGTTAGAACATGCAATATTCACCTAAAAGCAACCCTATTTAGCACAAATGACACACAAATCATTATAAAACTAAGGCCTAAATAACTCCCTTTTGGAGAGTTATCATACCCCCAAATTTGAACTATTGCGCGTCCCGAGCAATACTAACCAACCTTCCCTTAAGAATTCAAAACGTTAGACAAAGCATAGCTCAACCAAAACAGAGAACCCAATACTACCTTCAACCTTTACCTGAGCATTCTGCAAAACCAAGCTCTGCTGCAGCAAAATAATTCTTCCGGCATGGAGAAATAATCACCACCTTTTAACTCAATCCTAAGAACTCGCCACAGCCTAGCTCTATTATCAGACATATCAAAACACATCTTTAAGGGGTTTATATTTTTGTTTCTCAAACTTAAAGCAACCCTACAGTCATAAGTTCTTAAGCATGGGATGACCCACTTTATGGTGCAGTATACCCTTGTCTCAAACTTATCACCAATTAGGCTAAATACTCATTACTAAGCTAATTATTCTATCCCTTGCTCCTCGGAATGGAGACATTTTATGATGAAGCTCACCTAAGTCTTGGGAGATAGAAAAACTGCTGGATTATCATTCATCCTTCGAAACTTTTGCTCCATGAATTTTCTCAGCAAAATTTTCACAATAAATTTTTTCAGCAAATAATTTTTCTCATTTTTTTCATATTTTCATATTTCCTAGGTCATCTTTTGATGCAAAGACAAACTATGGGTGTCACAAATGTCCCTGGTTACTCAATAACCTAGAAAAATAATAATGAAGGAGAGGAATGCTCGAGCAAAACAATTGGAGTAGCTAAAAGTCCCCCAAACTTAAATTTTTCATTGTCCTCAATGAATCATTATACCCCCAAACTTAAATTTTTCTATCTGAATTTTAAACATAAGCGTGGGACTAGAACTAAGCTTAAGGTGGATCAAATGAGTCAACACTACCTCAGGATCTTCTTGCCGCAGCAACGACCAGGCTAGAAGAAATGCTCAAGCAAAAGGTTTCTGGAGATCAGAATACCTTGATCTTAACTAAGCTAACTAGTCCAAGCTTCAAAAATTCAGAAGAAAATTAGTTAAGTTAGAATTGCGCAGTGCCATAGAACAAAAACAACTATTGGAAATTTCATTAAAAATAAAGAAAGAAATTACATCAGCGGATATATTTTTTTCGGTGACCTAGAAGCAGAAAAATTAAAAACAAGCAAAAACAGAAAAATATGTGGTTAGAAATGCGCGAGCAACAAAAATATTTCAACAAAAGAAATGCGCGCCTAATTCTTCATTCTTCAATCCTCCTGACCAGGATCTTCTTCATCATCTCATTCTCTCTCTACAGGCGGTGGAGAAATCCAAGGGTTCAGTAGGTCATCAGGGAATATTGGCAAGGCCGGATATGGTTTAGAAAAATTAGACTGCAAGGCCACCCTCAACGCGGCATCCCTTCTCTTCACATAATTCCAGAAGGTTTGGAATTGCCTCTCGGCAAACTCCATCCTGCTGGAATGCATCTGTAATTGCTCCTGCATTTGATGGATGTCGCACACCAAACCTCCTTGGGGTGTCTCTTGTGTCCTTTGAAGCCTAGCCAGGTTTGGCGTGTCGATTATTCCCTTGTCCATTAGAGTAACATCATCCGCATTCATTGGAACCCCTGCCCTTTGGCATAACATCGTTATGGTGTTCGGGAAAAACAACTTCTCTATCTTCTTCCGCCAGCACTCATAAATCTCAGTAGAAATAATTTTGCCCACATCAATACTCATGGAACGGAGAATAGAAAACACAAGAAGTACCCGATCTCGAGACACCGTCGAATCATGAGTTGTCGGCAGCAAGCGCAACTTGATGAAGCCCATCCATGTATTGCCTTCGCTCTTCAAATAAGTTGCTTGGAATGTGCGCTTTTCTGTTTTCGACAGTCTCCACTGAGCCCCTTCAATGCCAACTTCCCGGACAGCCGCATTTAACTGATCATTAGATGGTGCTACCATCATCTCATTAAAACCTGCGTGCGGAAAGTCCTGGAGGTTGAACAGAGAATTGATGGCCCCTGGGCTCCAGTCGACGGGCACCCCTCGGACGATAACCTAAAATCCTTCCTGATCATCTATATTTGCATAAAATTCTCGAACAATGTTCGAATTTACTAGCTCCGGCTTTGCGCAGAACTGACTCCAACCATGGTTTGCTATTCTTGTTCTCAAGAAACGTGGCAGATCATCACCAAACCCCCGTTCAAACAGGAAGTCTCTTTTCAGCATCTCTATGTACTTTTCTCGGGCAAGATTGTTGATGAAGCGATTATACGGCAACCGTATTTCCTCAGTATCAATATCCTCAGCTTCAGCCGATGCTTCAGCAATGCCTTTGCCCTTGCCTTCCCTCTGTTCGGGCAAAATTTCCTCCTCTGCTTTCTTTTCTATTTCCTCTCTTGCTTTGTCCTCGGCCTCCTTTTTCTCCTATTCTTCTCTTTCTCAGAATCAGTTGTCGGCGGTGAGGGAGTATCAGTTCCACCTCCAAAAAAAAATTAAAAAAATATTCCACCTCCAAAAAATACAAACATTTTTTGTATTTTTAATTATCCTTTTTACTAATTTAAAATTTAAAATTAATTCAACTAATTAATTTTAAAATAAATTAAAAAAATAATTAATTAAACATTTTAATTCATTATAAATATTTAATTTTAATATCAAATATTAAATTAAATATATTCACCTAATCCCGACTTCTCTCAAACTCGAATTCTTGAATATGAATCCCTATTCTTATGTGAAATATTTAAATCATATTTAAATATTTTCAACTTTCTCAAATTATAGTCTAATTCATAATTAAACTATTACGTCAATAATATGGCATATAATTTATGTTAACTCCCTAAATTGAATTTGAACGATTCAAACTCTATCATCACACTATTCTAAGGTTTAGTCTGTATGAGTTAGCGGAGGACCTAAAGGACCTACAAATCATGGGCTCCAACGATCCGAGATTAATTTGGCTAAACTCATTAACCTAGTTAATCAACATTCTTTAACTACCGTGACACTCCACTATAGCTTGATAGTTGTACTTTCCTCACTGTAGATATATTTTTGTCCACCCGATATAACCATGATTAGTAAGTCGATCCTTCACATGTTGTTCGTAACTACAACTAGGTCAAATGTCCGTTTTACCCCTGAAGCTATCTCTTGTTCCTCAAGTCCCACTGATTCTCTAATGAACAATTGGTTTGTGGTCCAACCACCAAACCGAGTCCCTCTCGAGCCAATGAGAGGGTGGGGCTCATTGTTCAAGACTTGGAGTCAGCACTTAAGGGAACAACCTTTCTACTATCCCTAATAACGGGTAGGAGTGAATTTCATCTTGCAGGACTATGTCCCCAACTATTTACCCGTTCTTATCCCTGAAATTGGGGGTTTATTGAGTCAGCAAACTCGGGTCACTCTCACCCATGCAGATCTAAGGATAAGCCCAAATAAACAGAAGTTCATAGTTAGCTCAAGATTAAGATCGAGTTACCTAGGTCATCACATGAAAAAGTCAGTCTCAACAGTAAACTGTGTTATTAAGCGAGAGTGACTTATTTCTCGGTCCTGGTTTTATGCAAACTCATTGCATAGGACGCTCCCACTCACATGTCTCCACATGAACGATTTAGAATCACATCGTTTGTACTAACTACAAAGTGAGCCACGTCTCATAGTGTCCCCAAGATAAGATATCCAGCCCTATCCCTATTCTATTGACCGTTTTGGCTATTACTCGAGCCTGATCCACTTTTATGTTTCCACATAAAACTCATGTATACATACTATAACCATGGATCTTAGTTTATTGGATTTGGGTTATTTATCGTGCAATTCACTTATTTAACAACTTAAGTGAATAAATCTCAATAACGACTTTATTGAACAAGTATACAATTTGTTTACATTCACTATCTACGAGTTTTAGGGCACCAACCTCAACACAAGCAACATGTCAATTGAACACACACTCACACTACCACCAAATTATAGAAAGGCTTTGGAGGTTAGTGTTTTTTCTGGCTTTTCTATTTACTTACCTCTGCGATAATGCTCCCAGTTCTTTTACCCAAATTTTAAGTAAAATTTTGCCATATATTTTCATCAAGCTTTCAAGTTTCAAATGACATATTTTACTCTTAGCTCCAACCTTATGGTTAATCATTGGTTATACTTGAGCTTTGTTAAAAACTCTCATTTTAATTTTTTATTCACAATAATGAACATGTATTGCTTCATATATCTTTAAGCCAATTTAATTTTCATATCACACTGTTGGGCTCTTAGAGTGAGTAAAAATATGGTATAAAAAAAATAACTCTAGAACTCTGTGCAAGTATACACAGTCCGCAGCAAGTAATAAGTATTATCAATCCAAGGCCTGAATTAGCTTCCATTTTATCTATCTTGTATAATTCTTTAATGGTTTCAAAGGTGGTAAAAATGATTGGTTTTTATAAAAATAATGTTGAAGCAAAAGAAATGACAGAACAGTAAATAAACAAATAGACAGACAGATTAGAAACAGGCGCTGGTCAGGATTTAGTAATTGTTTTAAAAGATGCTCCAGCAATATTATTGATCATGCAAACTCTCGCAGTATTATTAGCGGATTCCTCCCGGAACTCCGGATTTTTTGGAATGTGTTTCAACCCCAATGAAGTACGACCGATCAAGCACTAGGCAACTGGCTATCCCTAGCTCAGTCACTGGCGTTCACCAATGCACAATGATCGTAGTGTGATTAATCGCCACACACTCTCTAAATCATCCCTGAAACTAGAGAGAGGTATTCATACCGGCTGGCCAAGCGGGCATAAAATAGAAATGAACACAACAATTAATTAAGATGCATAGAATCAAAATTTATTACTAGAAATTAAGCACGACAATTACATGTATCCTAACCAACGCCTAAGCTACTTAGTTCATAATGTGCATGGAAACGCACGTTACAATCTGAGTAGGCATGTCCATAATTACAAGATAATAAAAGGAAATACTAATCTCCTCGATCGGCTTGCAATGATGGTCTTCTAGGTGGTCTCCAATCTCTCTCCTCTATTCGGCTCCCAAAAGTGGAATGAACTTCCCAAGAATGGAATGTTTTCTCCCAAAAGTGGAAATGAATTTGATTTGAGACGGCTCCTCCTTTTATAGAGTGATAGCAAGCCCTAATTAGGTCAATCTAGACACGTGGATGGCTCTGCTTGCTCCTTTATCCCGAAAATAACTCAACAGAATTCGGTTCATTAAATTGGCTAACGAGCTGTGACATGGCAGTTTTGCTCCCAGCTTTGCTGCAGCACAGAATTTGCTCCCTCAAGTCGCCCAGCAACAGATTCTGCACAAAATGATTTCCAAAGCTTCCATTCTTCCAAATGGGTTAAAACATGTAATATATATCTAAAACCAACTCTATTAAGCACAAAAGACACACAAATCAATATAGAAATGAGGCCTAAATAACTACCTTTTGGACAGTTATCACAAACTTAAAAAAAAATCATCCTACTTCAAGTAAACCCATGTTACAAGCTACATATATCAAATTTAATACCAAGTTTGAAGTGGGATGTTTAAGATTTATGTTAAATACAACATAAGAACTTAACACAAGACAAAAAAAAAAAAAAAAATACAAGTAAAATGTATGGTATCCACGAAAACTAGGTAATGAAACACATTAAAACTTTATTTCTTCTCAGACACCTCTTCCAGAACTTCAGGCAAATACATCCATCAAACAAAAGCAAGTCCTATTTTGCAAAATCAAACAGCTAAGATTAGTAGCAAGCTAATGTAACTATAGCCAAAACTATAGATCACAGAAGAACAATCAATATTTTTTTCCCTTCCCTCTAAAAATTCATTCAAATTAACCAACCTCCTCACTGTGACCAAACAAAGATTGAAAAAATCATCAAACAAAACCTATTTGAAACCATATTTGAACAAATCAATAGGAAAATTATTGAAAATCAAAATATGCAGGTTGAGAAATTCCATATTGTTGAAACATAAAGCTTTCAGCTCCAAGGTGTATCACCCACACACAGAATGTAAACAGAGATAAAAGAGAGGGAAGAGAGAATTTGGACACGAGAGTTATAGTGGTTCGACACTAGGTCTACATCCACTTTTGGAACCAGAGAGAGGGGACTTTATTAAGGGAGTTTCCAGCAATTACAAGATGAGATAGTACTCATTCAATCGATGCCAAAGCCTTAAAAACAGAGGAGTATTTATACATAACTGATACATCCAAGGACGAGGTAAGACACGTGTTTTTCTTGATCGGTATAACAGACTTAATCCATGTAGGTGACACTCTGGCAGCCACGTCAGAAGTCTTTGGTCAAGAATATTCTGAATATGAGTATCAAATTCCAACAATCACCCTCTTTGATACGAGTATACTGGATTTTAAACTAGATTTGCACCCTCTCAGCTGGTATATATTTGATAAATGGATTGGATTATCCATTTTCAAGCTTCACCAATTCACACAAGTATTCCAGTCGGTTACCAGGAAAAGATTTTGTTAGCATGTCTGCTGGATTTTGTTCTGTTCCAATTTTCTGCAGCTGAATTTTTCCTTCTTGGACAGCTTCTCTAATGAAGTGAAAACGGACATCGATATGTTTTGTGCGGTCATGGAATGCAGGATTCTTTGATAGAGACAAAGCGCTTTGACTATCACAGTGAATTTTAACCTTAAATTTTCTTGCAAACATTTCTTCTATGCTTCCTTTCAACCAAAGTGCTTCTTTAATTGATTCGGCCAATGCAATGTATTCAGCTTCTGTGGAGGATAGAGTCACGACAGATTGCAAGGATGATTTCCAACTTATTATGTTACCGTACAGAGTAAACAAATAACAAGTCAAGGAGCGTCTCTTATCCAAATCCGCTGTGTAGTCTGAGTCAACATAGCCTTCAATGTAGTCTTCAAGCTGATTTGTTTTGGTGTAGAGAAGTCCCTTTGTTTGAGTACCTTTTAGATACCTAACAGTCCACTTAGAAGCTTCCCAATGGGGCCTCCGTGGGTTGCTCAGAAATCTGCTGATCACACTTAAAGGATGGGCCAAATCGGGTCTGCTACATACCATGGTGTACATTAAGCTTCTCACTAGATTGGCATATGGAATATTGCTCATCTCTTTAACTTTAGCTTCAGTGACAGGGGATTGAGACATTGACAGCTTGAAATGTTGTGCTAAGGGCGTTTTCACAACTTTGGAGTCTTCCATGTGGAACTTTTTGATAAGTTTTTGACAATAGTCGGGCTGAGATATGAAAAATGTGTTTCTGCCTCTGTCCCTTAGTAGTTCCATGCCTAGGATTTTCTTAGCATAGCCCAGATCCTTCATTTTGAATTCCTTGCGCAGTGCTATTTTAAGCTTTTGGATCAAAGATTTGTTAGTAGAAGCAATTAATTAAATATCATCTACATAGAGAAGAGTTAGAATATAATCCTTGGAAGAGATATGTTTTCGATAGACCCAACTGTCATATGACCCTTTTTCAAAACCTTGAGATAATATGAAAGTATCAAAACGTTTGTTCCATGGTCTTAGGGACTGTTTGAGACCGTAAATTGACTTCTTTAAATGGAAAACCAAGTTTTCTTTTCCTTGTTCCACAAAACTTGGTGGTTGCCTCATAAAAATGGTTTCTTCAAGGTTCCCATAAAGAAAGGTTGTGGTTACATTCATTTGCTCTAATTCTAAGTTATATTGGGTGACTATTGAGAGCAATATCCTAATGGATGTGTGTCTAACAACCGGTGAAAATACTTCAGTATAATCCAAACCTTCTACTTGACTAAACCCTTTAGCAACTAAGCGTGCTTTATATCTAGGTTTTTCATGAGGGTTAAGACTAGGTTTGATTTTAAAAATCCATTTGCAATCTATGACCTTTTTATTTTCAAGCTTCTCAACTAAGGTCCAGGTCTTATTCTGATAAAGGGATTTAAGTTCTTCATTCATAGCAGCTAACCAATACTTACTGTCATTGGATTTTACAACTTTCAGGTATGTAGATGGCTCAGAACTGAAGCTCTCGGTATAGCAGTTGAATGCATACCCAACAAAGTCTGGATTATCATATCTTGTTGGCCTTCTGATTTCACGCCTTGTCCTGTCTCGTGCAAGTTGATAGTTTGATGGATCATGAGTCTCTTGGACTTGTTCTAACTCAGAAGTAGGTTCATCTTGCTGTTCAGTTATGTCCTCATGTCCTTCCAAAACAGATTGGTTAATAAAGTTTGGATCATAGTTAGTAGAAATCGGCTGCAACTCTATCTCAAAAGATTCAGAATCAATAGTATTATTTTCTATCCTTTTCCAAGGCATATCTTCCTCATTAAAAGTGACATCACGGCTTACTATACACTTATGATCCCCTGATTCTAAGGACCAAAGACGATAGGCTTTAGTACCTTTTGGATAGCCTAAGAATATGCATTTTAAAGCCCTCGGTTCCAGTTTATCTTGTCTAGTGTGAGCATATGCAGCACAACCAAATGTTCTTAAGTGTTTTAAGTTTGGAGGGTTACCAGTCCATAACTCTTGAGGTGTTTTAAAGTTTAATGCAGTCGAGGGGCTCCTATTTATAACATAAGCAGCAGTGTTTAAGGCTTCACCCCAAAAAACTCTAGGAAGATTAGCATTTGACAACATGTTTCTTACACGTTCAAGCAATGTTCTATTAAAACGTACAGCTAGACCATTTTGTTGAGGGGTTCTAGGAGTGGTTAAGTGTCTAGTTATTCCTGAAACTTTGCAAAGATTTATGAATTTTTCATTTAGATATTCAAGACCATTATCAGTTCTTAGGTATTTAATCTTGCTGCCTAGTTTATTTTCTATGCGAGTTTTCCACTCAACAAAAGTTTCATAGACTTCATCTTTGCTTTTTAGTAGGAATACCCAGATTTTCCTTGAAAAATCATCAATAATAGACAGAAAATATCTTGCTCCCCTATGAGTTCTTATCCTAGTCGGCCCCCATAAGTCAGAGTGTATATAATCTAGCCTATTTTCTTTTATATGTGCAGCAGTTTTAAAGCTATGTCTAGCTGATTTACCAAGTGCACAGTGCTCACAGAAGGTTAACCTTGAGAGATTTTTATCACCTATTAGCCCTTGTTTATGTAGGTGCTTTAATCCCTTTTCACTAATGTGGGCTAGCCTTTGATGCCATAGTTAAGTATTTCTCACATTTTGGTCAGTTACTGCATTATTCTCACCAATTAAAGTGCTTCCTTGAAGAACATAAAGACCATTTATCAGTTTTCCAGCAAGTTTTGGAGAGTTATTCTTATACAACTTTAGGATTCCATTTTCTGAATGATAGTTGAACCCTGCTTTGTCTAAAGTTCCTAAAGAAATTAAATTTCTTTTAAGACCAGGTACATATCTAACAAAAGATAAGAGTTTTTGTGAACCATCCGCTAGTTTTAGCATTATTGAACCTATTCCCTTAACAAAACACGTCTCCCATTACAACTTTACCTCCCTCAAGTTCATTAAGTTCAAAGAAAAAATGTTTACAAGGTGTCATATGAAAAGTGCAGCCTGAGTCTAAGATCCACTCATTCAAACTCTCTTTATCAGTTACCACCAAAACCTCAGCTGATTCATACCCCTCATGTAGGTTTATTGTGGTCTTATTATCGGTTTTATGTTGTCTATTGGCTTTCCTTTTAAGTTGTGGGCAATCCCATTTGGTATGTCCTTCTTTACGACAGGTAGTTACACCTAGGTTGATTATTATCATTTGAGGAAGAGCATTGATTAGTATTTTGATGGTTCTTGTTGAAGTTTCTGTTATTCTTTTGATAGGTGTTTTGTCCTCTTTTATTATTATTTTGATTAGGTTGTCTTTGATTATACTGGTTGTTATTATGATTATTATGGCCTTGATTTTGGGCATTTCGATTATGTTGAAACTTCCCTTTATTATTCTTTTGTTTGTCTTTGACAAATAGGGCTTCAGAATCTTTTTTCTCAGTTTTAATCTCAAGGTCTCTCATTCTTAAAGCTTCTACAATCTGGTCTAAGGTCAGTTTTTCCCTTCCGTATCTCATGGCTGATTTAACTTCTTTATAAGCCTCAAGTAAAGAATTTAGAAGGATTACAGTTTGGTCTTTAACATTAACTTCATCTCTAGCATTAGCTAATTCAGTGCATACTTGGTTAAAATCATCAAGATTCTCATCTAAGGTTTTTGAAGTGTCCATTTTAAAAGTAAAGAGTCTTTCTTTTAGAAAGATTTGATTAGTTAGTGTTTTTGGCATGTACAGTTCAGATAATTTGGCCTAGAGTTCACTAACATTCTCAATTTTATTTACCCTACGCAGAACGTTGTCGGCTAGATGTAGTATAATTGAACTGTACGCAATTTCACACATCTCTTCTATATCTTCCTTAGAGAGAGTTTTAGGCAACTTACCTGGTTCAAGGAGTGCTTTCACTACCTTTTGTTGAACGAGAAGTGCCTTCATCTTTGTCTTCCACAAATTGAAGTCACCTTTGCCGTCAAATTTCTCCAGCTCTACTTTCGCAGCCATCGTCTTTGAGCGGACAAAGCAGAGTAAGTCTCTTTTCGACTTACGACAGAATCAAATTTGATTTCCAAGATTTCTACAACGATTTTTCTGGGTCTTTGATGAGCTTTACTCGAACAACCCAATCTTGATTTCAGAAAGACTTCAATTCCGGAAGCTTTGACCAATTCTTTAAATAAGAATCCTTCAATTAGGACTCTGATACCATTTGTTGAAACATAAAGCTTTCAGCTCCAAGGTGTATCACCCACACACAAAATGTAAACAGTGATAAAAGAGAGGGAAGAGAGAATTTGGACACGAGAGTTATAGTGGTTCGACACTAGGTCTACATTCACTTTTGGAACTAGAGAGAGGGAACTTTATTAAGGGAGTTTCCAGCAATTACAAGATGAGATAGTACTCATTCAATCGATGCCAAAGCCTTAAAAACAGAGGAGTATTTATACATAACTGATACATCCAGGAATGAGGTAAGGCACATGTTTTTCTTGATCTGTATAACAGACTTAATCCATGTAGGTGACACTTTGGCAGCCACGTCAGAAGTCTTTGGTCAAGAGTACTCTGAATATGAGTATCAAATTCCAACACATATCATTCGCCAAATCTAAAAAGAAAGAAGAAAATTGAACAAAATTGGTTCCAGAACAAGTAGTCAAATCTATCAGCAATAGAATTTTATCATATCAGCGATAGAATTTTATCGCTAATAGAAGTCTATTAGAGAAAAGGAAAAAACGAAGAAGAAGGAGAAAATGCGCGCTAAAATCAAATGAGGGGTAAAACATAAATTTAAAAAAATCATTAAAAAATATTTGAATTCTATTGGCGATAGAAGTCTATCAGCAATAGAATTCTATCACTGATAGAGTTATATCAATGAAAGAATTCTATAATTCTATCATATCAACGATAGAATTATATCGTTGATAAAAGTCAATCAGAGAAAATGAAAGAAACAAAAAAGGAAAAAACAAAGAAGAAGGGGAAAATGCGCGCTTAAAATCAAATGAGTGGTAAAATGGGAATCTAAAAAAATCATTTAAAATATTTTGAATTCTATCGGCGATAGAAATCTATGAACGATAGAATTCTATCACTGATAGAAGTCTATCAGAGAAAAGAAAAAATGGGAAAAGGAAAAAATGAAAGAAAAAGGGGAAAATGCTCGCTAAAATCAAATGAGGGGTAAAACATGAATTTAAAAAATCATTTAAAATATTTGTCATATTTGCAATTTCTTTTAAAAGTTGTTATATTTGCTATTTTCTTATTTAATTTAGCCACCCATTACAATTTTCTAAAATAAAATGTAACAGAAATAACCAAATACGAAATGAGAGACAATATAGTGTAGAAGTAAAGATTTCTTTTTTTTTTTTTTTTTTTTTTTTGGAGTTTAATAACATTGGAGGTGGGGGGATTCAAACCTCTAATCTCTTGGTCGAGAGTACATGCCAATTACCGCTGAGCTATACTCGTTTTGACGGTAGAAGTAAAGATATTAATCATTTATTCTTTTAAAAGTGCATATGAGTTTTACGCACAACTCATTAATCCATCATGGATATTATTACAATCATGCATGGATGAGTTATTATCCACTAATTATAGCAAAAAATTAAGGTGAAATTTGTAGGGGCAGGGTCCCGACGCAGCGAAAGAGGTTTTGGGAACAATTCGCAATTTAATTTAGAATCATGAAATACCAAAACACTAGCAACATACATACAATCATAATCTAATGAATATCTAGATTAAGCATGTTGAAAATTTATAGAATCTAATTCTAATTTACATAAAGTAACAAGTTACTTACTCTTGTTGATGACTCAGATTAAATTCACCAACTGTTTGAGAAATAATCACGAACAATTTGGAACACTACCACAAGGAAACACTGGTATTCTCTGGAGAATTTAAGGCCAGGGCAGTGGGAACCTTCTTCTTGATTTTAGGGAGAATTCAATGAATTCAGAGTGTGGTGAATAAATCAACTGGGAGGCATTCTATGGCTTTATATAGGATGTCATATCCATTTCCTATTCGTAATAGGTTAGGGATATATTTAATTAATTAATAATTAATTACTTTTTCCAATTGTAATAGGATTGAGATTTATTTAATTAAATCAATTAATTAAATCATATTTAAATGAACATCTCCCACATAACCTATAGTTTTAATATGAATCTAATTCATATTAATATTTGAACTCATTCAAATATTTAATTAATTTTGAATCATATCCAAAAATTAAATTTATATTATAATGTATCATTATACATTATATTATTTCCCTTATTAAATAAGACTTAATTTCCTCAATTACCCTTTACGAGCCACCAGTGGAACCTAATGAACCTATAGATCAGAAGCTTCAACGATATGAGATTAATTGGCTAAACTCATTAACCAAATTAATCAATGTTCGTTAACGTTGTGGGTACACTCCACCATAGACCCACAGTTGCACTCTTCTCACTACAGAATATTTCTGTGTCCACGGATATAGACCAATAACAGCAAGTTAGTCCTTCACGAGTGTTTGTAACACCAACTGGGTCAAATTACCGTTTTACCCCTAGGTTACCTCTATGTCATTGAGTACCAGTGCTCCTCTAATGAACAACCTGTTTATGGTCCAACCAATAAACAAAAACTTCTCTCGTGCCATTGAGAGGGTAGGGTCATTTGTTCAAGGCCCGAAGACATCACTTAAAGGAACACTCATCTATTTATTCTGAAGTCGGGAAGGAGTGAATTCCATCTCGTGTGATTATGTTCCCAGCCACCCACTCAGTCTTGTCCCCAAAATGGTAGGCTTATTGAGTTGGCGATCTGGTCATTCTCACCCATACAAATCAAAGGACAATCCCTCACAAATAGGAGTTCATAATACACTCAGGATTGAGACTAAGTTGCCTAGGTCATCCTAGTGAAATAGAAACCTTACTAGTCAATGGAGTTACATCTAGCGGTTACTATTTCGCGGTTTGATCTTATGCAAACTCATTGCATAGTATACCCCCACTCATGTGTCCTTTACACGAACGCGTTGGATCATTTTTTTTTGTATCAAATACAAAGTGGGTCGTATCCATAATGTTACCAGGATAAGGTACCCAACCTTATCCCTATACTATAGACCCTTTAGGTTGTATCTTGAACACTGATTCCTGTATGTCTCCACATACTGTTCAAGACTCATGCAACAACCTAGGATGTTAGTTTATTGGATTTAGGATTATTTAAGACAAAACAACTAATAATTTCATAACTATTTATAGAATAACAATCAATGACGCTTTATTGATAACAGTCAATAGTTTACCTTTACTATCTACGAGTTTTAAACATAAAACCCAACAAAATCTATATACTCATACAAATTAAATTAAGTAATCAATGACGCTTTATTGATAACAGTCAATAGTTTACATTTACTATCTACGAGTTTTAGGACATAAAACCCAACAAAATCTATATACTCATACAAATTAAATTAAGGGTGTGTTTGGTTTGACTTTTCAAGTGTTTAATTTTGAAAAAATAATCATTTTGAAAAACAATTTAGTATTTGGCAACCACTAAAAATGACTTATTAGAAAATGAGATTGAGAAATAAATCATTTTGAGAGAAACTAACTTTTCTAAACAGACTTTTTAAGTATACAATAACTTGGGTATAAAAACACTTTGAGAAAATGTAACCAAACATTTGAGTATTCAAATTCTAAACGATTTTTATACATGTTTTTAAAAACTGTATTCTTGAAAAACATTTAAATTAAAATGTATTCCAAACGGACTCTAAGCTTACAACCAACTTGTTTACGAAATCATAATAAATTTTTTTCTCAAAAATTTTGACAAAAATTCAACTGTAGTGTTGTTATTACTGAAATCTGATCAATTTAATATCAAAGACATTTTTTAATTCATTAAATGCACCTGCCTAATATTTTTTTAACACCTATTCAAACAAACAAATGTAAAAATTGTTAAGCTTATTCAAGCTGAAAATTTCAAACGTATTCAAGTCAACGTAAATATTGCAATATTTATCTAATTTAACATACAATTTGATGATATCGAAAGTTTAGGATAAAAATTGATCCACCTATTTATTTATTTTTTTTTTTTCCTATAATTAACATTTCAAAAGATACTTTCTTACATGTTCCAAAACATCAATAAACTGACTACAACAATAACAACACAAAAATTGTAAACCACCTTCACTACAACAAATTGCACTTTTGATGTCGGACAAAAAAAATGCACTGGACTTTTGATGTCGGACAAAAAAATGCGCGGGACATACAATGTCGGACGCCTCAAGAAGTGCGCTGAAAATTTATCTCTCTTCGAAGAAGCCCTCTTTCCCTTGTTGCGTCGTTCTCTCTCTCTAAGCGTTTTCCCACTTCTCACCGATGGTGACTGGATGTTCCTCTCACCGGTGTGAAACCTGATGGTTTCAACTCTTTGTTCATGAAATCAATTTTCTTCCTTCCTCATCGGATCTGTCATTCCTTCAAGTTCCTGTAATTTCATTCCATTTCAAATCCAGAAACCCTAACCAATGGAACCTCAGAACAACCATCGCTTCTTCAGCTCGTCCAAGGTGGGCCACCACCTTGTCTCTCATCTCCATCTTCTTCCTCTCGATCTTCTCTTCCTTGGCTCGGAACAATGCGAATGCCGATCTCGAAAGCTCCACGTCTTGATCCTCCCTCACTGGACTCCCAATCGCATTCACATGGCTGCTTATCATGCCCGAGTTCTTCATTCTCTGCATCTACTACTGTTGCGCCTCCTAACTCTCTGTCTCGACGTCGTCATGGCCTCTCGCGAATGATGATTCTCTTTCTCCGTTAGGTGGTCATACCCAAAGTGTCGCAAGGCTTTAAAGGTATGTAACCTCTCCATTTGCTTTATCTTTAGCTTATTACTTCTCAACAGACATTCCAATAGATTTGAAACTGACCTAATTGTCAAGCAATAGAGAGATTTCACCTGTGCACTCTGCTGTTTTTGTTGTGAAATTTGGATAAAAAATACAATTATCTTTACTCAAACGCCTAATTGATTAGAATTGATTTTACAGATTGTTTTTAGAACTATTATTTTATTTTATTGTTTTTGTCTTGCAATTTAAAAACAGCCAAACAGAGTTACCAAATTGTGATGGAGAGTTTACTTTTGCTTTGGGTCAAAGAAGTGGAATGGCATTGGTTTTGTGGCAATGATTTTTGGGGGATCCTAGGAATTGAAATAGAGGTGCATGGAATGGAAGTTTTGTATTGGAGTAAGGTGTTACCAACACTGAGTATGAAATGAAAAGAGTGAGAATGGGAGGGGAAAAAGCCTTAAGAAGCAAGACTGAGTTGGAGAGATGGGTAACAGTAGAACTGCAGGCTGTACTAGTGTTATGTCATTTGTAGACACTGCGAGGAAGAGTTCTCTTCATTAGAATATCAGGGACGATGATCTTTTGTTAAATGTTAGGTGCTCTAGCTTGATTGTTTGTTTGGTGTATTTCACCGTCATTCTTGACTGATAACCAAGATTACTACCTTCAACTTTGTTGTCATTATTCTTTAGTGTTTGTTTGTATGGCTATTATAATACCAAGAATTAAATTACTTTGTATCTTAATCTTATTCTTATGCAAAGCAATTGATAACAAAAAAAAAAAAAAAAAAAAAAAATCAGGTATTAGAATTCCCCTTTATCAATTTGGTAGACATTCTCCGCTGGATATTACTTCCTTCAACGCGCCTTCATGTGTTAGTTCCTCTGGAAGAACAAACCATATTGGAGTCCCTACTTCTTGCCACGGTATGCTAATATGCTTTAAAAAGGCCTTTTTATTTCTTGGTGTTTTGGATGTATGTATAATGGTTCGTCCACATTGCAGTGAGAAGAGGGATTGTCTGAAGGTGTTTTTAGATATGATGTGACTCTATCTGAAATTAAGGTAACGTAAACTGCACTTTCTTTGAATAAAACCTCATTATTCATGCCTGGAAATAAGCTGCTTGAAAATGAAAAATTGCTGAGACCTAGGGGTTTTAACTTTTTTTTAAAGCTTTTGCAGGTAATGATGGGCAGGAGAAAGTTCCTTGCATAGCTGAATGAAAAACTGGACCAACACTTCTCTGTCCCAGTATGAAGAGAAAAGTAAATGCACCCAAGGAAGTCTATTTAAAACTAATTGGTTGAAACGACAAGAGGAATTTGGACTTATTGTGGTTTTTTTTTTTTTCTTCTCGCTGAAACATTGTTTGTTAGGCCTAAATTAAGTTTTTCATGCTTGCCACACTGGCTTTGTGATAATGTTAAACCATATCAAAACCAATTTTCTTTAAGCATCGTTTACAAACGGAGTTGATCTTGCAAGCCAGCTGAATGGCTACTACGTCGAGGAAATTACTGATACCGAGTTCTTACAAGTATGTTTTGGTTTTGTTTATCGTTGTTGATGAAGTTTGAGAAGTCAATATTGGGTTTTGGAAGTTAAATAATGGTTTTTTTTCTTAAGTTCACTTTGCCAGTGAAGACTTCTTTGGTTTTGATAAGGTGGGCGTAGGCAGAATTTGTTTTTGCAAAGCTATTCTTCTCCACCAGCAGATCGTCCAGCAGCTTCACATCTTCAAATTTCCCGTTGCAAGATTTTTTGACATTTCAAAATATAGAAGATCTTACAAGTTACCAATCCAACCAGGAATTTCACCTGATATATGATTCTTTAATATGTCCAAGACAATTAAGTTTATTATATTTTTGGATCTAATGAATCATTGTATTACGTATTCGGTGGAAATATTATCATACGAGCTAGCTTATTACAGGATACACCTGATGGAAATCAGGATTCAGCTTTGAAGAGGTTATTTTTCAATCTTAGATGCTCCTCTTGTAACAACTAACTGATATAACAAATAAGTGTTTGCTAACCAAACATGACTGGTTTTTTAAGGGAGTGTATGGAAACTTGGTATTGAGAATTGAGACAAGACACTTTATTATATTTTTGGATCTAATGAATCATTGTATTGTGTATTTGGTGCTATTCTTTAGGGTTGTGCAACTATGGGCACTCTCACCAAAGAGGATGCCGCCTTCATTTGTGTAGAGGCTACTGATGCGATTCCTAAAGGAGGGTCCACATTTCAGGTTGGTGAACTAATGTTTATATCGAATGCAATAATTGTTTTCAATAAATTTCACTTATCTTCTGAAGCATATTGAATTATATATCTTTGAAGTCGAGTCTCGAATTGTCTTGTATTATTCGGCCTTTTTTTTATGTCTAGTCTATGACTAGTAACTAATTTGGTATTTTTACTGAGAAGAATAGAAGAAGAATGGTTCTGCTTTTCTTACTGCTATGTGACTTGTCTTTTTTGTTACCTTATACAAAATTAATGTTTGACTTAAAAATGGAAAAAGTATCAAGGTTAAGAAACTATAATATACAACAGTGTAAGGTAAGAAGGAGAAATCACAATTGCCCTAGTGGTAATAAACGTAAATGTGGGCCAATTCTTACTATTTTGGAATTTGTCAACCTAGGACTAATTGGGAACTAATTGTGATAATTGTGATGCTGCAGATGTGTTGTTCGTGTGTTGCTAATCAATGTGTTTTGGACTCTGTGTTCCTTTCATCAATAAGTCTATAAAAACTAGGTTGAAAATTTTAAATTAATAGTTGATTTTTTTTTTTTTTTGTGTATATTGTTCTTGTAACTTCGATAAGAAATCGTCTTTTTGACCAATTCAGGTCGTTAGAGCATGAATTATCTTTTATTTTGGTGTATTTTCAAGCCCTATATTTTGTAGTTCTGTTGATGAGGTTAAAGTAACAAGGCTTAATTTCAATGTCCAAAATCTTGATAAAGTCTGATGGCCTTCTCCAAGTTAGTGTTTCTTTCTAGTTCTTCCAGGTACTTGTATTACAATTAACGTGTAATTCAACTCAATGATTGATTGTTCAGTTTGTACCCTATTGTTACAGGAAATTCTCATTTGATTATTTGATTTATCCAATTCATCATGTACAGGTTTGAAAGTTCTCCTACGATAATCCATTGCAAATATTTTAATTAGAAGCTCCAGACTATTCCATAATTTGACTTTCTTTTGAATGATTGTGGTACCTTAACTCTTTGTCTCAAATGGTGGTCCATTTTTCATGCCTTGTTGGTATTTTGGGTTCAAACTTGCAATGTATAGTGAATAATGAATTGTGCCACATTTTTCGATGCTTGTGATCTTTCATTTCCATGTGGTTTTTCTTCCAATGTTGTTGTGTCAAATGCTAAAATTTGATTAAACTTACTTTGCTTGATGTTAGAGAATATCACTATGGCGTACTTGAATCCATTGTTCATGCCCTTCTTGAATGATCTTTTATTTCTGTTTTCTTTTCCCTTCAGTTTAGTTGATGTGTGAGAAGTATTTTCTATTTCTCTTCTTTTACATACAACTAGTTGCATTCAATTGTTGTTTATAAAGGTTTATTCTTTCTGTTTTTTTTTTTTTTTTATAGGATTTCATGTTGAAGGACACAATCTTTTGCGGTGTATTTGATGGTCAGAGACCATACATCAATCAGTACTCGTTGAAGAAATAGAAATTCCCATATTTTTTTGGTCGTCTCGTTGCTCAAAAAGTGAGGGATAATGCCTATAAAGTTGTTGTCTCCTTCTAGTCTCCTTAGTTGTGTACTTATTTTTGTTTAGTAATTTTACTTTTTCTTTGTAAATTGGACCATGGATGTGATTTGGGATGGATGGAAAGTTTCATGTATTATATGCACTATTATATTTTATTAATGGAATCCATGCTCGTTAAGTTAGTTGTTGTGTAAAAATACTTTCGGGATTTTATTTTGTGTATATGTTGAAATTCTAGTTTATTTACAGGTTTTTACAAAATGAAGAAATAGTATTGTTGGTTAGCCACGTGTGCAACCAACAATTTTTTTTTTTAATTTAATGTCGCACATTTAATGTCGGACACTTTTAATGTCACAACTTTTAATGTCGGACAATGACTGACATAAAAAACTGACCGACTTTTAATGTCGGACAAAGAGTGGTTGACCGACATTAAAAACCTACTTTTAATGTCGGGCAATGACTGACATTAAAAGTACCCTTTTAATGTCGGTCACAGCCTTTAATGTCGGGCAATATTCGACATTAAAAGTGTCAGACATTAAAAGCGACCGACATTAAAACTTTCAGTGACCGACATTAAAAGCCAAATTTGTTGTAGTGCTTCTTCCTCCATTAAACCTAGTATATATATATATATATATATATTTTTTTTTTTTTTTTTTTTTGAGATATAGTATATATATTCTCAAAGCATATAAAATGTAGACTAGAAGGGGAAGAGAGTGGGATCTTTAGGAATAATTAATATTGTGGGAGCTCAACATATGACAAAACTACATGTCGTCATAATTGTCTCATCCATGACGACATAATTCCCACCACATTAAAAACTCAGAAGAAACAGCATCAGCTCTGCCAGCCATCCACTTGGCTACAAAACAAAACCCAACAGCACTCTGCAAATTTGGGTTCTAACTCAGATATCCTTCTGTAACCAAGGCACATATCACTTCAAAAATTTCAAACAAAAATTTCTATCTTCGTTCTTCATATTAGGTTTCTCTCCCCACGAAAAAGATCCTTCACGTTTTTAGCACAAACATCATTATATTCCCTTTTGATCACTGCTCTCTAGTACGCATAATAATTGTACATACGAAAGCCACACCAAAACAAAGATGATAATTTTATGTGAATTTGAACAATAAGAGTAGTTTTAATTAACGTGATATATAAACTGATAAACCCATGTCCTAAAAATTGCATTTTGGATCAGTTGAATCTTGGAACTGTTTGATGGAATTAGCTAGAGAGACCTGTGTTCGATGATATTGATGTTGTTGTGATTGTTGGTCCTTTGTCTTTTAATGCTGCCTGAAGACGACTGGTCTTCGCTGCAAACTTTTTCCATCACGGCCTTTAGGGCTTCCTGAATGGAACTGATGCTGTATTGGTGGTGGTGTTGTGGCTCTTGTTGGTCGCCGGAGGAGTCGTCGTCGCCGGTGATGAACAAGACGTTCTTCACACGGCCACCGAGGGTTGTGATCTCGGCTTTTAGGGTTCTCAGGCGGAGGGATTTGAGGGTTTTGATGATCTGCGGCAAGAGATCAGACCTGTCCTCGCAACAAAGGGAGGCTTTTATCACAAACTTTCCATCCTCGTCCGAGGCGTCGACGTCCACCGATAGCTCGTCGAGCTCGGTTGGCACCGGACTCACGTCGGCTATCAATGTAGTCTGTCGTTTAAGCTCTTTCACATGTTGGATTACTTCTGCCAGCAATGATGCCTTGTCGGTCTGCAAAAACATTGTAGAAACAAGTTCTTTGAGATCAAGACTGACTTATAAAAGATATAGAGAAGTGAGAGCGAAGATTTTTATTTCAAATAATAAAGTTCTTAGACTTAACTTAATATGAATTCTTTTAAAATATATTAGATGAATTATTTCAATATTAATAAAATTGATAAAAAGATTCGATATATTAAACCAAGAAACAAATATAATGTACAAGGCTGGGTAAGATGTTAAATAAACTGTGCATAAATAAGAGTTTCACCAACTACATTGGAAATTAAAACATTTTATATCGCATGTGGAGCTCGAAGCGAATGATTTAATTTTGCAATCTTGAGATATGAGAGATCAACAGAAATATTTAATCAAAATTCTTTTAAGCTCTTCTAGGTTTGCCAACAAAGTCTTGTTTGGTTGTTTACGAAAACTAACGAGACTCCGAAAGAAAAAGAAACAAGAAAATAAAGTGGTTTTTGCCCCAAGAAAAATAAAAAAGCAAGAATTTCGATGAAGGGTTTGTGAAGAAAGAATGGGTTGAAAATTTTTTCACAGTTATGAACCTCGTTTGTCTGGTTTTGAGTTAGTATATAACTGGTCACTGACAAAGATATGAAGAGAGAATAAACATGAATAATAATGATGTTCCAAAGGTGAAAAACAAATGCAAAAGTCCATGTTAGTGCACCACACGTGTAAAGGATTTGCTTTCAACGCACTACTTCACACCAGACTCAAAACACTAGCTACTGTTTCATGCAAATCAGCATTCAACCATTCTCACAAGAAAGAATCGAAGACAAGAAATTAGGGATCGCTCTCAGTACACTCACGAAGAAGACGAATTGCAGACTCTCAATCTCTCATGTGATCTATCTGAATGGAACAAAGGAGAAGAAGAAGAACAACACTGAAGGTTAGAGTTGTTCGGCAACAATGGCCTACATCCACTATGAAGGGAGCTGAAAATCTTTATTCTTAGTCAGGGAATTACAAAGGTAAATGATGTATCTCACACCTCTTTTAGTCTCTCGTTCTTCCTTTTATACTGAGAGAAATTTACTATGTTTTTACAGATTTAATGAAAAGAGGTTGATGGCTGCAACAAACTTCTGACGGTAAGTTTTTCTCGACAGTCCACAGGAAAAAGGCGAAGGCTAAAAATTCGTCGTTTGGGAAGAAGATAACCAACGCCTTCACTATTCAAAATGTTCCAAGATTGAGGCAAATCTTCGCTTTTAGAAAATTCCATATCATATCATACAAAACAAAAAGGAAAAGTAAAACGAGCTTAGCTACAACAGCCCATTTTTTCGGAGTCATTTTCAAGCAAATTTTCGTTCCATTTGTGTTTTGAGGAACAACTTACTTTTGTGGTGCTTGGGAGCAAGCTTCGTAGCTTAGCAAGATGGTTTTTGATTCTCTCTCTTCTTCTTCTCTCAGCTTCACTATGCCTTTTCGAGGCTGCAAGTGCTTTGGCGTCCATTATTTCCTGAGCGGTCATCTTGGTCAGCTCGGCCTGCAGATCAAACGGGGCAGAACCGGGCTGATCCATCTGCCCAATTCCAAGGTTATTGTTGGCAATATCGTAAGGGAACTGCAGAGAAGCATTTCTCCTATTGAAAAAGCTGGCGTAGGAAGCTGGCGGCGGCGGCGGGATAAACGGGTCGTGGTGGTCCCGGGTCGGGTTGAATCCGTGGACTTGAGGGAGGGTCGTCGCGGTCGTCGTCGTCGCCGGCGGAAACATCATCGGAGAAACTTCAGGAAAAATCAACCCTCCTCCTCCTCCTACTCCGAAAACGTCGCCGTTTTGTTGCATCGTTTGGAATTGTTGCATTAGAAGCTGCTCTTGAAACCCTTGAAAGCAGTCTCCTTCCTCCTTCATAATATCCCAAATTTAGCTCACTACAACAAAAACAGCCATCAAAATAGACATCAGCTAAAATCTTAGGGTTAAAAAAAAAAAAAAAAAAAAAAAACCCAAAAAAGAAGAACTCAAAGAAGAAGATAAGATGTAATTTGTAGGATTAGGGTCTTAAAGAAGAAAAAAGATAGAGACCTGGGTTGGCAGGAAGTGGGATGGTTTTAGGGTCGTTTTGTGATCAGTTTGTTGTCTTTGTTAAGAAGAGAGGAGAAAAGAATGGAGTTGTTTGCTGAGCCCACAGGGTTTGTGAAGAAATTATATGTGATGATGGGTTGTTGTGTGTTTGATGGTTTTGACTTGGTTGAGATCAGAAGGAGCTTTCGTTTTCCATGGAGGGATTTGGGTTAAGCTAGCTTTAAGGGGATGTTTTTGGATGATGCTTTCTTATTCTTCGTTTCTGCACACTTCCACCACTCTGAATATATAGACTTTGTAGTAGGACCCATTGCCAGCGCTTTCCTTTTCCTTTTCTTTCTTCTTACGGCATTCTTTGTCCACTTCTCTTTGTTTACACCAAAAGAAGTCCTCTAAATATGTGTGCCCCACATTAAACACTCATTATTACAATTCTCTCTCTTTCTCTCTCTCTCTTAACTCTCTCCATTTTATTCAAAAAAAAAAAAAAAAAAAAAAACTCTCTCCATTGTGTTACATCTTATTATTAAATACGGAAAAAACTTTCCTGCATACCGGTACGTAGGGATCTTTCCTGCATACCACCATTAAAATGTTGACAACTAGGAGAGATAAAAAAAATTTCTCATTTTCTCCCTTCCTCTTTCTTAGTTGTCAAGATTTTAATGGGGTATGTAGGGAGATTCCTACATACCGGTATGCAGGGAAGTTTTGTTCATTAAATACACTTTTGTTCCACTTCTTTTTTAATACGCTCCGAGAACAATATCATTCTTCAGTAAATTGATCTTTCTTGCAAAAATAGCCAAGAAATTAAAATTAAAAACCCCAAACCAATTTGGAAATAAAAGATAGAGCTTGAACGTAACAAAATTAATCATGTGCATATATTTTTTTTAAAAAAAAAATTCAAATAGAATGAGGAAAAAGAAAGTGAGTAGAGGAGAAGATAGTTTAACAAACATTTTATGTATAAAATATTTTGGCTTAGTTTCGGATTGTTATAGGTGTTAAAATAATTGTTGGCAATTATGCTTTTAGAAAATCAATGGTAAAATGGAGTACAATAAATTTCAATCTTAAACTAGAAAAACAAGGGAAGATGTTTGATAAATTAATATTAAATTGTTATGATTTAGTTATAATAACAAAAGTAGGCATATTAATTATTTCAATAATTTTTATATTGATATTTAATTTCTAATTTATTATAAGATAATTCTTATTTCAACATTTATATGATATCAAAATTTCGTTGATTTAAGAGAGAATAGATGTGACTTTTTCAAAAAAAGAGAGAATAGATGTGACAAAAATATATGGATTGACAAATTTTTAGGAAAGTTGAATTCAAAATATTTAGGTAAGTTTGATAATCATATTTGGTTTTCAATTTTTGGTTTTTGAAAATTAAGCTTATAAACACTACTCTCACTCTATAAATTTCTTTGTTTTCTCATCTACACTCTTATCATGTTTTCAAAAACTAAATCAAGTTCTCAAAATGATAAAAAGTATATTCAAATACTTGTTTTTGTTTTTGAAATTTGGCTAAGAACTCAAATATGTGTCCTTGACAGGATGAAAACAATGATAAGAAAATTGGAAGAGACAACAGGCATAATTTTAAAAAATCAAATGATTATCAAACGTAGCCTTTGATTTTGCATGTTAGAGTAAATTAAAAAGGGATTATAAATAAATTAAAAAAAATAATTTGATTTACCTATCAACTCAATTATTTTTAAAGTTTCTTATTTAATTAAAGATAATGTGATTATGCTTGATTGTCTAACCTTAAATAGATGTGTCTCATCACCAGCTTGACACACAAAAATATATACCCAATAACATGTTGTGCAATAAATTAATGATTGTTGAAAATTTACAAAGTTTGTTGGACAATGATCTACAAATTAGTCAGATTGAACTAACTCATGTAAGTCGATATCATCTAAGATATGAATTGGCTTGAGTGGGAGTGACATTGTACATCAAATTTAAACAACAATAAAATTTATTCTTATTATTTTTTAAAATTTTTCATTGGTATCAAACACTATAATGGTTTTATATTTGTTGCAATGCATGTTTTATATTTTTCCACACTTTGTTTCTTTTTCCTTTTTCTCCTTGGGTCTTTTTGAAAGTTGAAAAGGGTGAAAAGTACTGTGAGATAAACTTTAACAATATTTTTAATAATGCCTGAATTAATTTAAACTGTATCTGAAATTAGTTAAGTGGTGGGGCAAGGAAGGATCAAAAACCAACCCCCACAACTATGAACTTGAAAAGAATTATCTCTCATCAGTCACACCATAAAATCCTTTTAACAACCTCAAGATTAAAGTGGGGTGAGGAGTTAATTCTCTCTTTTTTGCTTCTCAAACATGTTATAATTTTTTCTGTTGGGTTGTGATTGGTTCAAGTAGTAAAATGGATAGAAAGAGAGAGAGAGAAAAAAAAAAGAAGAAAGAATTGATTAGAGAGTGTCGACCGAGCAGAGGCCAAAAAGGGAGGGGCTTTTCCTCTACCTCTATGGGTCAAGGGCACCCACATTGTTGCATAGGCTTGGCCAATTCCAATTCCACGCCCACCCTTTCTGCTTCCCCAAGACCATGTAATCATTGTGTCTTGGAACACACTCCTTCCTCTTCTCTCTCTTTAACTTCATCTCATTATTAACTCTCCTTGGGTTCAGCAATCATTTTTGGTTTATAATAATAATATAATCTATCTCTCTCTTAACTAATTAAATATGTTTTTTTCTTGGACCATGTATATTCAAATGGGAGTGTTATTGTTATATTCTTTAAACTGAAATAACTTCATTAATTAACCATACTGAAGTTCGGTACAACTAACATCCTCAGCAAGCAAAGAGGATAACCAAAAGGGAATTAAATCTTCCCTATAAAAAATAGTTCCTTCCAGCATGGAAGGGGAAGAAAACACAAAAGCTCCATCGACAACATCGGTCGACGGAGGGGAACCCAACGGAAATCCTGCCGCAGTTCGCCCAAGGGAGTGTTATTGTTATTATTATTGCATTTGAGGGTTTGATCATTCAAGGGGAATGGAATTAGATATCTACATGTGGGTGTTGATGGGATGTTGTTGTTTTTATTGAATTTGCAAAACTCATGACTAAATAAACAAATCTTAGTGTGTTAAAAATCTAGTCTTTATGTTTTATTAGAATAGATACAAAAAGAATAACTATTTTAGTAGGAAGAATTATGTTGTTTCCATTTTTAATAGCCAATGTGTTAACTTAGTTATTAGGGATGGAAATGACTCCTTATTAGATCGGATGGTTGCACTGTTTCAATCAAGTTCCATTCACATGCGAAAAGAAAAAGATAAAGAAGAATGTGAATGATTTCATTGGTAAAGTTTGATTGCTTTTCTCATCAAGTGACTTTGACCACAGAAAAATTTGTTGATGAATGACAAGAGAGATCAGCTTTGGATGTAGAGTGTAAAAAGAGAAAAGAGAAGAGCGGAATTTAGATGAAAAAACGGAGCCTATTTTTCTAAAATAAAGTCTATTTACCAAAATTGGTCTTGTAATTTGAATATCTAATCTTGATTTGGTGAACTAAAAAATGTGATGAAATCCTCAAACGCACAAATACACTGAGCTTTTCAAATCTCGGATATAGTTAATTCGGTTCTCCACAATGATTTAGCTAGCTTTAGATTAAATTTATAGATCTTCTCTTAATTAATTAGGTTTGAAAAGTCCATCTAGACAAAATGAAACCTCAAGTCAAAAAGAGTCTTCTCGAACGAACGACATTTCCCACCACTTTGATCATAATTTTCTAATACTAGAAATAGCAACAACACACATCATTTTCCTCACAAAATTAGGTCGGATTACTCCATATATATATATATATCACCATCCCAAACAGTCACCATATTATAAAATATTGAACGAAGTTAGGGATAAATTCCAAGTGTGATAAAACTAAATATAGATAAGTGGGTTGGTAAGATTTGGTCTGTTAAAGTAAGAGAGGCCACAACTGTTTGACATAATGGGTTTTGAAATGAAGAAGCATAAGAATGCTCGGTATTCGAAGAAGCAGCTGTGGTGGCTCATGAAGCTCTAGGGTTGTTGAGGCCTAGCCATTGCTTGGCCTAAAGCAAGCGGTTCCCTTACTCCTTTTTGGCTCTTTGAAATGACTTTTTATGGTAAAAATGAGATAGAGCAAAGCATGGCTTTAAAAAGCTCTCTTAGTTAGACCGGCAACCTTCTGTGTAATTACACTGTTTTATGGACGCATAGCTTGGTTTACTAAAGGAATAACACAAATCATTAACCCTATTCACCTTTTTCTACTTCACTTTTCAAACATTATAATATGATATAATATAATATCATATCATATAATATAATATAAAATGCTTGTTTCACAAAAAAACACCCTTTCTTTTGTGTCTCTCCAGCCTTTAACGTTGATTTCATTTCCTTTTCTTTTCCTATTCTCTTATATGGCCTATGCACATATTATAACGCCCCAGGTCTAAGATTCGGAATCCAGATTTGACATCTAACTACGTCCCCTACGACCTAGCGACGTCACCATATTTGAAGACTGTTCCCACAAACCAACACGAGGTTCTTTTAACATGTTTTGTCCTCACTCGCATGTTTCCTAGTAAAATTTCCAAGAGGTCACCCAACATAGAGCTTCTCTAAGCCAAGCACACTTAACTTCAAAGTTCCTATGATTGAGCCAACCGAGAAGAAATGTGTACTTTGTTGGTATAGGTAGTATCTATCAATTCTTTTAAGTTTATCTTGACCATACGTTCATGTAACGCCCCGCATTTTCAGGTACGAATATTATATTTATACTTAAATTCTTATTTTGGGTGGTGATCAACTTTTGCTTTTTATTCCATCTTGACTTTTATACTAATTTCCAAGTGATTTTTGGTTATTGTTAAATTTTCATAATACATTTAATAAGAATATTTTATTGTTGATTATGTGAAGCTTATAACTTAAGCTGGGAAAGTAATTTCGCTAAATGCAATACAAAAATTACCCTACTATAACGGTGAAAAATAAGGTAAAATTTAAAATCTGAAATAAAATATTTTAAAAATACAAGACCTAAAATAATGTGGAGGTTCAAAGATTGAATGAAAATGGGTAAAATACCCTTTTGGTCCCTCATGTTTCGGGATCGTTTCTAATAGGTCCCTAGCTTTGAAAATTGAACAATCAAGTCCCCAATATTCCATAAATGGTTCTATTGAGTCCCTCCATTAACGGTTCCGTCAAAGGGCTGACGGCGATGCTGACTGGACGCTGATGGGGCGTTGACGAGACTGTCGACGGGGCGCTGACTGGACGGTGACTGGGCATCCTTAATTTTGACATGAAATGTCTGAAAAAACGTGGGAAATGAAATGATGAAGGCGACGTGGCACTACCCTGGCCAGACACGCTTGTCCATGAATTGACATTTGAAGTAGCTTCCAGTGGAAGCTACCCTTCTCCTTCTCCCAAGACCGTTCGATTCCTCTCCCTCTCAGTTAACACACAACTCTTGCGATTCCATCTCTCTCTCGTCTCTTTCGATTCAGTTCCAGGGAAGTTTCATCGCTCGTCTGCTTGAATTCCAGAAGAGAAAGTTGAAGAATTCGTGTAGAACGAATTGGCGACAAAGACTTATCCAACTACCAGTCCATTTGATTCAACAACCAGGTTTTCAACCTGATTCTCATCTTTGCATGTTGTACACTTCTTCATTTTTGGAACATTTGTCTTCATTTCTTCTTCAAGTTCATTTTCTCTAAGTTTTTTGGCATGTGTTTCATCCGTGAGTCTTTTTCCATTCCCTATTTCAATCTCTGTTTGTGAATATATTTTGCTCTGATTGTTGAGTTGCTTGCGTTGTCATTTTTCTCTTAGTTTTTCTTGGATGTTCGGTGTAGGGTTTAATGTGATTTTTTTTAATGTACAGAAAAATGGACGAGGTGTTTCATATCAATTTTCATTATAATGGTCGTATGGTATTCCTCCCTAGTCTGAAGTACATTGGTGGAAGGCAAGCCGTTATTCGAGGGATAGATTGTGATAGGGTCTCGTTGATAGAGTTACGCATGATGTTGACTGATCTTGAAGTGTTCAATGTTGAGGAGTTTTATTATGTTAGGCCTGGGTATACACTGTCTACTGGGTTCAAGGTCTTGTTAACTGATGCTGATGTCGTAAAAATGGTTAGTATAGTTCCTGAAAGTAGACTTATCCACATTTATGTTGAACATAATCCGAACATTGAAGTTTCAGACCTAACTGAACCTGTTGCAATGGAAAGACCAATTTTTTTGGAGTGGTGACCTAGTGCTCAACAAAACCCCGTTCAAAACCAAGTAGAATTGGATGACTTTGTTGAGGTAGAAGTGTCTGGAGAGTCTTCTTTAAGTGATAGTGATAGTGCAAGTTCTTCTCTGTCTAGAGAGTCTATTGCTTCACTGAATATCAATGTCAATGTGGCTGAAGAGGATGTAGATTTAGATATTGGGTCATATTCGAATCTCCATACACCTATAGGGTCTGACGAAGAAGAGGATGTTAGGGGTCTTGAATTTAGGGCTGAGACGGATATGAACCAGGTTGAGTTTAGGTTAGGGATGAGGTTTACCAGTCCGAAGGTCTTAAAAGATGCCATAAAAGAATATGCTGTTAGAAAGACTCACAATATCAAATTCATAAAGAATGATAAGGTGAGGGTCACAGCGGTTTGTTCTGGACAGTGTAAATGGAGGTTGCATGCTAGTGTTATTGAAAACGATAACACTATTCAAATTAAGACATACATGGGTGATCATACATGCAGTAGGGAATTTGCAAACAGGAACATGAACTCCAATTGGGTTGCCAAGATGTATTTGGAACGGTTTAGGAGTCAACCTAATTGGTCTCTTTCTGAAATTGTTGAGGAGGTGAAGAAGGACTATCAGGTAAGAATTTCTCGAAGTCAAACCTATAGGGCAAGGCGTAAGGCAAACAGGAGGATCAATGGTAGTCTTAATGAACAATATAAGAAACTGTGGGATTATGCTGCAGAGATTAGGCGGTCCAATGTTGGATCAACGGTGAAAATTCAATGTGAGAGGGTTACTGAAGATTCTCCCCCTGTTTTTAGGAGATGTTATGTTTGTTTTAAGGCTTGCAAGGACGGGTTCGTGGCGGGTTGCAGACCATTTATTGCCTTAGATGCCTGCCATCTAAAAGGTCCTTGTCAAGGGCAATTAATGGCTGCAATTGGTGTTGATGGTAATGACAGTTTGTACCCTATTGCGTGAGCCGTAGTTGAGGCAGAAACGAAGGCTAGCTGGACATGGTTCCTCGTTTTGCTACAGACAGACATTGGATGTTTCACATCTAAAGGATACACATTCATCTCAGATCAACAAAAGGTACGTATTTTTTCTTCAATAAAACATGTTAGTTATATTTTAGTGACTTGTAATGTTTACATTCAAACTTTCTTTTCATAGGGTTTAGTTCCGACGTTTGAGGAGTTTTTTCCAAATGTGGCTCATCGTTTCTGTGTGCGACATTTGTATGACAATTTTCAAAAAGAATTTAAAGGGTTGGCATTGAAGACTTTATTTTGGAGGGCTGCTAAGTGTAACAACATGAAGGATTTTAATGATGTTATGACTGAGATTGGTAGGTTAAATGTTGGGGCTTACCAATATTTGAGTGGGATTCCAAGCAAGTATTGGTCTAGGCATGCCTTTCAATGTAATCCGAAGTGTGATTTCTTGCTTAATAATTTATCGGAGTCATTTAATGCACTTGTACTGCCAGCAAGAAACAAGCCCATAATTCAACTATTTGAAACCATTAGGAAGTTGGTAATGGTTAGGATAACCAAGAAGCATGAAAAATGTAATAGGATGGAAAAGGAAATTGGAAATAGAATTCTGAAGAAACTTGAGAAGAATATAAGTAGCTCTAGGAGTGCAATACCTTTGTGGGCGGGGAATGAGAAGTTTGAAGTGGAGTCAGGTACAACTCAATATGCTGTAGATATTGATCAACAAACTTGTACGTGTGGGTTGTGGCAAGTAAGTGGGATTCCATGTCCACATGCTGTGCAGTGCATATATTATGTGAAAAAGAAGCCTGAAGAGTTTGTTGATGATGTATACAAAAAAAAAGCACTCATGGAAACCTACTCCCACTTTCTTCTACCTTTGAATGGTCATGACCTTTGGCCAAAGACGACGTATGAGCCCATTCTCCCACCAGTTATCCGAAGACCACCTGGCCGACCAAGAAAACAGAGGAAACGAGATGATGATGAAGCTGGGACTTCAAGTACCAAAATGCCTAGGAAGTTTAGATGCGGTAGATGTAGGTTGCCCGGACACAACTCTAGATCTTACAAAGGTCCAGTGAGAAGAGATCAAGTTCTACATTCATGGGGTTTAGTATTCCATGTGTAAGTATTACATTCCTAAACTTACTGTGTAACAAAATTCTATGTCATGAAAAATGCATTACTTACTGTGTTTGTTGTCTACCAGGAACATATTGGAACACAAGAGTCTGCTGCTGGAACTTCATCTACTCCACAGGGGACTCCATCTGCTTCTGGGACTGCTTATACTGCAACTGCATTTGCTGCCGAGGCTTCATATGCTGCTGGGACTCCTTATGCTGCTGGACATCCATCTGCTGCTTCAACTCCAAGTGCTGCCGGGACTCCATTTGCTACTAGACATCCATCTGCTACTTCAACTCCAAGTGCTGTCGGGACTCCATTTGCTGCTGGCACTCCATATACTGCTGGATCTCCATCTGCTACTACAACTCTAAGTTCTGCTTGGACTCCGTCAACACCTCTAGGAACTACATCTGCTGCGACAAGAAGAGGAATGAAAAATAAGTGAAGGCTTGAGGAGTTAGATCTAGGGTTCCTTTTGTTGTTTTCTTTTGGATAGGATTAAATGTTGTGTGGGTCTGTCTTTATCACTTTATTTTGTGGTGGGTGTGCCTTTTATGACATATGACATACTGATAGGAATCTTTTGATTGGTGTGACACTCTAGGATAATGTGTCACTTTATTTTGTGGTGGGTGTGCATTTTATATAGAAACTTGAAGTGTTGAACCTATATTTTTTGTAGTATTGACAGACAAAATGAATGGAAAAAAAAATCATGTTCCTCCAGTTTCTGTCATGGTTTTTTTTTTAATTGTAAATACAGGGTGTTTCTGAACATACAGGGACTGTTAGTGCAACGTTGCACACGAACCCACAGGTTTAAGTTTGTCATGGTTTTGTTTAGTACCTAGGGACTGTTGGTGCAACTTTCGCGTATTTCCCACGAACCCACTCTTTTCCTCCAGTTTTACCCCATATCCATCCCAACACCCATAGGAACAAAAAAAAACACGAACGGATGGTCAACGACATCGTTTAGTACCCAGGGACTATTGGTGCAACTTTCGCTCATTGCCCACGAACCCACTCTTTTCCTCCAGTTTTACCCCATATCCATCCCAACACCCATAGGAACAGAAAAAAACACGAACGGATGGTCAACGACATCGTTTAGTACCCAGGGACTGTTGGTGCAACTTTCGCTCATTGCCCACGAACCCACTCTTTTCCTCCAGTTTTACCCCATATCCATCCCAACACCCTTTTTGTGTAAAAGTTATCATCATAAACATTCCGTTATATATGCAAGAATAAACAACCATTTCCATCACACAACAACTACATTCAAAGCAAAGAACACCATCATGTCCAAGATAAAATTTCAAGTCCAAACTATCATTTCATTACACAGAAGAGTTCAGAATACATTTTTCATCTTAAACAAAATTACATAAAATCCAACTAATATAACAATAATTATCCTGTAGCTCTTCATAGAGCACCGTAGCATCTTCGTCTCTTTCTTCAATCTCCAAACTTCATCTCTCAAGTCATTTATAACGTCTTTTTCATGCCGAAAAACTGCAGGGTCAAACCAAGCAAAAAACCCACATCCAGAACCTCTCCCCTGTAGTTAAAGAAGAGACATGTAATGAGGAACATCCCCAAAATCGGGTATATCCATACATGTAAAAAAATACAGTACTTACCTTGTATGAGGCACATCCCCAAAATCGACGCCCTGGATTTGATTTCGTCCATGATGTTTTCAGATGAGTTCGTAGACCACAATAGCAGAACGTCTCTTTTCTATTTTACATACTCCTACTCATCGACTCTGAATGTTCATTTCGGTCTTCCATGCGATTTTCCAAAGGCGCTGACTCGACGCTGTTAACCCTAAACTATGTATCGAAGACAAGGGAATGGCAGAAGGAGCGTTGTTTTTTCTGCCCTAGATCCGTATCGAAGAAGATGAAAGAAAAGGGCTTTTGTGCCCTAGATTCGTATCGAAGACAATGACGCTGAAGAAAACGACTTTTGTGTCCTAGGTCTTTATCGAAGAAGATGAAAGAAAATGGCCTTTGTGTCCTAGATCCAAATCGAAGAAGATGAAGGAGATGGCCTTTGTGCCCCTAGATTCGAATTGAAGAAGATGAAGAAAAGGAGATCACCACTGTATCGAAGAAAAGAAAACGAATGGGAGAAAAAAAATTGGGTTTTTTTTTTTTGTTAAAATGATAATATAATGACATGTACAATTTTAATCTTTTGAATTCCATGTCAAAATTAAAGATGCCCAGTCACCGTCTAGTCAGTGCCCTGTCAGCGTCCAGTCAGCATCGCCGTCAGCCCTTTGACGGAACCGTTAATGGAGGGACTCAATAGAACCATTTATGGAATATTGGGGACTTGATTGTTCAATTTTCAAAGCTAGAGACGTATTAGAAACGATCCCGAAACATGAGGGACCAAAAGGGTATTTTACCCAATGAAAATTAAGCCTAACATATTTATAAGTTGGGAATAAAACACATCAAAGACCCTCTTCACCAAATTAACATATACAATGTGTTTTTGTTCTTCTATGGTATGGCTTTTAAAACTGTGTTTCTAGAAGAATCCTTCTTTTTGTTATTTTTTAAGAACTCTGGAAGGTTTCTCAAAAGTGAAGAACCTATTTTCAAAACTAAACCCAGCTCAAAACAATATCAAAAAGTCATTATCCCAATAAATTCATATGAATATAAACAAACCGTTATTTTAGAAAACTAACGACCACTTTTTAGGTTTTTACCACAATTTGCAAACATTTATACTTTTTGCAGTTTTAAAATTTAATAAATGGTAAATATGTAATTTCCGACTTAACTACCTTTAAAAATTTTGAAACCATAGGAGATATCTCAAAAAATTAATTGCAAGGACATTACAAACAACAAACAAACAGTAGTCGAACCCTTCTATCAATCAAAACATAGCTCAGTGAACAAGACATTAGTTACTATTCTAAAAGCCAATGGTTCAATCTCCTACTAATTCGCAATTAAGTTCATCCTCTTCTCTTTGATCACATCAACTAAAAAAAAAAGGTGATAAATCAACAAAAGAAAATATAACGAAGACCATAAATCTTAACACGCAAAAGAAAGTAAATTGGACGAGAGGATCATTCGGCTCTTATTCCTCGATGTTTACAAATTACATATATATAAGAATGTAGTAGGGTGGAAGTTCATGGGTCATTTTCTTAGTCTTTGTTGAGGCAGTATTTGGTTCAAAGGTTGAAGGGGGGTTGAAGTGATGAATAGGTTTGAAAAGAGGAGAAGCAAAGGGGGATTGTTGTATATATATTGGTCCCCATGCCTTTTGAGTTTTATCTTTACATTGTACTATGTGTTTAATTTGTAAAGAGTACCTTTTTTTAAAATTTTTTTTTTAATATCCCATTTTCAAAGATTTGATGATGGCTCCCTCCACCCACTTCCATTCTCCCCATGAGACGCTCACTACGAAATCATGACATCAATCCCACCTTGCCATGACGTTAGTTTCACTCTACAATCAACTTTCGTTTTGTTTTATTTTATTTTATTTATTATTTATTATGGGTGAATTTAGACCTAGCTCTAAGAAAGTCAAAATGATAGAAGCCCAGAGGAGAAACAAGCCCACGGAGGTCCAATGGGCCTGAATCAATCTCTAGGGCTACTCCCTCTCCTAAAAGGAAGGGGAAAATCCTAATTTCAGCTATAAATAGAGGAGGTTCACCCCAAGGTGAAGGAGGAAAACGAGGTATTGAATCTCTCCCTAACTCTTAATTTACTTGTCTCACTAATGAACTCCAAACTGACTTACGCATCGGGAGTCGGTGTGGCAAACACCACACCGGTGCTCAGTTTTCTCTTATTTTGCAGGCCACATCTTCCCCCTCAAATAAATTTACCGTTGATGCCACGTGAAGGTCAGGTGAGTCACTAGGCCAAATCGTGGCATCAACATTATTATTATTTCTTTATCTTAACATCTTGGTTCCATCCATTATTTACTAGTTATTACTAAAAAATTTGATAAACCATGGCTTTTACAAAAATTATTACAAATTTTGATAGACGGTGGTTATTACAAATATCAATAGAATTGATTGGTTCCATCAATCCTTTTTAATCATGGTTTATGTTTACATTTTAGAAGAAAATTAAAGTTCTTTAAGTTCGAATCCTTTGTCCGATTTTAGGTCAAGGGTGAGTAGAACTCATAGTAATTGTCTAAGACTCTGTTTGAGATTTATTTTGTGGGTGTTAAGATTCATCATGTGAGAATTTTAACTATTTTTCGTGTTTGATAAAATTATATTGATTATAAATTAATGGTTAAATTAAAACTTTAGTCTTGAACTTTCAAGATTGTGTTTGTTAGGTCTCTAAACTTTGAAAATTTTCTAATAGATCATTGAATTTTCAAATTTATGTCTAATAGGTCTTTGACATATTTGAAGTTTGTAACAATCAAGTGATTTAGATATAACATTGAATTTTGTAACCAATATAGAACTCTAAACTTTCAATTTTGTGTTGAATAGGTTAATGAATTTTTAAAAAATGATGAATAGGTCAATGACCTATTAGATACAAAATTGAAAATTCAAGGATATATTGGAAAATTGAAAGTTTAAGAACCTATTTGTTGTTGCCAAATTCTAGACAGGAAAAACACACCTAGCCTTCACGTGACAACAATAGTAAATTTGTTTGAGAGAGAGAAGAAGTGACCTGCAAAACAAGAAAAACTAAACACCAGTGTGGTGCTTATCACACCGACTCCGATGCTTAAGTCAGCAAGGAGGCTATGAAGTATGACAAGTGAAAAGTAAGAGGAAGAAAATAAGTGAGAATCCCTTCTCCAAGGTTGAAGAAGATCATTTATATCTTGGTATTTTTTTAATTAAGATATAAAAGGACGGTTTTAGGGTTGAGGTGGATGAAACCGAACCGACAGAGGACTTCACCAGGCTGGGTAGAGTTGGGCAAGGAGGCCACATGAGAAGTGGTCGAGGCTGAGGTTGACAATTGCCTCTAGATCCGATCTCTTGTTGTCTTTCTTGCGGTAGATTCTCATGCAGCTTCAGTTTGTTCCTCGATAAACGAAATGTGGTCCAAAATTGCCTATAACATTATTAAACACTTTCTAAAGCTTAGAGAATAAATAGTCACAAAATAAAAGTTCAAGAATCTATTATACTTTTTTAAAGTTCTAGAGACCAAATAGACCAAAACTTGAAAGTTTAATGACTTAACTTGTAATTTAACCTAAAAAATTAGTTTTTCTCAATTATATTTATTTGTAAGATTGACTTTTCAAAAAATCAGACGCATCTTCCAACCAACTTTTAAAAATTCTCATTTTATTCTACTTTTTAACATTTAAATTTGAAAATTTTCACTTATTTTACTATAGCGGATTTTTCTAAAACCATATTTCACAATCATTATTTTAAAACTTCATCAATCTAAAACTAAGGACCAGTTTGGAATGACTTTTTAGGAATTTAAAAAATAGTTATAAGTGCAAAAAAAAGTGTTTTTAAAGACTTAATTAAAAAAATCATTCCAAATAGGCACTAAGCTAACTATGGTTTAATTACTACTTTTTGTTTAAAAGAAACCCTGGCCTAATATCGCTAATGTGTCATGAGTGACTTTATTCAAATGTGTAGTTTTGAATTTGGTAAATGTTTTAACCCCTTTTTTTTTCTTTCAAAATTTGTATTTCTCAAAAGTCATTTCAACTTTCTCATATTTTCTATATTCTTGAAGATTTGTGTTGGATGAAAAGGAGTAATAATTAAGCAACTTTCATTTCAGCAATAGTGTAGTGATATTTGTTTGACTAAATTATAAAAAATACCCCTGAACTATGGGGTTTGTTTAAAAAATGCCCCTGAACTTTCAAAAGTTTCAAAAATACCCCTGAACTTTGAAAAATGTTTCAAAAATACCCTTGCCGTTAATTTTGGATGGAAACTGTTAAAGTTTGAGTTTCAAAAATACCCTTGAACTTTAAAAAAAAATTCAAAAATACCCTTATTGAAAAATGCTTCTTTGTTTTTTTCCTTCTCCCACCTTAAATTAACTCTTCTTCCAAAAATTAATGAGAAACTTTACTTATTTGTCATGTATTCATAATCTAGGAGCTTTATTTCTCTTTCAACACATCCAAAGCACTTGGCTAGATTTTCGTATCGAATGTCCAAGATGACTTTTGTTTTGTTCTTGAAATTCTACCTGTGTTGGTAGTCTTTTCAATATTATTTCGTTGCTTTCTCTATATTCCTATTACGAAAAATAAATGAAACTATTGTTGTATAAGGATTCTAACAATTCTTAAATATCAATAAGAATAAAATCATATATAAAACTTTTGATTGATTAATCTTATAAATTGGACCAAACTCACCGTCTTATAAACATTTCTTCGTCTTATCATTAAGATACACAAACAAAGAGAGAGCAAAAAATGAAATAATATATATACATATATATGTTGTTTTCTCACACTTATCTTCTTTACACTTTTTAAAAGAGAAAACTTGATTTCAAAGTCTTTTTTTATTTGGTATTGAGTTGCACACAACCTTTATAAGCAAAGTTTTGCATTAATTTTCATGGAGAAAGAATTTACGGTGAGAGAGGAGGAAAAAAGAAGAATCATTTTTCAATAAGGGTATTTTTTAATTTTTTTTTAAAGTTCAAGGGTATTTTTGAAACTCAAACTTTAACGGTTTCCATCCAAAATTAACAGCAAGGGTATTTTTGAAACATTCTTCAAAGTTCAGGGGTATTTTTGAAACTTTTGAAAGTTCAGGGGCATTTTTGAAACAAACCCCATAGTTCAGGGGCATTTTTTATAATTTAGCCTATTTGTTTTCAACACCCTATTCCTGATTGGGCGTTTGAATTCCTTGTTATTTCATTTCAGCCAAATTCATACTATTTTTTTTTTAGCTCAACAACAATTGGGGTGGAGGAATTCAAACCTCTAACCTCTTGATCGAGGGTATATGTCAATTACCGCTAAGCTATGCTCACTTTGACAACCAAATTCATACTCATTATTAATTGTCTTTTTCATTCAGTGATTCCAGAAAACATTGATGGAATCTAAGGCTAGGGTTTCATGTTGAAAATTTCTTAAATATCTGTATTGCAGCTGCAGATAGCATTTAAATAGGCTAAAAATAATGAAGAAACACTAAACGATTAATTAAGATGGTAATTTGTCATGATATCGTAATGATAAGTACATGGAGAAGTTTACTAGACAAGAAATGAAAACGTCAAATTGAGTGATTTTCTAAACAAGTCAACAATTTGTAAGTCAGTAGAGATTATATGTAACTTAATAGTGTCAACTAGAAGATGATAATTAACAAAACGTTCAGTCTCAATATGCTTAGTCCACTTATGAAAAGTTGAATTGTGCGTACAATTTGTATTGAGCATTATGTGTACAATTTATAATAGCTAGCAGCCTTATTGTCATCAATACAATTTAGTTGTTTGATGGAAGAAAAGCACCCATTATCTACGAGTAATTGATGCAAACCAATTTCTGCTTTTTCTTGAATTGAGACACGAAATCTTGTCCTGATCTCTATTTAGAAATAGAGAATCACTTTTCAGTGAAATGTTTTTGTTTTGAAGATCTAATGTTGTAAGTTAAACATGTTCTAATTAATTAAGTGCATAAGTTATATAAGTTATTAGTAAATTAATAAGTAAGTTTTGTAATTTAAATTGTTGGAGGTTAAGTTTAACATTCATATTAGAAGGGAGTTTTATGTTCATGAAGTTAAGATGGGATGGGAGTTTTAGATCTAAACTTTTCCATGTAATCCTATAAATAGGATAGTTTTAGAATGTGTTGAAGCAAGTGTGTGGAGAAGAAAACACAAAAGAGTTAGAGAGAAAAAGTGTGAACCAAGTTTCTAGTTTTCTTGAAGAGTTTTTTGTTCAATACAAGTGAATTGTTTCTTCTCAAATATTTTTTATTTGATTCTAATTTGTGAGTGTCCATCACACGCTTCCAACAAAGTGGTATCAGAGCTTGAGTTTGAGAAAAGGAAAATTTGTTTTGCAAATGGCAAACAACAATTTGGTTCCTTTCCAAGTGCCTCGACTTACTAAGGAAAATTTTAGCAGTTGGTGTATTCGTATGAAAGCTCTACTTGGTTCACAAGATGCATGGGAAATTGTTGATAGAGGCTATGAAGAACCGGAAAATGATGTGGCTTTGAATCAAGCCCAACGAGAAGCTTTGCAAAATACAAGAAAGAAAGATCAAAAGGCTCTCACCATTATTCATCAAGCAATTGATGATACAAATTTTGAGAAAATTTCTGGAGCAACTACTGCGAGGCAAGCATGGCAAATTTTGGAGAATACTTATAAAGGAGTAGATCGAGTCAAGAAGGTTCGCCTCCAAAAATTAAGAGGTGACTATGAAGCATTACATATGAAGGAGTCTGAATCAATTTCAGATTATACTTCTAGATTGCTTGCAGTGGTAAATGAAATGAAGAGGTATGGTGAGACATTAAATGATGAGCAAGTAGTTGAAAAGATACTTCGCTCATTGGATGAAAAATTCAATTTCATCGTTGTAGCTATTGAAGAATCGAAGGATTTGAGCACAATGTCCATTGATCAACTTACGGGTACTTTGCAAGCCCATGAAGAGAAGCTTCTCAAGAAAAGTAAACAAACAACTGAGCAACTTTTTCAATCAAAGTTGCAGTTGAGAGATAAAGAAGATAGCCAAGAAAAAAACAATCGAGGTCGAGGACGTGGTAACAATCGTGGACGTGGTCGAGGTCGAGGAAATGACGGACAAAGGAAATTTGATGAGAGTAATTCATACTCTAATTCATCAAGAGGTCGTGGAAGACAAAATAATTCAAGGCCATATGGAGGAAGATCAAATAATGATCGGAGGTATGATAAAAGTCAAATTGAATGTTACAATTGTCATAAATTTGGTCATTATTCCTGGGAATGCAGACATAAAGTTGAAGAAAATGCCAACTATGCTGAACAAGACGTTAAAAGCAGTGAGTCGTCTTTGCTTCTAGCATGCAAAGGTGAAGAGACATGTGAAAACAATTCGTGGTATCTTGACAGCGGTGCCAGCAATCACATGTGTGGAAGTAAATCAATGTTCGTGGAACTTGATGAATCGGTTGGCGGAAATATTACATTTGGTGATAATACAAAAATTCCTGTTAAAGGAAAAGGTAAAATTTTGATAAACTTGAAGAATGGGAAGCATGAGTTTATCTCTAATGTCTACTATGTGCCAGATATGAAGAACAATATTTTGAGTTTGGGACAACTCTTAGAGAAAGGCTATAATATTTTGATGAAGGATTATAGTCTTTCAATAAGAGATCATCGTGATAATATGATTGCTAGAGTGCAAATGACGAAGAACAGAATGTTTTTGTTAAATATTCAAACAGATGTTGCAAAATGTTTGAAGTCGTGTTTGAAAGATCCGTCTTGGATTTGGCACTTGAGATTTGGGCATTTGAACTTCGATGGCTTGAGATTATTAGCTAAGAAGAACATGGTGAAAGGATTGCCATATGTCAAGCATCCGGATCAATTTTGTGAAGGTTGTCTTTATGGCAAGCAATCAAGAAAGAGTTTTCCACAAGAATCTTCTTCAAGAGCAAGGAGACCATTAGAGCTTGTCCACACTGATCTTTGTGGACCGATAAAGCCAAGTTCTTTCGGTAAGAATAATTTTTTCTTATTATTTATTGATGATTTCAGTCGAAAAACTTGGGTTTATTTTGTTAAGAAGAAATCAGAGGTATTCGGCATGTTCAAGAGATTTAAAGCTCTTGTCGAAAAGGAAAGTGGTTATTACATAAATGCATTGAGATCAGACAGAGGAGGAGAATTCACTTCAAATGAATTCAAAAAATTTTGCATAGAAAATGGAATTCGTCGACCTATGACAGTTCCATATACTCCACAACAAAATGGTGTTGTTGAGAGGAAGAATAGAACTATACTCAATATGGCTCGAAGCATGTTGAAGAGTAAGAAGATGCCAGAAGAGTTTTGGGCACAAGCGGTTGAATGTGCAGTGTATTTGTCTAATCGTTCCCCCACTAGAAGCCTGTGGAACAAAACTCCTCAACAAGCATGGACTGGAAGAAGGCCATCTATTTCTCATTTGAGAGTATTTGGGAGCATTGCTTATGCACATGTACCAGATCAAACGCGAAGTAAGCTCGATGATAAAAGTGAGAAACTTATTTTCATTGGCTATGATGCAAGCTCAAAAGGCTACAAGCTTTATAATCCAACCACAGAAAAGACGGTGGTAAGTAGAGATGTTGTGTTTGATGAGGAAGCTTCATGGAATTGGAATGATGAACCCAAAGATTATAAGTTCCTACTTTTTCCTGAAGATGATGATGAAACTGGTGATGTGGTTGTTTCTCCATCAACACCACCTCCATCGTCGGTCAATCCAGAACAGACTACACCTTCATCATCAACAGCAAGTTCAAGTGAAGGGCCTCATCGCATGAGAAGTTTACGAGACATATATGATGAAACAGAAGAGTTAAGTCAAAGTTTTGGTGATCTTACTCTTTTTTGTCTTTTTGGTGACAGTGAACCATTAAATTTTGAAGAAGCTTCACAAGATGAAAATTGGAAGACTGCTATGAATGAAGAGATGAAAGCCATAAAGAAGAATGATACATGGGAGCTTTCTACTCTTCCAAGTGGAAAGAAAGCAGTAGGTGTCAAATGGGTGTTCAAGATAAAAAGAAATGAAAAAGGAGAAGTGGAGAGACACAAAGCGAGATTAGTTGCAAAAGGCTATTCTCAAAGAAGAGGCATTGATTACGATGAAGTATTTGCTCCTGTTGCTCGCTTGGAGACCATAAGGTTGTTAATTGCACTTGCTGCTCAGAATAGATGGAAGATTTTTCAAATGGATGTCAAATCGGCATTCTTGAACGGATATCTTGAAGAAGAAGTCTACTTGGAACAACCACTTGGTTATGCAGTGAAAGGTCATGAAGATAAAGTCTTGAAGTTAAAAAAGGCTTTGTATGGATTGAAGCAGGCGCCAAGAATGTGGAATAGCAGAATTAACAAATATTTCCTTGACAATGGGTATTTGAGATGCCCTCATGAACATTCTCTTTATATGAAGACTAATGGTCATGGAAATATTTTGTTAGTTTGTCTCTATGTGGATGACTTAATTTTTACAGGAAATTGTCCAAGTATGTTTGAAGATCTCAAGAAGGCAATGACTCAAGAATTTGAAATGACAGATATTGGGCTCATGTCATATTATCTTGGCATCGAAGTGAAGCAGTCGAAGGAAGGTATTTTCATTTCTCAAGAACGATATACTAAAGAAATTCTTGAGAAATTTAAGATGTTTAATTCTAAACCTGTCACAACTCCGATGGAAAATGGGACAAAACTGTCCAAATATGAAGATGGAGATGTTGTAGATCCTTCGTATTTCAAAAGCTTGATTGGAAGCTTGAGGTATTTAACTTGCACAAGACCAGATATTTTGTTCAGTGTTGGATTGGTGAGTCGGTTTATGGAATCTCCTACAACTACTCATTTGAAAGTGGCAAAGAGAATTCTTCGTTACCTCAAAGGTACGCTTGACTATGGATTATTTTATTCATCGTCTAAAGAATTCAAGCTTGAAGGTTATTGTGATAGTGATTGGGCTGGAGATCTTAATGATCGGAAGAGTACAAGTGGATATGTTTTCTTTGTTGGCAATACATCTTTTACTTGGAGTTCTAAGAAGCAACCTATCGTAACATTATCTACTTGTGAGGCAGAGTATGTTGCTGCAGCATCATGTGTTTGTCATGCAGTCTGGTTGAGAAATTTGCTTAAGACAGTTGGAATTTTGCAAGAAGATGCAACTGTGATCCATGTGGATAATAAGTCAACAATTGCTCTAGCCAAGAATCCAGTGTTTCATGATCGTAGTAAGCACATTGATACAAGATTTCACTTTATCAGAGATTGCATTTCAAGAAAGGAGATTCAAGTAGAATATGTGAAGACAGAAGATCAAATTGCAGATATTTTCACAAAGCCACTTAAGGTCGATGTGTTTAGCAAGTTAAGAACTTTGCTCGGAGTTTTGAGAAAAACATGTTTAAGGGGGGATGTTGTAAGTTAAACATGTTCTAATTAATTAAGTGCATAAGTTATATAAGTTATTAGTAAATTAATAAGTAAGTTTTGTAAGTTTAAATTGTTGGAGGTTAAGTTTAACATTCATATTAGAAGGGAGTTTTATGTTCATGAAGTTAAGATGGGATGGGAGTTTTAGATCTAAACTTTTCCATGTAATCCTATAAATAGGATAGTTTTAGAATGTGTTGAAGCAAGTGTGTGGAGAAGAAAACACAAAAGAGTTAGAGAGAAAAAGTGTGAACCAAGTTTCTAGTTTTCTTGAAGAGTTTTTTGTTCAATACAAGTGAATTGTTTCTTCTCAAATATTTTTTATTTGATTCTAATTTGTGAGTGTCCATCACACGCTTCCAACACTAAGATATGAAATTTATGTCCTTTTCTTTTGAGAAGAGAAAAATGAAAGAGAAGCCCATCAATTTATTCACAGAATAAAGAACACCACCGTTATAATATTGACAATTAGGAATGTTAACAGAACTTGTATTTAATTAGGAAGTTATCTTGTTATCACCTTTCTGTTATTTCCTAACTTCTCATGTATTGCCTATTTATACATTCTGGTTGATATGAATAAGATCATTCAGGCGAGTTGTATTTACTCTCTAGCCTTGATATAGTATCAGATTTCTAAACCTTCCTCAGAGAGAAACTTGCTTGATTCATCCTTCCCATGGCTGCGAACCCAGCTGTTGTTCAGCCCACCAGTCAATCCGTTGTCGATCTTTATGTTAACCCGTACTTTCTTCTAGGGGTGAGCAAAATATTTCGATAAACCGATCTGACTGACCAAAATCGACCGAACCGACGTCGGTCGGTTGGTTTTTGCAAGAATTCGGTCGGAATCGGTTTTTCAAAGAGAAAAACCGATTCGTCGGTCGGTCGGCGAGCCCAATGAAGGCTCAAACCGACCAGACTGACCGACATTGACTAATATGGTATAAAAAAAAAGAAATTTGAAAGAAATTTGAAATATTGGCTGTTTAGACTCTACACTGTGGAGCATTAATGGCTGCTGCTCATGCAGCCACCTCTGGTCTTCCCAAGGAATATGAAAAAAACAAAATTTATTATTCTTAAATTATTATTTTCTTTTACTTTCTTGATTCTTCCACGTTTTTCTTCTTCTTCTCCAAGTTTCTTCTCCCTTCCTCTTTCTCTTCATCTCCATCTCTCTTCTTTTCTTCTTTTTTTTCCCTGAACTTCCTCTCCATTTCTCTTATCTCTTCTTCTCTTTTTTCTTTTCATTTTTTGAATCGGTTGAGAGGAAAGGATTTCTAACTTTTTCGTTCTTTAGATGGGCCGACCAGAGTAACAAAACCCTCCATTTTTCTTTTCTTTTTCTCTTTTTTCTTTTCTTTTTCTCAATCGGTTGCTAACAGACTTCTTCCTTCTATTTTATTTCCATTTTTATCGTTCTCTAGCTCGCCGGAGTAACAGAACCCACGTTTTTTCGTTCTCAAGTTCGCCGGAGCACAAAACCGACAAAATCCAACCGACCGTTGGTGTAGTCGGTCGGGCGGCGTCACCCACCCATCAAGAACCGACGATCACCGACCGATTAAAACCGAATGGTCGGTTTTCGACGTCGGTTTTGGCCAAAAACCGACCCCGACTGACCGCTGCACACCCCTACTTTCTTCATCACTCTGACGGAACAAATCTCGTTCTTGTCTCCGAACTCCTCTCCGAAACCAATTACACTTCTTGGTACCAGGCGATGATGATTGGTCTTACCGTGAAGAACAAAGTAAGGTTTATCGACGGGTCTTTGGTTCGTCCAACTGGTGAATTACTTCGATCTTGGACAATTTGCAACAGCGTGGTGAAAACATGGATTCTGAATTCGATCTCCAAAGATATTTCAGCCAGCATCAACTATTCTGATTCTGCTCGAGACATGTGGATTGATCTTCAACAGAGGTACCAACGCAAGAATCGTCCGCACATTTTTCAACTCCGGCGAGAAATCTCTAATCTGGTGCAAGATCAACTCACTGTCACTGCGTACTTTGCAAAGCTGAAAACCCTTTGGAACGAATTGGTTTCTTACCGGCCTATTTGTACTTGTGGGCTATGCTCTTGCGATGGCGTCAAGAATCTGGTGAAATACTTCGAGACTGAACATGTTATGGCCTTCCTCATGGGTCTCAACGAATCTTTCAGTTAACTCCACACACAACTTCTGTTGATGGAACCTGAGCCTTCTCTTTTTCGTGCATTTTCCCTTGTAGCACAAGAAGTTAAGCAGCGTTCTTCCACTGCTTCTCTGGCATCGGTCTCTAATGCCACTGCCCTTCTCGCCAAGAGTTCGCAGTCTTCTTTGGCGAATTCTACCACTCGGCATCAACAGAACAAACGGAAAGATTGCCCATTTTGTACCCATTGCAACACTCTTGGTCATACTATTGACCGATGCTATAAAATTCATGGATACCCCCCTGGGTATCGCACTCAGAAGAACAACTCTCCAACTGTTACGAAGTCTGATTCTTCTGCAATTTCTGGCTTCACAACAGAGCAATGTCAAGGATTACTGACAATGCTTCAATCGCACCTTGCTGCTGCCAAGACTGATTCTGAGTCGCCATCCACTTCAAGTGCACCTTCTTCTGGTAGTTCATACATAGTAGGTATGTCTTCTTCTGCTGCTCATAGTTGGATTATCGATTATGGTGCCTCAGCTCATGTATGCTATGTCAAAGATTTATTCTCTTCATTACAACTCGTGTCTGGACATACCATCACCCTACCTAACCAAAATCGTATCACAGTTGAGTTTATTGGAGAAATTCATTTATCTCCCAGCCTCACATTGCATAACGTTCTGTTTGTGCCCAGTTTTCGCTTCAAACTTGTTTCTGTTAGCGCATTGACTGCAAAGTTGCCTGTTTTGATATCTTTTGCCGGTGATTCTTGCTTACTTCAGGACAAGTGTTCTTTGAAGATGATTGGGAGGGCTAAATTTTGGTAGGGGCTTTGCATACTTCAACATGATGCCTTAGATCATACGAAGCCTTTTTTGCTTAATAACAAGTCTTTAAATTCTGTTTGTAACTCTATTGCACAGTGTAATAGTTCCCTATGGCATGACCGTCTTGGTCATCCATCTCTCAGACATTTAAATGCTTTGAAAGACATCTTGCCTTGCAATTCCTTTGCTCCTAAGACTTGTTTGATATGCCCCTTAGCTAAACAACGCAGACTATCATTTTCTCCTAGTACTCACATCGCTGTCAAGCCTTTTGAATTGATTCATTGCGACACTTGGGGGCCTTTTCAATCCCCCACTCACTCTGGTTGCAAATACTTCTTGACAATCGTTGATGATTTTTCAAGATATACGTGGGTGTTCTTTATGAAAAACAAGTCTGACGCTCTAACCATAGTACCAAATTTCTTCAAGTACATTGAAAATAAGTTTGATTCCTCCATCAAATGCTTTAGATCAGATAATGCGCCAAAGCTATCTTTCAAAGACTTTTTTCAAACCAAAGGAGTAGCACACCAGTTTTCCTGTGTCGAGTGTCCAGAACAAAACTCCATAGTGGAAAGAAAGCATCAGCATTTATTGAATGTGGCTAGAGCTCTCTTGTTTCAGTCACGTGTTCCAATTAAGTTCTGGGGCGAATGTGTCTTGACTGCCTGCCATTTGATCAACAGAACGCCTTCACCTGTCCTCTCTTGGCAAACTCCTTTCTTTCGTTTGTTCAAGAAGAATGCTGGTTATACTGGTCTATGTGTTTTTGGCTCTCTGTGTTTTGCCTCAACCTTGGCATCCAACAGATCCAACTTCCATCCTAGAGCTACTCCATCAGTCTTCATTGGCTATCCACAGGGCATGAAAGGTTTCAAGCTCTATGATATAGAGACCAAACGCTTTTTTGTCTCAAGGGATGTCGTTTTTCACGAACATATATTTCCTTTTCACAATGTTCTCAACAAGGATGAAGTCCCAGATTTATTTCCAGATCTTGTGCTGTCAAGGTCCTTCAATTATGGTGGAGTTCCCTTTATTGATTCTGTGACTTCTCAAGGCACATCCAATGTTCCCCCCACTGATGTTACTGGACAACAGGCCAATCCACAGACCACTGATGCTTCCGCTTCTAATGATTCTTCCACTGATGCTTCCATTGAAGTGTCTTTAACCACTCCACAGGATGATGTAACTCATTCTACTGCTGTTCCACAAACTATGCCTTGCACTTCTGAGCCTTGTACCTCAGATAATCATCTCACAGTCCAAAATCCACCCCCCAGACGATCCACCCGAACGTCTAAACAACCCTCATACCTAAAGGACTTTCACTACAGTCTCTTACATTCTAAAGTTTTACCTTCTTCTGGTACAAAATATCCTTTGCAAAACTTCTTATCTTATGAAAAACTTGCTCCCACATTCAAGAGTTTTGTCTTGAATGTCTCCTCCACCTTTGAACCTAAATTCTACCATCAATCAGTTCCATTTGATCACTGGAGAAATGCTATGCTTGATGAGTTAAAAGCCATGGAGGTCAATAACACCTGGTCTGTAGTCTCTCTGCCAAAAGGAAAACATTCAATTGGCTATAAATGGGTATACAAAGTCAAACACAAGGCCGATGGGTCTGTTGAAAGGTATAAAGCCCGCTTAGTGGCTAAGGGATACACCCAACAAGAGGGTTTCGACTACATTGAGACCTTTTCCCCAGTTGCGAAGCTTGTGACAATCAAGGTGTTACTATCTGTTGCAGCCTCCTATTCTTGGCCTTTGGTTCAACTGGATGTAAATAACGCATTTCTTCATGGTGATCTGTGTGAAGAAGTCTATATGGACTTGCCTTTAGGCTATAAACACGGGATTGTATGCCCTCAGGGGGAGAAGCTAGTGTGCAAGTTATACAAGTCTATCTATGGCTTAAAACAAGCCTCAAGGCAATGGTTTGACAAATTTTCACATGCCTTGCTGTCCCTTGGTTTCCACCAATCGAAATCAGACTATTCCCTCTTCACAAAGGGCTCTGGTACCTTCTTTTTAGCCCTTGTTGTTGGGTTTTATGCCCTAAAACTCGTAGATAGTGAATGTAACCGTTGACCGGATATTAATGAAATAATATTGATATGTTTTTTATTAATTGTTATTAGTTATTTTATATTTGTCTTTGCCTAATAATAACCCTAATCCAATAAACTAGACATCCAAGGCTGTAATATGAGTCTTGAACTATATGTAGCGACATATGGGATCATTGTTCAAAAAACAGCCTAAAGGGTCTATAGTATAGGGATAAGACTGGGTGCCTTATCCTGGTGACATTATGGATACGGCCCACTTTGTATTTGATACAAACACTGTGATCCAACGCGTTCGTGTAGGAGACATGCGAGTGGGGGTATCCTATGCAATGAGTTTGCATAAGACCGGACCGCGAAATAGTAACCACTGGTTATAACACCGTTAACTAGTTGGTTTTCTATTTCACTAGGACGACCTAGACAACTTAGTCTTAATCCTGAGTTGATTATGGACTCCTGCTCATGAGAGATTGTCCTTTGATTTGTATGGGTGAGAGTGGCCAATACGCCGACTCAATAAGCCTACCACTTTGGGGACAAGACCGAATGGGGAGCTGGGAACATAATCGTACAAGATGGAATTCACTCCTTCCCGACTTTAGGGAAGCAGATGAGTGTTCCCTTAAGTGGTTACTCCGAGTCTTGAACAAAGGGCCCTACCCTCTCAATGGCACGAGAGGGTTTTCTGTTTGATGGTTGGACCACAAACAGGTTGTTCATTAGAGGAGAATTGGTACTTAAGGAAATAGAGGTAACCCAGGGGTAAAACGGTAATTTGACCCAGCTGGTGTTATGGACACTCGTGAAGGACTAACTAATCGATATTGGTCTATATCTGTGGACACAGAAAATATGTCTGCAGTGAGAAGAGTGCAACTGTGAGTCTATAGTGGAATGAACACACAGTTAACGAATATTGATTAATGTGGTTAATGAGTTTGACCAATTAATCTCACATCGTTGGAGCTTCTGATCTGCAGGTCCATTAGGTCCCACTGGTAGCTCATAAAGTAATTTGAGGCAACTAAGTAATAAATGTAAATTGAAAATGTTCAATTTACTAAAGGAAACAAATATAATATATATTGATATATTATGAGAGAAATTAATATTTGAAGAAATTCAAATATAAATTTATGGAAGTTTGAGCAAATTAATTCTAGGCCGGAAATTAAATATGTGATATTTAATTGGTGGGAATTAATCAATTATGGAAATAATTAATCACTTAAGGAAGTGATTAATCATTTATGGAAATGATCTAATCACTTATGGAAGTAATTAGTCATTTGTGGAAAAGATTAATCAATTGTGGAATTGATTGATCATGATTGATTAATTAAGGAATAAGATTGAATCAATTTTGGAAAAGATTGATTTAATTGAATATTTTATTCATGGCCTCTCTTCTATAAATAGAACACTAGACCTAATTGGTCTAGGACACTTGACACTTTGCTCTTGCTCTTAGACTCTCAAGACAAGACCTAGAATTCTCTCTAGCCTCCCTCTTAGAGAAAGACTCCCACAAGTCTTTTGCCTCCTAGACCTAGAGTCATACCGGTGTAACCTCTGTGGTTATTGTGTCATTCAAGAAGAATTTTCCAGCGATCACAAGACAAAGGAGGCTGCTGCGTTTTGTTCGTTGGAGCATCGTTGGCGACGAACGGTCAAGTCTACAACGGAGGTTTGTAACGGTTCTTCCCATTTTCTTTAGAAAAGCATGAAAATAAATTTAGATTTATTTTTAAGCATGTTTAAGCTGATTTTCCAGCAACTTTAAAGAGTGTTTAAAGTTTGTTTGAGTTTTCGTAATGGTATTTTAATGTTAATTAATATACGGCGTAAGGTCCAATCGATACGCTTCCGCTGCGTGGGGACTTTTATTCCCTTCACTTCTAGTATACGTCGATGACGATATTATAATCACAGGAGCTTCCTTGTCGGCCATTAATACTCTTAAAGTCCATCTACATGATAAGTTTAAGTTGAAAGACTTGGGTCCTTTACGATATTTCTTGGGGCTAGAAATTGCTCGATCTGCTAAGGGCATATTCCTTTCCCAAAGGAAATACACTCTTCAAGTCATTGAAGACGCTGGTTTGTTAGCTTCGAAACCATCAACATTGCCAATGGATCCAAACTGCAGGATACATGCTGAAAGTGGAACTTTGTTAGAGGACTTCACTGCCTATCGACAACTTATTGGCAGACTACTTTACTTAACCATTTCGAGGCCAGATATTGCCTTTGCCGTACACAAACTAAGTCAGTTTGTTGCCAAGCCACGATCTGCTCACTTACTACACACGCCTTACTTCGCTATCTAAAAAGTTGTCCAGGACAAGGCGTGTTCCTACCTGCTTCCTCTTCCTTTCAACTTCGAGCCTTTTCAGACGCCGATTGGGCGTTGTGTCTCGACACTAGGAAGTACACAACTGGCTTTTGTATATTTCTTGGGGATGCTCTCGTATCATGGAAAGCCAAGAAACAGAATACTGTCTCTAGCTCGTCAGCAGAAGCAGAGTATCGGGCCTTAGCTGTGACTTCATGTGAACTAGTTTGGTTGCAGCAATTGTTGAAAGATTTGCAGATCACGACTCCCTCTCCATCGTTGCTCTTTTGTGACAATGACGCTGCTATTCACATCGCCTCAAACCCCATATTCCATGAAAGAACCAAACACATAGAGCTCGATTGCCACTTCATCCGTGAGAAGATCGTTTCTGGTACTATAAAGCTACTTCCCATACGGTCTGAGCTTCAGTTAGCTGATATCTTTACTAAAGCATTACCAGCTCCTCTGTTTTCCTCCTTGTTATCCAAGATGGGCATCACCAATTTCATGGTCCCATCTTGAGGGGGAGTAACAGAACTTGTATTTAGTCAAGAAGTTATCTTGTTATCAGCTTTCTGTTATTTCCTAACTTCTCATGTATTGCCTATTTATACATTCTAGTTGATATGAATAAGATCATTCAGGCGAGTTGTATTTACTCTCTAGCCTTGATAAATGTTAATTTTTTTTTTCTCATTATTTCTACCTTTCTCTCTTAGTTACCAATATTTTAATAGGATGTGTAGAGAGATTCTTACACACCATTATGCAGTCTAGTATTATTCAAGAATAAATAAGATAGTCGGGGTCGGTTGTATACTAGGAGAAGCAACTTAAATTAATCACATGAACATATTTAAGTGATGGCAAGATAAATCAACCTAGCAATATATAATTTTGGGAACCAACAAAGTGGAACCATTAGACTGAGAATATTAAAAATTAATTAAGTACCAAAGGTGTATCAATAATCTTAGTATCAATGAAAAATATTTTAAAATATATATTGACATTATACTTAAAAAAAAAGAAGAAGAAGAAAGAAAGAGGAGATATTTTTGAACAGGCTGCAAAATTTATTCACGAAAACTAAAAGTAAAGACATAAGCCGAAGTTTTTCAATTAAAAAGAAATATAAGTTAGCACTAAATTTAATGTTGCATTCCCTTTGAACACTCTCATCAGTATTAATTACATCAACTTACTAAAAAAGTTTATAACGTTGGATAGTGATAGTGGTACTTTAAATAAATATCTAATTAAATCATAATTAATAGCTAGAACACAAGCTAAGTGAAGAAATAATTGTGATTAATGATCTAGGCTTGAGATGTCTCCTTGAGACCATAAAAGCTTTTCTTTTTCCTATATATCAGAAATTTTTCATATTGATGAAGAACTCTTGGAAAGCGTTAATGTTGTAAACTTCTTGAACACCACCACAAAAAAAAGCTTTTTTTTTTTTTTTTTTTTTTTTTTTTTTTTTTTAATTTTTTATTTTAACATCAAACTAATATATATGTATCAATAATATATTGAAAAACTACGAATAGCGTGGGAAACTATAATTCATAGCATACCTATAAAATTCTTAGCAATAACTAAGGAGAAATTATTTCGTTCGGTATATTAGATTACATGGGGTTCCATTTCAAAACCAATCGACAATGGTGGAGTTACCCATGTATCGTATAAATCGTATAAATTGTGAATGTGGGATCCTCAACATGGTGCCTCTTTGGGTTCACCATTTTTGAATCGGATCCCAATTTATGTTTTGATCGAATACCCGTTTGTTTCATGGACTATGATAGCATATTAGATTACTGGGGTTCTATCTCAAAACCAATTGACAATGAATAAAGTAATCTATGTATCTTATAAATTATGAGGTCCCCACCTATCTTTTCGATGTGGGATCCCCAACACGGTAGACCCACTAATATAATTTTTGTTATATAAACCAACAAGAGCCAATTACTTGTTTGGCAGAAAAAAAAATACTAAATCTCATGTGTGAGCAATGTAATTGGCTAAAAAGATATAGGTTGCAACGATGGTGAACACAAAAGATAAAAAGAAGAAGCAAAAAGAATTAGAACAATAGGAGTAAGCAAAATCTAATAGCAGAGTGATATTAGTCTACATATTAAATTTGGAAACATAACCACAATCTCCAAAGGTGATTAGAGTTTAGCTATAGTTGTTGGAGGATGATTAGATTAGTGATACATATATGTAGGGTCAAGTTACAATTTTTTTTTTTAATTATTAATAGGAACTCTCAAGGAGTCATATCATAAGCAAGAGATGAAAGTTGGAAATCAAGTGATGTAGCATCATCAATATTAGAAGACAAGGTTCAATGTGAAAATGACTAGATTATTGGCTATGCTTTGAGAATTAAAAAGGAACGAAAAAAAAGTGATGCCTCTTTGAGTTCACCATTCTTGGATTGGATGTCAATTTTTTTTCTTAGATCGAATACTCGTTTGGGTTTCATGGACTCTGATACCATATTAGATAACATGAGCCAGTTGGCAATTAGTGGAGTAACCCATGTATCTTATAAATTGTGAGGTCTTCATTTATCTTTCCAATATGAGATCCTCAACAATCGAAACCTTTTCGAAATAACTATTCATTCTTTTAATCTAACTTGTAGAAAGTGGAACTAGAGTTGAATCACAAAGGTAACCAATCAAATTAATTTCTCAAAGTTATTTGATTAAAAATAAAAATGGGGGTTTTGAATAAGAAAAATTAAACTAAACAAAAATTTAAATAAAAAATGAATTTGAAAAATCAATCTTACCAAAATTCCAATTTTTGGGCGCAAATTTTCACCCAATTGTAATTTTGATCATATATATCAATCTCCCAATTAAAGGACTTAGACACTTGTTAGAAAAAGCTGCAACAAGTGTAAATTTCCCTAACACACAAGTAACTCTAACCAAACATCAAAACTAAATCTTACCATTTAATCAAGGGAAATTGCAATGGGTAGCAAAAAATATTAGGATATTTACAAATATAACTATGATTTTTTAGATTTGCAAACATAGCAAAATTTTAAAAATCCGATTTACGTTTTTTTCATTATTCCAGTTTTACCCTTGTTGGTATATCAACAAGTATATTAGTAGTATATCTGATATACTTTTTATTTCATACTTTATATTTACTGATATACGAAATATAAAGTATATCAGTTAACTGAAATACCAAATTCGAAGTTAAGTCAAGACCGGTGAATGGTTATTGGAGTTGTTCCCTGCGAATTGGGAAGGTGTCAGCCGAAGTGCTGGGTTTTGATCAAGTAGTGTTGGTTAGCGACCGCCTATGAGTCGATAATCCTGAAAGAGTAAAGAGTCAGAAAGATAGAGTGCAGAAGGGAAGAAGTGCAATGGAGATTGAAGAGTTAATAAATGAATGGAAAAGTTTTAATCTGTTAGATGAAGAAAAAGAGTCTTACATAGAACTTGAGAAAGAAGATGTAGAGACTATCAACGGACAGGTAGATCAATGCCTAGTTGGGAAGATTCTTACAAGCCACAACATCTCAAAACTGGCAGTAAAGAATGCGATGATGGGCGCCTGGAAAACGAGGGAGAGCTTTAATATTGAAACCATTGGAAGAAATATGTTCCTTTTTAAATTTGAAAGCAGTGCAGACAAAGAATGGATCATAAAAAATAGACCATGGCTATTTGACAAAAACCTTCTTGTGCTGGAGATACTTGTAGCAAACCAAAGAACGACTGAGATTGGCTTCAAGAAAGTTGATTTCTGGTTGAGACTAATCAATCTCCCACTGGGTTTTTGAAATAAACAGGTGGTCAAGAAAATAGGCAACAAATTAGGTAGCTTTGTGGAAACTGATTTTGAAAAAGAAGACATTAGTTGGGGAAATAGCATAAGAGTCAAAGTAAAATGAGATGTTTCTTTACCTCTCCGAAGGGGCTTCATGTTAAAATCAATAGGTATTGATAATGAATGCTGGATAACAATCCGATACGAGAGATTGCCTACTTTTGTTTCTATTGCGGTTGCATTGGACATGTGGTGAAGGAATGCAAGGACTGGAAAAGTAAAGAGATGAGGGAGAAAAATAAGTATGAATTCGGCACCTGGTTAAAGTTTCAAGGTTTTTTAAGACCGATGAAGAGACAAGAATCTCCAGAAAGAAACAGAGCAGATCCAAATATTCAAATACCGGTGGAAGAAGAACAAGGGGATAACAGAGAAGAATCAATGAAAGAATTAGGAGATTCGACCAACAACAGGGAAAGAAGGAGTATGGAGTTAAATAATCAAGGAACACAAGTAATGGAAGCCAGAAATGAAAATAGGCCTGGAGATATAAAAAATAAAGGAGTGCATGACAGTGGAAATTCTAAAGAATCAGAAGATGGAACAGAAGCAATGGGGGAGTCAAGTTCGAAAGCCAATAATAAAGAAAGGAAACAAAGTAACTCTGGAAGAATTGTAAAGATGAAAAGGACCTGGAAAAAACAAGAAAGAAAGGAGATAACAGGGGAACCAATGAAGGAGGGATTTATCACTCGGAAAAGAAAAAGGATGGATGAACAAGACAGTGAAAGTAAGAAATGTAAAGCTGGAGAATCTGTGGCAATGGAGATTCATATTGACTTAAATTCTGAGGCAGAGGCTGCTAAGCAGCCTTGCCAAGGATTATGATAGTCATTTGTTGGAATGCTCGGGGTTTGGGGAATCTGAGAGCATTCCGGGCCATAAAACATTGTCTTCACAAGGAATCCCCAAATCCTTTTTCTTTCAGAAACTAAATGCAATGAGAAAGTAACCGAGCAAATAAGGGTCCTTTCTAAATTTGAAGGATGTCTTACAGTGAGTAGTGATGGTTTAAGTGGAGGTTTGTGCCTACTTTGGAAAAACAGAGACATGGTGACTATTAGATCCTTTTATAAGAATCACATAGATGCAACCGTAGATTGGGAAGGCAAACAATGGAGATTTTCAGGAATTTATGGCTTCCCTGAAGCAAGCAATAAAGATAAAACGTGGAGCTTAATCCGACAACTATACAATGGTGGAAGGGAACAGTGGCTGTTGGGTGGTGATTTCAATGAAATCTTAAGCAACACAGAAAAATTGGGAGGGCCGCTGAGAGATAGGAGGTGCATTGATGGTTTTAGGAAGGCAATGAATGATTGTGAATTGAAAGAGATTAAGCCCCCAGATGATATATTTACATGGCATAGTAACAGGATGGGCACTTGTTGGGTTTCCAGAGTGGGTAAAAATATAGCAAAAATAAACTCTAGAACACTGTGCAAGCATACACAGTCCGTAGCAAGTAATAAGTATTTATCGAATCCAGGGTCTGAATAGCTCTCACTTTATCTATTTTGTATAACTCTTTAATGGTTTCAAGAATGGTTAAAAAGATTGGTTTTGATAAAATGCTGAAGCAAAAGTAATGACAGAACAGAAAGTAAACAAATAAAGCAGACAGATTAGAAACAGGCGTTGGTGAGGATGTAGTAATTGTTTTAAAAGATGCTCTAGCAATATTATTGATTAGACAAAACTCTTGCAGTCTTATTAGCAGATTCCTCCCGGAACTCTGGATTTTTTAGAATGTGTTTCAACTCCAATGACGTACTACCGATCAAGCACTAGGCAACTGGCTATCCCTAGCTCAGTCACTGGCGTTCACCAATACACAATGATCTAGTGTGATTAAATGTCACACACTTCTCAAATCATCCCTGAAACTAAGAAGTGGTATTCATACTGGCTGGTCAAACGGACACAAAATATAAATATGCTCAACAAATAATCAAGATGCATCAAATCAACTTATATTGCATAGAGATTAAGCACGACAATTACATACTTCCTAACCAACACCTACACAATTTTAGTTCATAGCACTCATGATAACACACGCCACAATCTGAGTGTGTGCATCCATAATTACAAGAAATTACAAGAAAATACTAATTCCCTTGGTCAAACCCGTAATTGATGGTCTTCTTGAAGTCTCCAATCTTTCCTCCTCTATTCGGCTCCCAATGATGGAAATGAGAAATGGTCTCTTCCCCAAGAGTGGAATGTTTTTTACTTGAATGGCTCTTCCCTTTTATAGAATGAAGACACGCTCAAATTAGGTTAATCTGGACACGTGGATGGCTCTCCTTGCTTCTTAAATCCGAAAATAGCTTAACTAACTTCAGTTCATTAAAATGGCTAACGAGCTGTGATGTGGCAGTTTTGCTCTCTGCTTTGCTGGATCACAGATTTTGCTCCCTCAAGTTGCTCAGCAATATATTCTGCACAAAATAACTTCCAAAGCATCCATTCTTCCAAATGGGTTAAAACACATAATACTCATCTAAAAGCAACTCTATTTAGCACAAATGACACACAAATCATTATAAAACTAAGGCCTAAATAACTCCCTTTTGGAGAGTTATCAGCACTCATGTATGGGAAAGATTAGACAGATTTATCTGCAGCCCTGATTTTGAAAGTTTATTCAGTTCTTCAAATGCGTCAAATCTGGACTGGTTACACTCTGACCATCACCCTATAGAAGCAAAGATAGATGAAGGCAGACCAAGGAAGTCAAGAAGGGCTTACAAATCCTTTTAAGTTTGAGGAATATTGGACAAGATACGATGAATGTGTTGAGATCATCAACAATAATGGCGATTGGAATCCTGGTATGTCTCATCTATCCTCTTTATCTAAAAATCTTAGTAAATGCTCTGATGCCTTATCAAAATGGGGTAAAGGGATGAATTATCAGAGAAGAGATAAAATAAATGAATGTAAAAGAGCCCTTAAAGATGCCTACTCTAATATTCTGATGGTTAACTTTGATGTAATTCATGGTCTTGAATTTGAGCTAGACAAATTAATGGAAGAAGAGGAAATATACTGGAAACAGAGGTCTATGGAAGATTGGTTAAAATGGGGGGATAGAAATTCCAAGTGGTTTCATAAGAAAGCCACGATAAGAAGGAAAAGTAATGAAATATATGGGATTGTGGATGATAATGGCCTATGGTATGAGGATCCTTCTTTAATTGAAAACACCTTCATTTCTTATTTTGAGAATCTGTTTGAGTCTTCTAACCCAGATTTAATAGCTATTGAGAATTCTTTAGATGGCCTAGTTCCTAAAGTCAATCAATCCATGAATAACAGTTTAATGGCCCCCTTTACCAGAACTGAAATTGAAAATGCAATAAAACAAATGTTCCCAACCAAAGCCCCGGGTCCAGATGGTTATTTAGCCATATTTATCAGAAATATTGGAATATTGTAGGGAGGAAAACTGTGGAGGAATGTCTTGAGGTTCTAAATGGCCAAAAAAGTATAGAGAAGTGGAATAATACAAATATTGTGCTTATACCCAAAATTTCTAAGCCTAAGGAAGTGGGGGATTATAGGTCTATTAGTTTATGTAATGTAAATTACAAAATTGTAACTAAAACAATTGCTAATAGGTTAAAAGGAATCCTAGGCAAGGTTATAACTGAGTCCCAATCAGCCTTTATCCAAGGAAGGCTCATTACAGATAATATTTTAATTGGGCTGGAGGCTATCAATGCTATTAGAAATAAAAGAAACATTAGGGGGGAAATGGCAACATTGAAGATAGTTATTAGTAAAGCCTATGACCGAGTAGAATGGATTTACCTTGAACGAATTATGTTAAAACTAGGATTTGATGTTAGATGGGTAAATCTAATATTGAATTGTATATCCTCAGCTAGTTTTTCAATATTAATAAATGGGGAGAAAAAAGGGAATTTTAGATCTAATAGAAGCCTTCGTCAAGGTGATCCCCTTTCCCCTTACTTGTTTCTTTTAGTGATCGAAGGATTATCCCATTTAATTTCTAAGGCTAATTTCTCTGGAAATATAACTGGATTAACAATATCAAATGGTCCTAAGATTTCACACCTTCTTTTTGCAGATGATAACATCATTTTTTGTAAAGCAAATGAGAGGGAACTGTCTACTCTAAAGAATATTCTAGAATAAACTATGAATCTGTTTCAGATGAAAGTGTAAATTTTTCTAAATCTGCAATTTTATTCTCACAGAAATTGAATAAGGATAGGGGTTTATTCTTAAGTAGCTTGTTAGGTGTAAAAATGGTTAATGACCTTGGTAAATATTTAGGAGTTCCCTCAGTCCTAACAAAAAATAAGTCAAGAGACTTTGGTTACATAATGGATAGGGTCTGGAACTCAGTACAAGGCTGGAAAAATTCTCTATTTTCTATTGCGAGTAAGGAAATTTTGATTAAAAGTGTTGGTCAGGCTATCTCTTCATATACTATGAGTATTTTTAAATTTCCTAAGCATTTGTGTGAAGAAATTACTAAAAGTTTTGCTAGATTTTTGTGGGGATCTAGTGATAAGAAAAAGAGGATGCATTGGTGCAAATGGAGTAAGCTTTGTATGCCTAAAAGTCTAGGGGGCTTAAATTTTAGGGACATTGAAGGTTTCAACCAAGCATTAGTGGCAAAACAAGTTTGGAGGATCCTATCCAATCCTGAATCTCTTGTTTCTAGATTTCTAAAAAGCATATACTTTAGCTCTACTAATATTCTCAAAGCTGAACTCGAGAGAAAACCATCCTACATTTGGAAGAGCCTTTTATGGGGGAGAGATCTTCTATTAAAAGGAATTCGGTTTAGATTAGGGAATGTGATAACTTGCAAAAATCAAGTTATTTTTCCTTTAAACTTAAGCTAAAAATAGGCTAAAAGAAGCATTGATGCGTTACTTCAGCGCAATAAGAAAGGAAAATGCGATGATTTTATGCGGTAGGCTATATTTATGTATGCGGTGAGAAATTATAAAAATAGGACGCTAACGCAACTAATTCAGTTGTTTGTTGTCCAAGTTTCTCTCAGCGCAGGCACACATCCCAAGACGATCAAGAGACAGACAAGATGGATGAAAGGACAATGTTGACACAACTGACGCAAGTGGGCTGAAAAGGTGCAAGTGGGCTGAAGATGACTGAAGCAAGTTACTTGGAGAAGTTAGTTTCCTTTGCCTATAAATAGGAGCCACCTGCTCAAGAAGAAGAACAACTGAGAATATACAAGAATTGAGGGAGGAGAGGAAAAGACGAAGATCAAGGAGAAAGAGAAATCACAGAAAGCTGTGATTAAGAGTAAACTTGCGTTTGCGATGTATTATTGCATGATGTATTGTTTTGCTCGCATGAGCTAATTTTCATCTTCAAGTCTTAGCGCAAGCACCTCATGCGGTGATAAGTATATTTTGTAAGCGCATACTTTGATTTAATGAAACATTATTACTTTCTACATAGTTGCGATACTATTTTCATTACTAATTCCCGCCTGGCTAGTCGGATGCGGTAGCAGTATGCTAAATCCCTGACAGGTAATGCAAGCAGACATCTCTAAGTAGAACAAGTTAGCGCATGACATGTAGTCTTGGTAGCATCAAAATACTATCGCTAAAAGATAGTGCATGCATGTGCTTTGATTGCATTAAGACTAATGCAGTCCCTTGTAAGTTTTTAGAGAACTAAGCCTCACGCATGAACTAGCCAAATAACCAATTGATAGTTTTATGCCAAATGCAGAAGGAGTACCGAAAGGGAAACTTGTGATTTTTTCTCACTTAGGCATTAATGGATCAATTAGTCATGGTATGCGCTACAGAGCTCTTATAAATGCATGAGGTTGCGACCGCGACAGCCTTGATACCATTCTCCTTAATACTTGTCTTTTCACTCTTGTAGCATGTTTTACTTTCTGCAACATATTTTTTTCAAACTCACCAACTCTCTTATTTAATCTTTTATATAATATCACACGTTTTCAAGTTTGGATCAGTGAAAATTATTAAAGTTTCGCAAATAGCCTTTCCCTATGGATTCGACCCTAGACTCACTAGGTATTACTTGATTTTGTCAATTTATACTTGGATTGATAAACATCTACGACAAATTTACATTAATTTGTTAAGCATACTGACAAGCGATCAGAATGGTGAGGATATCTCCATGTATGAGGACCCATGGATGCCTAAAGTCTCCACTTTTAAGCCTGTTAGTATTAATGGAATCATATCTCAGGAGAGAGTTGCTGATTTCATAACACATTCTGGGGAGTGGGACTTGAGGAAATTAAGGGATTCGGTGATGAGTGAAGACTATGAAATAATTAGAAGAATTCCAATAAACATAAGGCTTAAGGATAAATTAGTTTGGCATTTTGATAAAACTGGAATCTACTCTGCAAAGAGTGGTTACAAGCTTTTTATGCAGGAAAAAATAAATGAGGCCTCTTCTAGTATTAATCCTATGAGCCAAATATGGAAAAATTTATGGAAACTAAGAATTCCTTCGAAAATTAAACATTTCTGCTGGAGGGCTATTCATAATTCTCTTCCAAATAAAATCAATCTTAAAAACAGAGGAATAGATATTATTTCAGTTTGCCCTATGTGTTTAACTCACGAAGAAAATACTGATCACAGTTTATTTACTTGTGTGCGAGCTGCAGAGATTTGGAGGCTTACCATTAATCGAGTTTTCTTAGAGGAAGATTTCAACGAGAGCTTCATTGACAGATGGATGAAGATTAATTCACGGCTGGAAATTCAGGAGTTGGAGCTGGTAGCTGTACCTGTTGGTCGATTTGGAATGATAGGAACAAATTCATTAACGGTGAAAATATTCCAGATACGAATTTCAGAAGTCGTTAGATAGTTAAATACCTGGAAGAATTTCTGAGGGCCAATGTTAAACGATCACCGAATGAAACATCTGCGAGTAGAGATTATCTTCCTCCTCCCACTGATGCATGCTGGCTTACTCCGCCTTTAGGTTTTTTGAAAATCAATGTGGACGCCGCCTGGATCCCTTCTCCTCCGTCGACAGGGGTGGGTATTGTTTGCAGAAATGATGTTGGTGGTGCAGTGGCTGCTTCCTCAATTTTTATGGATTTCAATCTGGGGGGTCATGTGGCTGAGCTAAGGGCTATACTGGAGGGTGTTAAATTTGCTAAATCTTTATGTTTGCCCAAGATCATTGTGGAATCTGACAACAAGAGAGTAGTAGACTTTATTACAAGGAAAGGTGTCATCTGGAGTGAAGTGGAGAGTTTGGTAGAGGAAATTTGGAATCTCGTGCCAAATTGTGAGGAAATTAATTTTGTCTTTGCTAATAGGAAATGTAATACAGTGGCTGATTTTTTAGCCAAAAGTGCGAGAGTTTCGAAAGAGAGTGCTAGCTGGGTGAGTAATGTCCCAGATTGGCTTTGTATCTTAGTCGATTCTGACCGTTTTGCTTTTGCCCGAGTGGCGTCTTAATACATATATAGTTTATTTTTTCAGAAAAAAAAACCAAATTCGATATACTCGAATGAATACAATGATATACCTAATATATACTTGATTTGATAAGCATAACATTTGATATGCCTGATTAAATGTTGATATAACAATGATATACCTAATATATACTTGAACTATGTTGTGTTATTTACATATTTTAAATGAAATGTTTGTCTTTTATAACATAAATGTTTGTGTTCTGTATCTGTTATGAATGTTGATATACCATTGATATACCTCATTTTTTTTTTAACTTACCTCATTTTTAATACTACTCAAATAATTAATAACATTGATATACCTAATTATGAGTAGCTAAATACATCAATGATAGACTTGTTATTAAAAAAAAAAAATCACTGATATATATTTTTAATTGTTGGTGTATTATGAAGGTTGTGGAATGCAAAATTTGTTATAAGTATATCAATAAGACGCAATTTTAAGTATATCATTAGTGTATTAGTACTCACTAAAAATGTCTTTTCAAGTATATCATTAGTGTATCAGTAGTATATTATTAAGATGATGTATAGTATATTGATGACATATTTTCCAACATGAGCATAGCTCAACTAGCATAAGATATACACATTCAACCAAGAGGTTAGAGGTTTAAATCCCTTACCACACATATTGTCCTAAAATAAAGCTAATATATCTAATTCTTTATTGATGGAAGTATATCAAAGATATCTAAACTAATGAAAGCTCATGTCTAAACTTCATAAATGAAGTATATTATATTCACGAAATATACATATGATATACTATATATTTAGTATATCAGTTGATTGATATACCAAATATCTAGTATATCAGTACACTAAAAAAATGAATGATGTACCTGATATACAATATATCAATAACATGATTGATATACTTTTTAAACTTCCAACTTCCAGCGTGTTTTAAGGGTTTTTTTTTTTTACTTTTCAACTTTAATGTTTAGGCGGGCCCACGTTTTTTGCTATATTTGCAACATTAAAAAACTGATGACATGGTTGCAAATTCCATTTTATTTTTTGCTATTCTTGCAACTGCCCCATTAATCAATTGGACATTCTAGCATTCTATATCAATTAAATGATAGGATTAAAAATCCTCTTCAAAAAAAAAAATAATAATAATAGTATTAAAAACAGTTGGAAAATGACTAAACCAAAACCATTTTTGTCTCATTGTTTTCCCTAGAGTCTATTATGCAAGCTATATAAAATGAAAAAGCCACAATTACACGCACACAGACTGTGTAAAACAATAAGAATGAGAAACAAAGAATTCTTGAATTAAAACGAAAAACTTATTTATTTCAAAGTCTCACAATTTTACGATTGGAATTGTTACATCCTTGAATTAGAAATTAAAACTTAGCTACACACAAAGAAAAAAAAACAAAAGCCGTAAAGGGAGAATTATGCTCTTAAAACTCGTAGATAGTAAATGTAAACATATTAATTTATCAATAAAGTGTGATTGAAGTTATTCAATAAAGTGTTATTGAATTGGTTGTTTTAGAATTGCATTAATTAACCCTAAATCAAATAAACTAACATCCAGGGTTGTTTTATGTTGCTTTAACAGTATGTGGGGATGTACAGGGGATCAATGTTCAAGTAACAACGTAAAGGGTCTATAGTATAGGGATAAGGCTGGGTACTTTATCTTGGTGACACTATGGATACGGTCCGCTTTGTATATGATACAAACACATTGATCCAAAGCGTTCATATAGTGGATATGCGAGTGGGGGTATCCTATGCAATGAGTTTGCATAGGATTAGACTGCGAAATAGTAATTAACCATTAGATGTAACTCCATTGACTAATTAGGTTATTATTTCAATAGGATGTGACCTAGATGGTAACTCAGTCTTAATCCTGAGTGTGTGATTGATAACTCTCCAAAAGGGAGTTATTTAGGCCTTAGTTTCGTATTGTTTTGTGTGTCATTTGTGTTAAATAGAGTTGCTTTTATATGAATATTATATGTTTTAACCCATTTGGAAGAATGGATGCTTTGGAAGTTATTTTGTGCAGAATATATTGCTGAGCGAATTGAGGGAGCAAAATCGGTGATCCAGCAAAGCAGGGAGCAAAATTGTCATGTCACAGCTCGTAATCCATTTTAATGAGCCGAAGTTTGTTGAGTTATTTGCGGATCTAAGAAGCTTGGAAAGCTTGCCACGTGTCCAATTTGACCTAATTAGGGCTTGCTATCACTCTATAAAAGGAGAAGCCGTCTCAAGTCAAATACATTCCTTTTTGGGAGGAACATTCTACTCTTGGAAGGTTCATTTCCACCTTTGGGAGCCGAATAGAGGAGGAAAGATTGGAGACTCAAGAAGACCATCAACTACGGGTTTCTTCAAGGGAATTTACCTTTTCTTGTAATTTCTAGTAGTTATGGATGCACATACTCAGATTGTAGCGTGTGTTATCATGAGCTTTATGAACTAAATTTACTTAGGTGTTGGTTAGGAAGTATGTAATTGTCGTGCTTTATTCTCTATGCAATATATGTTGATTTGAGCATCTTGATTATTTGTTGTGATTATTTCCATTTTGTGCCTGCCTGGGCAGCCGGTATGAATATCACTTCTTAGTTTCAGGGATGATTTGAGAAGTGTGTGGCATTTAATCACATTAGATCATTGTGTATTGGTGAACGCCAGTGACTGAGTTAGGGATAGCCAGTTGCCTAGTGCTTGATCGGTAGTACGTCATTGGAGTTGAAACACATTCCAAAAAATCCAGAGTTCCGGGAGGATCCTGCTAATAAGACTGCAAGAGAATTGCCTAATCAATAATATTGCTAGAGCATCTTTTAAAACAATTACTAAATCCTGACCAACGCCTGTTTCCAATCTATCTGCTTTATTTGTTTACTTTCTGTTCTGTCATTTCTTTTGCTTCAACATTTTATCAAAATCAATCATTTTAACCACTTTTGAAACCATTAAAAAGTTACACGAGATAGATAAAGTGAGAGCTATTCAGCCCCGTGGATACGATAAATTACTTATCACTTGCTGCGGATTGTGTATGCTTGCACAGTGTTCTAGAGTCTATTTTTACCCACTCTGGAACCCTAACAAGTTTTTGGCGCCGTTGCCGGGGACTTGAATAAGTTTTTATCTGATCTGTTTTGTGTATGTGTTTTAGTGGTTTGGTGCTAGAACTTTTTGATTGTTTCTTTTGTTTTTGCAGGTGTGAGTTCGGTGCATGAGCGATCTGTCTGGGGTAAGATTCGAGCTTGATCCAGAAATTGAAAGGACATTCAGGAGAAGAAGGAGAGAGCAGCGTAGAACTCAAAATCCAATGGCTGACGTGCCGCGTCTCCCAGAAGTTTCAGAAGATCCAGTGAACCCCCAGCAGAATCGGATGCTGCAGCAAAATTCCACCGCTGGAGCAAAATGGACAGCAAAATAATCTGGCTGAGAATCCTATCTTTGTAGCGAATGATAGGGCCAGAGCCATTCGAGCGTATGTTTTTCCAATGTTTGATGAGTTGAATCCAAGAATTGCACGTCCTAAAATTGAGGCAACAAATTTTGAAATGAAACCGGTAATGTTTCAGATGTTGCAAACTGTGGGTCAATTCCATGGTTTGTCATCTGAAGACCCCCATTTACATCTTAAGTCTTTTCTAGGAGTTAGTGATTCGTTTGTAATTCAGGGAGTGTCTAGAGATGCCCTTAGATTAACTTTTTTCCCGTATTCTCTTAGAGACGGAGCAAAGGTGTGGTTAAATTCTTTTGCTCCAGGATCAATTAGGACATGGAATGAGTTAGCGAAAAAATTTCTTAGTAAATATTTTCCACCAACTAGGAATGCCAAATTGAGGAGTGAAATAGTAGGGTTTAGGCAACTCGAAGATGAAACTTTTAGTGAGGCTTGGGAGAGGTTTAAAGAGCTTTTGCGAAAGTGTTCTCACCATGGTCTACCACATTGTATCCAAATGGAAACATTTTACAATGAATTGAATGCAGTGACCCAAGGCATGGTCGATGCTTCGGCTGGAGGGGCCCTTTTGGCAAAAACTTTTAATGAAGCCCATGAAATTTTAGAAAGAATATCAACCAATAGTTGTCAGTGGTCGGATGTTAGAGGCTCAAATAAAAAAGTTAAGAGTGTGTTAGAAGTTGATGGTGTGTCTACCATTAGGGCTGATATTGCAATGTTGGCTAACGCTCTTAAAAATGTGACAGTGGTTAGTCATCAGCAGCCGCCAGTTGTGGAGCCTGCCGCAGTGGTGAACCAAGTTGTAGAGGAATCATGTGTCTATTGTGGTGAAGAGCACAACTACGAGTTTTGCCCCAGCAATCCAGCTTCTGTGTTTTTTGTAGGTAATCAGAGGAATAACCCTTATTCTAACTTTTATAATCCAGGTTGGCGCAACCACCCCAACTTTGCATGGGGAGGGCAGGGAAGCAATTTTCAAACCCCTCAAGCACAGCAGAAGGTGAACCAGTCGGGATTTGCTAAATCACAGGTATTGCCCCAGCAAAATAAGCAGGCTTTGCCCCAGCAAAATTCGGAGAGTTCTCTTGAGGCAATGATGAAAGAATATATGGCTCATACAGATGCCGCAATTCAAAGTAATCAAGCTTTAATAAGAGCCCTGGAATTGCAAGTGAGTCAGCTAGCTAATGAGCTGAAGGCACGACCTCAAGGGAAACTTCCTTCAGATACTGAATACCCTAGAAGGGAAGGTAAGGAGCAGGTACAGGCAATGACTCTAAGGAGTGGTAAGCCACTAGAAGAGAGAAAAGAGCGTAGTAAAACCCAGAATGTAGAGAAAAGTAGTGATAAAAACGTTGTTATTGAGAAAGAGTTGGAGTCTGGTCAGGGTGCTGGAGGACGCAATAATGATGCTGGAGCATCTGGTTCTGTTCCAGATGTGGAACCACCTTATGTGCCGCCCCTACCTTATGTACCACCTCTACCTTTTCCACAAAGGCAAAGGCTTAAGAATCAGGATGGTCAATTTAAGAAGTTTTTAGAGATTCTTAAGCAATTGCATATAAATATCCCTTTAATAGAAGCTATAGAGCAAATGCCTAATTATGCTAAGTTTCTGAAGTATATTTTAACTAAAAAGAAGAGGTTAGGTGAGTTTGAAACTGTATCTCTTACTGAGAAATGTAGTGCTATTCTTAAGAATGGGCTACCAACCAAGGCTAAGGATCCAGGATCCTTTACTATTCCTGTTTCAATAGGTGGAAAAGAGTTAGGTAGAGCACTTTGTGATTTAGGTGCAAACATTAACCTTATGCCTCTTTCGGTCTATCGAAAGCTAGGTATTGGTGAAGCTAGGCCTACTACAGTCACACTCCAACTAGCTGATAGGTCTATCACATATCCAGAGGGTAAAGTTGAGGATGTCTTAGTGAAAGTAGATAAATTCATATTTCCTGTTGATTTTATTATCTTAGATTATGAGGCGGATAAAGATGTCCCAATTATTCTTGGTCGTCCATTTTTGGCTACTGGTAGGGCATTGATAGATGTTTAAAAAGGGGAATTAACAATGAGGGTTTATAATGAGGAAGTGAAGTTTAATGTTGTTAAGGCCATGAAATATCCAGACTAAATGGAAGATTGTTCTTTCATTAGGATTATGCAGAACACAATTGTTGAGACCGCAATGGAGGGTTCGATAAACAAGCATTTGGAAGATCATGGAGAGGTTAGTGTAGAGGATTTAGAAGTTTGTTCTTTAGAAAGAAAAAGTGAAAAAGAAGTGTCTAGGTGTGAGGATGTTTTTGAGTCTTTAGATTTGGATGAAATGAAGGCTCCTCCTATTAAGCCATCCCTGATTGAGGCACCCACTTTAGATTTAAAGCCCTTACCGGATCATCTAAAGTATGTGTATCTTGGGGAGGGCGAGACGTTGCCCATTATTGTTGCATCAGCCGAAGGATGAAGAGGCCTTAATAAAGTTGCTGCAGCAATATCGCAAAGTAATAGGTTGGACATTGGCTGACATTCAGGGAATTAGCCCGTCTTTCTGTATGCATAAAATCACTCTAGAGGAGGGGTTCTTTAGGAGAATTGAGCAACAGAGAAGGCTCAACGTTGCAATGAAAGAGGTTGTTAAGAAGGAGGTGGTTAAATGGTTGGATGCTGGGATTATCTATCCAATTGCAGATAGCAATTGGGTAAGCCCTGTCCAATGTGTTCCTAAGAAAGAAGGTGTCATGGTAGTGACTAATAAAGACAATGAATTGATCCCAACCAGGACAGTAACTGGCTGGAGGGTTTGCATGGATTAATAAAGCCACCCGTAAGAACCATTTTCCTCTACCATTTATTGACCAAATGTTGGATAGATTGGCTGGTCAGGCCTACTACTGTTTCTTAGATGGTTATTCTGGGTATAACCAAATTACCATTGCTTTTGAGGATCAGGAAAAAACCACTTTCACCTGCCCTTATGGGACGTTTGCTTTTAGGTGAATGTCTTTTGGCCTTTGCAATGCACCAGCAACATTTCAGAGGTGCATGTTAGCAATTTTTTTCGGATATGATTGAGTGCACTGTTGAGGTGTTTATGGACGATTTTTCAGTTTTTGGAGGGTCTTTTCAGAATTGTTTGGATAATTTAGGTAAGGTATTAAAAAGATGTGAGGATACCCATCTAGTTCTTAATTGAGGGCATTGTCTTAGGTCATAAGATTTCAAAGAAAAGTCTGGAAGTTGATCGAGCAAAAATAGAGGTTATTGAGAGATTAGAACCACCGAGTTCAGTGAAAGGGATTTAGAGTTTTTTAGGTCATGCTGGATTTTATAGAAGGTTCATAAACGATTTCTCAAAAATTAGTAAACCTCTTTGTAACTTATTGTGTGCTGATCATGATTTTGACTTTAATGCAGATTGTAGGAAGGCTTTTGAAACTTTAAAGGCTGCTTTAATCTCAGCACCTATTCTTTGTGCACCTAATTGGAATTTACCATTTGAGGTAATGTGTGATGCGAGTGATGTTGTAGTAGGTGCAATGCTGGGGCAAAAGCAGGGAAAATTTATCCATCCTATCTATTATGCAAGCAGGGTTTTAAATGAGGCACAAATCAACTAACAACTACTGAAAAGGAGTTGTTAGCGGTCATGTTTGCCTTTGAGAAATTCCGCCCATATTTGGTTGGGTCCAAAGTCACGGTTTTTACAGATCATGCAGCAATAAGGTACTTAATGTCTAAAAAAGATGCAAAGCCTAGATTGATTCTTTGGGTTTTATTATTGCAGGAATTTAACTTGGAGATAAAGAATAAGAAGGGACCAGAGAATGTCATTGCAGATCATTTGTCTCGTCTTGATCCAACATCATCTTTGCTGAAGCAATCTGCCATTTCAGATTCTTTTCCAGATGAGCATCTCTTTGCTGTCGAGGTAAAGGTAGTCAAGGATATCTCTTGGTATGCTGATATAGCCAACTTTTTGGTGAAAGGAGTCACTCCTATTGACATGGATTGGAGGCAGATGAAAAAGTTTAAGCATGATGCCAATTTCTTTTATTGGGATGAGCCATTTATGTATAAGCAATGCTCTGATGGTATTATTTGTAGGTATTTTTCAGGTGATGAAGCAAAGGAAATCCTGGAGCAATGTCACTCTTCGCCGTATGGAGGCCATTTCAATGGTCAGAGGACAGCTCAGAGGATTTTGCAATGTGGATTCTTCTGGCCTTCCTTATTTAAGAATGCCCATTGGTTCTACAAGCAATGTGATGCTTGCCAAAGGAGAGGAAATTTAGGGCCTAGAGATGAAATGCCTCTTACTTACATTTTAGAATTAGAATTATTTGATGTATGGGGTATTGATTTTATGGGGTCATTTCCCCCTTCTAATGGTAATGTTTTTATCTTATTGGCAGTTGATTACGTGTCCAAGTGGGTGGAGGCCATTGCATGCCATCAGAATGATGCTAAGACGGTGTCAAGGTTTCTCCAATCGCACATTTTTGTGCGGTTTGAGACATCTAGAGCTCTAGTGAGTGATGAGGGTACACATTTTGTAAATAATGTCTTAACTAAGCTTTTAGCTAAGTATGGAATTAAGCATAGGATAGCTACTCCTTATCACCCACAAGCAAATGGTCAGGCTGAAATTAGTAATAGGAAAATTAAATCAATTTTAGAGAAAGTAGTCCATCCATCTTGGAAAGATTGGTCTTTTTGGTTAGATGAGGCTCTTTGGGCTTATAGGACAGCCTATAAGACTCCTCTAGGTATGTCTCCCTATAGGTTGATATATGGAAAGGCTTGTCACATTTACCGTTAGAGCTTGAGCATAAAACGTTTTGGGCTTTGAAGAAATTGAATTTTGATCTAAGTCGTGCAGGGGCAATAAGAAAGCTGCAGCTTAATGAATTAGAGGAATTTCACCAGTTTTCTTATGAAAATGCGAAAGTTTATAAAGAAAAGACTAAGCAGTGACATGATAAGAAAATAAAACCCAAAGAGTTTGTTAAGGGTCAGAGAGTCTTACTTTATAACTGGCCATTTGTTGTGATTGAAGTTTTTCCTCATGGCGCAATTACTGTGCGAGATGAAAAGGATGGGAGAGTGTTCAAAGTTAATGGACAGCGAGTGAAACACTATTGGGGTGAGGAATTCCAGTCGAAATATCCTTGCCTAAAGTTGGTTGATGAATAAGCGAGCAAAAGTTTGGCGGGAGCATTCCACATAGCAATATTTTGACCTCCCAGTGTTTGTTGCGATTTTATTTTTCGCTGATTTTGTTTGATTTTAATTTGAATTATTTTGAATTAGATTTGGTGAGTTTGAATTTTATCTGATCGTTATGCTCGCTATCAAACACCCCCAAACTTAAGCTTTTGCTAGTCCTCGAGAAAACTAAAAATCAAGCATAGGTCGAAGAATAGATGCAACAAACATGACTCACTCCTCAAGGCTCACAAGTCAATAAACAAGCAATCAAGAGACATGCACATAAGGCCCAATAAAGGAGACAAATCAAAAGTTTTCCAAAATTAACTTGCAAAAGCGAGATCTAACTTAGCTAGATTAGACTCTAATAGCTCGGGATTGGATTATTAAACTCTCAACTCATCTTCCCCCTACACTGGCACTAAGGATTTACTAATGAGCCAATGAAACAAATTAGTTTGTTTTCATCCATACCTAAGTGCTTTTAAATTAAATTGAATCAAGCAATTAAAAGTGGCACTAGCTTTCACACACCTATTGTAGGGATCCATAACCCGAGTTTAACCCTTGGTTGGCCTAACTGTTCACAACAGAGGTAGCCTTTTTTGCCTAAAACATTATTAAACATTGCATATTGTGTACACAAGCAGACATTATTTAATTATTTTTCAATAGTAAAGACAAGAATGATTTTTCTTTTATGATCATGATAAGCATATGTTCTTTTCTTGCCTCCTAGGCAAGATTAAACATGCTAATTTGAAAAAAATAACTCTTTAGCTCTTCCCTACACCTATCGAGGTGACAACAAGCATATGAACCTAATAATTCGCTCCTAAGCATTCAAGTCTAATTCTAACCAAGGAAAGTACTTTACTACTGCAAGACATCTCCTAGAAAAAGTTTAAAAAGTCTCTCTTTTTGGCCACTCATGCTTACAACTCATCAAAAGCTTGAAAATTGACAAGAAAGCCTATCCTAGGAAATCATAATCATGCAAAAATAGCATCTACAAAACAACCATATGCTAAATTCATAGAAAGCTAAAAAATATAGCCCGAACTCAGATGCTCAAGGGCTCAACAAGCAAAGCATTCGACCCCCAAACTTAAAACATGCATTGTCCTCAATGTATAGAAACTAAAGCCTAAATAAGCATGAGAACAAGTAAACAATGGAAGGGGTGAACAATACTGCCCTGGAATGATGGTGACCTTCTCATGGATGCTAGCAAAGTCAAGAACACAAGAACACCTACAAAACAAAAACAACAAAAACATCAAAGACACAAAATCAAAAAACGAACTAACTTGGGTTGCCTCCCATAAGCGCTTGTTTAACGTCTTTAGCTCGACGTGCTCTTGCGGACTGTCAAGGCACATAAAAATTCTCATATTTCTTTGGACCCTTCTTCCTTGAATCAATAAAACTCACGATCGCTAGCAAGCTTACTAGTTTCTCATGGGCCCCTGAAACAAAATTATTTTTAGTATTTTTTGTATAAAATAAACATAAAAGGAGAAAGATCAAAATAAAGAGACTCAGACTCTAAAACTGACTCGTGAGAATAGAAAAAAGAACAATCATAATCTACAGAGGATGGAGAAGATAAAACAGACGAAGGCTTTTCAACCACAATCTCTACCTCCTGAACTTCCTCTAACACTACAAGCTCATTTTCTTTTTCTTCCTCAAAAACATGTTCTTGATCGGTGCTAACACTCTCCAATTCTTCCTCACAATCTACGCAACTTACTCCTAAATGCTCAACCTTAGCAATATCGAAAGAATTAAGCTCCTGGATGGGTGCTAATGAATCAGTGGCCACATGACTCACTAGACAACCCATGGAAGTGGATCTCACCTCACTAACTTCCTTTGGGGCTTGAAGTCCTTTTATAATTTCATCAATTTTTAGACTCCTCACTCTAGACTCCTTAATATAATTTTGAATTAAACTCTCTAAGGAAGAATTTTCTTTTAAAGGGGTATAACTTGAAGATGAAAAATTGGAATATGGTGTTGATTCTTCAGGCACAGATTCCCTAAAGGGCCACCCAAAATTATAAAAAGCCATTTAAATCAATTAAAGCATCAATGATAATTAGGCTTTCAATTGGATGCAAACACCAAATAATAGCCCAACAAGAACAAAGGACTAAGACTCAAACATAAAAGGAAAGAAAACAAAAAAGGAAAACAAAATAGAAAAGGAAATAACTAAACTAAATAAGGAAAAGATAAAATAGAAAAGGAAAACAAAAAAAAAATAAGGAAAACAACAAATAAGGAAAAAAATAAATAAGGAAAAAAAAAACAAATATGGAAAGAAAACAATAAAGGAAAACAAAAAAAAAAAAAAAAAAAAAACAAATAAGGAAGAAAAAAAAGGAGAAAAAATCAATCTACCTAAAAAAAAATAAAAATACACCCTAAATTAAGACCAAACAATTTTTCCACAATATTAATTTAACTAAATATGCCAATCCCCGGCAACGGCGCCAAAAAACTTGATGCGCAATTTGCTTACCGCAAGTGTACGGGTCAAATAATAATATAGTGTTTTCGTGATTAAACGAGTGTCGTCCTCTGGATTGGTTTTCTAGCAAATTAAGTATCGTGAATAATATTGTCCAGTTTTATTTAGGGAACAAAACTTAATGCAAAAGATAAATTTAAAGACAAAAAGCATAAAATAAAGGTGGAGACACAAATGGAAAGACTCTTAGGAAATTGATTTCACCTATTGGAGTTGTGGATTAATCGCTAGACTATGTGAACATGGGAAGATTCATAAATTTAGGATAAACTATTATCATAGCTATCTCTCTCGAGTGTAACAAATTCTCATACATGTAATAAACCCAATATCCCTATCTAAGTTCATTAACATGCAAGGCCTTAAGTCTAATCCTTTAATGATTTCTAAGACTATCTCTCATCTCCCGATCTCAAGATTATCTTAGTTATGCATAACGCAATCTAAACTAAATCCCCTCTCCCGAGCAAGACTTAGAGAAAGCATCATTCAATTCATGCACTACAAGAAATATCACTTTTTATAGCACTTGACCATAGCATTTTATAGAATAAGCTATGAAATAAAAAAGAAAAAAAAATTGAGACTACTTTAAAATAACAAATTTGGGACGCGGTCATTTTCCCCCTCTCTCTTTTCATTTCCCCCCTCTCTCTTTTCTCTCTCATCACTCTCACACTACACCAAAACAAATCTCACAGTCTCAAACCCTCACCGTCTCCCTCTCTCTCACAAACCCTTGTCGTCTCCACACCATTTTTCGCACCGTCTTCTTCTTCATCTTCGACGAGCATACCTCCGGCAGCACGGTGAGCAGTGTGCGTAAGGACACCCCTCCAGCGTCGCCCCTCCTCTGTTTTCTCTCTCACCGATGGCGAATCCTCCATCACAGCAGCAAGCAGGTCTTATCGTGGAAGTTCGCCTCCCTGAGAAATCTTATGGTTTGAGTGCTTCCATTTCTTCTCTTGTTCATCTTGCTTTTCATTTAAGGTATGTGATAGGACCTAAATAGTCCTATTTTATCACCTCTAATCTAAGGTTGTTAGAGTTATTTTATGCTTTATTTGTCTTATTTGCAAGATATTTGAGCTTAGGCTATGTCGGGAGCCGATCACGCTAATTGGTGTTAATTTAGGCCAATTACGGAGTTTTGGAGCCATCTCAGTGTCTTGGACGGCGATGAGGTGAAAAGACCCAATTGTGTTGAAGCGGGCCTAAAGAACGACACCAAAAGCCGAAAATTGAAGCCCCGTATCGAGAAGAAATGAGACAAGACCGAGAATTGAAGCAGCAAGTCGAGAATCAAGGCTGGCGTTGAGACGCTGCACCTTGGCGTCCCGACGTCGACGCGAAATTTGGCCGGAGAATAAAGTTCGCAGCGTCTCGACGCTGCCCTTGGCGTCTCGACGCCGTCGAGTTTTCTATAAATATGTAGTCTCGGTTTAGTCTGCCGTTAGGTTAGAATTTTGGTCCTTTTACGATTTCTTTTGCCTCTTTTACGTTTCAGCACTGTTGTAGACCTTTTTAGGTCATATCTTATGGATTCTTTCATGTCTATTCATGCTTTTACTTCATCTATGAGTAGCTAATCGTATTTAGATCGTTGGATTGGGTTTATGCTTTGATTTATATGAAGATTGACTGAGTTTTCTAGAATTTATTTACTGTTCTTGCTGTCTTTTCATTCAGTTTTACATGTTATCCCATTTAAACCAATACATGAGGCTAGTCTATTAGGATTGATGACCCTATGTGACTACCGCTTGTGTATTTGATCAATTGTTTTTAGATGGCCACTAGGTTGAGGCAAGCCATTCTCTACGCGATACGACCCTTGATAGGCCTATGATGCATGTTAAAGGATGTAGGAATTAGATTTGAATTCTATTCGAATTTAGTTAATACAATTCCGGACCCACGATCCTATAGCGGCTAGTGTACATAGGTGATTGCGAAATTGCTTAATCTAAAACTAGTTAGATATAATTAGTAACCGTTGCAGAGGTTTCGGATGGTTGCTACTTTATGTATAAGGGGTGACGAGCGATAAAGAATATATTAATTAATCTTGTTAATTGCAGAATTCACGATTAGCAAGATAATTAGCACAAGTTAGTGTAGGGGGGTCCTCCGAGTAACCCAGAAGTCGACCGAACTAATGAAATCAGTTTTGAGCAATCATTAGAGAAAACTAGGAAGCCAATCGAAATAGAATCAAGCATATGAAATCCCAATCCAGCGATCCCTTTTTATGTTATTGAATTTCATCTTATTTCTCTTCTGCATGCTTAATTCTGTCTCCTTTAATTTCTTGCATTTATTTTCTTGTATTACCCTACTTTCCAAAATCCTCCTTGTTTTCATAGGCACGAAATTCTACAACTGCTAGGTCCCCTTCCCTGTGTTTGACCCTGGCCACTATTTCTACAAAATAGTTGTAGTGTCGTGGATTATAAATTCTATTTGACCAACAGGAGCGTCGACAACTTCGGCCCGTCAGTATGCACTTCTGTTTTCGTCTACCATTTCTTCTTTGAAGCTTTCAGGTTCGATTTCTCAACTTTATATCTTCAATCTCTTTAGCTTTTACTTTCGTTTATTTGTTTGTTTTCAGTTTCTGCTTTTGGCTGTTTCTGGGCTTGTGGAGATCCACTGTAGAATGAGTTTTGAATCTTATTTTTTGTATTTTGTTTGCTTGCTACTGCCTTTTTTTTGCATTTTTTTTTTTTTGTTTTCTATGGAGTTTCTGGAGCGGATGAATGATTTAGAATGTGCTTGACCACTTTTGATTGATGTAGGAGGACGCTATTTGTGCACCCTGTTGCAGCGCCTTCGTTGACGAAGCCACCCAGTTGCATTATGTCCTGTACCTTACATCAGTTAGATTTTTATTTAAGCTTCGTTGTTTGATTTTGATGTATGAAACAATAGTTGAAACAATTTTCTTTTAAAGATATGTAGTTTCAGTTGAAAGAAAAAAAAAAAAGCAATGTTTGAGAAGGAAGTGAAGCTACAAAGAAAGTTGTAGATGTTATTTCAATTATGAATTAGAGCAAACCTTCCTGAAAACACCAATAAAAATAAAAGGAGTTGAGTTAGAAGTTGAGTTAGAGTTACTTTTGGATAAGAAAAGTGTTGAGATACCTTTGTGATTGAGTTGAGCTAATGTGAAAGTTAGAAAAAGTAGAACTTTTGATCTCTCGTCTCCACTCGTTGCAATCTAATTTTATAGTCTTCTCTTTTTTTCCTCTCCGCCTTCCTTTGATTTTAACTTCTTTTCTTATCTTAAGGTTGAATGGTGAGATGTTTGGAGCTTATGGTTCAAAGATAAGTACGTACAATCACCTTAAGGTTTAATGGTGTGATGTTTGGAGCTTATAGTTCAAATATTTTAGTCCTTCGATTTCTAACCTAGAAAAAATGAGACATCTTTAGTGGCCCTTCATATATGACACTTTTTAATGCAAGAATAAGAAATCAACAAAGTTGCTGTTGGTGACCATATAGGAATAGACTTATCAAAATCTCTAACTATGTTATGGATGCATCTGTGTAAGGAGACAAATATGAATTCTGTGATTTTCTCATTTTATATGTGTATTGTAATTGCTTCCTGAATTAAAATCGATGTTATTTTTCTGATTGAAATTCAATATTTTATTGAGTAAATGTTGTCTTACCAACCTTTTATTCTCTTGTTTTCATTTCTAAGAAAATTAATAGAGATCAAAAAAGAAAAACAAAAAATCTAACAACAAAGTAAGAGAGCATTTGAAAATTTCCAACACTTTTAGCTAAATTTGAAATTTGATTCCATTCACGCGAGTTTGAAAGTGTAGGTCACTTCACACAAGATCAATCGATTCTATAGATTCTTTGAGATTGTGTTGATGGAGAGAAGTGGGTGGTTTAAGAGTCTTATGGATGGTCATGTTATTAATTTCTGGTATGGTTTGGATGACTGTTGCCTTTATTATTTCTCAACATGCAATGCTTGTTCATGCAATCAGTTAAAAAGAAAATCCTGATTTGTGATGATTGTGTTCGAGGAATGGAAGGTGACATATTTTGTTCGTCATTTTTGGGGCAGGATCATGTTAGTTGAAGGTTACCTCGAATTGTCAGCCAAGACGAAAGTTTACTTTGCCACCAATGTTATTGGCATTTTATGAAGGAAACTTCAACTCGTTTATTTTCAAAACTATTAGTTTTAGTTGGGTTAGAAATGGAACTTTTTTCAAATCACTTTGGTATGGTTTATAATTCTAGAGAAGTGGTAGAGTTCTTTTGGTTGTTTCTCCCAACTTGGTTTTGTTTTGTCTTTTTTTTGTTTTTGGGCTTAAAGTGGTAGTCCTGACGGGATGATTTCGGAAGGTGTCGAATTCTCCAATGTCCGTGCCAAATAAATTTATAATCACCGAACACTAAACTACTTTGCAGCAATAGTGGCTGGGGTCGAACACAGAGAGCGCGTTTATAATTTGCTTAACTTAGATTTATTGTGATGACCAAACTGAAGGGGAGATTTTAGATGCGAAGGGTAAAAGCGAACGAAATTAAATAGTGAGAATTTAAATGACAGAAAATAAAGTGCATAAATTAAATGACAAAAAATTAAAGGGAGTGGTTGATCGAACCTCGGATTCATGCAATCAGTACATTCGGTGCTCGTTTGGATGGATCTTAGTCATAGATTATCTAATGATGAAATTTACGTTTTAAGCCTAACGTACTCCTGGAAAAGCCAGAGAGCCATAATATCCCTATTTTATTAACCCGACCGATGCATCGAAGCTAATTTAATTGTTTACTAATTAACCCGACCGAATTAACTAGGTACAATTGCATTACGATTAGGATAGTTAGGTAGCCAATTTTATAACTAGGAAAAGCCTAAATTTCAAAATTAACCAAGTGTTGAATCCTAGGCTAACATGCAAATTGCTACAAATTCAGGGATAACGCGCCGAAATAGAGCCGCATGCTTTACCTATTGCTACCAATAGCTAATAAAATTAGAAAGACGGCAATTGGGGTTGTCAATCCCACCAATCAAAACTAATTCTTATGAAATAGAATTCAATCACACATAAAACAAAAAATCAGAATAGAAAACTCAAAATCTCATAAAATCCAAACCAAACTTACAATCGAGTTCTCAATTACATGAATAATGAGCTTAGCCCATCATTTGGAATGCCGAACCTCGCTCTCGGGCTCTATCCACCATGAAAACTAAGAAATCTACTCTAACACCTAAGTACTATGAAAAATACAGAGGGAATCAGAGAGAAAGAGGGGAAAACGGCTAGAGACAAACCTAGAATACCTAAAATCGGAAAAAGATGCTATTTATAAACCATGACAGCGTCGAGACGCTTACGCTAAATTGGCCCGCACATAGCATCCGTAGCGTCGAGATGCCGCGACTTGGGAAAATTTGTGAATCCAAACCAAATTTGTCAATTACCAAAATGCCTTTCTTGATACCGAGAACACCAAAATGACCTATGCATCAATAAGACTCAAAATTAGCCAATTATCACAAATAATAGCTTTAGGATAAGCAAAATTTACAGAAATAATTAGCACCAAATTTGGCGCTATCAAGTCCTCTTTTTAGTTTACTGTAGCTTTGCTTTTAGAGTGGTTGGTTTGCTTTTTTGCTTGGTTATCTTCGGCGGCTTGGGAGTAGTTCTTTTGCTGGCTCTTTTTCTTTGGTTTCTTTAACCTATTTAGTGTTTTCTTTGGTTTTTTGTTGCAGGCTAGTTTTGTTGTTTGTTTGAGGTTACGTGTTTTTTTTTAGGCTTCTGTTTGGCATGTTTTAGAAAGCAAGTAAAAAATTGAAGGTAGAGAAGCGCATAAGGCTAAACTATGTGCTTTATATACATTCTTTTCCTCTCTTTTAATGTCCCCTGTGTCTTTCCCAGTTGTGATTGTGAACGAATTACCTTTCTTCTCTCAACTTTTTTTATTGTCATTCTTGTTCTTGTTGTTTATAAATTGTGGTTCAAAAATTGTTTTTATGTGTTCTCTTGGTTTATTTCTTCTGGTTGTGGAAAGCATATTGAGATTTTAGTATTATTGTATTTTCATAGCTATTGGTGGGTACATTCTGTAGTTTACTCGTTCTGATTGAGCTAGCCTGTCGATTCAAATTTTGATAACATAGCTAATTAAGAATATCCTCACTATAGTTGCATTTCTCCTGTATCATGAAATTTGTTTAATATGTTGATTTGATCAGTAAAAGTTTGAAATTGTGTAGTTGAATTAATTGCTAATTTATCCTCGCTTATCAGGTTTGAGATTGGAAGAAAATGGCTTGTATTTGGCTTTGAAAGATAGCCATTCTAGTTGGAATCCTAATATGGCACTGTTCATTTGGATTGCCTCTTTCTGTGTGAAGTTCAAGTTCTCTATGGCTCTCTTACTTCTCATGCTTGTGAAAATCTTGGTATTACAATTCTACTCCAGAGTTAAGTGGTTTGCTGTCTGAATTCAATGAAGCAGTGGATCAACTTGAGAGCAAAGTTTAATCCCGTTTTAAACAAGGTATGCTTTTGTTTAGTTTCCCCTATAATAGAGCATCATTCATCCTTAATATTTCTAAGGATTACTTAGAATGTTGACACAAGTATGGTTTCCTAGTGAACATATGTATTTAAAATGGGTACTTGTGTTTTCTTTAAGAAGCTATAGATATATAGGTTAAGCTTACTAATGTGCTTCATTATCTATTTGCTTCCGCTAACAAAGTAGGCGTTTTGATCTATTTATATTATTTTCTAGCTTTGATTTTGAATCCACACTATCAATGTTCATTTTGAATCCACGCTATCAGTGTTCATTTGTGGTTCATGATTTTGTTGTAACTAGATGTGCCACAAAATAACTATAAACTTAGAGACTTGGCTTGGTATGGTTTACGTTCAATATAAACTAATGTGACTATCCCTCTTCCTTTTATTTACCTTGTTGTTTTACTATCCTATCCAATATAAGCTAACTTTTCATTGACATTTTCATTTTATTGCTTATATGTTTAGAGGTATTTTCCTTGAATAATATAGATTTCATATTGTTTTTCTATTGCTTATGGTTTTCTTTGGGAGTTGTGGGTGGATGGATAGATGTGATCTTTGCTTTCTAGCTAAACTAGAGGAAAAAAAAAAAAAACTCAGACTTTAAATTCAAGTATTTGGAGTGGTTAGTTATCAATTTTGAAGATATACTTGACCACTTTTGATTTGCTAATTGATGTAATGATACAAGGGACAAACACTTCTTCAATTAATGTGACCAATGATGCAATAAGTTCTTGGTTTTTGATCATTTATTCGTCAGTTAAATTTCTTATTTGAATATTTATATTCATTTCTTTCTTTTTTGATAACATTTTGTAGGTTGATGAAAGAATTACTTCACAACAATGGAATCTCTTAGCCTGACACCACTAGCTTGAGTTATTTGAATTTTTGATAAACATATTTTTGTAATTAATGAATGATAGATTGATAAAATTGTCATTTTGTATCATCTCCAACTTGATAATATTCGTGAATATAACTTTTTTGTGGGGGCAACATGAACTCTGTATGTGGTTCAAATCTTCCCACCCTCACGTGTAAGAAAAAAACATGAACTTTGTATGAATGTTTAGTTAGATAAAGATATATTTTGAATATTGTATCTATTTTTATGGTGCATATATTTATTATTTGACTTTTATTATGTAACAAGGTATTGAGCATGAAAAGTTATAAAAGATGTGATTGCAGGATCTATAAAATGCTATGAAAAATTTATAAATGCTATAAACAGAGAAAAAAAAACAATTTAAAGACTATAGCCTAAATTTAAAGCTATAAATAAATATTTATAGCTGTAAATAAATGCTATCATTTACCATGGCTTTCTATTTTCACTATGGAAAACTTTTTATAGCTTTTATGAAACGCTAACCTACAATTTATAAAGTAGAAATAATGCTATTGAAAGACTTTTATTATAGCATTTATATAGCCTTTATAAAACGCTATAAAAAGTCTGAGTTTTTATAGCTTTTATAAAACGCTATAAAAAGTACAACGTGGACTGTCATGACTTTGCGAAAACCCTATAAAATGTCTATAATAGCGTTTTTTTGAAGCTATCGTATATTTTTTTTCCTGTAGTGATGACCAATGAATCAAAAACATTAAGAGTAGAATATGCATAAATGACTTCAAAGCAATACATAACCAAGAAATAATCCATCAACGCCCAAAGGGCTACATCAATTCCTAAGACAATCAAGCTAGTTACTCATAGTCAAAGAACTACAAATAAAACTTGAAAGAAAAACCATAAAAACAATAAGAGGTAAGACAAAGAAAAGGAAAACTCTTGAATCCGTTGAAACCGACACATCCCCGTCACGATCTCCACGTCTTCAAGCTTGGTTCCCACTCCTTGGCCTTGCTTCATCTCCCACCAAAGGTCTCTAGTCGAAATTAGGACTAAAATCTAACCAAATGGACTCGCCTAATCCGTAGCACAAAAGATTGTATATATAGAAAAATTGTCGGTAGAGTCGCGACGCTTTCCTTGCCACCGCCAAAAACAAAAAAGGAAAACCAGCATCGAGACGCCGCTCTCAGGTTTTCCTCAAACTTAAGCCTCCAACTTTGATTCTAGTCCGTTTCTTTGGCCTCTTTTTGTGCCCCGAACACCCGATTAACTCCATTTTCTCGATTTAGCTCCAATAATTGATTCCTAAAAATAGAACATTAAAATGCATAAATTTGGCCAATTTATTTCAATGACTTACTAAAATAGATAGGGAAAAATAGCTTGTTATGCTTCGCTATCATAAATAAAGAACGATTCTTACCTGATTTGACAAGATAATTCATTCGAGCTTAGAAATAACATAAAAATTCGTTAACTCAACAAATCAATAAAGAAACCTCAAGAAAATAGTCTAGACTCAAAATAATCAAGAAAAAAAAATGGGAATCAACCATCAGAAAAGGTAAATCTATGCTAACAAAGAACACTAAACGAAAGGCTTCTTAAGCTACGTTGATCAGAGATGATACCTCGGTGCGTGACACTAATACATACCTAAACAAAGAAAAATCAGGTAAATCTAGCACTACTGATAGCACCTGATTAGTGCCATCTTATTGCCTTTAATCTAAGCTTGTTAGAGTCGGCTTTATGGTTTATTTATCTATTTTATAGGTAATTTGTGCATTGTAGGCACCGGGGGCAGATCACACGAATTGTTGCTAAATCGGACGATTTGGAGCGTTTTTGAGCTAACTCGAAGTCCACGGATGACGAGGAGGTGAAAAGACCCGAGGGATCATGGCGAGCCCGAAGAATGGTGCCAAGGAGTCAAAGGTTTGAGTCCCAACCCGAGCAAGCAAAGGAAAAACCAAGGAAAAGAAGAAAGCATGCTGGAAAAAGGCCAATATCTTGACGTTGGCATGATTTTTACACTCTTGCCCAGAAGGTGTAGCGTCAGCGTCTCGATGCATGCTACGATTAATTTGTGTATAAAAACCATCGTTTTCTATTCCGTCGTAGGTTAGAATTTCATTTCATTTTCTTTGTTTTCTCTGTATTTATTTTCTAGCACTGTTCTTGTATGTTCTTATATTACTTTAGGTTTGGTTTTTATGTTTAATTCTCTTTTGGTCGGGATTTAGTTGACTACTTAGCCGGCTAAACTCATTGACGCCGATTAGGGGCTCTTTGGGAGTTTGATTGTACTGTTTTGTGAGAATTATGTATTAATTCTGATACAATTTCATTTGCAATTGTATTTTGGATTCTGATCGTATTATGAGCATGCACAGTAGGTTAGATTGATGCCCTAACTCGCAGCTTGCATGTTTATAAATTGCTAATGTTGTAGTGCATAAACTGATTCATGAGCACGAGTCCCAAGAGCAATTCTCTGACTTCGTAGTTTGCATGATAGGTTTAGAGTCTAAAATTGCGTTAGAAATAATTTAGGCCTAATTGTTTCCAACGTCCAAATCAATCCACCAAACTTAGTGCAATTGATTAATTGATTAATTTGATGGGTTAATTGAATTAATTAATTAATTAATTAGGTGTTAATTCGATGGATGGTGTATGATCGGATTAGCTATCTTAGGTGGGCTTAGGGTTTTTCCTGGGTTCATGTTAGATCGATTGAGTAATTAACGGTGAAATTAACCTTTTAATGGAAGGGTTTCAATGATCAAACTAGTCAATCAACCCCAAAATCTCCCTAATCGGTGTCGCTTAATAGAATTAGTTTTTCCTGAATTTTTTTATATTCCTTGCAATTTAAATTCTCGTCTTTAGTTTTCTTGCTATTTAATTTACTTGTAATTCCCTTCCATGCAAAATCCCCCTTTAGTCTAGCTCGAAATGACTAGAAAGTAATTACCAACTGCCACTCCCTGTGGACGACCTAACCACTACTACTACAAAGTAGTTTAGTGTTCGGAGTTTATAAATTTTATTTGAGCTCGGAGCCTCGACAACTTCGTCCCTTCAAATTGGTGCCGTTGCCAGGGAGTGCAAACGATTAATTATTTTCTTTTTATTTTGAGTTTTTATTTTCTTGTTGGTATGGCTGAGAGGATTATTCCAGACAGCGAGGTAAGTAAGTTTAAATCTGAAATGTCTGAGCTAAAGTCTCTTCTTCTTTGTCAGGTGGCTGCAACGCAGGTGAAGACTTGCGGGATTTGTTCTACTGTAGGACACACCACAAATGCTTGCCCGACCTTGCAGCAGAATCCTCTGTTTGAAGCGAATTCCATAAGAGGATTTTCAGCCATACAGAGCCAAAGGTCATTTGACCAGTTTGGGAGCAAGTTTACCCTAGTTGGAGCGACCACCCTGTTGGGTTTAATGTCCTATAAACTCGTAGTTTGTAAATCATTAAACATATTCTATTTCCAATAAAGACGTTATTGAGGTTATTCAGTAAAAGATGTTATTGAATATGTAAATTGCGAATGATTAACCTAAATCCAATAAACTAAGATCCTTGACTATAAAATGAATACTCGAACTATATGTAGGGACATATCGTAGGATCAAGTTCAAGTTTATAGTCAAAATAGTCTATAGTATAAGGATACGGTTGGGTGCCTTATCCTGGTGACACTATGGACGCAGCCCACTTTGTATTAAGTACAAACGATGAGATCCTAAATCGTTCATGTGGTGACATGTGAGTGGGGGCGTCCTATGCAATGAGTTTGCATAAGACTGGACCACGAAATAAGTCACTTTCTCTTTATAACGCCGTTTACTGAAGAAACTGACTATTTCTCATAGATGACCTAGGTAACTCGTTCTTAATCCTGAGCTATCTATGAACTCCTGTTTATGAGAGATTATCCTTTGATCTGCATGGGTGAGAGTGGCCAGCATCGCCGACTCGACAAGCCTACCATTTTGGGGATAAGATCGAATAGATAGCTGGGGACATAGTTTCGCAAGACGGAATTCACTCCTACCCATTTTAGGGATAGCAGAGAGGTTGTTCTCTTAAGTACTAACTCCAGGACTTGAACAAGGGGCCCCACCCTCTCGTTGGATCGAGAGGAACTTAGGTTTGATGGTTGGACCGCAAACTGATTGTTCATTAGAGGATTAGTGGAACTTAAGGAACAAGAAGTACTATAGGGGTGTAACGGTTATTTGACCTAGCTATAGCTACGAACAACCTGTGAAGGAACGACTTACTGAACATGGTTAAATCAAGTGGACGGAAATATATCTATAGTGAGGGGAGTGCAACTATCGGGCTATAGTGGAGTGTCCCGATAGTTAACGAATGTTGGCTAGCTTAGATAATGAGATTAGTCGGTTAGCCTTGAATCGTTGGAGCCCATGATCTATAGGTCCATTAGGTCCCTCTACTAGCTCATATCGGATTAAAGCCTAGAACATATTGATAGGAATTTTTGAATCGTTCAAAAACGGGAAATAGGGTTTTTATCGTAAGACGTGTTCGACACAATGATTTAATTATGAATTAAATTAGGAATTGAGAGATGAGGTATTTGAAAGTGTTTTAAATACCATATATATGTATTAGGAATCATATATAATTCATGACATTAGGTGATAAAGATTGATTGGATCAATCATATCAAAATTACTTGGAAATGTCCCAATTAATTGCCTAGAAATCAATTTCAATTTTGAATTGAAATTGAAATGAATTGCAAGCTGAAAATTTACAATTAGGATACAATTCATAATGGATTTAGTGGCATTTCCACTCTTGCATGATGATGCATAGTGGAAAACAACACAACCATGCACTAGATGCATGTGTTGTGAAGTAGACACCTAGAATCCACTTTGAGTTGCATCTTGGCCATGTGGCTAAGTGTCATGAAGCTTGTCTTTGCATGGGAGATGTCTATAAAAGGGGCTTGAATTAGATTCAAGAAGGGCAAGCTTTCATTTAGTGTTATGCTGCAAATTTTCTCCCTCAAATTCTCTCTCATTTCATCTCCTTCCAAAAGCTTGTACCATCAAGCATTCCCTTCTATCTTTCTTCTATAGACTCCCACAAGTCTTTCTAGGCCCAAGAGAATAGTAGGGAAGACTCTAGAGGTTGTCCAAGGAGCATAGGAGAGGCAAACACCACAAGGAGTTCCACATAAGTGAGCTACAAAGGTTGGTGTTCTCTCAACTCTATATTCTGTCTTTTATAGAACATGCATGCTTTAGGAGCAAAATTGAATGTCTTAAGTGCTTCCGATCTTCAATTGCTTCCGCATGTGTTATATGAACACCTTCAATTGGTATCAGAGCATGATTAGAGCACTTAATTCGTTTTAATTTTGCTTTGGTGGGTACCATTTTGAAATTGAATTTTCTGTGTGCTAAAATGGAAGTGTTCTGGTTTGGCAATTTTTTGAGCATTCAAACCTTCATGAAATTGTAATTGCTCGGATATGTAAGAGCGCTAATGTGTGTACTATAGTCTGTAATTTTTATAGAGTCATTAGAGTCCATATAGGCTGTAAAATCGAAGAAAAACCGGAGAAGACGCAGCAGAAAAGAAAAATTCCAGCAGCAGCAGTTTTTTTTTTCTTCTTCTTTTCGGGTCCGGTTCGGTCTGCTGCAGTTTTTTTTACACATATTTGAAGGCCGGTTAACTCCATGGAGGGTTGGTTCCGGTCGGTTCGTAAAGCTCGGGATCATCACAAGCAATTTTATTGATTATTATTGTAATAATTAGTTGATTGTTTGTTTTAAATTGCCAAACCATTCCATTTTAGCTTGATTTAATTTCTTTTATGCATTGAGAATGTATGGTTTAATTGGATTAAATGTATGTGCATTATGAGCATGCCATATAGTTTAAAATCCCACCATAGGAAAGCATGTTCATGCATTTTTTAATAAGTGTTATTAATAGTTCAAATGCATGAGGGAAATTTTATGTTTAAATTGATATAAATGTTGTATTGATTTAGGGAGATTCATGCTTGAATGGTTAATTAAAATTGATTAATTGATATAAAAGTTATATTAATCAAAGGATAAAATTAACCTAGCATGAAGCATGAAATTTCCTTAGAATTTTGTTTATAAGAGTTATATTCAAAAGGCAAGTTTGTTATAGTTTAGATTTATAATTGTTATAAATCACATAGAAATTTAAAATCTATAACAAAGAAAAAGGTGCATGCTCACTTAGGGTTAATTTGATCCAACTCTCGATCGATTTCAATTAGATTCAAATAGGTCGATAAGCTTGTAAAACATAGGTTACAAGAGAACTCACCCGACGAGATGCTGTCTAAGGCTGGAGGTATTTAAGTTGACGGTTTACGGAACACCTCCTACCTGGGCATCGAGTCGGTTCTTGAGTTAAAGTTAACCCAGTTTTATGAGCATGCACGTGTGTGATGTGAGGTTTTAATCGTTATCACCCAAACATCGTAAGATTATATGAACTTAGACTTAGGGTTATTCAATTAGCCGGAATTCACCTAAGTATAAGTATACCCAAAACCGTTTAAAATACTTAGTGGGAGGGGAGAGATATATCAAATCCATTTCCCTTTTACGTTCTCCCTTTTGTTCACAAGGTGAGATTTATGTTTGGCCTCGTGTTGATTATACCTCAACTGCTCCATTCGGAAGGTGTTTGCATAAATCAATAACAAGGTGAATGGAGAAAGTATTTATAGTAAGTGAGTGAAGGAAGTGTGTCAACACATCCTGCGGTCTCCTCCGTTAGGTTGCACCGTGAGATTTCCATGTTGCGCCTGCTTGTATGCCCTGGAGCTACTAACCATTCGGAGGGTTGTAACATGGAGATCGGAACAACGCAAACTCCAGAGATGGATAGGATTACTTAGGACCATTTCCAACATTAGCTTTTCCATTCGGTAGCATTGTTGGGGCCGTTCTCTGTAATCTTAAAACGGCGGGTCACACTTACAAGGGTTACTAAGTGTTAGTAAATTCCTGACCAAACGTAACGATAACTAAACAACTATAGGAATAAGAGTTATTCTGGGATTAGTATTTAGTCAAGAACGTCTTGGTTTGGTGAAGGAGTAATTGACTGCCCCTCGGTAGCGGTTGCTCTAACTCACTAAAGTGTCGTTGCAAAATAATAATCCTGGGTACATTATTACTTTTGCTAAAACTTGATTGGATTTTGTCTAAAAATGGTTAATAAGCAATTTCTAATAGCTTTGTTTAATTTTTCAGCATGTCTAGCTCACTAGTACAATTACTCGCTTCGGATAAGCTTAACGGGGATAACTATGGAACTTGGAAGTCTAATCTAAACACAATACTAGTAATCGAGGATCTTAGATTTGTCCTTACCGAAGAGTGTCCGCCTAACCCTGGCTCGTCAACAAACCGAATTGTTCGGGAAGCATATGAGAAATGGACTCGAGCTAATGATAAAGCAAGAGTCTATATTTTAGCAAGCATTTCGGATGTCTTGTCGAAAAAACACGAGAGGATGGTCACCGCAAGGGAGATCATGACTTCGTTGCAAGGTATGTTTGGACAACCGTCCTCACAAATCAGGCACGAAGCTCTCAAGAATGTTTACAATTCCCGAATGAAGGAAGGTGCTTCAGTTAGGGAACATGTTTTGAACATGATGGTTCAGTTTAACATTGCTGAAGTAAACGGTGCTACAATTGACGAGGGTAGTCAAGTAAGTTTCATAATGGAGTCTCTTCCGAAGAGCTTCATTCAGTTCAGGACAAACGCTGTCATGAACAAAATAGACTTTAACCTGACTACTTTGCTAAACGAGCTCCAGACTTACCAAAGTCTCACTAAGAGGGGACATGAAGGGGAGGCAAATGTTGCTACAACCAAAAGGTTCCAAAAGGGATCATCCTCAGGAACCAAGTCTGGACCTTCCACTTCAAAGAATAAGAGTATTCAAATGAAGAAAAAGAAGGATAAAGGGAAAGGAAAAGCTCCAGTGGGAAGCAAGGCAAAAACTAAAGTTGCAGATAAAGGAAAATGTTTCCATTGTAATGTAGACGGACATTGGAAACGCAATTGTCCCAAGTACCTTGCAGAAAAGAAGGCTGAAAAGGAAAAACAAGGTAAATATGATTTGCTCGTTATCGAAACATGTTTAGTTGAGCAAGATAGCTCTGCCTGGATATTAGATTCAGGAGCGACTAACCATGTATGCTCTTCTTTACAGGAAATTAGTTCCTGGCATATGCTGGAAGACGGCGAAGTAACTCTCAAAGTTGGAACTGGAGAGGTCGTCACAGCAGAGCTTCAGGAACTCTTAAGTTGTCTTTTGGAGATAGATTTTTGTTACTAGAAAATGTCTTGTACGTTCCCGATATAAAAAGGAACTTAATTTCTATCTCTTGTTTGATTGAACATGAATACCAAGTATCTTTTGATATTAATAAAGTGTTTGTTAACAAAAGAGGTATGCATATATGTTCTGCAAAACTTGAAAGCAACTTATATGTGTTAAGGCCAATTCAAGTTAAAGCTATTTTTAATACGAAAATGTTTAAAGTAGCAGAAACTCAAAACAAAAGGCGGAAAGTTTCTCCTAATACCTATCTTTGGCACTTGAGATTAGGCCACATAAATCGCAATAGGATTGAAAGATTGGTAAAGAGTGGACCTACTAAACCAGTTAGAAGATGACTCGTTACCACCATGTGAGTCCTGCCTCGAGGGAAAAATGACCAAACGACCTTTTTCAGAAAAAGGTTATAGGGCCAAAGAACCTTTAGAACTCGTGCATTCGGATCTCTGTGGTCCTATGAATGTCAAAGCACGAGGAGGGTATGAATACTTCGTCAGCTTCATTGATGATTATTCAAGGTATGGCTACCTTTACCTAATGCATCACAAGTCTGAAGCCCTTGAAAAGTTCAAAGAGTACAAGACCGAGGTTGAGAACCACTTAGGTAAAACGATTAAAACACTACGATCAGATCGAGGTGGAGAATATATGGACCTACAATTCCAAGACTATTTGATAGAACATGGAATTACGTCCCAACTCTCAGCCCCTGCTACACCACAACAAAATGGTGTATTAGAGAGGAGAAACCGAACCTTGTTAGACATGGTTCGATCAATGATGAGCTATGCTCAGTTGCCTGCTTCGTTCTGGGGATATGCAGTTGAGACTGCCGTATACATTTTGAACATGGTTCCCTCCAAATCTGCATGGGAAGTTCTGGAATCCGCACAGCGTCGAGACGCTGTGGGGATAGTGTCGCGGTTGCATTTGTTGGCCGACAAGTCGCGTGACGTCACAGCGTCGCGACGCTGTGCCGATAGCGTCGCGACGCTGTCCCTATTCCGGGCCTATAAATAGCCTCCTTTGGTGCCCATTTTTCTCATCAATCATTTCACCATCCTTTCCTTCCTTTCCTTCCTTGGCTCTTTTTGAGCCTTCTCTCAAGGCTGTTTAGCCTTTTTGAGAGTTAGTAGTGGGAAAATTTTGGGGAGCTTTTGGGAGCACTCTAGGAGGCTCAAGGCATTCTCGGAGGGACTCCAAGCGCTAGCAACGGGGTCTTCGACGGTCATTTCCTTTTCTCTTATTTTGCTCAAACTTATGCTTTCCATTGTATATCTTGTGGATATTATAGCCATGTATAGCTAAAACCCCAATTTGGGGTCTTGAAATGAAATTATATAGTTAAATGTTATTATAATTGCCTATCTCTTGCCCTCTTTTACTAATTATTTGTATGGATGCTTGTAATGTTGTATGCAATCTGGAAACTCGACGGAGAGAAATTAGGATAGATCGTAATCATTGCAACTAGTTTAATTGCCCGTAGTGACAACGAGATTAGTTGATTAAACTTAGATTCCAATAATGAATCAGTGCGTAATAATTAACGAATTTTAATGGCGCTAAGGACACTTAGGTTGTTAAAATGGATTAATTAGAATTAGGGGAAACCGACAGGATAACCTATGTGACTAACGGAGATTCTAGGATTATAATTAGTTGGGCAATGAGTTAGGATAATTGTAATAATTATTTAGCTATTAATTGATTTTCAAGACCCCGCTTCTCACTAAAAACTCTTTCTCCATTTTTTTATTTCTTGATTGATCAATTTTACTTCCTTAATCGCTTTAATTTTAAATTGATTATAATTTCATGTTTTGGTCCCTAAATATTATTTCGCCCAAGTATTTTTAGTGTTCAAGAAATTATTGCTTTGCTTAATTTTCGCTTCACCTCCCTATGGATTCGATACTCGAAATATTTCCGTTTTATATTACTTGGGGCCCGTGCACTTGCGGTAATGGGATAACAAGTTTTTGGTGCCGTTGCCGGGGAGGTTTGATTTTTAAGCAAAATAATTTCTTCTTAACATTAAAAAGAAAAGGATAAATAGTAATTTAGGGTGTAAACATTTTTTTTTTCTTTTATTCTTTTTGTGAATATCTTTAATTTTATTTTTGTTTTTTTTTTCTCTTGATTTATTTGGGAGTGTTGCATGCGAAGAGATAAGGTGGTTAAATTGTTTCCTCTAGATCTTGAAATTAATAGGACAGTCAGAACTATTCGTAGAGAGAAAAGATTAACGGAAGCAATGGCCCACCAACAAGAAGAAGCTCCAAAAGCAATTAGAGACTTTTTGCAGCCAACTCTCCCAACCAAAAATTCAGGCATCGTTTACGCCCCAATCCAAGCAAATAATTTCGAATTAAAGACAAGACTGGTCCAGATGGCGCGAGACAATTCGTTTAAGGGACATCCTTCGGAGGACCCACATTCGCATCTGCGATCATTCTTGGAGATATGCGGGACAGTAAAGATGAATGAAGTTCCGGCCGACGCGATAAGATTAAGGTTATTCCCATTTTCTCTGCAAGATAAGGCAAAAGATTGGCTCGAATCAGTCGAAACAGGTAGTATCAGCACATGGGACGAGCTTGCCCAGACATTCTTGACAAAATTTTTCCCGCCTGCCAAGACTACGAAGCTCCGGACATAGATCGAAACTTTCAGACAGTTGGATGAGGAGCAACTTTATGAGGCATGGGAGAGGTATAAAGAGATGCTTAGGAGATGCCCGCAGCATGGCTATCCAGATTGGCTCCAGGTGCAGTTATTTTACAATGGGCTGAATCCTTCTACCAAGACAATTCTAGACACATCAGCAGGAGGGAGTTTTCTGTCCACAACAGTGACTGAGGCCAAAGATCTTTTAGAGGAAATGGCAGCAACTAGTTATCAGTGGCCGACTGAAAGGGGGATAATTTCCAAGAAGACTGGTATTTATGAAATTGATGAATCAAGTTCTTTGAAGGCGCAGATGGCATCATTGACGAACGCACTAAACAAGCTGACTTCGTCTGAGGTGGTCAAATCTATCTCCACCTTAGCTGAAGGATATTCAAAGAAGGACAATCAAGATGTCGAAGAAGTTCAGTATGTGGGAAATAGAGCATTCACTCAAGGAGTACCGAACTTCTACCATCCCAGTCTGCACAATCATGAGAACTTTTCTTATTCGAACACCAATAATGTTTTGCAGCCACTGCCAGGATTTGCTTCAACCAGTACGCCAGAAAAGAAAAGCAACCTGGAAGAGATGGTGGCCATGTTTATCAAGGAGCAGAAGGTTTTAAATGTGAATCTCCAAACAGCGGTAAATAACCACGACACGGCTCTTAAGAATATGGAAGTGCAAATAGGTCAGATCGCTTCAGCAGTGAATGCCCTTCAGAAAGGGAAATTTCCAAGCGACACAGAAACCATTCCAAGAGAGCAGTGCAAGATGGTGACACTAAGAAGTGGTAGACAACTGGAGGTCAGTTCTGAGAAGATGTTGAAGAAAGAAGAAGTGAAAAGCAAGGATGAAGATGGAAGGGCTGAGGCACAAAAAGCCTCCTCTGAAAGGTTACAACATCCTCGTAACTCTGTTGATTTTGATTGTGATTTTTCTAACAATTTTGCAGGAAGAGAAGAAGATAAGGAAAAACAGAATGAAAGGTAAAAAGAAAAGTTGAACGAGGAAGAAGTGGTCCCATGCAACCATCATGATAAAGGGTCGCACATCAGCTCGCCCAAGAGGAGGGGCGAATGTCCTACCTTTGATTACAGGGAGTTACCTTTTCCTCAGCGCTTTAAAAATGTTAAATTAGATGAACAGTTTCAAAAATTCCTAGAGATGTTTAAAAAGTTATCTGTGAACATTCCCTTAGTAGATGCTTTTTATAATATGCCTAATTACGGGAAGTTCATGAAAGAAATGTTATCTAGGAAGAAAAGTTTGAAAAAAGAGGTTTTTAGGTTGTCTGAAAACAGTAGCACCATAGTGTCAGGAAGGATGCCTTCTAAACAAAAAGACCCAGGGAGTTTTACTGTTCCCTGTATTATAGGAGAAGTATCTTTCGATAGGGCTTTGTGTGACTTAGGTGCTAGTATAAATTTGATGCCCTATTCATTGTACAGGAAGATTGGTCTGACAAGATTAAAAGACACCGACATCACCCTCCAGCTTGCTGATAGATCGATCACCCAACCGATGGGTATTGTGGAGGACGTGTTGGTGAAGGTCAACAAATTCATCTTCCCTGTAGATTTTGTGGTGCTTGACATGCTAGAAGACAAATAGGTACCCATCATCTTAGGCAGACCTTTCTTAGCCATAGGTAAGGCTGAGATTAGTGTGCATACGGGTAAGTTAACCTTGAATGTGGATGATGAAAAGGTCGTTTTTAATATTTTTGGACAGGATGAGTCTGTATGTAGTTTGCATACCTGTTTTTCTATTGGTCCAGAATATTTGACTGACGATGATGAAGAGGTAGAGTATAATCTTGGCCTAGGATTAAGGGAGGCACCTATGGATGATGGGAATTTCAATCCTAATGCATTTTTTGATGACCCTCTGTTTGAAAATGAGCTGATTGATATAGATTTGCCTAATTTTGAGAATGAATTGGATTTGCCTGCCTTTGAGAATGAAATAGAAATGCCTGAAATAGATGATTTGCCTGATCTTGAGAATGAGCTTGATATGTCTGCATTAGATGATGAGCATGCTTTGAATGGAGAGGATTACTTGATAGATGAAAATTTTGAGTCTGATCATGATAATGCTGAATCTATTGAGTCTGATCCACACATAGTTGAATATATAGAGTTGGACCTTGAAAGTGTTAATAATTTTGATTCAGGTCCCGATAGCATATAATCTGACCCTGATGAGATTGAATTCTTTGATTCTTCTGATGATGAGTCATATGATAGCTTGGTTGAGTCATTTTTTAATACTAAGTCTCAGGGATCTCATGAGCATTTAGATATTGAATCTGATGAATGGATAGGCATAGTTGATAGGCCATCCTTAGATCCTAGACCAGTAGATATCATGACACTGGATGACTCTGTGAATAACTGTTTTGAAAATAGAGACTTAGAAAAGAGATTTGATGTGTTACATATTTTTTGAAATGTTATTATAACAATCTCTTTAGTGATGATGGGCAAGGGGAAAGTTTTTTTTCTCCCCTGTTTGCAGTGTGCAATTCGTTGCGAGATTTTCTGCAAGGCCCGGAGGACGACGAGAATTTTTATTTCGAGCCTCCATGAGCGTGCCGAGCCTCGTCTAGCTAAAGACGTTAAAGAAAGCGCTGCTTGGGAGGCAACCCAAGGATTAAAAGTTTAGGTAGTTTTTGCGGTAAATAATTTTCTTTGCTTCGTGATCCAATTTTGTTTTGCAGGATCACTTTAGCAGGTCCCAAAGCTCCAAGAATCCCATTTTCTGGATCCAAAGGAAGAGGATGAATTGCTCCTAATTCAGGGAAGTCTCAATATCCCTCTTTATGCTTTATTTGTAAACATTGGGGACAATGTTTAGTTTAAGTTTGGGGGGGAGGCTTTCGCTGTGTTGACATATTTAAATTCTGTTGGATGCATGAGTAGATAGCCATGATAGCCGAGGATGTGATTTTAGAAGTTTTGGGAGAAAATAGTTTATATGTTGTGGAATCTGGGAGCATAGCAGAAATTGTGAAATTTTAAAATTTTTTGATACCTAGTTTTAAAGTCTAAAGCATGCAATAGACTTATCTTATGACATCTTTGAAAATCTAGATTTTTATTATGATTTTTAAAGTTTGTTGTCACCCCGATAGACTTAGTTTCTAACACTAGGAGTTCATGCTTGATTGTTTTAAGAACTAGGTAGAAAAAATGCTATGCCTGCTGAGAGAAAAAGGAACAAAAGAAAAGAGAGAAAAAGAAAAATCTGTTGAAAAAGAAAATTTGTGCTTGCACAAAAGAAAAAAAAGACTAGGGGTAAAAAGAGTTACCTGCGGTGTGATTAGTTAGGCCAACCAGAGAATAAAATTCGGGTTAAGGGTCCCTGCACCGTAGTGTGAAAGCTAGTACCATTAGATATAAAATTGCAAGTTTGGGGGAGTAGCAAAAGAAAAAGAAAATGTGAGAAATATTTGTGAGTTTAGCTCCCCCATGAAAAAGAAAAATGTCAGGCGCCCTAGTTTCTTTTTTTTGCATGATAGTAGAACTCTGACCTATTAGGGACTCTTAGCCAGTTGATAAGGGTAAAAAATATACCTATTTTACCCTAATATTTAGCTCATTTCTTGGCCAAATATTGTATGTTGTGATCAATTTGCTGTTCCCGAGCTCAAAACATGCTTAAATTGATAAGTTAGGGTGTTGAGAGTCACTTTTGTCAAATTTAACTCATTTATTCTTAAAAAGACTTGATTTTAAGAGGATTTGACTTAGTTTGTTGTTATGTAGAAAAATAGAGGAAAAGCTGGAATTCCCCAGAAATGCGAAGCGGAAGGCAAAAATGAAATGCGACCGCATTTCTGGAAAAACAGAGGCCGTTCCGAGTTGCACGCGGGTCGTTGTTGACGAGTCTTCTTCGCACCTAACTGGTTGTTTTGACCCCGAAACTGACTGGGCAACCTTCCAGCACCTATTTCGTAGCTCCTCAACCACTTTCTACACTATATAAGCTCGAGATTCGAAGTCAAATTCAAGCAGAACTCACTTGGAAGAAAATGGTGGTGCCAGAACCCTGGCTCGACGCCAATGAGTAAGGATGCCCGAGGTCCTTCTTAGATGACCAAATTCTAACCCGAGAGAGAGTTAGACATCAAACCTCTTGGTTTGTAGAGAGTTTCACCCATTCCCATCTTGTAAAAGTGAGAGAGTGGAGTGTCTTAGCGAACTCTAGAAGGATTGTGTAAACAAAAAGCCCATAATATTTAGCTATCTCCTTTATTTCCAGCTCTTGAATCTTTTCATTGTTCTGTATTATTTACATTCTTATTTCAATGAAAATGTGTTCATTTGCTTCTTATCCCATCATGAGTAGCTAAATCTCGTTGAGGGGTTCAATGTGGTGAATTCCCTTATGGTTTAATGGCTTGAAAGTGTCTTATTTGCTTAAGTTGTGTTTAATGCATGTCATTCTTTATTGATTATCACTCTAATCTTGCTGAGTTTAATTTGATCACTTAGACTTTGCATGCTATGTGAATTTGATCTCGAAAGGGACAAACAATATCGGTTCTCATAAAGGTGATATATTGGAGAAAAAGCTTGAAAGAGATTGTTTGGCGGTATAGGGCAAGCTGCCTAAGGCACCCTATATCGACTATAGGGTTATAGGTTGCATTCGTGAATTATCTATGTCGGAGTCGAGTCACAGAAATGTGCATAACGGTACTCGCTTAGCCTTCTAACGGTTTTTGGGAACAAAGGCCAAATGGAAGTTAAATCTGACCCAATGCATTGAATACGCTTAAGTTAGATATTGCATGATTATGGTTGTTACCTTAGGGATGAATCCATGTTGAATACCTCGTTTGTTTATTATTGTTATTCCTTATTCTTTATTATTGCTTGTTTTATCTATCTTTCAAAAACCCAATCAATCAACTTATTTTCTTTCGTTACTTTTTTAAAAAGTAATCATTTGAGCAGTTTCTTATTCAAATATGAATTTCCAGTTTAGTCCTCATGGGATCGATACCCTTGGAATACTTTCTAAGATTTTTTTATTACTACGTGCGACAGTGTATACTTGCACTTAAGTGTTGGTTGAATATTTATTTCTTATTATTATCCATCTTATCTCACATTCCATCCATTCAGTTCACACACACACCAAGTTTTTGGCGCCGTTGGCGGGGACCAAAAGTGAAACCATATTTGTTTTTGAAATTGCGATCAGATTGCGACCGCATTTCTATCTCAAAGGGACTTTGACTTCGGTTTGCATTTGTTTTGCTTTTGCAGGTTGAAGTTAGTGCATGAGCAAGGGGTATCCACTCCTTGACATTGATCCGAAGATAGAACAAAGAAGGAGTAATAAGAGTTGAGCGCACGGGAATTTCTAGAGGAAGCATCTTACATTCAAGAGTTTCCAATGGATCCTCCTGGAGTCGATCCTCAAGTTGATCCACAAGTTCGTGGAAGGGAGCAAAATGCCGGGAGAATTCTTCCTGTTCCTCCAATTCCACCGGTGCCACAACAAGAAAACCCGATCTACATTGCTGAAGATCAAAACTGAGCAATAAGGGACTACGCTTTACCAGTTTTCCAGACATTGAATCCAGGAATCTTGGAGCCACCGATTGATGCTCCACAATTTGAGCTTAAACCAGTGATGTTCTAGATGTTAAATACAATGGGCCAATTCTCAGGACTTCCAAATGAGGATCCACACAAGCATATTAAATTATTTTTTAGAGTTTGCAATTCTTTTAAAGTAACCGGAGTGCCGGAAGATACTTTAAAGCTAAAACTTTTTCCATTTTCTTTACAGGGAGATGCTGAAGCATGGTTGGATTCATTTCCTCCTAACTCCATCACCTCTTGGAATGATTTGGCGGAGAAATTTTTGGAGAAGTTTTTTCCATCCAATAAAAATGCCAAGTACAGAGCAGAGATCATTGCTTTCAGACAGTCCTACAATGAACCTTTGGATGCAGCTTGGGAAAGATTCCAGAGGCTGGTTCGGAAGTGTCCACACCATGGACTGCCTGCTTGCATTATTTTGGAGCATTTTTATAGTGGGTTAGATCAAGCTTCAAAGGCACTAGTAAACGCATCTGCAAACGGATCTTTTCTGAAGAAGTCTGCTAATAAGGCGCATGCTATCCTAGATACCATAGCCACCAATAACAGGCATTGGGGAGAAAATGAACCAACAACCATTTTGAAAAATCCAGTGAAAGCAGTGTAAACAGAGGCTAACTCTACGATGCAAGCCCAGATCAAGGCCATTCATAGCATGATGATGGGCATGACCATGAACAATCAAGCCAACATAGCCCCTGCCAATGCTGTTTATTCCCTCTGTTGTGAGATATGTGGTGAGGAACACATCGCTGATAGTTGTCCACTAAACCCTGCTTCTGTTTTTTATGTAGGTCCACAAGGAAATTAGAACAAAAATAGATGGAATCCTTATTCGGTCACATAAAACCCAGGATGGAGACAACATCCGAATTTTTCTTGGGAGGACAAGCCGGATCGAGTAATTCCAACACTCATCAGTTTGGGAAGCAACCTACACAACAACAGTTGCAGAAAAACTTCCAACAAGTTCCAGTGCAGAGCCAAGAGTCAAATCTAGAGACTCTTATGAAAGAGTACATGGCAAGGAATGATGCTGCAGTCAGGAATTTGGAAGTTCGGCTTGGACAAATTGCTCAGGAGATTAAGAATAGACCTCAAGGGACGCTGCCTAGCAAAATCGAGATCCCTCACAGAGAAGGCAAGGAACAATGCAAGGCAGTGACCCTAAGAAGTGGATTAGAATACGATGGACCAAAGTATCCAGGACGTTCAGAAGTAGAGATCCCAGCTGATGCTCGAGAAAAGATTTGTGAAAAGAAGTCAGACAATACCACAGATATTTCAAAGAATAAAGAAGAAAAAGTAGGAAGGACCAAGGAGCCTGAAGCCATGGTTGAAAAAGAAGAAAAATCAAAGTTGGAGAAAAAACAGGAAAATGCGACCGCAAATGTGACCGCAAAACCTCAGAAGTTTGTGATAGACCCAGATTAGAGACCACCTCCTCCGTACCCACAGAGATTCAAACATGCCTCACAGGATGTACAGTTCAAGAAGTTCTTAGATGTATTGAAGCAGTTGCACATTAACATACCATTAATGGAGGCACTTGAACAAATGCCTACATACGTAAAGTTCCTAAAAGATATTCTGTCGAAAAAGAGAAGGTTGGGGGAGTACGAAACGGTTGCACTCATGGAATGTTCCAGTGCACTAGTAAAAAACGAAATCCCTCCCAAGCTTAAAGATCCAGGAAGCTTTACAATTCCATGCTCTATAGGAGGCAGGGATGTAGGTAGAGCTCTGTGCGATTTGGGAGCAAGCATCAACTTAATCCCATATTCAGTTTTTGAGCAGTTAGGAATAGGTGATGCACGACCAACAACTGTGACCTTGCAGTTGGCAGACTGATCGCTTACACATCCCATCGGAAAGATTGAAGACATATTGGTTAAAGTTGACAAGTTTGTTTTCCCTGCAGATTTCATCATCTTAGATTGTGAAGCCGACAAGGATGTACCGATTATCTTAGGATGACCGTTCCTAGCCACAGGCTGAACCTTGATAGATGTCCAAAAGGGAGAATTGACCATGAGGGTCAATGATCAGCAAATCACGTTTAACATGATGAGTGTAATGAAGTACCCTGGAGAATTCGAGGAATGTTCTATGATCGATGAAATTGATGAACTCTCTCAATCTACTTTGCAGGAAATAATGAAGAAAGAAACTCTGGAGGATGTACTTGGAGATGAAGAATTGGAAGAAAAAGGTGGGAAAAAGATTGAAGTGGAAGAAAGCAGTCAAACCATGAAGCAACAAAGGATAAAACCGTATTGGGGAAGAGGCTTCGAGGATGAGGAAGCCCATGTCTCCGTGATTGATTTGGTATGATTTCTACACTGTGAATCAATTTTTGTATACTATCTGGGTTTATAAATAATAATCTAGACTAGAGCTCCAAAATATCTGGACAAGAGTATAAACTCTGTCCAGGAAAATCCTGTCTAGAAAAGGGTATTTAAGATGACCATTGGGAACACATTTTCCTGGGGATTTACCTGGGAGTTTTGAAAAGTCCATGTTATTTTGAGCCTTGTTTGTTTTGAAAATTTTGAAAAAATGGAAGTTTGTTTTGAATAAATGATTTTTTGATCAAGAGGGTACTTTGTCTAAGGCAAGTCCTGTCTAGGCTGAGGTATTTAAGCTGACCGTAGGGAACACCTCTACCTGGGGACTTACCTGGAAGTTGAATTGATCAAAACATTTTCTTAATTCTTTTTAAATTGAGAAAAATGAGAAAAATAGGAATAAATCATGATTTAGCATATGAGCTTTCTAATGTGTTTATAAGTGTTTCAGAGAAAAGGAGAAAGCAAAGGAAAATGAAAAGTCAGAAAAAAAAAGTGAAGACAAACTAGGTGAAATGCGATCGCATTTCTCCCCAGTGTATTTGGGAATGCGATCGCATTTGCCCGAATAAAGAGGGAGTCACGATTTTTGTTGACCTGCACGTGACCTAATTAGAAAAGTATAAATAGCTTGACTTAAGCTCTTTTCCTCTTCACCAAACGCCAAACCTTTGCATTCAAGTCAAAACCCAAAACTCTCCATATTCTCCATCGTGAAATCGAAAGACCCACGCTCAAGGAAGATGAAGAACACTCAAGGATCACATCCTCACGCAAGGTTACTCGTTGTCAGAGTAATCCGAACACCCACGAAGCCGAAGCAAGCAACCGACGGCAAGAGGAGAACCCCGTTACGCCCATGCAAGGCACGCGAAGGACGAGACCCACGGGATTCTCGCCGGCGGTCGTGAACCAAACGCCCAATGCTCAAGCTCCATCCTCTTCGGCAATGCTGGCCACGTCGAGGGAGATGCCGAGTTCATCTACACCAAGACGGTTCACGCGCGCCACTGCTGTCCGTCAAACCCAAAAACCCGCCCACTCAACAGTATAGAAAACGTTCGCGGGAGTGGTTTGAGATGATCCGAGAGATGGGTGCCAAGAGACGAGCTGCCCTTGAAGAAGAAGGGAATCGGTAAGACGAAGAAAAAGCCGCCAAGGCAGCTGAAAGCTCTCGGCAAGGAGAAGCTTCACTGGGTAAGGTTTCCGAACCTTCAACTAACCCTTCTCTCTCTTGCAGGACCAAGTCCGTTGTTACTTACAGCGCAAGAAAGAGGAGCCCAAAGAAAAATGTGTCTGAAAAGCCGCTTGAAATTCAACCCCTAGAAACCGCAAGGATGCCTCCCGATGTATTCGAAGGAATAATTCCCCAAGCAGTGGCAAAGGCCCTTGAGATTGCAGAGGGGTACAAGGCTGAACAAGATGCTTTGAAAGATGTGAAAGCGGAGAGAGAGATGGAAAATCAGAAAATGACTGAGGAATATGAGTTTGCAAGGGGCTGAGAGGGCCTTATTAGCTGAGGAAGAAGAAAGAAGGTTAGGTGAAAGCCTCAGGAGGGCAGCCATTGATTTGCAGCTCCTTGAGGAAGAGAAAAAGAGAAGAGAAGAAATAAAAGAGGATGAAAGAAGAAGGAAGGAAGCTGAAGACTTCCTTGCAGCTTTTGAGCCACTTCACAAGGCTCAAAGTGAGGTTGAACTGTTGCACGGAAGGGTAGAAGAAGAGGCCCAATAGGGGCCAAGTGAAGAAATTTTTGAAACAGAAAAAGAAAGAGAAGTGGAAAATGAATGCCAGAATGCGATCGCATTTGGGCCGCATTCTGAGGAAGGCTTAGCCGAGGCCACTATCGATCAGCCAGCTGAAGAGGTTCTTGAGCCTCTATTCACACATGACCCACCAGCAGTTGATAGCACCTCTTCGGGAGAGAAGAGGGTTGAAGAAGAAGAAGAAGACGAGGAGGCCGAGACCTCTAGTGATTCAGATTCAGATTCAGAATCCGATTCAGAGATAAGGGAGCTAGATGGCGACCAAGTCCCTATCTCTGCAGCATTGAGAAGAAAGAGGAAGAGAGAGATTAAGGTTGAGAGGAGGACGAAGAAAAAGAATGATCCAATCTTTGCCAAGAGGCCGAGGACAAGGTCCATGGACGCCTCTCCTGCAGTCCCTCCTACTATTTCACCCGCCAAACCTAAGGGCAAGTCACCGAAGGCCGCATCTCCTAAAAATCCATTCCCCAAGGTATTTAAAGATGTTAATTTTTAGGAAAGGATGGAGATCATGAAGAAGAGAGATTTCCTCAATGAGAAGGGATTCTCTAACAGAGCAGGAGCACTGCCAGAGTTCGTAACAAGAGTTATCTTCCAGTACAAGTGGCAGGAGTTCTGTGCTCACCCTCAGGAGGCTGTTGTGCCTCTAGTTCGTGAATTTTACGCCTGAAGGTGTTCATACAACACATGCGGAAGCAATTTTAGGATCGGAGGCACTTAACTACATCAATTTTAGAAAATGAAAACATGCTGTCCAAATACCGTAAACAGAGAGCAGAATTTGTACCAACCTCTTTGGAGACCGATTCAACAACTCCCTTTGATTCCTTTGGTCACGAATGGTGTGTGGACCACCTCTAGTGTCTTCCCTACTATTCTCCGGGCCAAGAACGACTTGTGGGAGTCTATATAGATAGAGAATGGGAAGGGAGTGCTTGAAGGTTCAAGCTCTAGAGAGATATAGGGAGATGAGTGAGTTTGAGACCAAAATCTAGCAGCATAACAATATGGAAAATAGCTCTCTTAACTCTTAATCTGATTTTGCATCTACTTATATAGATATTCCATGCAAGGAAAGGCCTCGAGATGCAAGACACATGGTGGTAATGCAAGCCAAAGTGGATTCTAGGTGTTGAAGTCACAACACATGCAACAAGTGCATGGATGTGTTGTATTCCACTTTGTATCAACATGCAAGAGTGGAAATCCATCGAAATCCACTAAGTTTGATTCTCAATCAGAGTTTGCTTGCATTCTAATTCAAATTCCAATTCCAAATTGAAATTGATTTCATGGCAATTAATTAGAAACATTTCCAATTAATTTGTTATGATTAATTCAATTAATCATTGACACCTTGTGCAATCTAATTATATATGATTCCTAATTCATATATAGTATTTAAAACACTTTTAAATACATAATCTCTCATTTTTCCAATTTAATTCATAATAAAATATTGTGTCAAACACAATTTACGAAAATGCCCTTTTTCCCGATTTTGAACAATTCAAAGAATCCTATCTTATTGTTCTACGCTTTATTCCGATATGAGCTAGTAGGGGGACCTAATGGACCTATAGATCATGGGCTCCAACGATTCGAGGCTAACCGACTAATCTCATTAACCGAGCTTAACCAACATTCGTTAACTACCGGGACACTCCACTATAGCCCGGTAGTTGCACTCCCCTCACTATAGATATATTTCTTGAAGGATTGGAATTCCGTAATTCCGTAAAGCGGAAGCGTGATTGGGACCGATTCGTAATTAATTTTGTTTAATCTAAAATACCAATACATTGGCAATAATATTAGAACTATTCTAAATATATATTAAGGCTAAGCATACAAAAATATTAGATCTAAATCTAATTTATAAAGTAACAAATTACTTACTCTCGTTGACGACTCAGATTAAATTCACCAACTGCTTGTGAATTAATCACGAACTAGTGTGAACACCACCACTATGGCTACACCGGTATGACTCTGAGACTTTTAGAGGCAAGAGACTTGTGGGAGCCTTTGGGAGAATTCTCTGAGAGTAGGAGAATGAATGGGATCCCTTTCACCCCACCCCAGGGGTCCTATATATAGTAAAGGCCAAGACCTTTTTCCTAATAGGAAAAAGTCTCTAATTTTAATAAATAATTAATTAATTCCATAATTAATTAATTTCCCAATTAAATATCATATATTTAATCTTAGGGATTTTATTAAAATTAAAATTAATATGAATCCAATTCATATTAAATTTATTTAAACTCTTTCAAATATTTTCTTTCCTAATAGGAAAAGGTCTCTAATTTTAATAAATAATTAATTAATTCCATAATTAATTAATTTACCCAATTAAATATCATATATTTAATCTTAGGGATTTTATTAAAATTAAAATTAATATGAATCCAATTCATATTAAATTTATTTGAACTCTTTCAAATACTTTCTCTCAAGAATTAATTTTTTTTTTAAATTAATTCAAAAATTATATTAAAAAGTTTCATAAACTTTATATTATAATGCATCAATATACATTATACGATTTCCCAAATAAATTGAACACTTTCAATTTACAATTTATACTTAATTGCCTCAAGTCTCTTTACGAGCTACCAGTGGGACCTAATGGACCTACAGATCAGAAGCTCCAACGATACGAGGCTAATTGGCCAAACTCATTGACCAAGTTTAGTCAACATTCGTTAACTGTGGGTCACTCCACTAAAGACCCACAGCTGCACTCTTCTCATTATAGAATATTTCTGTGTCCACTGATATCGACCAAGCAGTAAGTCAATCCTTCACGTGTGTTTGTAACACCAGCTGGGTCAAATTACCGTTTTACCCCTGGGTTACCTCTGGTTCCTTAAGTACCACTGATTCCTCTAATGAACAAGTTGTTTAGGGTCCAACCACTAAACAGGAGTTCCTCTCAGGCTAGGAGAGGACGGCGCGCCTTTGTTCAAGCCCTAGAATCAGCCCTTAAGGGAACACACATCTACTTACCCCAATAGGGGAAGGAGTGAATTCCATCTTGTACTGTTATGTTCCCAGCCCCCATTCGGTCTTGCCCCTGAAATGGTAGGCTTATTGAGTCGGCGAACTGGCCACTCTCACCCATACAAATCTAAGGACAGTCCCTCCTGAAAGGGGTTCATAACAGACTCAGGATTGAGATTGAGTTACCTAGGTCATCCTATTGAAATAGAAACCTAAACTAGTTAACGGCGTTACATCTAGTGGTTACTATTTCGCGGTCCGGTCTTATGCAAACTCATTGCATAGAATACCCCCACCCGCATGTCTCCTACATGGATGCTTTGGATCATTGCATCTGTATCGAATACAAGGTGGGCCTATCACATAGTGTCACCAGGATAAGGTACCCAGCCTTATCCCTATACTATAGACCATTTAGGTTGTTACTTGGACACTGATCCCCGTATGTCCCCACATACTAGTCCAAGTTTCATTTAAACAACCTTGGATCTTAGTTTATTGGATTTAGGGTTTATTAATGCAAACTTGATTATTCAATAACCAAATTACTGAATTACTCAAATAACACTTTATTGAGATCGATTAATTTGTTTCATTTACTATCTACGAGTTTTAGGGCATAAAACCCAACAACTCCCACTTGAACTAAAACTCTAGTGGGCAATGTACATCAACAATCAAAATTGAATGAATAATCATTGAAGTAGGAATAGTAGTTTGTATTAATACTGTATAATACATGAAAAGGACAAATACAGATAAATACAATAAACTAGGGCATTCACAATACCCATTACACTTCTCCCACTTGCCCTAGATTATTCTATGTACATATCTCGCAGACCTAGACCCTCTAGATGACCCTCGAACACTTTAGCCGTGAGAGCCTTCGTAAATGGATCAGCAATATTGTGCTCAGAGGCTACCTTCGTGACGATCACGTCCCCTCGTTGCACGATCTCTCTGATGAGATGATATTTGTGCTCTATGTGCTTGCCTCTTTTATGATTGCGAGGTTCTTTAGAATTTGCCACTGCACCACTATTATCACAGTAAAGGGTGATTGGCAAGTTCATATTTGGAACAACTTCCAAATCCATCAAGAACATCCGTAGCCATACAGCCTCCTTAGCTGCTTCACAAGCAGCGACATATTCGGCCTCCATGGTGGAGTCTGCAATGCATCCTTGCTTGATGCTACGCCAGACTACAGCTCCCCCGTTGAGGGTAAATACTGACCCTGATGTGGATTTCCTAGAATCCTTATCAGTCTGAAAGTCAGAGTCTGTGTATCCTGTAAGGATCAAATCCTTAGAGCCATACACAAGCTGATAGCCCCTCGTTCTCCGAAGATACTTGAGGATGTTTTTAACTGCAGTCCAGTGGTCTAACCCTGGATTGGACTGGTACCTATTGACTATCCCAACTGCATAGCAAATGTCAGGCCTAGTACACAACATGGCGTACATAAGACTGCCCACAGCTGAAGCATAAGGGATGTGTCTCATATCCTCAATTTCTTGAGGTGTCTTAGGACACTGTTCCTTAGACAAATGAACTCCATGCCTAAAGGGTAGTAAACCCCTCTTGGAATTCTGCATCTTATATCTAGACAACATCTTGTCTATATATGATGCTTGAGACAGGGCTAACTTTCTGTTCTTACGATTCCTGATAATTTGAATCCCTAGAACATACTGAGCTTCACCCAAATCTTTCATTTGGAACTCAGTCGGTAGCCATTTTTTAATGTCAGCTAGATATTCTACATCATTTCCAATGAGAAGAATATCATCTACATACAACACCAGAAAAGCTACTGAACTGTTGATAATCCTTTTGTAAACACAAGGCTCATCAACGTTCTGGTCAAAGCCATAAGATTTGATAGCGTTGTCAAACTTTATATTCCAAGATCTGGAAGCTTGCTTCAACCCATAAATGGATCGTCTAAGCTTGCAAACGTTTTGCTCTTGACCTTGAGCAACGAACCCCTCTAGTTGAGACATAAAGATGTTCTCATCAAGATTGCCATTCAGAAAGGCAGTCTTGACGTCCATTTGCCAAATCTCATAATCATAAAAGGTGACAATGGACAAGAGAATTCTTATCGACTTTAACATGGCAACTGGGGAGAAGGTTTCCTCATAGTCCACCCCTCCTTTTGGGTATAACCCTTTGCCACAAGTCGAGCTTTGAAAGTCTGTACTTTCCCAGCTGCGTCTCGTTTTCTCTTGTAGATCCATTTGCACCCTATGGGTTTAACCTCTTCAGGTAGGTCTACAAGATCCCAGACTTGATTGAAGTACATAGACTCCATCTCTAGGTCCATAGCTTTGACCCACTGGTCATGGTCCACATCATTCATTGCCTGTCTAAAGGTCAATGGATCCTCAACCCCATCATCAGGTATGACAGTTGGAGTTTCTGCTAAACCCAGATAGCGTTCAGGTTGAATAACAACCCTCCCACTACGTCGAGGCATTCTCAACTCTTGAGAATGATGGGCTTGACCAGATGTACTGGGCTCATCAATAACTCTTGTTGAAGGTCCAGCCTCTGAACTGGGCTCATCAACAACTCTTGTTGAAGGTCCAGCCTCATCAACAACTCTTATTGATTTATTTGTAGCTTTACCAGAAAGTTCACTTAACACAATTTTACTGCGTGGTATGTGTTCTTTAACGTGGTCTTCTTCCAAGAAAGTAGCATTTGTCGATACAAACACTTTTTTTTCTTTTGGATCAAAGAAGTATCCACCTCTTGTTTCTTTTGGGTAGCCTACGAATAGGCATAATTTTGAACGTGAATCCAATTTCTTTGGGTTTGCTACTAACACATGTGCAGGGCAGCCCCAAATTCTGAAATGACGTAAACTAGCTTTACGCCCTTTCCAAAGCTCAAATGGTGTTTCAGAAACACTCTTTGAGGGAACAACATTCAAAATATAAACTGCAGTCTCTACTGCATAACCCCAAAAAGAACTAGGCAACTGAGCATAGCTCATAATAGATCGAACCATGTCTAACAAGGTTCTGTTTCTCCTTTCAGATACACCATTATGTTGAGGTGTACCTGGTGCTGAGAGTTGGGACGATATTCCATGTTCTATCAAATAGTTTTGGAATTTTAAGTCCAAATACTCTCCACCTCGATCAGATCGAAGTGTTTTAATGGTCTTACCTAACAAGTTCTCAACTTCAGTCCTGTACTCCTTGAACTTTTCAAGGGCTTCAGACTTATGACTCATTAGGTATAAATAACCATACCTTGAATAATCATCTATGAAAGAGATGAAACATTCATACCCTCCTCGAGCTCTTACATTCATTGGACCACAGAGATCCGTATGTACGAGTTCTAAGGGCTCCTTGGCACGATAACCTTTTCCAGTAAAAGGTCGTTTGGTCATCTTACCTTCGAGACATGACTCACATGGAGGTAAAGTACCATCTTCTAACTGGCTTAGAAGTCCGTTCTTAACCAATCTCCCAATCCTATTGAGATTTATGTGGCCAAGTCTCAAGTGCCAAAGATAGGTACTTTGAGAAACTTTTTGCCGTTTTGGTTGAGTCTCAGCTGTTTTAAACATTTCATTGTTCAAAATAGCCCTAGACTCTATTGGTCTTAAGACATACAAATTGTTCTCCATTTTTGCAGAACATATATCAGTCCCCCTTTTAGTAATGAAAGCTTCATTCACAGAAAAGGACACTGAATACCCTTGTTCTAGCAAACAAGAAATAGAAATCAAATTTCTTTTTATTCTGGGAACTATATATACGTTATCTAATAACATATAACGTTCCCTGGAGAAGAACACTTTAATATCTCCCACTGCTTTAGCTGAAATGAGCTCCCCAGTCCCAACTCTGAGAGTCATTTCCCCAGCATCCAACTGTTGCCAGGAGCTCATTCCCTCAAAGGAAGAGCATACGTGATGAGTGGCACCTGAATCTAGGATCCAGGCTGTGTCATCATTTTCCACTATACACGTTTCAATGATCAATAAATCAAATTTATTTTCATTGAGATGTGCTAAGCAGTCTATGTCATATTCATCATGAACAATTTCGGATAAATTAGACATATGGGCTTGAGGATCGTCCTCAGTTAAGACCAATTCCACGCATTTAGTGTTTAGGTTCATTTTCTTAGTTGTATTAGAAATACCAGTTTTGTAGTTGGCGTTATTCGAGGCATATAAAGAACGTTTCATTGCTGAGAACAAACAAACTAACTTAATAAGTATTGTTACATTAACCCATTACACAAAATAATATTATTATTTTAATCCAATCAATTTAGCAAAAGTAATGATTGACCCATAGAATAAACATTCATTTTGCAACGATACTTCAGAGGTTTAGAACAACAGCTACCGTAGGGTAGTCAGCTACTCCTCCTCTGAATTGAGACAATCTCAGCTAATCCATATTCCCAGAATAACTCATATTCCAATAGTTCTTAGCTACCGTTTTTTCGGTCAGGAAATTATTAACACCTTAACAATTTCCCGTAAGTGTGACCCTCCATTTTTCAGATTTCAGAGGTCGGCCCCAACAATGCTACCGTAGGGAAAGTCAAAGTTGGAAATGGACCTAAGAAACCTTATCCATTTCTGGTGTTTGCGTTGTTCCGACTCCCATGACAAGCCCTCCGTAGGGTGATCGCTCCCAGGGCGACTCACAGGCAGATCATTGGGATCTCACGGTGCAACCTAATGGAGGAGACCGTAGGATACGTTGACACGTTCCTGCTCCCACTTACTATAAAATACTCCCTCATTCACCTTGATATTGATTCATGCAAACACCATCCGTAGGGGGTCACTCCGAGGGTGACTCGAGGCCAAGCATGAACCTCACGTTGTGAACTTTTGAGGACGTGAGAGCAAAACTTGATTTATGAAAATCTTGTTTTGATATATTTCCTCCCACTAAGTATTTTTATAATTATAGGGTTTATTACTTAGGTAAATTCCGGCTAAGTGAATCTATCTAAGTTTATGCCTGTATATAACTTTTATATATATAGGTCTTTTCTCTAATGTCTAGGTGGATTAAACACTTTTAATTACCTAGAGACATTGCATGCTAATATAACTATGGTTAATTCAACTCAAGTTCCGGCTCATTTCCCAGGTAGCAGGTGTTCCGTAAACCGTCATCTTAAGTACCTCCAGCCTTAGACAGAATTTTACCGGTAGAGTTCCCTTATAACCAATAGTTATGATAAATCTTTACTCTAAAGATCTAGGTGAATTAAACTCTTTTAATTGACCTAGTAATATTGCATGCTAACATAACTATGGTTAATTCAACTCAAGTTCCGAGTCAGTTCCCAGGTAGCAGGTGTTCCGTAAACCGTCATCTTAAGTACCTCCAGCCTTAGACAGAACTTCATCGGGAGAGTTCCCTTATAACCATAGTAGAGTAAACTCTTTACTCTAAAGATCTAGGTGAATTAAACTCTTTTAATAAACCTAGTGATATTGCATGCTAACATTTAACTATGATTAATTCAACTCCGGTATTCCGGGTTAGTTCCCAGGTAGGAGGTGTTTCGTAAACCGTCATCTTAAGTACCCCCAGCCTTAGACAGAACTTAACCGGTGGAGTTCCCTTATAATCATAGTAATGTTTTTCCTACTTAGTCAATTAAAACTATTTTTAATTCTAATTAAGAAAATAATTCTAATCCTATTAGAATTATAATGAGCTTAGGTCTAATTAATTTTAAACATTTTAAAATTAATTCATTTTAACCTAAGATCCTATGTTTGCATGCAACTCTTTGTTATAGGTTGACGGTTTCTAATCAATTTTATAACTTATTATAAAATTTTAATGATTAGCCCTATAACATGCTTCTATGGTGTTGGAAAAATAACAATCATATTCTAATTATTCAACACCATATTATTATGACGCCGATAATGATAATATAACGATTATATTAATCTAAAGTGGTGTCATGCTTCATGCAATTTCAATTTCATTTAATTAATATCGATTATATTAATTAAACATCCATGAAATTAAATTACATGAAATTTGACATTAATATAATATAACTCTTATATTAATCTAATTAATGTCATGCTCAATGCTATTCCATTTTCATTTAATTAATATAACATTTTATATTAAATCATACATGAAAACAAGCATTGATTTATATTTATTATTTTCATTCATAATATAACTAATTATATTAATTCTCATGAAAATAATGCTAAGCATGCATACTACATTAATAAAATATAACAATTATATTTATCTAATTAATGTCATGCATCATGCTTTTCCAATTTCATATATTTAATATAACAAACTCATGAAATATAAATTCATGCATAATTATCATATATTATAACATTTATAACATAAATATGCATGAAACATGCTTAACCTATGGTGGAAATTTAAGCTATATGACATCCATAAAGCAAATAAATAGCAATTGAACTGGTTAATTTTTGCCCCTAGGATAAAATAAAGTATAAATTACAATAATTATAGTTATATTCTATCCTTAAAGTCCTTCTGCAGCTCCAAATACTGGTCTAGACCTCCCGAACCAACCCGAACCACTTCGAACCAGCTACGAAAATCACGAACCGAGCTAAATTCCAGCTGAACCGGAACAAATTAGTCCCATCCCAGCCAGACCGCGTGAATCGGACCGCCCAACAGCCTTGAACCGTCCTGTTGCGAATTTCTAGCGCGTGCTGTAATCGTGACAGCGTCGCAATTTCTCCGATTTTTATCTCATAAAAACCTATTCTAGACCCGGACTTACATAGGGCTCGATTTTACATAAAATACCCGAAACACTGGGCCTTTACATGATCAAATCACATAAAAACAGTAAAATCTATGGCCATAAAATTAACCTAAACAGTTCAATGCAAATCATACATACATTATGTATTAATCAATCCCACCAATAGCCAATGCAAATTTAAGAGAAACAAAATTAGATCTACGATCGGCTCTGATACCAATTGAAGGATTGGAATTCCGTAATTCCGTAAAGCGGAAGCGTGATTAAATGACCGTTTTACCCCTATAGTACTCTAGTTCCTTAAGTCTCACTGATCCTCTGATGAACAATTGTTTTATGGTCCAACCAATAAACCGAGTCCCTCTCGGGCCAATGAGAGGGCGGGATCCCTTTGTTCAAGCCCCGGAGTCAGCACTTAAGGGAACAACCTCTCTACTATACCTAATTTGGGTAGGAGTGAATTCCTTCTCGCATGACTATGTCCCCAGCTATCAACTCGTTCCTATCCCTGAAATGGGAGGCTTATTGAGTCGGCAATACTGAGCCACTCTCACCAATGCAGATCTAAGGATAAGCCCGAATAAACAGGAATTCATAGTTAGCTCAGGATTAAGATCGAGTTACCTAGGTCATCACATGAAATAGTCAGTCTCGTCAGTAAACGGTGTTATAAAGCGAGAGCGACTTATTTCTCGGTCCTGGTCTTATGCAAACTCATTGCATAGGACGCCCCGACTCGCATGTCTCTACATGGACGATTTAGGATCACATCGTCTATACTATCTATAAAGTGGGCCGCTTCTGATAGTGTCCCCAGAATAAGGTACCCAGCCCTATCCCTATACTATAGACCGTTTTGGCTATTACTCGAGCTTGATCCAGTTTTATGTCTCTACATAAAGCTCAAGTGTTCATCATATAGCCAGGGATCTTAGTTTATTGGATTTGGGTTATTTAACGTGCAATTTACTTATTCAGTAACGACTTTACTGAATGAATCTCATGTATGCATTTCGATTAGGGTCATATTCTATGGACAACGACTTTATCGATCAAGTATATAATTCGTTTAACATTCACTATCTATGAGTTTTAGGGCACCAATCCCAACAACGCCGGCCTGAGGGAGGAGAGCCTTAGCATGGCGGTGGTGAGGGGAAAGATGGTCAGTTTCTCCTCAGTCGACATTAATAGGGGGTACAGGATCAAGGCACCCCTGAATGTGAGAGGGAATGATGTGATTAGGAACCCTTCGGCCAAACAGATGAAGGAAGCATTGAAACTTGTGGCCAACAAGGGGGTCCAATGGAAAGAATCACAGACGAAGGTGAAATCTTTAGTGCCAAGTGACCTAAAGCCAGAATCGGCAGTTTGGCTTCACTTCATTAAGAACCGCTTGATGCCAACCACCCACGACAGCACAATTTCAGTGGATAGAGTGATGTTACTCTATTGTCTTATGAAGGGGTTGGAAATCAACGTAGGGAGCATTGATAACTCTCCAAAAGAGAGTTATTTAGGCCTTAGTTTTATAATGATTTGTGTGTCATTTGTGCTTAATAGGGTTGCTTTTAGATGAATATTGCATGTTCTAACCCATTTGGAAGAATGGATGCTTTGGAAGTTATTTTGTGCAGAAAATATTGCTGAGCGACTTGAGGGAGCAAATTCTGTGTTGCAGCAAAACTGCCACGTCACAGCTCGTTAGCCAATTTAATGAACTGAATTCAGTTAAGCTATTCTCGGATTTAAGGAGCAAGGAGAGCCATCCACGTGTCTAGGTCAACCTAATTCAAGCTAGTCTTCACTCTATAAAAGGGAAGAGCCGCCCAAGTCAAATTCATTCCACTTGTGGGGAAGAGATCATTTCTCATTTCCATTTTGGGAGCCAAATAAAGGAGGAAGATTGGAGACCACAAGAAGACCATCAGTTACGAAGTGGATCAAGGGAACTAGTATTTTCTTGTTTTGTTTTGTAATTATGGATGTATTTACTCAGATTGTAATGTGTGTTACCATGCACTTTATGAACTAAGTAATTTTAGGTGTTGGTTAGGAAACATGTAATTGTCGTGCTTAATCTCTATGCAATATGAGTTGATTTGATGCATCTTGATTATTTGTTGAGCTCATTTATATTTTGTGCCCGCCTAGCCAGCCGGTATGAATATCACTTTCTAGTTTCAGGGATGATTTAGGGAGTGTGTGGCATTTAATCACACTAGATCATTGTGTATTGGTGAACGCCAGTGACTGAGCTAGGGATAGCCAGTTGCCTAGTGCTTGATCGGCAGTGCTTCATTGGAGTTGAAACACATTCTAAAAAATCCGGAGTTCTGGGAGGAATCCGCTAATAAGACTGCGGGAGTTTTGCATGATCAATAAAATTGCTAGAGCATTTTTTAAAACAATTACTAAATCCTGACCAGCGCCTGTTTCTAATCTGTCTGCTTATTTGTTTACTTTCTGTTCTGTCATTTCTTTTGCTTCAGCATTATATCAAAACCAACCATTTTAACCATTATTGAAACCATTAAAGAGTTGCATAAAATAGATAAAGTGGAAGCTAATTCAGACCCTGAATTCGATAAATACTTATTACTTGCTGCGGATTGTGTATACTTGCACATAGTTCTAGAGTTAATTTACATCTTATTTTTACTCACTCTAGGAGCCCAACAAGCATCATTAGGGATGAGATCTTAGCCTGTGGACGGAAAAGGGCAGGCAAGCTTTTCTTCGGATCACTCATCACCCAGCTCTGTCAGAGGGTGAAGATTGTGCCAGGCAAGGACGAGGAATGCCATTTCTTTAAACCAACCATTGACTAGTCCTTGATAGGAAAGCTTCAGCAGAACAACATCTATAGGAAGGATAAAGCCTCCACATCACAGGTCACTCCTCAATCAGGGCCGAATGTAGCCTCTCCATCCCAGCACACTCCTTTTACAGGGCCTTCACCAGCATCGGAAGCCCTAGGCATGGTCCACCGCCAGCTTGATCAAATCAGGGAGAACCTAAAGACATATTTGACATATGCCAAGGAGAGGGATGAAGCTATTAGAGAGTTCTATCTCTCTATCGCCCCTAGCATTGCTCCGGTCTTTCCAAATTTCCCTCAGTCGCTGCTGCCCCAAGAAGAAGAGGATTCTGATGAAGAGGAAGATGAAGAGAATGAAGAGAAAGAGAGTTCCTCGGACGAGGAATAGGGGAGTTTTCTGATCCCCTTTGACTGAAATTTTTTTGTGAATAACACTGTTTTTGTTTGATGTTTTTTAGTTTTAGTTTGTTTAAATTCTGTTTTTAGTGTTTAGATTGCTGTTTTTAGTTGCTTTTCATGTTTAGTTGTTAATATTTTTGACCATAGGGTAGTTTGGTTAGCTTGTGGATAGTTTAGAGTAGATAAACTTGAGTTTTAATTCTTTTCTTGAAAAAATCTGCTTGCTGTTTTTGAGCTTTACCTATGAGTTTTTGAAAGAAAAATCAACTTTTAAAGAAAAAGTGTTTAAAATGTTTTGGAAGAAAAAGCATGTTTTCAAAGGAGTTTTCTTTTAAGCCCTTGATGATGAAAACTAGAGCTTTGTTCTATCTCAAAAGTGTCACCGTCTCAACTGAGTTGTTTTCTAGTCATAGGCTTTCCATTAGTCTTTTTCTTTACAAAATTTTCTTAGAGTCTAAACTTCCTCGTGTTTAACCTTTCTAACCCTCTAGGAGAGTTTAGCCTTGAAGTTTATGAAAACAAAAAGCCCCATGTTAAGCCCATGCCTAAAAAACAAGCCAATGAGGACATTGTCTACCTTTAAGTTTGGGGGGGTGCTTTATGCTTTACTTTGTAAATATCTTTTGTAAATTTGTACTGCTGGAAAGAATATGTGCTCAGTTATTTAAAAAAAAAAGAGAAAAAAATGAAAAAAAACTGAGAGTTACTCCTCCTTCCTAAGGTTTACTGAGTAACCAGGGGCATTCATGACACCCATGGTTTGCCACTACATGAAAGGTTTACCTAGGGAAGTGAGTATCACTCCGAGCTCGTGAACTTTGCTCGTAGCTAGATATCTTCACCACAAAGTGTCGATAAGCTAGAATGAAGGTAAAGATGACAGCAAGGATACTCTTGGGAGAAAAAGAAGTTGAATAAAAAGAGCACTAGCAGTCAAATAAGTTTGGGGGAGATGGAAAAGGTCTAGTAGTTCATATATGCTTTTGTTTTCCTCAAGATTGTTTTCTTAGACTAAAAGGACTACACTAGGCTCTATGAGTAGAAGTTAGGTAGTTTAAGCACATTGGTTAGGATGGATGAGAGAGAGTTTTGCTTTGAAAAAGATCAATAGAAATCTTCATGCCTAGGAAACTCAGACGTTGTGACTGGCACTAGAGTAGAACCCTCTCCTGAGAGGCAAACTTTTTAGAAAACGATCTTGAAATACATGTTTATTTGATTCCATGTCACTTGATTTGAAATGCAAAGTTGATACTAGTACCATGATTGATTACTATACATGATCTCTTACATTTTGATTTGCAATTAATATTGAGCTCTTATGTTCTGATTGGCAATTAAAAAGTTGATCTCTAACGTTTTGGTTTGCAATTGCTTGAGGACGAGCAATGAGTTAAGTTTGGGGGTATGATAAGGGTAAAAAATATACCTATTTTACCCTTATTTTTAGCTCATTTCTTGGCCAAATATTGTATGTTGTGATCAATTTGCTGTTCCCGAGCTCAAAATATGCTTAAATTGATAAGTTAGGGTGTTGAGAGTCACTTTTGTCAAATTTAACTCATTTATGCTTAAAAAGACTTGATTTTAAGAGGATTTGACTTAGTTTGCTGTTATGCAGAAAAACAGAGGAAAAGCTGGAATTCCCCAGAAATGCGACCGCATTTCTAGGAAGGCAAAAATGAAATGCGACCGCATTTCTGGAAAAACAGAGGCCATTCCGAGTCGCACGCGGGTCGTTGTTGACGAGTCTTCTTCGCACCTAACCGGTTGTTTTGACCCCGAAACTGACTGGCGGACAAATCGCGTGACGTCACAGCGTCGCGACGCTGTCCCTATTCCAGGCCTATAAATAGCCTCCCTTGGTGCCCATTTTTCTCATCAATCATTTCACCATCCTTTCCTTCCTTTCCTTCCTTGGCTCTTTTTGAGCCTTCTCTCAAGACTTTTTAGCCTTTTTGAGAGTTAGTAGTCGGAAAATTTTGGGGAGCTTTTGGGAGCACTTTAGGAGGCTCAAGGCGTTCTCGGAGGGACTCCAAGAGCTAGCAACGGGGTCTTCGACGGTCATTTCCTTTTCTCTTATTTTGCTCAAACTTATGCTTTTCATTGTATATCTTGTGGATATTATAGCCATGTATAGCTAAAACCCCAATTTGGGGTCTTGAAATGAAATTATATAGTTAAATGTTATTATAATTGCCTATCTCTTGCCCTCTTTTACTAATTATTTGTATGGATGCTCGTAATGCTGTATGCAATCTGGAAACTCGACGGAGAGAAATTAGGATAGATCGTAATCCATGCAACTAGTTTAATTGCCCGTAGTGACAACGGGATTAGTTGATTAAACTTAGATTCCAAAAATGAATCAGTGCGTAATAATTAACGAATTTTAATGGCGCTAAGGACACTTAGGTTGTTAAAATGGATTAAATAGAATTAGGGGAAACCGACAGGAGAACCTATGTGACTAACGGAGATTCTAGGATTATAATTAGTTGGGCAATGAGTTAGGATAATTGTAATAATTATTTAGCTATTAATTGATTTTCAAGACCCCGCTTCTCACTAAAAACTCTTTCTCCATTTTTTATTTCTTGATTGATCAATTTGACTTCCTTAATCGCTTTAATTTTAAATTCACTTTAATTTCATGTTTTGGTCTCTAAATATTATTTCGCCCAAGTATTTTTAGTGTCCAAGAAATTATTGCTTTGCTTAATTTTTGCTTCACCTCCCTGTGGATTCGATACTCGGAATATTTCCGTTTTATATTACTTGTGGCCCGTGCACTTGCGGTGTTGGGATAACAGTAATACCAGCACGCAAGAAATGAGGTAAGTCCTCACCGAATCCTCTTTCAAACAGAAAATCCCGTTTCAGCATGTCCCTGTATTTTGCTCGGGCAAGTTCATTGATGAAGCGATCGTACGACAGTCTTGGTTCTTCATCGTCAGCTTCCTTTGTTTCTGTCGGTGCCTCAGCAACTCTTTTGCCCCTGTCTTCTTGTTGCTTTGTCAAAACCTCTTCTTCAGCCTTCTTTTCTGTTTCCTCTTTCTCTGATTCTGATGTTGATGAACTGTCGACCCTAACCACCTTGACACGTCCCGCTTTTTGCTTACGGTGACGGCGCGGCGGGTCCAGCACAATCTCCGCCTGAACCTGCTGCTCTTGTGCTCCTTGACCGTTCCCTTGTTCTGGCACATCCTCTGCTTGCTTTTCCTGAACCTCACTCTGAATTTCGGCCGTTTGATCACCTTGCTCTGTATTTTTGTCCTCTTCTGGTTCCTTCGGCTGCGCTCCCCCAGCCGCTCCTTCGGGTTCTTTAAGTTGTTCTCCCACAACTTCAGATTCTTTCGACTGTTTTTTCGCAGTCACTTCTTCGGTGATATCCTCGATCACTTTTCTCACCACCTCTGCTGCTTCAGCTCTTTATTGCCTTCTCCGCCTCTTGGCTTCCCTTTCTTCTGGTGTTTTCCTTTTCTTTGTTTTCGTCTTCGGTGCCTTAGGTGTAGCCTCTTCTTCCTCACTATCCCTTTCCCTTCTTCCTCTAGTCTTAGCCATCTCAATCTTACAACGTATTCTCACTCACAGAGACGGAAGAAAACGAAAGGGAAATGGAGGTGGAGAATGAATGTGAAATGAAGGTGAAATGAAAGAAAACGTACCTTGGGTTTGCTTAAATAGGGCTCCAACACTAATGATCCTAACCGAAAAGATCTGCTCCAATTAAATAATATTACCGTTTATTTTGCATGTAATCATGGAAAATTAATTTCCAAAGAACGGTAAAAATAAATCGCCGGTTAAATGCATGATGTGCTGTCCAACGGCTAGACAGATAGATCTCCCCTTGCGTGACACATGGAAGCACCAGATGCCCACGCGTATTACCTGCCCACAGAAAATTCAAAACCCAACAGTAAAATATTTAATAAACAACCATATCTGTAATATTATGATGATTGCTCTAACCAAAAGATTGCAAAAACAAACCAAGCAACAAGATTTCCTTTTAGAAGAATCTTTTTATACAGGAAAATTCAATTTAAATTCAAACCGCCAAAATCAAATCATATCTCATTTTTATATTCAATCGAATAAATCAGGAAAAATATTATTAACCTAATCTAAACAGAAAAATTAATTAACGAAAATACAAACTAAAATAAAATCTAAACTAACCAGATTAATTAAAAATTAAATCGACTAAACCGAAAATAAAATCTACAAAAATTCCAACAAATAAATAAGATCAGATAAAATTCAAACTCACCAAATCTAATTCAAAATAATTCAAATTAAAATCAAACCAAATCAGCGAAAAATAAAATCACAATAAACACCGAGAGCTCAAAATATTGCTATGTTGAATGCTCTCGCAAAACTTTCGCTCGCTTATTCATCAACCAACTTTAGGGAAGGATATTTCGACTGGAATTCCTCACGCCAATAGTGTTTCACTCGCTGTCCATTAACTTTGAACACTCTCCCATCCTTTTCATCTCGCAAAGTAATTGCTCCATGAGGAAAAGCTTCAATCACAACAAATGGCCCAGACCATTTGGACTTCAATTTCCCAGGGAAAAATTTTAATCTAGAGTTATAAAGCAAGACTCTCTGACCCTTAACAAACTCCTTGGGTTTTATTTTCTTATCATGCCACTGCTTAGTCTTTTCTTTGTAAATTTTCGCATTTTCATAAGAAAATTGACAAAACTCATCTAATTCATTAAGCTGCAGCATTCTTATGGCCCCTGCACGACTCAGATCAAAATTCAATTTCTTCAAAGCCTAAAACGTTTTGTGTTCAAGCTCTAACGGTAAATGGAAAGCTTTCCCATACACTAACCTATAGGGAGACATACCTAGAGGAGTCTTATAGGCTGTCCTATAAGCCCAAAGAGCCCCATCTAACCGAAAAGACCAATCTTTCCTAGAAGGATGGACTACTTTCTCTAAAATAGATTTGATTTCCCTATTACTAACTTCAGCCTGACCATTTGCTTGAGGGTGATAAGGGGTAGCTATCCTATGCTTAATTCCATACTTAGCTAAAAGCTTATTTAAGACATTATTTACAAAATGTGTACCCTCATCACTCACTAGAGCTCTAGGTGTCCCAAACCGAGCAAAAATGTGCGATTGGAGAAACCTTGACACCGTCTTAGCATCATTCTGATGGCATGCAATGGCGTCCACCCACTTGGACACGTAATCAACTGCCAATAAGATAAAAACATTACCATTAGAAGGGGAAATGGCCCCATAAAATCAATACCCCATCCATCAAATAATTCTAATTCTAAAATGTAAGTAAGAGGCATTTCATCTCTGGGCCCTAAATTTCCTCTCCTTTGGCAAGCATCACATTGCTTGTAGAACCAATGGGCATCCTTAAATAAGGAAGGCCAGAAAAATCCACACTGCAAAATCCTCATAGCTGTCCTCTGGCCGCTAAAATGACCTACATACGGTGAAGAGTGACATTGCTCCAGGATTTCCTTTGCTTCATCACCTGAAACACACCTACAAATAATACAATAAGAGCATTGCTTATACATAAAAGGCTCATCCCAATAAAAGAATTTGGCAGCATGCTTAAACTTTTTCATCTGCCTCCAATCCATGTCAATAGGAGTGACTCCTTTCACCAAAAAGTTGGCTATAACAGCATACCAAGGGATATCCTTGATTACCTTTACCTCGACAGCAAAGAGCTGCTCATCTGGAAAAGAATCTGAAATGGCAGATTGTTTCAGCAAAGATGATGTTGGATCAAGACGAGACAAATGATCTGCAATGACATAATAAAACCCAATGAATCAATCTAGGCTTTGCATCTTTTTTAGACATTAAATACCTTATTGCTGCATGATCTGTAGAAATTGTGACTTTGGACCCAACCAAATATGGGCGGAATTTCTCAAAGGCAAACACGACTGCTAACAACTCTTTTTAGTAGTTGTATAGTTGATTTGTGCCTCATTTAAAACCCTGCTTGCATAATAGATAGGATGGATAAATTTGCCCTGCTTTTTCCCCAGCATTGCACCTACTGCAACATCACTCGCATCACACATTACCTCAAATGGTAAATTCCAATTACGAGCACAAAGAATAGGTGCTGAGATTAAAGCAGCCTTTAAAGTTTCAAAAGCCTTCCTACAATCTGCATTAAAGTAAAAAACATGATCAGTGCACAATAAGTTACAAAGAGGTTTACTAATTTTTGAGAAATCCTTTATGAACCTTCTATAAAACCCAACATGACCTAAAAAACTCTGAATCCCTTTCACTGAACTCGGTGGTTCCAATCTCTCAATAACCTCAATTTTTGCTCGATCAACTTCTAGACCCTTCTTTGAAATCTTATGACCTAAGACAATGTCCTCCTTCACCATGAAGTGGCATTTCTCCCAATTAAGAACTAGATGGGTATCCTCACATCTTTTTAATACCTTACCTAAATTATCCAAACAATTCTGAAAAGACCCTCCAAAAACTGAAAAATCGTCCATAAACACCTCAACAGTGGACTCAATCATATCCGAAAAAATTGCTAACCTGCACCTCTGAAATGTTGCTGGAGCATTGCAAAGGCCAAAAGGCATTCGCCTAAAAGCAAACGTCCTATAAGGGCAGGTGAAAGTGGTTTTTTCCCGATCCTCAGGAGCAATGGTAATCTGGTTATACCCAGAATAACCATCTAAGAAACAGTAGTAGGCCTGACTAGCCAATCTATCCAACATTTGGTCAATAAATGGTAGAGGGAAATGGTCCTTACGGGTGGCTTTATTAAGCCTCCTGTAATCCATGCAAACCCTCCAGCCAGTTACTGTCCTGGTTGGGATCAATTCATTGTCTTTATTAGTCACTACCGTGACACCTTCTTTCTTAGGAACACATTGGACAGGGCTTACCCAATTGCTATCTGCAATTGGATAGATAATCCCAGCATCGACCATTTAACCACCTCTTTCTTAACAACCTCTTTCATTGCAGGGTTGAGCCTTCTCTGTTGCTCAATTCTCCTAAAGGATCCCTCCTCTAGAGTGATTTTATGCATACAGAAAGACGGGCTAATTCCCTGAATGTCAGCCAATGTCCAACCTATTGCTTTGCGATATTGCTGCAGCAACTTTATTAAGGCCTCTTCATCCTTCGACATTAAATCTGATGCAACAATAATGGGCAACGTCTCACCCTCCGCAAGATACACATACTTTAGATGATCCGATAAGGGCTTCAAATCTAAAGTGGGGCCTCAATCAGGGATGGCTTAATAGGAGGAGCTTTCTTTTCATCCAAATCTAAAGACTCAAAAACATCCTCACACCTAGACACTTCTTTTTCACTTTTTCTTTCTAAAGAACAAACTTCTAAATCCTCTACACTAACCTCTCCATGATCTTCCAAATGCTTGTTTGCCGAATCCTCCATTGCTGTCTCAACAATTGTGTTCTCCAGAATCCTAATGAAAGAACAATCTTCCATTTCGTCTGGATATTTCATGGCCTTAAAAACATTGAACTTCACTTCCTCATTTAACCCTCATTGTTAATTCCTCTTTTTGAACATCTATCAATGCCCTATCAGTAGCCAAAAATGGACGACCAAGAATAATTGGGACATCTTTATCCGCCTCATAATCTAAGATAATAAAATCAAAAGGAAATATGAATTTATCTACTTTCACTAAGACATCCTCAGTTTTACCCTCTGGATATGTGATAGACCTATCAACTAGTTGGAGGGTGACTATGGTAGGCCTAGCTTCACCAATACCTAGCTTTCGATAGACCGAAAGAGGCATAAGGTTAATGCTTGCGCCTAAATCACAAAGTGCTCTACCTAACTCTTTTCCACCTATTGAAACAAGAATAGTAAATGATCCTGGATCCTTAGCCTTGATTGGTAGCCCATTCTTAAGAATAGCACTACATTACTTAGTAAGAGATACAGTTTCAAACTAACCTAACCTCTTCTTTTTAGTTAAAATATCCTTAAGAAACTTAGCATAATTTGGCATTTGCTCTATAGCTTCTACTAAAGGGATATTTATATGCAATTGCTTAAGAATCTATAAAAACTTCTTGAATTGACCATCCTGGTTCTTAGGCCTTTGCGTTTGTGGAAAAGGTAGAGGTGGTACATAAGGTGGGGGCGGCACATAAGGTGGTTCTACATCTGGAACAGAACCAGATGCTCCAGCATCATTATTACTACCTCCAGCACCCTGACCAGACTCCAACTCTTTAACAACAACGTTTTTATCACTACTCTTCTCTACATCCTAGGGTTTACTAGGTTCTTTTCTCTCTTCTAGTGGCTTACCACTCCTTAGAGTCACTGCCTGTACCTGCTCCTTACCTTCCCTTCTAGGGTGTTCAGTATCTGAAGGAAGTTTCCCTTGAGGCCGTGCCTTCAGCTCATTAGCTAGCTGACCCACTTGCAATTTCAGGGCTCTCATTGAAGCTTGATTACTTTGAATTGTGGCATCTGTACGAGCCATATATTCTTTCATCATTGCCTCAAGATAACTCTCCGAATTTTGCTGGGGCAATGCCTGCTTATTTTGCTGGGGCAATACCTGTGATATAGCAAATCCCGACTGGTTCACCTTCTACTGTGCTTGAGGGGTTTAAAAATTTCTTCCCTACCCTCCCCATGCAAAGTTGGGGTGGTTTCGCCAACCTGAATTATAAAAGTTAGAATAAGGGTTATTCCTCTGATTACCTACAAAAAACACAGAAGCTGGATTGCTGGGGCAAAACTTGTAGTTGTGCTCTTCACCACAATAGACACATGATTCTTCTGCAACTTGGTTCACCACCGTAGTAGGCTCCGCAGCTGGCGGCTGCTGATGACTAACCACTGTCACATTTTTAAGAGCGTTAGCTAACATTGCAATATCAGCCCTAATGGTAGACACACCATCAATTTCTAACACACTCTTAACTTTTTTATTTGAGCCTCTAACATCCGACCACTGACAACTATTGGTTGATATTCTTTCTAAAATTTCATGGGCTTCATTAAAAGTTTTTGCCAAAAGGGCCCCTCCAGCCGAAGCATCGACCATGCCTTGGGTCACTGCATTCAATCCATTGTAAAATGTTTCCATTTGGATACAATGTGGTAGACCATGGTGGGGACACTTTCGCAAAAACTCCTTAAACCTCTCCCAAGCCTCACTAAAAGTCTCATCTTCAAGTTGCCTAAACCCTCCTATTTCACTCCTCAATTTTGCATTCCTAGTTGGTGGAAAATATTTACCAAGAAATTTTTCCGCTAACTCATTCCATGTCCTAATTGATCCTGGAGCAAAAGAATTTAACCACGCCTTTGCTCCGTCTCTAAGAGAATACGGGAACAAAGTTAATCTAAGGGCATCTCTAGACACTCCCTGAATCACAAACGAATCACTAACTCCTAGAAAAGACTTAAGATGTAAATGGGGGTCTTCAGATGACAAACCATGGAATTGACCCACGGTTTGCAACATCTGAAACATTACCGGTTTCATTTCAAAATTTGCTGTCTCAATTTGAGGACGCGCAATTCCTGGATTCAACTCATCAAACATTGGAAAAGCATACGCTCGAATGACTCTGGCCCTATCATTCGCTACCAAGATAGGATTCTCAGCTTGATTATTTTGCTGTCCATTTTGCTCCAGCGGCGGATTTTGCTGCAGCATCCGATTCTGCTGGGGGTTCACTGGATCTTCTGGAACTTCCGAGAGATGTGGCACATCAGCCATTGGATTTTGAGTGCTACGTTGCTCTCTCCTTCTTCTCCTGAATGTCCTTTCAATTTTTGGATCAAGCTCGAACCTTACCCCAGGCGGATCCCTCATGCACCAAACTCACACCTGCAAAAACAAAAGAAACAATCAAAAAGTTCTAGCACCAAACCACTAAAACACATACACAAAACAGATCAGATAAAAACTTATTCAAGTCCCCGGCAACGGCACCAAAAACTTCCTAGTCTTGAATTCCCAACCACATACACATAGATCTGCTGCAGTTAAAGAAGAAAAAGAAAAGAAGAAGCCTAATAAAGAGAAGAAAGATGAGTCCAACTTTCCTAAGAAGCGTGGGGTACATTTTGACCCTCCTTTAAATTTTAATTCTTTTGTTCCTAAAGCTCCTTTTCCTAGCAGGTTAGCCCTACAACCTAAGCCTTCCAAGGAAGACAAGGAGAAGGACGTGCTTGATTTGTTTAAGAAGGTGGAGGTTAACATCTCACTGTTGGATGCCATTTAGTAGATTCCTAAGGTCGGTAAGTTCTTGAGAAAATGGTGCTCCAGGAAAGGTAGGTCAGAGGTAAGTAAGAATGTTTATGCTATTTTGATGAAATTACCTGGAAAGTGGTTAGATCATGGAATTCATGCATTGCCACGCATTATAGGGGATAGGGAAATTGAGCATGCCATGCTAGACCTAGGATCCTCAATTAATGTGAGTTTGTCTGCACCTTTTGATGAGCTTAGATTGTCTAAAATTAAGAAAACAGGTAATTTAATTCAGTTAGCAGATAGATCCACGGTAGAACCTTTAGGGCTATGCGAAAATGTCTTGGTTAAGATTGATGAGTTAATATTTCCAGTCAACTTCTTTGTCATCGATATGCATGAAAATGATTCACCTAGTTCTACATCAATTATTCTAGGTCGTCCATTCATGAAAACGGCCAAGGTCAAAATGAACATAGGCAAAGGTGTCATTTCAGTTGAGTTTAAGGGAAAAAGAAGTTGTTTTTAATCTGATATAGTAAGAAAGCTTAATCCTTCTCTTGCTTGTGATAATTTTTCCAGTAGATTTCAGGAAAAGTCACATAAGGCTTCGAGATCTAGCCTGATTAACGTTCTGGGATGCGAAAATTTGGATCCTGGCTGAGTTCGAGGAGAACTCCGTCGAGCTAACGACGTTAAACAACGCGCTTTTGGGTGCCAACCCAAGATTTTTTGTTTCTTTTTATTTCTATTTTCTTAGTATTTATTTCTTTTAGTTTTCTTTGCATATTTCTCACTCTTTCTTTTATATTTGTTTTGTAGGTGAAATTATATTAGAAGAAAGAAAGAAAGAAAGATTGTTATGTTTCATTTAAAAAAAAAAGCGAAAACAGGGAAGACCTGAGAGGTCAGCGTTGAGATGCTACTTCTCAGTGTCTCAACGCTGACGCGAATCTGGAACTTAAAATTCCAGATTCGCAAATTGGGGGGGATTATCACTTTGGAGCCCTAAGTGTTTTTCTTTCAAATTTCTCCTTTCTCTCTCGATTACCCACTGATTCTTGCTCTTTTTCTCCCAAATTTCTCACCTCATTCACGAATTTGGTCATTTTCTTCTTCATTTTTTTTTTCAGATTTGCAGTGGTCTACAAGTGGGTTTTTGGCGAATTTTGGCAAGATTTTGGCGTTTCAGGTGATTTTTCCGCGGGATTTTTTTGTGGGTGCTTGGTTTGGTCCATCTCTGATCCCTAGCTATTTCCTTTTAGATTGTATTGATTGTATCTTGGATTTGGAGAAAGATTTCGTTCTAAGGCTTAAAAATTCTTGCATCTTGTTGTGGGTTTTTGAAATCTGCTGTTCTTGGTGAATTTTGGTTTATTGAGCTGCATTGTTCCGTTTGTTTTGGTTGGTTTGCTGCTAATTTTTTCTGAATTCTTGTGGTGGACGGACTATATTTGTTGAAGTGTGGTTTGTGTTGAGTTGTGATTTAGAGGATACCCATTCTAGCTTAGGGTGTTTTTTCTCTTTTTCTCTAGCAGGTAGTTTTAGCCTTAAGTCTCTAGTTTCTTATTCCTTACAACCATGAGTTCCAAAAGATCTAGGAAAGCCACCACCTCTTCTTCATCTTCTGTTTAATTTGATAGGCACAAATTTATAAGCAAGGAAGCGGAGGTGGCTTTTCACACCTACGTGTTTAAGAGAAACATAATAGCTGAGAGAGGTTTGCAACCCGATGCTTCCTTGCAGCCTGACCTTACCCATAATATAATTGGGAGGGGTTGGGGTAGGCTAGCAAACCATCCTGAAGCCTCTGTTGTGCCCATCGTTAGGGAGTTCTACACTAACATGGTTGAGGGCTCTTTCTCATACTTCGTTAGGGGACGAAAAATCCCTTTCGACTCTGCATCCATTAACCAATTCTACGACCTTCCTAACTTTGATAGGGATAGGTACAACGAGTATGCTAGTGATCATTTTGATGCCCATCAGATCATAAAGCATCTTTGTAGGCTAGGGGCAGAGTGGGTCATTAAAAGAGGAGAGGCTGTAAACTTTAGGACCTCAGACTTGACAGTAGATAACAGAGCATGGCACAGTTTTATCTATGCCAAGCTTATGCCTGTGTCTCATTTGAGTGATGTGACCAATGAGAGGGCAACTTTGTTATTTGATATAGCGACCGGTCGCTCAGTAGATATAGGGAAAGTTATTTATCATTCCATGTGTCAGATTCGCAGAGGTACTACATCTATAGGGCTTGGGCATCATTCTCTTATTACAACCTTATGTAGGAATGTTGGGGTCGAGTGGGGCCCACGTGAGGAGTTGAGTCATCCTGGGGGGTTAATTGATAAGAGCTTCATCATGACTAGACTTAGAGAGCTAGGACCCCGAGCTGCCCATCCTCCTCCACCACCACAGCATGACGACTGGCCAGACCAGCATCACCACGAACATCCGCATCTCACACTGGAGGCACTAGATGAGCAAATGGAGCAGATGAGACTCGAGCACTTGCACTAGAACTAGAGCCAGTGGCGTAGGGAGGAGAGACATTTTAGACGCTCTGAGGTAGTGGCCGCCCACTACTATCAGTGGTTGGCCACTTCCACATCTGGTCAGTCACTGCCACCTCCTCACCACCCTACGAGTCATCTGAGGAGAAGGAGAGACACGTCTTTTGCCTGGCTATTCGCGGTTCCTTCTATCCTTTTCTTTTTGTTTATTTATTTATTTTTTGCTTTTTGTTGGTTTATTTGTCTTGTTTTTTTTTGTAGGTTACAACGTTTTGAGAAAAAGAGGGAGATCATCTTGGAGAATCCGCCCATCTTCCAACCACCGTTCGTATACCATTCAGGGGAGTTTTTCTGTTCCCTTTTTCATATTGTCCTCCTTTTTATCATGTTTTAATACATTGAGGAAAATGTAAATTTTAGGTTGGGGGTGGGGTGCTTCGCATGTTTTTGGTTGAGTCTTGATGCATCTGAGCATCAGACTAGTTTATTGTGCATGCTTTGTTTTATTGCTCTGTATTTACTGGATTAAGGCCATGCATCTGAGCATTGGACCTATTTTTTAGCATGAATGCCTGGATGATATTGTTGTTTTTCTTTGACTATGAAAATTGATGATATGCCCTTTTTGCTAAATTTGTTGCCTTCGATGAGTTATAAACACATTGCCGCAAAATTGAGCTTTTTTTTAAAAGCTTTTCTAGGATTTTCTTGCAAAGAGTGAACCTTAGCATGCCTAGGATTAGTTTAAAAGCGTAGGAGAGAATTATACGATCCACATGCTTGTTGTCACCTCGATAGGTGTAGGGGTGAGCTAGAGAGTCAAATGTTTTGTAAATTAGCATGTCATATCTTGCCTAGGAGAAAAGAAAGAAAATATGTCTATCTTAAAAGAAAATGAGTGGTAAAATATAATATGCTCATCTTTCTTGTTTTATTTTTATGGAAAAAGCATGCTTGCAACGTTCATGAGTGATAAGGGGTAAAAAGAGCTACCTACGGTGTGTGCTCAGTTAGGCCAATCAAGGGTTAAACTAAGGTTATGGGTCCCTACATCGTAGTGTGAAAGCTAGTGCCCCACCTAAAAAGAATGTAAATGAAAGAAAAAGTTTATTTTTCGGGCACCTAGGTAATGAGAAAGTAGTCTAATTTGTTTCGTTTGCTCCTTGGTTAGTTCCTAGTGCCAGTGTAGAGGGAAGATAGGTTGAGGGTTATATAATCAAATCCCAGGTTAGTAGAATTAGTTTTAGGCAAGCTAGGTGTGAGCTTGAACAAGAACTTTCATGAAAATTTTTAATTTGTCTTTTTATTGGACTATGTGTGCATGTCTCTTGATTGCAATGATTGTGGCATTTTTGACATTGAAATTTGAGTTTTAGAAATAATAACTTTTGAATCCTATCTTTGGTTTGTTTGTTTTGCTCGAGGACTAACAAGATTTAGGTTGAGGGTATTTGATAGCACCTGATTAGTGCAATCTTATTGCCTTTAATCGAAGCTTGTTAGAGTTGACTTTATGGTTTATTTATCTATTTTATAGGTAATTTATGTTGGGGTTTATGTCCTAAAACTCGTGGATAGTGAATGTAACAAAGTTATATATATAAAACATTGTTAGAATAGTTTATATTCTGGTTGTCGAAAGGTTAATTTAACTATGCATTTATTAACCCAAATCCAATAAACTAAAATCCATGGCTATGATATGAAACACTCGAACTATATGTAGTGACATAAAAATGGATCAGGTTCAAGTGCATAGCCTAAAATGGTCTATAGTATAGGGATAAGACAGGGTACCTTATCCTAGGAAAAACTATGTGACGAGGCCCACTTTGTTTTAATACAAATGATGTGATCCTAAATCGTTCATGTAGAGACATATGAGCGGGGGCGTCCTATGCAAATGAGTATGTATAAGACTGGACCGCGAAATAAGTCACTTTCACTTTATAACGCCGTTTACTGTGAAACTGACTATTTCAAGCAATGACCTAGGTAACTCGATCTTAATCCTGAGCTAACTATGAACTCCTGTTTATTCGGGATTATCCTTTGATTTGCATGGGTGAGAGTGGTCAGAAAATTTCGCTCAACAACCTACCACTTTGGGGATAAGACCGGGTACATAGCTGGGGACATAGTCCTGCAAGATGGAATTCACTCCTACCCGTCTTTAGGGATAGTAGAGAGGTTGTTCCCTTAAGTGCTGACTCCGAGACATGAACAAAGGCGCGCCGCCCTCTCATTGGCCCGGAAGGTTTTAGGTTTAGTGGTGGGACCACAAACCAATTGTTCATTAGGGACTCAGTGGAGGCTTAAGGAACAAGAAGTGCTATAGGGGTAAAACGGACTTTTGACCTTACTATAGTTACGAACAACCTGTGAAGGATTGATTTACTAATCACGGTTATATCAGGTGGACAGAAATCTATCTACAGTGAGGGGAGTTCAGCTACGGGCTATAGTGGAGTGTCCCGTTAGTTAACGAATGTTGGTTAACTAGGATTGAAAGAGTTCAACCGGTTAATCTCGTATCGTTGGAGCCCATGATCTGTAGGTCCATTAGGTCCCCCTGCTAGCTCAAACGGATTAACCTTAGAACAGAGTGATGAAAGAATTTGAAAACGTTCAAATTCAATTTTAGGAGATATCGTTAATTATATTTGATATGATTTAACATAACGGTTTAATTATTAATTAAACCATATTTTGAGAGAGTTATAATTATTTAAATACGATTTAAATATAACACGTGAATAGGGATTCACATTCGAGATTTTTGGTTTGAATATAAATAGCGATTTATATATAGAAAAATCAGTTTTGAAAGAGAACGGTATTGGTGTATTGTTAATTTTAATATAAGATATTAAAATTACAATTATTAAATAAATTGGATTTATTTAGTTAAAGTATTAAAATTAGTTTTCATTTAAATTAATAAGATTAATTTCAAATTGAAAACTAAAACAAAATGAATATTGTCATTCATTTTAATTCATGAATTTATGGAAAAGCCTTTTTGATTTTCAAATTCATGATAATACAAGAAATTAAAATTGAAAATGGTTTTCATTTTTGGAGGTGGTGGACTGTGAGTTTTCACACTTAATCTCCATTAAATTGCCACCTCCATGGACACCAACACAAGACTCACTTTGCTGTCAATCTTTGGGAGAAAGATTTGCATGCTCATTGTCTTTAAAAGTGAAGTCCAAAGGCTGATGGTGGGTTGGATTTTCTTCTTAAGAAAATGGAAATACACAGCAAGCTCATTCCAAGAACAAAAGAAAAGTTCTCTCAAAACCCATTATTCTCTCATCTTTCTCTCTTCAATTTCATCATGCTCGGGTTCCCACAAGCCCGTTCTAAGGCCGGAGAATAGCGGGGAAGATCTCGGTGGTCGTCCATGAAGTGATCGTGTGGAGAAACTCCCAAGAGAACTCACGGATTGAAGCTTCAAAGTTAAGTTTTTCAATCCTCTGTTTTTGTTCTTATTGTAGCATGCTTTTAATCCATGAAATTAATGAAAATCAGTGCCTAAGATCCGCTAACGCTTCCGCTCGAGTGTTCTTCACTCCTTCAATTTATGCATTGTAGGCACCAGGGGCAGATTACACGAATTGGTGCTAAATCGAGCGATTTGGAGCGTTTTTGAGCTAACTCGAAGTCCACGGATGACGAGGAGGTGAAAAGACCCGAGCGGATCATGGCGAGCCCGAAGAATGCTGCCAAGGAGTCAAAGGTTCGAGTCCAAACCTAAGCAAGTAAAGGAAAAATCGAGAAAAAGAAGAAAGCATGCTGGAAAAAGGCCTAGCGTCGAGACGTTGGCATATTTTTTACACTCTTGCCCAGAAAGTGTATGATGTGCAAATTGCATACCGCAAGTGTACGGGTTAAGTAATAATATAGTGATTAAATATCAAATGTCGTCCTTTGGATTGGTTTTCTAGTTAGATTAATTACCGTGAATACTTTCGCCCAATTTTATTTAGAGATAAAGACTTAATGATAAAAGGAAATCAAATGACAAGAATAGAACTATGGAAATTCAAATGGGGAGAAAACACTTAGGGAATTGATTTCACCTTTTGGGTTTATGAGTTAATTATGTGGATGTAAATATATGCAATGCTTCATAAATTTAGGATAAACTAAACTCATACTTATCTCTCCCGAGCATAAATAATTCCCAAACATGTAAAGAACTCAATATCCCTATCTAAATTCAATTACATGCAAGGCCTTACGTCTAATCTTTTAACGATTTCTAAAGCTATCCTAAATCTCCTGATCATAGGACTACTCTAGTCATACAATTCATGGTCTAACCTAAATCCCCTTTCCCAAGCAAGATTTAGAAACACATCAATCAATTAATTCATGGCCAAAGAATTAAAGGCATTAAGAATAAAATTGCATAAATGAAATTCAAGGCATAACATCCACAAATTAATTCATAAAACACCAAAAAGCTACATCAATCCCTAAGTTACAAGCCTAGCTAATCATGATATCCTTGTTACAATCTAAGCTTACTAGAAAAGCCATAAAAACTAACTAGAGATAAGGTAAATAGAAGGAAAAACTCGATTCCGTCGAAAACCGCACATTCCCGTCACGATCTCCACGCATTTTCGCTTGATTCCCACTCCTTGACCTTGCTTCAACTCCCACAGAAGGTCTCCAATCGTGATTAGGTCTAAAAACTTCCAAATTGAACTCCCCTTGGCCGTAGAACATAATGTTCTATTTTAGGAAAAATACCGATAGCGTCGAGACGCTAGGGCCAACATCTCGATGCTGTCCCTTTTGCCGCCTTATTCAGATTTGGAAATTGGCCAGCGTCTCGACGTTGGCGACACAACGTCTCGACGTTGTGCCCTTGGGGTTTTGGCTGGGGAAGACTGATAGCGCGCATAGCGAGCTATTTTTCCCTATTCATTTTAGTTAGTCTTTGAGTACTATTTGGAAAATTTAATGCACTTTCATGTTTTTTTTGTAGGAATTGATTATTGAAGCTAAATTAGAGAAATTGGAGTTGATCGGGTATTCGGGACACTAAAAGAGGCAAGAGATCAGAAAGAGATCAAAGTTTGAGGCTTACAACAGTGGAAGACCTGAGAGGGTAGTAGGTTGGAGCTTGGGACAGCGTTTCGACGCTGCCTTTCCTTTTCTGCTTTTGGCGGTAGTAGGACAGCGTCAAGACACTGTCCCTAGTGTCTCGACACTGTCGACAGTTTCCTTATAAATAGAACATTATGTGCTACGGTTTTGGGGGGGTCCATTTGGTTAGATTTTAGCCCTAATTCCGACTAGAGACCTTTGGTGGGAGTTGAAGAAAGGACAAGGAGCGGGAATCAAGCGAGAAGACGTGGAGATCGTGACGAGGACGTACAGTGTCAACGGATTCGAGTTTTTCCTTTCCTTTCCCTTTTATCTAGTTCTTTTTATGGCTTTTCTTTCAATTAGTGTTTGTAGTTCCAAGACTATGATTTGCTAATTGTTTGTCTTAGGGGTTGATGTAGTTGTTTAGTTTGTTGGATTGATTTTTAGTATGAATGTGCTTTTATTTTATTCATGTGATCATGGTTAAATGCTTTCAATTGATTGGCCATTAGTTGAATGATTTAGTGTTGAATTTTGCTCGGGAGAGAGGATTTAGCTTAGACGTTACCAATTGCATGACTAAAGTAGAAATTCTAAGATCGGGAGATTTAGAATAACTTTAGAAGTTGTTAAAAGAACTAAACTCAAAGACTTGCATGTTAATGAACTTAGATAGGGATATCAAGTTTGTTGCATGCATGAGAATCAATTATGCTCGGGAGAGATAGTTGTGATTTACGGTTCCTAGACTTGTAAAATAATTGCACCTAAATTCATCTCATTAACTAATCATCAATCTCAAATAATGAAATCAATTCCCTAAGGGCCCGTTTGGTAACGTTCTCGTTTCTTGTTCCCGTTTCTTCATTTTTAATAAAGAAAAAAAGAATTTCATGACCCTAACACCTATACATTCAATAATAATAAACCTATATTCTTATTTATGTTTGAAAAAAATTGGAAACGGGAACAAAAAAAGGAGAAACTAGTTTTAGTTGTTTCCAAAAGTTCTATACAAAATTTGGGAGTGTTTCTAAAAAATGAGAGACAAGAAACATACATAGTTATTAAATGCTTAGATTTCTTAATAAAATTAGAAACAAGAAATAAGAAACAAGAACGTTACCAAACGGGCCCTAAGAGTCTTTAATTTCCATTTGAGTCTCCACCTTTATTTTATTCTTTTGTCTTTAGATTTATCTTTTGCATTAAGTTTTGCTCTCTAAATAAAGTTGGACAAGATTATTCATGGTAATTAGTTTAACTAGAAAACCAATCCAGAGGACGACACTCGTTTTACATGAAAACACTATTTTATTACTTGACCCGTACACTTGCGGTAAGCATTTTGTGCATCAAAGACTTGCTGCAGTAGTGTCGAGACGCTAAGGCCAGCATCTCGACGCCGTTGTCTCAGCGTTGTTGGCTGCTGCAGCTTTAACTTTGAATCTTCTTTTAATTTTTTGCCTCTTTTTAGGTCCTGCCACTCGAAGAACTTCCAATTGCTCCAATTTATCCAAGAATGTATTTCCCACAAAAGAAACATTAAAGTGCATCAAAATGGCCAAATAATCCTCGAAGACTAACTCAAATATACCGGGAAAAATAGCTCACTATGTGCGCAATCAGTGTAGCGTCTCGACGCTACACCCAGCGTCTCGACACTATGATTAATTTGTGTATAAAAACCCTCGTTTTCTATTCTGCTGTAGGTTAGAATTTCGTTTTTTTTTTCTTTGTTTTCTTTGTATTTCTTTTCCAGTACTGTTCTTGTATGTTCTTACATTACTAGGTTTGATTTTTTTGTTTAATTCTCTTTTGTGTCAGGATTTAGTTGACTACTTAGCCGGCTAAACCTGTCGACACCGATTAGGAGCTCTTTGGGAGTTTGATTGTATTGTTTTGTGAGAATTATGTATTGATTCTGATACAATTTCATTTGCAATTGTATTTTGGATTCTGATCGTATAATGAGCATACACAGTAGGATAGATTGATGCCCTAACTCGCAGCTTGCATGTTTAAAAATTGCTAATGTTGTAGTGCATAAACTGATTCATGAGCACGAGTTCCAAGAGCATTCTCTGACTTCGTAGTTTGCATGATATGTTTAGGGTCTAAAATAACGTTAGAAATAATTTAGGCCGAATTGTTTCTGACGTCCTAATCAATCCACTAGACTTAGTGCAATTGATTAATTGATTAATTTGATGGGTTAATTGAATTAATTAGGTGTTAATTCAATGGATGGTGTATGATTGAATTAGCTATCTTAGGTGGGCTTAGGGTTTTTCCTCGGTTCAGGTTAGATCAATTGAGTAATTAACGGTAAATTAGCCTTTTAATGGAAGGGTTTTAATGATCAAACTAGTCAATCAACCCCAAAATCTCCCTAATTAGTGTCGCTTAGTAGAATTAGTTTCTCCTGCATTTTTTATATTCCTTGCAATTTAAATTCTCGTCTTTAGTTTTCTTGCTATTTAATTTCCTTGCAAATCCCTTCCATGCAAAATCACCCTTTAGTACTCTAGCTCAAAATGATCAGAAAATAATTACCAACTGTCACTCCCTGTGGACGACCTGACCACTACTACTGCAAAGTAGTTTAGTGTTCGGAGGACTCGACAAACTTGCACCCGATCAACTAAAAAACAAAAACCAACACAAACTAAAATCAGATCTGAAAGGAGTCGCTGCAGTTATATAGGCAGAGCTGTCACCGCCCTCACACATGAAAACGCCCGTCGTCGCTGTTAAATGTTCAGACGATTGATAAAGATGAGTACACCGTGAACGAAAGAGAGAAATGACAAAGGAATGTTGGGTTTTATGTCCTAAATTAAAACTTATAGTTTGTAATCTTTTTTCAATAAAGATGTTATCATATTAATAAGTGAATTGCTTGTTTACATATAACCTAAATCCAATAGATAAAAATCCTTGGCTATAACATGAAATACTTGAACTATATGTGCAAATATAGATAGGGATCAAGTTCTAGTATATAACCAAAATGGTCTATAGTATAAGGATAAGGCTGGATACCTTATCCTGAGGACAGTATGGATGCGACTTACTTTGCACATAAGGCAAACGACGTGATCCTAGATCGTTCATGTAGAGACATGCGAGTAGGGGCATCTTGTGCAATGAGTTTGCACAAGACAAGACCAAGAAATATGTCACTCTTACTTTATAACACCGTTTATTGATAAGACTGATTATTTCATACGATGACCTAGGTAACTCAATCTAAATCTCGAGCTAACTATGAACTCCTGTTTGTTCAGGATTATCCTTTGATTTGCACGGGTGAGAGTGGCCCAACATCGCCGACTCAATAAGCCTACCATTTTGGGTATAAGACTGGATAGATAGCTGTGGATGTAGTTTTGCAAGATGGAATTCACTCCTACCCGTATTAGGGATAACAAAAAGGTTGTTCCCCTAAGTGTTGACTCTGAGTCTTGAACAAGGGGTCTCACCTTCTCATTGGCCCAAGAGGGACTAATCGGTTAAACCTCAAATCGTTGGAGCCCATGATCTGTAGGTCCCTTAGGTCCCCTTGCTAGCTTAAGGAACAAACTTTGGAACAAAATGGAGGAAAGGATTCAAATTGTTCAAATTCAATTTAGGGACGATATCAGTCATATTGGATATTACCAACACGTTGGTTTTTAGTTAAACCTAATTTTGAGAGTTAGACATATTTAAATATGATTTAAATATCGAGCACGTGAATGGGGATTCATGTTTGAGAAATTGCATTTTGAAAAAGGTCGGGATTGGTTGCAAAAATATCAATTTAATATTATAATTTCATATTATTAATTTAACTTAATTAGCTAAAATTGATTTTCAATTGAATTAAAGACATGTTTGGGAGTGATGTTTACATTATTGATTTTGGGAAAAGAGATTTTATAAAATTGATTTTTATACAATCATATTTATGTTTGGTTCCAAACTTTTAAAAGTGATTTTCATATATTTAAAAGTGATTTTGAAATATTATGTTTGGTTTCAAAAATAATTTTAGAAAGACCAAATTACTAAAAATGACATTTTATAATCAAGAAATTATTTAACTAAATAATTATGATAAATATCACTTTTTATTAATTTTTTTTTCATTTTTTTATTGTTAAGCTTTTATAAAATATTTTAGGTCAAAAAAATATGTATAATACATATCGAAATAAAAATTCGAAAGCCATATCATATCCAATCTAGAAATGTTTGTAACATTACAAATACTTAAACTACATATTAACAACAAACAAAACATGGTGAATTTGGTTCTTATAGTCAACTTTTCAAATGAGTTGACAATAACAACAAACAAAACATGGTGAATCTGGTTCTTATAGTCAACTTTTCATATGATAGTGAATCAGCAGCTGTGGAATGAGATCAAGCGAGACGAATCTGGTTCCATTGGATACATAAAAGTGCAATTTCCCAAGAATTTGCAGGCAGTGATCAATGAAGCTATAGAATTACAGAAAGAAAGCATGGTGAATCAAGCTAAAGCAGCAATGAACTTGGCATTGATGTGTACAGATCAATCAAGTGGGCATCAGCCAAACTTGAAATACATATTTGACACTGTAACTAGATTGACAAGTAATCACAAGATGCAGGAAATTGAGGAAGGTAGGCACAAAGGGATTCAATGTAGATAGTAAGAGGGTATATCTATCTTTAAAGGAATAATTCACTTGACAGACTTTGCTAATTAAATCAAAAGATTTTATTTTTCTATCCATGTAATTAACTATAAGAGCCTTGTTACTGAAAAAACTTCAAGAATGTTATGATTTTATGTTGCAATATTGCCAACAACTACAAAGAATGAAGAACAAAATGTAACCCGCTTAAAAAAAAACAACAAACAAAACATATATTCAAATAAACAAAAGAATGTGATTATATTCATAATTTTCCCATTGCAAAGGACAAAATCTATTGAAACACTTTTGAAGTTGAACATGAAAATATATCCCCAAAAATAAATATATCATCATCATCTCATAATATTTAGATATAAGATTTCATATCTCATTTCTCAGAAAATCATCAACAGATGCATACAATCATCAGTTATTGTCATAAACACTAACAACAGAAGAAAATGAGAAAAGAAAATCCAAACCCAACTCTAAAACAATGCCCTGTTCCAATAATTTTAGGAATTTGATCATCTTACACACATTGTCCATGATTCAAACAGGGCACAAACAGTTCTCCAATCTAGAAACCCAAAAAAGACACATAAACGAATACACAAAAACCAAAACCATAATGTGACTTCCAAAATCAACGTTTAATCATTCCTGGTGATTCATTAGTCGATTGAACTTACTTTTCCCAAGAATCAAACAGAAAAACCAACTGTTCTGTAATCAAAGAATCGAAAACAAAATCCAAACAAAACAATTAATCATCCCTGGGATTCATACTCATTTTCCCTGAAACCAAACAGAAAAAACAAACACTCTCCCATCTAAACACACAACACCCAAAAATCCAAGGTCTAATCATTTTTATTTCTGGGATTCATACACACATTTTTCCAAGAACCAGACAGAACAACAAACCATTCTCCCATCTAAACAAACACCCAATAAACATACAAAAACCAAAAGGTCTAATCATTTTCATTTCTGGGATTCATACACACACATTTTCCCAAGAACCAAACAGAACAACAAACCATTCTCCCATCTAAACACCCAATAAACACACAAAATCCAAAACCACAACACACCCAAAAATCCAAGGTCTAATCATTTTCATTTCTGGGATTCATACACACATTTTCCCAGGAAGCAAACAGAACAAGAAAGCATTCTCCCATCTAAAGCAAAAAAAAAAAAAAAAAAAAAAAAAAAAAAAAAAAAAAAACCAATAATCTAAGGATGAAGAATTTGTGAAAGAGAAGAGAGAAAACGACAGAGTTCACGGCAGAGCAAATAGAACACCAAGAAAACCTTCAATTCAAGATCAGAGCAAAAGCTCGTCAAACCCTAAACAAATACCCCATTTTCAAGCAAAACTTCTCTAACCCTAACAAATCGAAACGAAAAGTAAACAAACAAACAACAATCGAAAACAGAAACCACAAATCCAAAACTCAAATACAATTGAAAATAACACCTACCTGTGGACGAAAACAATCAAATCACTCAAACGAAAGAGAAAAGGATGGAGCAGGTTGCGAGAAGACCTCTGATCGAGAGAGAAAACAACGTCTGGTCGAAGAGATTTCGGGCTGAAAATTTTCTATTAAATATAAGGGTAAAATGGGTATTTCCACATTTGAATAAAATGAGGGTAAATTTTGGAGGTGATTCCGGGTCCATCACCCCAACCAAAATCACCTCTCACCTAATTGTTGAAAAATCAATTTTAAATGATTTTATATTTTTCTAAAATCAATTCAAACATTTGCCAAACATCAAAATTTGAGAAGAAATTGATTTTGACCATGGCAAAATTGATTTGGGTCATGCCAAAATCACTCCCAAACATAGCCTAAGAAAATTCAAAAGAAAATCAATTTTAGGAGGTAGAGTGCATGGTGACTAAACCCATGCACTCCTCCTCAATTAGCCACCAAATCCTACTTAAATTGGGATTGTCTTGTTGTCTAATTTTGGGGCTTTAAGAGTGCATGGATTCCTCTTTAAATAGGGGAGGAGTTGCTGAAGAGATGTGATCGAACAAGTTTGTCAAGTCCTGGGATCAAATAAATTTGTAAGTCACCTATCACTAAACTACTTTGTAGTAATAGTGGTCGGGGTCGATCGCAGGAAACAACTAGTTTACTTCTAATATCTTTTGTGTTTGTGGTAACAGAAGGGGGGGTTGAAGAAGAGAATAAATTGCAGAGAAAATAAAGTGTGGGGAAGTAAAAGGCAGAAAATTAAATGACAGAAAAGTAAAGGGCGGTTGGTCAATCTCACCTTGGCGATCACACTAGCTGGAGACATCGGATTCAATACAATTTGTTTTTACTCATTGGTTAGCAAATAATGATTTGAATGCATTTTGCCTAATTGGTACTCTAAACCAATTGCCTCGATGCCATCGTACATCGATTCCATTACTAGTTACTAATTAACTAACCCCTACTAACCCGTCGAGATTAATCAATTAAATAACTGCATTACGACCAAGATACCCTTAGAGCACTAACCCGACTAGCCCATTGAACCAACATCCAATTAAATTAACCCGATCATGATCAATAAACCAATGAATTATTGCTTTAGGCTAGAATACCCAAAATTATTTAGGGAAAGCCTAATTTAATTACGAATATCGATTTAGACCCTAGACCTATCATGCAGATGACAAAGTTAAAGAATTGCTCTTGGGACTCGTGCCCATGACTCGAACTACGTGCTAACTACAATTAAAGTTCCATTAGCTACTTGAAATTCAATTTCTTAGCGAGTTACGAACATGCAAGCTGCGAGTTAGGGCGTCAATCTAACCTACTGTGCATGCAAGTAATATAAACGGGAATCTAAATCACAAAACAACAATAAAATCATACATGAAGCTCAGAAAACTCAAAAGGATAATGAAATCAACACAGAAAACCCATTAAATCTCATAAAAACTGAAATGTACTTACAATACCGAGGTTCCAACTACAGCGAACGACACTTAGATGGACATAGACAAGCCTAACCTAAGCCCAAGCCTTGAGAAACCAACCTAAACTGACCTAAAACTAAGAAATACAGAGGATAACGAGAGAAAAGGGAGAAGAAATTGAGAAAACGACTATTGGAATTCGTCTAATCTGACCTAAAATGGTGAAACAACACTTTAAATAGCGAAGCAGCGTCGAGATGCCGTGGCCAGCATCTCGACACTGGCGGTGATTTGGCCCACGTTTGAAGTTCATAGCGTCGAAGCGCTGTGTGGTAGTGATGACCGCAAAGTGCACGGGCCGCAAGTAATATAAAACGGTAGGTAATACCGACTATCGAATCCACAGGGAGAAATAACGATATTTATGCAAACCAATTAATTTTTGATCACCAAAAATACTTGTGCCAAATATTATTTAGGAACCTAATCATGATGCTAAGACAAATTAAAAATAAAAGCAATTAAAAGAAATTAAGCGATCAATCAAAGAAATAAAAATATGGAGAAAGAATCGAGTGAGAAGCGGGGTCTTGAAAATCAGAATATAACTAATTGATTATTATAATTATCCTATCTCATTGCCCGACTAATTATAATCCTAGAATCTCCGTCTATCACATAGGTTCTCCTTTCGGTCTCCCCTAATTATAATTAACTCATATTAACAACCTAAGTGTCCTTAGCGCCATTAAAATCGTTAATTAATTCGCTCTGATTCATTATCAGAATCTAAGTCTAACCAACTAATCTCGCTGTCACTACGAGCAGTTAAACTTAGTTGCATGGATTATGATCTATCCTAATTTCTCTCCGTCGAGTTTCCATTAGGAATCAATTCAATATACAATTGGCCAGATCATATAAAGCATTACGAACATCCATACAAATAACTAGTAAATGGACAAGAGATAGGCAATCATAATAACAATTAATTATAAACTTTCATTTCAAGACCCCAATATGGGTTTAGATATACATGGTTAAAATATCCAAAATGTACATAATATTAAACATAAATAGGAGCAAAATAAGAGTAAGGAAAGTGACCGTCGAGAACCCTGTCGCTTGCGCTTGGAGTCCCTTCGAACCACCCTCCGAGCCTCCTAAGTTGCTCGCTACAAGCTTCCCACAAAATTCTCACACTCAACCTTAAAAAAGGCTCAAAAGCCTTGAAAGAATGCTCAAAAAAAGGAAAGGAAAAGAATGAAAGAATGGTGGATGATTGATTGATGCCAAAATGGGGTGCCAAGGGGCGCCTTTTATAGGCCCGGAAATGGGACAACGTCGTGACGCTATTGGCACAGCGTCGCGACGCTGTCCTCCAAGCTTCGCGATGCTGTGACGATTCCAGAACGATCTACGCACGGGCTGGGCTTCTATCTTGGGCTACCTCCATTCTTTTTGGACCATCACTTAAAATGTTGACTTTTGGGCTTCCACTTTGACCCATCCTTGGAATAATGGCTTGATGTACTCATTTTTGGGCCTTTTTACTCCATAATTCCATAATTTGCTCCTAAGGACAAAATAATGAATTTAATTAAATTTTCTATAAAAAAACACAATAAAAGCATACAAAAGCCTAATAATTTAGGACTAAAATAGCGGCATTTCTGCTCGCTATCAAGTAGCATCTCGACGCTACCTCTTGGGTCCAACTTCCTTGGCTGCTTTCCACTTGCTTCCAATGCTCGGGATTTGGCCTAATTTGCTCCTTTTAAGTCCTTTTTGCTCCAAAGTGCTCCCGGGAAGTTCTAACACCAAATACCTATAAAATAACACAATTAAGCACATGGTTAATGATAGCGCGCTTAGCGAGCTATATTTCCCGATAATTTATAGTTAGTCTTTGAGTAATTCGTGGCCATTTTATTGCACTTTAATGTTTATTTTGTAGGAAACTGTTATTAGAGCTAAAACAAGAATTTGGAGTTGATCGGGTGTTCGGGATGCCAAAAGGAGCCAAAGAAGCAAAGAGGAATCAAGTTGGAGGCTTAACAAAGTGGGCTTGGCCGAGAGCTAGCATCGAGACGCTAGCCTTGTGGCGTCTCGACGCTCCAAAGTTTCCTTATCAGAATTGGACAGCAACAGAGACAGTGTCTCGACGCTGTACAATTTTCCTATTCTGTTTTGGCGGTGCAGGCGACAGTGTCGCGACGTTGTCCATAGCGTCTCGACGCTATCGACAGATTCCTATAAATACATAGCAATTAGACTCGGCCAAGAGGGGTCCAATTGGAGAGAATTTAGCCTTAATTTTGACTAGAGACCTTCGGTGGGAGCTGAAGCAAGGCCAAGGAGCGGGAACCAAGCTTGAAGGCGTGGAGATTGTGAGGGGACGTGTCGGTTTCGACAACTTCTAGTGTTTTCCTTCCTTTCCCTTATCTTTAGTTAGATTTAATGACTTTATCATGCTTAGTTTATCTCGTAGCGTCATAAATGAGTAGCTAAGCTTGTTTCTTAGGGATTGATGTAGGTGTTTATGTTTATGGATTGATTTATGGAATGTTTTGTGCAATTGTTTTATGTATGCAATCATGTTTAAATGCTTTCAATTAATTGGCCACCAGTTGAGTGATCTAAGTGTTGAGTCTTGCTCGGGAGAGGGGATTTAACGTAGACTTACTTAAGATTGCATGACTAAAGTAGAAATTCTAAGCTCGTGACGGAATTTAGAATAACTTTAGAATTGGTCTAAAGAACTAAAAGCCTTGCATGTCAATGAACTTAGATAGGGATATCAAGTTAGTTATTTGCATGAGAATCAATTATGCTCGGGAGAGATAGTTGTGATTAAAGGTTCTTAGACTCATAAAATAATTGTACGTTATAATTCATTCCCATAAATTAATCCTAAACTAAATTGACGAAATCAATTCCCTAGGAATTATCTCAATTGAATCTCAATCTTTAAATTTGCATCGCCTTTGTTTTCCAAATTTCACTACTTTACGGTCTCTAAATAAAATTGGACAAAAATATTCACGGTACTTAGTTTAACTTAAAAGTCCAATCCAGAGGACGACATTTGATTTTACAATCACTATATTATTACTTGACCCGTGCGCTTGCAGTAGGAAAAGTCCACATCAGTTAAGCATAAAACTAGTAAGATTAAGACTAAATAAATAGAGCCAAATTGGTCCTATCAAAAGGCACAACAATTATATGGTGTTATGCTACCAAATTATCCTCTCAAACCCATAAGCTCAAACCTCCCAAAAGCTTGAAACTCAAGCTCTTTCTCTTCCAAATTCCATCACTAGAGGATCCCACAATCCGTTCCAAAGGCCTGAGAATAGCATAAGCTCGAACCTATGGTGGGATCTAGATAAATGACATTCATAAAGCAATAAATAGCTGAATAAACCGGTATATTGGCCCCTAGGATAATAAAAATAATAAAATTATATCAAAATTACCATAAAAAATCCGTGAACCGTTGCAGAACCATGCCAAAACAACTCGAATCGGGTCCAAAAACACTCGAACTGTGCCAGAAAACAACTGAACCAAGTCAAAACTGCTGGAAAAGTCAACGAACCGGTCATAAAACCTGAACCAGTCAACGAACCAGACGAACCAAGGCTGAACCGCGGGGGAACCAGTGAACTATAGTTGAATCAGAGTTGAACTGCAAGTGAAAAGCTGAACCGCAGCTTAATCGAAGCCGACCACAAGCCGCTCGCCCGCCTGACTAACCGAACCCGTGACGCTGATGTCGTGTAGGGCTAACGTCATCCTGATGGCAGCCTTGCGTCATTCTCTGCGTACCAGCACCGTTTTATTATTTTTTTTTTCCGATTCCTGCGCCTGTACAGTGCAAAGCCATGGTTTTCTTCAAATTTTAGCCATTTTTGGCCAAATTAGGTCCTGATCTTCATCGATTTTCAATCCAATTGAAGCCTAGTCTAAGACACAGACTTACAGAGACTCGATTTTTTGATTTAAATGCCCAAAAACGCAGGGACCTTTACAAATTGATCGAATCAAATGTAGCAAATCTAAGGCTAAATACCTAAACAGTTTATCAGCAAAATTCCCATTCAAAATGCAGAATTCCTCCCACAAAAAACCAACACAATTCTCATAAAATTGAAATCAAATAACGAGATTGCTCTAATACCATTTGAAAGATTAAAATTCCTTTGGCAGCGGAAACAATCAAGACCATACTCGAATTGAATTTCAATTAAGAAAAACCAATACGTTGGCAAAACAGAAACTATTTCTATGTACTAGATTAAGCATACAGGAAAAATAATCTAAACGATTTAGATTTGAGGAGACTTACATGTTGAAGCCAAAACAACACTATGCTCCAATTAAATCACGTATAGTATCTTCTCCAAGGAACACCACCAAAAAGGGAACACCTGCTACGACTCTCAATTGCTGAGACTAGGTTGGTGGGAACCCAAAGCCTTGAAGGGAAAAATTACAGCAAGTTGCTGTGTGTTTTCTCGAAGAAAATATTGAGTGTTAGAGAGAAAAAGGGTGAGAGCGTTATTTTTGTTCTGTACCGTACTGTAACCAAAATTGCACACACCACACTAGAGAGAAAACCGTGAGAGAGAGGAGGAGTTATTTGAGATAACTTCCCAGATTTTTTCCACGTAGTAACTCCAGGGAGTTACTAAATTAATTTAATTAAAATAAAATAAATAATTAAAATTAAATTAATTTTAATTAATTAATCATATTAATTAATTAAATTATTAATTAAATCATATTTAATTAATACATTCATTTAAAATGTATTTAAATGAATATCTCTCACTTTTAACCTATAGTTTTAATGTGCATCTAATGTACATTAATTATAAACTATAGTTTTAATTTCGATTAAATCATATTTAATAAAATTAAATTAGATTAATTAATTCTCCAATTAATTAATTCATAAATTAAATATCACATATCTAATTCATTTCATTTTTCTCTCTTATACTATAGTTAAATATGAATCATATTCATATTATTTTTAACATATAGTTTAATATGAATCTAATTCATATTTAATATTTGAACTCCTTCAAATATATAATTCTCTCATGAATTAATTTTGAATCACATCCAAAATTAATTTTATTATAAATTTTAATTAACTAATTAAACTTATACTATAACGTATCTCCATACATTATATTAATTGTATCAAATACAATTAACTAAAATTCCCTTAATATTCAAGACTTAATTAATCTCAGAACCCGTTATGAGGTAGCAGGTGGACCTAATGGACCTACAGATCAGAAACTTCAATGATATGAGATTAACTGGCTAAACTCATTTACAAAGTTAACCAACATTCGTTAACTGTGGGTCACTCCACTAAAGACCCACAACTGCACTCTTCTCACTGTAGAATGTTTCTATGTCCACGGATATTGACCAATACAGTAAGGCAATCCTTCACGAGTGTTCGTAACGCCAGCTGGATCAAATTATCGTTTTACCCCTGGGTTACCTCTGGATCCTTAAGTACCACTGAACACTCAATTGTTAAGGGTCCAACCACTAAACAAAAATTCCTCTCGGGCCAGGAGAGGACAACGCACTTTTGTTCAAGCCCCAAAATCAGCTCTTAAGGGAACACACATCTACTTATTCCAATAAGGGAAGGAGTGAATTCCATCTTGTACTGTTATGTTCTCAACCCCCACTCGGTCTTGCCCCTAAAATGGTAGGATTGTTGAGTCGGCGAACTGGGCACTCTCACTGATAAAGGTAAAAAATATACTTATTTTGCCCTTATATTTAGATCATTTCTTGGCCAAATGTTGTATGTTGTGATCAATTGAGTGTTCCCGACCTTAAAATATGCTAAAGTTGTTAAGTTAGGGTGTTGAAAATCACTTTTGTCAAATTATACTCATTTGTGCTTAAAAAGACTTGATTTTCAGAGAATTTGACTTAGTTTGTTGTTGTGCAGGAAAACAGAGGAAAAATTGGAATTTTCCCCAGAAATGCGACCGCATTTCTGGGAAGGCAAAATGAAATGCGACCGCATTTCTGGAAAAAATCGAGACCGTTCCGAGTCGTCCGCGGGTCATTGTTGACGAGTCTTCTTCGCACCTAACTGGTTGTTTTGACCCCGAAACTGACTGGGCAACCTTCCAGCACCTATTACGCAACTCCTCAACCATTTTCTACACTATATAAGCTCGAGATTCGAAGTCAAATTCAAGCAGAACTCATTTGGAAGAAGAGGGTGGTGACAGAACCCTAGTTGACACCTATGAGTAGGGATGCCCGAGGTCCTTCTTAGATGACTGAATTCTAACCTGAGTTAGACATCAAACCTTAGGGTTAGGAGAATACGAAACGGTTGCACTCACGGAATGTTCCAGTGCACTGGTAAAGAACGAGATCCCTCCCAAGCTTAAAGACCCAAGAAGCTTCACCATTCCATGCTCTATCGGAGGTAGGGATGTAGGCAAAGCTCTGTGCGACTTAGGAGCAAGCATCAATTTAATGCCATACTTAGTTTTTAAACAGTTAGGGATAGGAGAAGCGCGACCAACAACTGTAACCTTACAGTTGGTGGACCGATCACTTACACATCCTATTGGAAAGATTGAAGACGTATTGGTTAAAGTTGACAAGTTTGTTTTCCCTGCAGATTTCATCATTTTAGATTGTGAATCTGACAAGGACATGCCAATTATCTTAGGACGACCGATCCTAGCCACTGGTAGAACCTTAATAGATGTACAAAAAGGAGAATTGACCATGAGGGTCAACAATCAGCAAGTCACGTTTAACGTGATGAAGGCTATGCAATATCCAGGATACTTTCAGAGGTGTTCTGTGATTGAAGACGTTGACGAACTTTCTGTATCTATTTTGCAGGAAACATTAAAAGGAGAACCATTGAAAGGGAACAAGTTCGACAAGGAGGAACCAGAAGAGAAGGGAATTGAAGAAATACCAGTCACAAATGATTCTACAGCAGCAAGGATAGAGGCATTAAGGGATTCAACCCAAGAAGAAGTCAGGCCGTTACAGCCATTTCTGATCAATCCTCCTGAACTGGAACTCAAGCCTCTACCTGAGCATCTTAAATATAGTTTTCTTAGTGAAAACAAAACATTACCAGTTATTATATCTGCATACCTCACTGAACAAGATGAAATTTCTTTGCTGCAGGTCCTCTCTAAACATAAAAAAGCAATAGGATGGACCATTGTAGACATTTAAGGAATCAGCCCCTCATTTTGCATGCACAGGATAAACCTTGAAGAAGGAGCTAAGAATTCCATTGAGAGTCAGAGGAGATTAAATCCCATCATAAAGGAAGTTGTTAGAAAGGAAATCTTAAAGTGGCTGGACGCAGGAGTAATCTACCCAATCTCAGACAGTAGCTGGGTCAGCCCAGTTCAATGTGTTCCAAAAAAGGGTGGGATGACCGTAGTAGAGAACGAAAAAAATGAATTGATCCCAACAAGGACGGTTACAGGATGACGAGTCTGCATAGATTATCGCCGCCTTAATAAAGTGACCAGAAAAGACCACTTCCCGCTGCCATTCATAGATCAGATGCTAGACAGGCTTGCAGGGAAAGACTATTATTGCTTCTTAGACGGTTACTCCGGTTACAATCAGATAACTATAGCCCCAGAAGACTACGAAAAGACAACATTCACATGTCCATACGGAACGTTCGCCTTCCTGAGCATCTTAAATATAGTTTTCTTAGTGAAAACAAAACATTACCAGTTATTATATCTGCATACCTCACTGAACAAGATGAAATTTCTTTGCTGCAGGTCCTCTCTAAACATAAAAAAGCAATAGGATGGACCATTGTAGACATTTAAGGAATCAGCCCCTTATTTTGCATGCACAGGATAAACCTTGAAGAAGGAGCTAAGAATTCCATTGAGAGTCAGAGGAGATTAAATCCCATCATGAAGGAAGTTGTTAGAAAGGAAATCTTAAAGTGGCTGGACGCAGGAGTAATCTACCCAATCTCAGACAGTAGCTGGGTCAGCCCAGTTCAATGTGTTCCAAAAAAGGGTGGGATGACCGTAGTAGAGAACGAGAAAAATGAATTGATCCCAACAAGGACGGTTACAGGATGACGATTCTGCATAGATTATCTCTGCCTTAATAAAGTGACCAGAAAAGACCACTTCCCGCTGCCATTCATAGATCAGATGCTAGATAGGCTTGCAGGGAAATACTATTATTGCTTCTTAGACGGTTACTCCGGTTACAATCAGATAACTATAGCCCCAGAAGACCAAGAAAAGACAACATTCACATGTCCATACGGAACGTTTGCCTTCCGGAGGATGCCATTTGGTTTATGCAATGCACCAGCCACCTTCCAAAGGTGTATGATGGCTATATTCTCTGATATGGTAGAACGAACCGTGGAAGTATTCATGGATGACTTCTCTGTCTTCGGTGAATCATTTGCAGCTGAAGGTGTTCATATAACACATGCGGAAGCAATTGAAGATCAAAAGCACTTAACTCTATCAATTTTACTCCTAAAGCATGCTTGTTCTAGAAAAATAGAACAGAGAAATAGTAAACACCAACCTTTTTGTAGCTCAATTATGTGATGTTCCTTGTAGTGTTTTCTTCTCCAATCTTTCTTGGACAACCTCTAGAGTCTTCCCTACTATTCTCCGGGCCAAGAACGACTTGTGGGAGTCTATAGTGATAGGGAATGGGAAGGGAATGCTTGAAGGATCAAGCTCTATGGAGATATGAGATGAGAGAGTGATTGAGGAAGAATTTCAGCAGCATAACATTAAGGTAAATGATTTCCCCTTCCACAATCTGATTCTTCCTCTACTTATAGAGAGAATCCATGCAAGAAGAAACCTCAAAATGCAAGACACATGGTTGTCTTTATGGTGAAAGTGGAAGCTAGGTGTTTTAGCAACATCACATGCACTATTGCATGAATGTGGTGTAATTCCACTTTGAGTCTTCATGCAAGAATCTTCAATTACCGAAAATATTCTTGTCCAATTTTATCTAGGGAATAAACTTTAGTGACAAAAAACATGCAAATCTAACAGAAAGAATAAAAAGTGAGACAATCAATTGATGGCAAAAGTCTTAGGGAGTTGATTCCACCAATTGGGATTATAGATTGATTAATGGATAATTAACATGCTATGATTCATAAATCAAGGAAACTACAATCATACATATCTCTCCCGAGCATACATAATCCTCTCACATGCAATGAACCCAATATCCCTATTTAAATTCATTAAACATGCAAGACATTAAGGTTAGTCCTTTTTACCGATTTCTAGAATTATCTATTATCTCCTGATCTCAAGATTAATCCTAGTTATGCATAATGATTTCTAAGCTAAATCCCCTCTCCCGAGTAAGATTCAAACATAAACATCAATCAATTTATGGCCGATAAATTGAAAGCATTACAAACACAATATGCATAAATGAAATCAAGCAATAATCCATACATCAATCCAAAATTGCCCAACGACTACATCAATCCCTAAGATTAAAGACTTAGCTAATCATACAACGCGTTACGATATAACAAGAGTCTAAAACAACCATTAAAACTACTAAAGCAAAGGGGAAAGAGGATTAAACGCTAGGTAGGCCGAGACCGCACGTCCCCATCACGATCTCAACGAACAAAGCCTTGAATCCCGCTCCTCTCCACTTGCTTCAGCCTCCACAGCAGATTATTTGGTGAGTTTTCGGCCACAATTTCATCCAAAGAAGTCCCCCCAATCAGCCCTAATCGCATTCTATTTATAGGAAAAAAGTCGATAGCGTCGCGACGCTATAGGGGCAGCGTCGCGACGCTGTCGCTATACCGCCATTCTATAAAGGAATTAACCGAGCGCGTCGAGACGCTGTGGTCACAGTGTCGCGACGCTGTGACCTTTTGCCGCCTGATCAAAGAAGGAAAATCTGGGCGTCGAGATGCTCTGAAGTGAGAGTCTCGACGCTGGTCCACTTTTTGCACTAATCAATCAGCTTCCAACTTCGAGTCTCTTCGTTCCTTTGGCCTCTTTTTGCATCCCGAACATCCAATAAGCTCCAATTTCTCGATTTAACTCCAAAACATGATTCCTACAAATAAAACACAAAAATGCATAATTTTGGCCAATTAAATGTAAAAGACTAGCTTAATTAATTAGGGAAATAGCTAGCTATGCTTGCTATCAGCAGCCACCCCCAGGTTTTGCATCCACATCGAATTCCCAAGAGAAGAAAAGTAATGATAGGACCTAAATAGTCCTATTTTATCACCTCTAATCTAAGCTTGTTAGAGTTATTTTATGCTTTACTTGTCTTATTTGCAGGATATTTGAGCTTAGGCTATGTCAGGAGCCGATCACGCTAATTGGTGTTAATTTGGGCCAATTATGGAGTTTTGGAGCCATCTCGGTGTCTTGGGCGGCGAGGAGGTGAAAAGACCCAATTGTGTTGTAGCGGGCTTGAAGAACGACACCAAAAGCAGAAAATTGAAGCCTCGCACCGAGAAGAAACGAGACAAGACCGAGAATTAAAGCAGCAAGTCGAGAATCAAAGCTAGCGTCGAGACGATGCGCCTTGGCGTCTCGACGCCGACGCAAAATTTGGCCGGAGAATAAAGTTCGCAGCGTCTCGACGCTGCCCTTAGCGTCTCGACGCCGCCGAGTTTCTATAAATATGTAGTTTCGGTTTAGTCCGTCGTTAGGTTAGAATTTTGGTGCTTTTACGATTTTTTTTGCCTATTTTACGTTTCAGTACTGTTGTAGACCTTTTTAGGTCATATCTTATGGATTCTTTCATGTCTATTCATGCTTTTACTTCATCTATGAGTAGCTAACTGTATTTAGATCGTTGGATTGGGTTTATGCTTTGATTTATATGAAGATTGGCTGAGTTTTCTGGAATTTATTTATTGTTATTGCTGTCTTTTCATTCAGTTTTACATGTTATCCCGTTTAAACCAATACATGAGGCTAGTCTATTAGGATTGACGACCCTATGTGATTACCACTTGTGTATTCAATCAGTTATTTTTAGATAGTCACTAGGTTGAGGCAAGCCACTCTCTACGCGAGACGATCCTTGATAGGTCTAGGATGCATGTTAAAGGTTGTAGGAATTAGATTTGAATTCTATTCGAATTAGTTAATACAATTCCGGACCCACGATCCCAAAATGGCTAGTTTAATAGGTGATTGCGAAATTGCTTAATCTAAAACTAGTTAGATATAATTAGTAACCGTTGTAGAGGTTTCAAATGGTTGCTACTTTATGTATAAGGGGTGGCGAACGATAAAGAATATATTGATTAATCTTGTTAATTGCAGAATTCACGATTAGCAAGATAATTAGCACAGGTTAGTGTAGGGGGGTCCTCTGAGTAACCCAGAAGTTGACCGGACTAATGAAATCAGTTTAGAACACTCATTAGAGAAAGCTAGGAAGCCAATCGAAATAGAATCAAGCATAAGAAATTCCAATTCAGTGATCCCTTTTTATGTTATTGAATTTCATCTTATTTCTCTTCTGCATGCTTAATTCTGTCTCCTTTAATTTCTTGCATTTTTTATCTTGTATTACCCTGCTTTCCAAAATCCCCCTGCTTTCATAAGCACGAAATTCTACAACTGCTAGGTCCCTTTCCCTGTGTTCGACCCCGGCCACTATTTCTACAAAATAGTTGTAGTGCCATGGATTATAAATTTTATTTGACCAACAGAAGCCTCGAAAACTCCGGCCCGTCAAGCAACCTGGAGGACATGGTGGCGCTCTTCATCAAAGAACAAAAAGTTTTGAATGTTAATCTCTAGACGACGGTGAACACTCTGGTAACTTCGGTGAATAACCATGACATTGCTCTAAAGAACATGGAGGTCCAGCTGGAACAGATCGCGACTGCAGTGAATGCCCTTCAGAAGGGTAAATTCTCCAACGACACAGAGGTAAATCCAAGAGAGCAGTGTAAGGTCATTAATGAGGTGGCGTTTTCTGAATTAATCTTGGATCTAGGAAACTTGGAGAGCCCTCCACGTGTAATCTTTGACCTAATTAGGGTTGACTCCACTCTATAAAAGGAAGTAGCCGTCTCAAGTCAAATCATTAGAGGAGGAAAGTCCATTCTTTCCATTCTTGGAGGCGAATAAAGGAGGAACAATTGGAGACTCAAGAAGACCATCATCTACAGATTTCTTCAAGGGAATTAATCTTTTCTTGTAAAAGTCTTGTAGTTATGGATGCACGTACTCAGATTGTAACGTGTGTTGCTTTTTATTCCATGAACTAAATTTCCTTAGGTGTTGGTTAGGATCTATGTAATTGTCGTACTTCACACTTTAGCAATTAATATTGATTTGAGCATCTTGATTACTTGTTATTATTCTTATTTTGTGCCCGCCAAGCCAGTCGGTATGAATACCATCTCTTAGTTTCAGGGATGATTTGAGAGGTGTGTGGCTCGTAATCACACTAGACCATTGGTTGGAACTATAATTACTTCTAATTGTATTGAATTAATTAAAGAATATATCGTTGATGTGCATTAATCCAAGTATAAATTATGCACAACCAAGTAATACCTGGAGCACTCCAGGGCCGAATCCACAGGGAAGGGGCGAGTAGTAATAATGTCTTTCCTTAAATCCTATTCTAATGCACGGGCGTTAGGAAATACAAAAGAGATAGAGATGCGGTGAAGTAATTATGTGATAACATAAAAATAGAAGCTATGCGATAAAGGAAAAACAGTGAAAGATGAGCTATCAAAGCTTTCACCGCAGCAACCACATATGACAAATAAGATATTAGTGCAGCGCATAACAAAGAATCGACAGAATACTGATGCCTAAGCGAGAAATAATCATACGATTCCCTTCTGGTACTACACATGCGTTTGGCGTAGAATTATGAACGTTCTGTTCACTTAATTCATGCGTTAGCGAAGTTCTTTATTTACTTGCAAGCAGCTGAATTATTCCTAAGACAACCTAAACACATCCATGAACTATCTCTTGCGGCCACACTATTACTAGCGCAACCAGACTACATGTAATGCATTATCTTGCTCTACTTTGATATTTCCACATGCGTTACCCGTCAGGGATGTATCATGTTGCTATTGCAACCGGTTGGCGAGGCGGGAATTAGTAATGAAAACATTAAAGCATCTAAGTAGAAAGCATCAATATCATTGATTCATTGTAGCGCATACAAAAATAATCCTAAAGCCACATGGGTGCCTAGGCTAAGCCTTGATGAAAAGAAATTACTTGAAGCTACAATATAAAGCACACAATGCAATAAAACATAAAAATATAGTAATGCCTTGGATGATTCTTAGATGTCTTCATCTCCCCTCTATTTATAATCTCTTCTTACTTGGAGCCAAAGGGTTATTCTTGGAGCCAAAGGGTCATCACATGGTTAGAAACTTGCTCCCCACTCAATACTATTCACCAACTAATCAAGCTTTTCATGCTCTAGCTCATCATGCATCCCATGGGCCAGACTTCTACAACATCAAACTTTCCATGTGCCAGGCTTCTAACTCATCAAATAATCTCCAAATTGGGCCTGATTTGCATCAATTTCTCAAAATTGCATCAATTGCTCCTTTTCGGACTAAGAATTCTGAAATCAATAAATTAATGCAATTAAATACCAAAATTAAGCATGGAATAAGCTCAAAATTAGGGCTAAAAAGATATCATTATTTCATGCAATCAACCATTATGTGTTGGTGGACGCCAGTGACTGAGTTAGGGATAACCAGCCGCCTAGTGCTTTATCGGTAGAGCGTCATTGGAGTTGAAACACATTCCAAAAAATCCTGAGTTCCGGGAGGATACTGCTGATAAGACTGCAAGAGAATGCCTTATCAATATTATTGTTAGAGCATCTTTTTAAACAATTACAGAAATCTTAACCAACGCTTGTTTCCAGATGTTGCAGACCGTGGGCCAATTCCATGGTTTATCATCTAAAGAACCCCATATGCATCTTAAGTCTTTTCTAAGAGTTAGTGATTCGTTTGTAATTCAGGGAGTGTCTAGAGATGCCCTTAGATTAACTTTGTTCCTGTATTCTCTTAGAGATGGAGCAAAGGCGTGGTTAAATTCTTTTGCTCCAAGATCAATTAGGACTTGGAATGAGTTAGCGGAAAAATTTCTTAGTAAGTATTTTCCACCAACTAAAAATGCCAAGTTAAGGAGTGAGATAGTGGGATTTAGGCAACTCGAAGATGAAACTTTTAGTGAGGCTTGGGAGAGGTTTAAAGAGCTTTTTCGAAAGTGTCCCCACCATGGTTTATCTCATTGTATCCAAATGGAAACATTTTACAGTGGGCTAAACGTAGCAACCCAAAGTATGGTCATGCTTCTACGCGAGGGGCCCTTTTGGAAAAAACCTTTAATGAAGCCCATGAGATTTTAGAGAGAATATCAACGAATAGTTGTTAGTGGTCGGATGTGTAGGGATAAAAGCCCTTGCGCAGCGGAAACGATCAAGACCTTAACTCAGTTTTTAATTCGAATTAAAATACCAATACGTTGGAAAATAAATCACAGCAATAAAAGCGAATAAAACATGCTGTAAATCTATTATAAAACATGCTAAACTTAATATAAAACGTTTAGATCTAATCTAACATGGATCCTAATGATCCTAGATCAAGAACCACTTACTTTAGAAGGCGTTCTTGATTGTTTCGCCAAAAATTCCCTTTAATCAACGCAAAAAAACAGCAACAAAAAAATCTTGATCTTGTTGGAAATTCATTACGAACACCACCACGTAAGTTGCACCGGTATTCTCTTGAAGGAAAATGCGTCAAGAGCTTGTGGGAGCGTGATTTCTAAGGGTTAGATAAACTTTTCTTCTCTGTATTCTTGAGAGAATAATCGCAGAGAGTTCTTGGAATTGAGAGAGAGTGAGATGCGTGAGAGGGAGAGAGTTACCCAACTGAATAAGAGCGTTACGTAAAAATTGCCCAACTCCCTCCTAAAAACCCTCTCATTCACGCAAGCTTGAGGGAATCATGGGAGACACGTTCCCATCAGATAACCTAACTGATGGGAAATAAAATTAATTAATATAATTAATCATTAATAAAATTAATTAATATAATTAATCATTAATAAAATTAATTAATATAATTAATCATTAATAATATTAATTAATCTTTTTAATTAAATTAACTATTAATTTAATTTAATGTCATTTGCATAAACCTATTTATACAAAATTCCATTTACCCTATAGTTTTAATATAACTTAATTAAATCAAAATTTAATTAAATTAAATTAAAACAAAAATATTAATTAATTCACCAACTAATTAATATTACAATTAAATATCATATATTTAATTATATTTCTCTCAAAATAACTATAGAATTAATACACATCATATGTGCATTAATTATAACCTATAGTTTTAATATGAATCAAATTCATATTACAACTTAATATTCAAACCCCTTCGAATATTCAATTCACCCTTAGAAATTTACCTCAACGCCCTTATAGAGCTACCGGTGGGACCTAATGGACCTACAGATCAGAAGCTCCAATGATGTGAGATTAATTGGCTAAACTCATTAACCAAATTAACCAATGTTCGTTAACTGTGGTTCACTCCATTAAAGAACCACAGCTGCACTCTTCTCACTGCAGATATATTTCTGTGTCCACGGATATCGATCATCAACAGCAAGTCAGCCCTTCACGTGTGTTCGTACCCCAACTAGGTCAAATTACCGTTTTACCCCTGGGCTACCTCTTCATCCTTAAGTATCAATGCTCCTCTAATAAACAACCTGTTTGAGGTCCAACCAACAAACAGAAGTCCCTCTCGTGCCATAGAGAGGGTAGGGCTCATTGTTCAAGACCCAGAGACATCACTTAAGGAAACACACCTCTACTTACCCTAATGTCGGGAATGAGTGAATTCCATCTTGTAAGACTATGTTCCCAGCTCCCCACTCAGTCTTGTCCCCAAAATGGTAGGCTTATTGAGTCGGCGAGCAGACCACTCTCACCCGTACAAATCAAAGGACAATCCCTCATGGACAGGAGTCCATAATCCACTTAGGATTAAGGCTAAGTTGCCTAGGCTATCCTAGTGAAATAGAAACCAAGCTAATTAACGGTGTTACAGTTAGTGGTTAACTATTTCGCAGTCCGGTCTTAGTGCAAACTCATTGCACAGGATACCCCCACTCGCATGTCAACTACATGAACGCGTTGGATCATTGCGTTTGTATCAAAAATACAAAACGGGTCGTATCCATAGTGTCACCAGGATAAGGTACCCAGCCTTATCCCTATACCACAGACCCTTTAGGCTAAATCTTGAACATTGATCCCCGTATGTCCCAACATACTAGTTCAAGCCTCATTCTATTAGCCTAGGATGTTTAGTTTATTGGATTAGGGTTAATAAGACAAGATATAATACAAACATAGATAAATGAATAATACATCACTTTTATTAATGTTCGGTCAAAAGTACATTTACTATCTACGAGTTTTAGGGCATAAAACCCAACAAGATGTTAGAGGCTCAAATAAAAAAGTTAAGAGTGTTTTAGAAGTTGATGGTGTGTCTACCATTAGGGCTGATATTACAATGTTAGCTAACACTCTTAAAAATGTAATAGTGGTTAGCCATCAGTAGCCGCCAGTGGTGGAGCCTGCTGCAGTGGTACATCAAGTTATAGAGGAATCATGTGTCTATTATGGTGAAGAGCATAATTATGAGTTTTGCCCCAGCAATCCATCTTCTGTGTTTTTTGTAGGTAATCAAAGGAATAACCTGATAGCAAGCATAAATGTTGCTATTTTGTCCTTAAATTTACTAGCTTTTGTGTGCTTTTATTGTGTTTTTGTCATACATATCTGTTTATTTGTGTAATTTTGTCCCTAAGAGATTTTTATGGATAATTGGAGAAAAAGAAGAGAAAAGAGCCCAATTTAATGGAGTTCAAGCTTTAAAGATCAAGTTGGGTCAAGATGGAATAGCCCAAGACCAATCATGAAAAGCATTTGGGCCAAAAAGAATGGAGGGAGGCCCAAATTTCAGCTCAAATCCGTGCCTGGAAGCTTCTTGAAATAGAACAGCGTCGCGATGCTATCCCATAGCATCTCGGCGCTGTCCTGGCTTGCCGCCCAAGAAGACTACGTCACAGCGTCGCAACGCTGCCCCATTTTCAGGCCTATAAATAGCGCGCCTCACCTTTCATTTTCATCATCAATCACCACTCCAAGCCATTCTTTAGTCTCTTCCAAGGCTCTTAAAGCCTACCTTGAGGGTCGAGTTGTGAGGGAAGTGTGAAGTCTTGTATTGAGCATTTTTGGAGTGCTCGGGAGCTTGTAACGGAGGGGATCCAAGGCGTAAGCAAGGGGTCTTCCTACGGTTCATCTCCTAACTCTCTTAATTTCTCTTTTATGTTTATTAGTATGTATTCTTGGGAAGTTTTGACACTCATGTATAGCTAAATCCCAATTGTGGGTCTTGAAATGAAAGATTATAGTTGATTGTTATCTTAATTGCCTATCTATGTGTCCATATACTAATTATTTGTGTGGATGGTCTTAATTCTCTATAGAATCTGGCCAATTTTATAGTGAATAGATTCTTAATGGAAACTCGACGGGGAGAAGTTAAGATAGATCATAATCCACTCAACTAGGCTTAACTGCTCGTAGTGACAACGAGAGTAGTTGGTTAGGCTTAGAGACCGAAAATGAATCAAGGCTAATTAATTAACAAATTTAATAGCCCTAAGGACACTTAGGTTATTAATATGAGTTAATTATAATTAGGGGAAACCGAAAGGAGAACCTATATGCTAAACGGAGATTCTAGGTTTATAATTAGTCGGGCACGAGATAGGACAATTAGGATAATTAATTAGCTATAATCCGACTTTCAAGACCCCGCCTCACAATAGATTCTTTCTCCACCTTTTCCAATTTGATTGATCACTTTAATTCTTTGATTGCATTAATTTTTTATTGCTTTTATCATCTTGTTTAGGTCCCTAGATAATATTTTGTCTTAGTATTTTTATTGTTCGGTTCATTATCTTGCCTAATCACTATCCTCCCTGTGGAAATCGATACTCGGTATTACTTTACTGTTTTATATTACTTGGGCAACGTACGCTTGCAGTGATAGCATAACATAACCCTTATTCTAATTTTTATAATCCAAGTTGGCGTAACCACCCCAACTTTTCATGGGGAGGGCAAGGAAGCAATTCATAAGTCCCCCAAGCATAGCAAAAGGTGGTGAACCAGTCAGGATTTGCTAAATCACAGGCATTGCCCCATCAAAATAAGCAGGCTTTGCCCCAGCAAAATTCAAAGAGTTCTCTTAAGGCAATTCAAAGTAATGAAGCTTCAATGAGAGCCCTGGAATTGCAAATGGGTCAGCTAACTAATGAGCTGAAGGCACGACCTCAAGGGAAACTTCCTGCAGATACTGAGCACCCTAGAAGGGAAGGTAAGGAGCAGGTGCATGCAGTAACTCTAAGAAGTGGTAAGCCACTAGAAGAGAAATGTTGAGAAAAGATGCTGGAAAAAAAGAAAAAAAATGTGTTCAAAAGAAAAGAATTTTGCTGAAAAGATTGAAAAAGCAAAACTTTTTAAGGATGAAGATGGTCTAGCAGTTTTCTATCTCCCAGGGCTTAGGTGAGCTTCATCATAACATGTCGCCATTCTGAGAAGCAAGAGACAGATAACTAAGGATTTTTGGTGCTGAACAATGAGTGTTTAGCCTAATTAGTGATAAGCTTGAGGGCAAGGGTATACTGCATTATAAAATAGGTCATCCCATGCATAAGAGTTTATGACTAAAAGGCAGCTCTAAGTCTGAAAAACAAAAGAAAAATCCCCTTAAATTTATGATAAAATCTTTTAATGTTGCTAAGTTGTGGAAGATCTTAGGATTGAGGTAAGGTGGTGATTATTTGTTCAGTGCTGAAAGAACTATTTTGCTGCAGCAATGCGTGGTTTTGCAGGATGGTCAGGTAAAAGAAGAAGGTAGTGTTAGATTATCCGAATCTGATCAAGTTGTGCTATGTCCATTGTTCTGAAATTTTTAAGAATGTGAGTTGATATTACTCGGGATGAGTAATAGTTCAAGTTTGGGGGTGTGATAACTCTCCAAAAGGGAGTTATTTATAGTCCATTATCTATTGATTTATATCTTAATTATGCCATTTGGATGTGTTATTAGATGGATTTATTGTGTTTTAGCCTAATTATAAGAATGGATGCTTTAGAGTTTATTTTGCAGAAAAATGAATGTTGACAAGATTGAGAGAGCAAAGTCTGATGCTCCAGCAAAATATTAGCAAAACAGGCCACATGATTCATTAAATGAGGTGGCGTTTTAAGCATAGATCTCGAACTAATCCGACTGGGAAGTCACTCCTGTAGGCATTAAAGCCCTAGCGCAGCGGAAACAATTAGACCATTCAACTCAGTTTTAATTGGGATTAAAATACCGTAAGTTGGCAAACATATATACAGCTGATAGCGAGCAGAAATGTCGCTATTTTAGTCCCAATTTATTAGGCTTTTTTGTGCTTTAATTGTGTTTTTATTGAAAATATTTGATATATTTTGTTATTTGGTCTTGAGGAGCAAAGTTGTGGATTTTGTGATAAAAGTGCCCAAAATGAAGCCATTCAAGCCCAATTTCCATGCTTGGGTCAAGGGGAGTCAAAAAAGGACAATTATGAAGAAAAAGCCCAAAAAGAATTGAAGTTGGCCCAAGAAAAGAAGCCCATATCCGCAGCTGGAAGTTCTGGAAAATGCCTAGCGTCAAGACGCTGTAAGGACAGCGTCGCGACGCTGTCCATTTCTTGGCCGGCAAGTCGATGACGTCACAGCGTCGCGACGCTGTGCCGTATAGCGTCGCATCGCTACCCCCTTTCCGAGCCTATAAAAGGCGCCCCTTGGTGCCTCATTTTACCATCAATCATCATTTCCTCATTCCTTCCTTTCTTTCTTTGGCTCCTTTGGAGCCTCTCTCAAGGCTTTCTAGCCTTTTGAGAGCTTTCTTAGTGGGAAAATTTTGGGGAATTTTGGGGAGCATCCTAGGAGGCTTAAGGAGTTTTCGGAGGGACTCCAAGCGTAGCGAAGGGGTATTCTACGGTCAATTCCTTCCCTTTTATTATGCTCTTTATTATGTTTTCCGTTGTAATTATTGTGAATATTTTAGCTATGTATAGCTAAACCCCAATTTGGGGTCTTGAAATGAAATTATAGTTTAAATATTGTTATAATTGCCTGTCTCTATCCCTTTGTCCTAATTATTTGTATGGATGTGCTTAATGCTTTATGCAATCTGGCCAATTGTGTACTGATCTGATTCTTAATGGAAACTCGACGGAGAGAAGTTAGGATAGATCATAATCCATGCAACTAGTTTAATTGCCCGTCGTGACAACGGGATTAGTTGATTAAACTTAGATTGCTAAAATGAATCAGAGCGTAATAATTAATGATTTTTAATGGCGCTAAGGACACTTAGGTTGTTAAAATGAATTAATTACAATTAGGGGAGACCGACAGGAGAACCTATGTTATTAACGGAGATTCTAGGAGTATAATTAGTTGGGCGATGAGATAGGACAATTGTAGCAATTGTTTAGCTAATAATTGATTTTCAAGACCCCTCTTCCCATTAGAAAACTCTTTCTCCGCATTTTATTTTTATCGATTGATCAAAATTTCTCTCTAATTGTTTTGATTTTTAATTTTCTTTGATTGCATGATCTGGTCCCTAAATATTGTTTATCCCAAGTATTTTTAGTGCTTTAGGAATCTTTGCTTGCTTAAATTTCGCTTCGCCTCCTTGTGGATTCGATACTCGGAATTCTTCCGTTTTATATTACTTGCGATACCGTGCACTTGCGGTAGCGACCAACAACAGCAGAAAAATCTACATTAAAAATGTTGTAAAACAAGTATAAAGCATGCTATAATCATTAGGAAAAATTCTAGATTTAATCTAAAAAGGATCCTAATGATCCAAGATCAAGAAAACCTTACCTCTGTAGAAATTCTTGATCGTTTCGCCTAATTCCCTTGTGATTTCAAAAAATTCCAGCAGCCTCCAATACCTTTCTTTGCTCTGATTTGATGTGGAACACCACCAAAATAATCACACCAGTATCCTCGATGGGTAATAGGAAGAGGGTGCTTGTGGGAGCAGAATTTTCTAAGGGTTTGTGTGAGTTTTTCCTCTGTGATGCTAGAGAGAAAAACACATAGAACTTGGGGTGAGAGAGAGAGTTTGGAGTGAATGGCGTGTATATCCCTTAGGGTTCTCAGTGTGAAGGTTATTCAACGGATGAATAACCTTCCCCTCCTAAAAAGACTCCACTCACGCATAACTGTAGGTAAGTGGGAAGACCAATTTTAATCAGTTGAAAAAAAAACTGATAAATATCAAATTAATCATCAAAATTAATTTATATATCAAATTAACAATTAATTTAATATTATTATTTATATAAAACACTTTTATATAAATATCCCACTTAACCTATAGTTTTAATGAAATTTAATTAAATTAAATTAAAACAATAATTAATTAATTCTCCAATTAATTAATGTTATAATTAAATATCACATATTTAATTATATTTCTCTCAAATAAACTATAGTATTAATGTACATCTAATGCACACTAATTTTAACCTATAGTTTTAATATGAATCAAATTGAAATTTTAATTTAATATTCGAACCCCTTCGAATATTCAATTCTCCCTTAGAAATTTACCTCAACGCCCTTAATGAGCTACCGGTGGGACCTAATGGACCTACAGATCAGAAGCTCCAACGATATGAGATTAATTGGCTAAACTCATTAACCAAGTTAATTCATATTCGTTAACTGTGGTTCGCTCCACTATAGAACCACAGCTGCACTCTTCTCACTACAGATATATTTCTGTGTCCACGGATATCGACCATCAACAGCAAGTCAGCCCTTCACGTGTGTTCGTACCCTAGCTAGGTCAAATTACCGCTTTACCCCTAGGATACCTCTTTGTCCTTAAGTACCAGTGCTCCTCTAATTAACAACCTGTTTGAGGTCCAACCAACAAACAAAAGTCTCTCTCGTGCCATAGAGAGGGTAGGGCCCATTGTTCAAGACCCGGAGACACCACTTAAGGGAACACACCTCTACTTACCCTAGAGTCGGGAAGGAGTGAATTCCATCTTGTATGATTATGTTTCCAGCTCCCCACTCGGTCTTGTCCCCAAAATGATAGGCTTATTGAGTCGGCGTGCAGGCCACTCTCACCCGTACAAACCAAAGGACAATCCCTCACGGACAGGAGTCCACAATCCACTCAGGATTAAGGCCAAGTTGCCTAGGTCATCCTAGTGAAATAGAAACCAAACTAACTAACGTTTTTACAGTTAGTGGTCAACTATTTCGCGGTCCGGTCTTATGCAAACTCATTGGATAGGATACCTTCACTCGCATGTCAACTACATGAACGCATTGGATCATTGCGTTTGTATCATAATACAAAGCGGGCTGTATCCATAGTGTCACTAGGATAAGGTACCCAGCCTCATCCCTATACTATAGACCCTTTAGGCTAAATCTTGAACTGTGATCCCCATATGTCCCTACATACTAGTTCAAGTCTCATTCTATTAGCCTAGGATGTTTAGTTTATTGAATTAGGGTTAATAAGACAAGATCACACACTACAAACATAGAAAAATGAATAAAACATCATTTTATTAATGTTCGGTCAAAAGTACATTTACTATCTACGAGTTTTACGGCATAAAACCCAACAACTCCACGTGTCTAAATTAACCTAATTAGGTTAAACCTCATCTTATAAAAGGAGGAGCCGTCAGAGATAAATTCATTCACGACTTGGAGACTGAATCAAACGGCTGGAGGCCAAATTAACGGCAGAATGGAGATCTAAGAAGACCAAGTGCAATTCCTCTCAAGAAGACGAAGTCCTTCCATGTTCTTGGTGGTTTGGAGCAGCCGTTTCATCTCCAATTGCTAAAAGGATTAGTATTTCTTGTGTATTTTGCATTATGGATGTGCTTATTGAGATTGTAACGTGTTTTATGTTTTCAATCATGAACTAATTGTTTTGTAAGCATGGGTTAAGAATTATGTGATTGTTATCTTTATAAAATCTGGAAATTCTATTTGATTATGTCATCTTGAGTTATTGTTGTTCTTCAATTTCATTATGTGTCCGCCTAGCTAGCCGGTATGTATAGCTTCTCATAGTTTCAGGGATGATTTAGGAGTTGTGTGGCGATAATTCACGTTAGACCATTATGAGTTGGTGGACGCCAGCAGTTGAACTAGGGATAGTCAATTGCCTAACGCTTGTTTGGTAGAGCTTCATTGGAGTTGAAACATATTCCAAAAACTCAGGAGTTCCGGGAGGATCCTGCTGATAATACTGCATGAGATTGACTGATCAAAAGAATTGTTGGATCATCTTTATAAACAATTACAGAAATCTTAACCTGTGTCTGTTTCCATTCTGTTTTCTCTAGTCGTAATCATTTACTGCTTTCGTATTTCTTTTGTTTCAGCATTTTTAAAACCCAATCAATTTAACCAACCTTTTGAAATCACTAAAAAGGCAAATTAAATCAATAGAGGTAGGCAATTCAAGACCCTGTGGATACAATAAATACTTATCACTTGCTGCTAGATTGTGTATACTTGCACAGTATTTTGAAGTAAATTCTATCTATATTTTTAACCACTTTAGAATTGCAACAAGTTTTTGGTGCCATTGCCAGGGACTTGAAATTGTTTTATTTGATTGATTTTTTTGTGTGTATTTTTGGTGATTTGGTGCGTGAACTTTTTGATTGTTTCTTTTTGTTTTGTAGGTGTGACTTTGGTGTATGAGCGATCCCATTGGGATTAGATTTTCAAGAAGTTCAAGTGAATCTTGAAGAGGAATCGTGTGATGCAGCAAAATTTGCCGAGAGAGCAAAATGGGCAGCAAAATAATCAGGCTGAGAATCCTATCCTTGTAGCGAATGATAGGGACAGAGTCATCAGAGCATATGCTTTTCCAATATTTGACGAGTTGAATCCAGTGATAATGCGTCTAGTTATTGAGGCACCAAACTTTGAAATGAAACCGGTCATGTTCCATATGTTGCAGATGGTTGGCCAATTCCATGGTTTACCATCCGAGGACCTTCATCTTCATCTTAAGTCTTTTCTAGGAGTTAGTGATTCATTTGTTATTCAGGGAGTGTCGAGAGATGCCCATAGATTAACCCTATTTCCTTATTCCCTTAGAGATGGAGCAAAGGCGTGGTTGAATTCTTTTACTCCAGGGTCGATTAGTACTTGGAATGAGTTAATGGAGACATTTCTTAGTAAGTATTTTCCACCAATTAGGAATGCCAATTTGAGGAGTGAGATAATGGGATTTAGGCAAAATGAGGAAGAAACTTTTAGTGAGGCTTGGGAGAGGTTTAAGAAGCTTTTGCGAAAGTGTCCCTACCACTGTTTACAACATTGTATTCAAATGGAAATATTTTACAATGGGTTAAACTTAGCAACCCAGGGTATGGTTGATGCTTCTGCGAGAGGGGCTCTTTTGGCAAAAACCTTTAATGAAGCTTATGAGATTTTAGAGAGAATATCAACCTACAGATGTCAACGGTCAGATGTTAGAGACTCTAGTAAGAAAGTTAAGAGTGTGATAGAAGTTGATTGTGTGTCTACCATTAGGGTCGATATTGTAGCATTAGCTAACGCTCTTAAAGGCATCACTATGGTAAGCAATGTTCAACAGCCGCCAGTGGTGGAGACTGCTGCAGTTGTGAATCAAGTGGTAGCCGAATCTTGTGTTTATTGTGGTGAGGAGCATAATTATGAGTTTTGCCCCAGAAATCAAACTTCTGTGTTTTTTGTAGGTAAACAAAGGAATAACCTGTTGGGTTTTATGCCCTAAAACTCGTAGATAGTAAATGAAACAAATTAATCGATCTCAATAAAGTGTTATTTGAGTAATTCAGTAATTTGGTTATTGAATAATCGAGTTTGCATTAATAAACCCTAAATCCAATAAAACTAAGATCCAAGGTTGTTTAAATGAAACTTGGACTAGTATGTGGGGACATACGGGGATCAGTGTCCAAGTAACAACCTAAATGGTCTATAGTATAGGGATAAGGCTGGGTACCTTATCCTGGTGACACTATGTGATACGACCCACCTTGTATTCGATACAGATGCAATGATCCAAAGCATCCATGTAGGAGACATGCGGGTGGGGGTATCCTATGCAATGAGTTTGCATAAGACCGGACCGCGAAATAGTAACCACTAGATGTAACGCCGTTAACTAGTTTAGGTTTCTATTTCAATAGGATGACCTAGGTAACTCAATCTCAATCCTGAGTCTGTTATGAACCCCTTTCAGGAGGGACTGTCCTTAGATTTGTATGGGTGAGAGTGGCCAGTTCGCCGACTCAATAAGCCTACCATTTCAGGGGCAAGACCGAATGGGGGCTGGGAACATAACAGTACAAGATGGAATTCACTCCTTCCCCTATTGGGGTAAGTAGATGTGTGTTCCCTTAAGGGCTGATTCTATGGCTTGAACAAAGGCGCGTCGTCCTCTCCTAGCCTGAGAGGAACTCCTGTTTAGTGGTTGGACCCTAAACAACTTGTTCATTAGAGGAATCAGTGGTACTTAAGGAACCAGAGGTAACCCAGGGGTAAAACGGTAATTTGACCCAGCTGGTGTTACGAACACACGTGAAGGATTGACTTACTGCTTGGTCGATATCCGTGGACACAGAAATATTTTATAGTGAGAAGAGTGCAGCTGTGGGTCTTTAGTGGAGTGACCCACAGTTAACGAATGTTGAATAAACTTGGTCAATGAGTTTGGCCAATTAGTCTCGTATCGTTGGAGCTTCTGATCTGTAGGTCCATTAGGTCCCACTAGTAGCTCATAAAGAGACTTGAGGCAATTAAGTATAAATTGTAAATTGAAAGTGTTCAATTTATTTGGGGAATCATATAATGTATATTGATGCATTATAATATAAAGTTTATGAAACTTTATAATATAATTTTTGAATTAATTTAAAAAAAAAATTAATTCTTGAGAGAAAGTATTTGAAAGAGTTCAAATAAATTTAATATGAATTGGATTCATATTAATTTTAATTTTAATAAAATCCCTAAGATTAAATATATGATATTTAATTGGGTAAATTAATTAATTATGGAATTAATTAATTATTTATTAAAATTAGAGACCTTTTCCTGTTAGGAAAGAAAATATTTGAAAGAGTTCAAATAAATTTAATATGAATTGGATTCATATTAATTTTAATTTTAATAAAATCCCTAAGATTAAATATATGATATTTAATTGGGAAATTAATTAATTATGGAATTAATTAATTATTTATTAAAATTAGAGACTTTTTCCTATTAGGAAAAGGTCTCCCTTTTCCTATTAGGAAAAAGGTCTTGGCCTTTACTATATATAGGACCCCTGGGGTGGGGTGAAAGGTATCCCATTCATTCTCCTACTCTCAGAGAATTCTCCCAAAGGCTCCCACAAGTCTCCTGCCTCTAGAAGTCTCAGAGTCATACCGGTGTAGCCATAGTGGTGGTGTTCACACTAGTTCGTGATTAATTCACAAGCAGTTGGTGAATTTAATCTGAGTCGTCAACGAGAGTAAGTAATTTGTTACTTTATAAATTAGATTTAGATCTAATATTTTTGTATGCTTAGCCTTAATATATATTTAGAATAGTTCTAATATTATTGCCAATGTATTGGTATTTTAGATTAAACAAAATTAATTACGAATCGGTCCCAATCACGCTTCCGCTTTACGGAATTATGGAATTCCAATCCTTCATAACCCGTATTCTAATTTTTATAATACAGGTTGGCGTAACCACCCCAACTTTGCATGGGGAGGGCAAGGAAGTAATTCACAAGTCCCCCAAGCACAACAAAAGGTGGTGAACCAGTCAGGATTTTCTAAATCACAGGCATTGCCCCAACAAAATAAGCAGCCTTTGCCCCAGCAAAATTTAGAGAGTTCTCTGGAGGCAATGATGAAAGAATATATGGCTCGTACTGATGCCGCAATTCAAAGTAATCAAGCTTCAATGAGAGCCCTGGAATTGCAAATAGGTCAGCTAGCTAATGAGCTAAAGGCACGACCTCAAGGGAAACTTCCTGCGGATACTGAGCACCCAGAAGGGAAGGTAAGAAGCAGGTGCAGATAGTAACTCTAAGAAGTGGTAAGCCACTAGAAGAGAGAAAAGAGCATAGTAAACCCCAGGATGTAGAGAAAAATAGTGATAAAAATGTTGTTATTGAGAAAGAATGGGAGTCTGGTAAAAATGATGGAGGCAGCAATAATAACGCTGGAGCATCTGGTTCTGTTCCAGATGTAGAACCACCTTATGTACCGCCCCTACCTTATAACCCACCCCTACCTTTTCCACAAAGGTAGAAGTCTAAGAACTAGGATGGTCAATTTAAGAAGTTCTTAGAGATTCTTAAGCAATTGCATATAAATATCCCTTTAGTGGAAGCTTTAGAAAAAATACCAAATTATACAAAATTTCTTAAGGACATCTTGACTAAAAAGAAGAGATTATGAGAGTTTGAAACCGTGGCTCTTACTGAGGAATGTAGTGCTATTCTTAAGAATGGGCTACCTTCCAAGGTTGAGGATCCGGGATCATTCACTATTCCTGTCTCCATAGGTGGAAAGAAGTTGGGGAGAACACTTTGTGATTCAGGCACGAGCATAAACCTTATACCTCTTTCAGTTTATTGAAAGTTAGGTATAGGTGAAGCTAGGCTTACCACAGTCACACTCCAATTAGCGGATAGGTCTATCACATATCCTAAAGGTAAAATTGAGGATGTTCTGGTCCAGGTAAATAAATTTATTTTTCCTGTCGATTTCATTATTTTAGATTATGAGGCAGATGAGAATGTCCCAATTATTCTTGGTCGTCCATTTTTGGCAACTGATAGATCGTTGATGGATGTCCAACATGGGGAGCTTACAATGAAGGTGCATGACCAAGAGGTGAAGTTCAATGTGTTTGATGCAACGAAATATCCAAATGATTTTGAGGATTGCTCGTGCATTCAGGTGTTGGATGAGTTTGTTGAAGACCATTTTGAGAAGGAGTTGATGGAGTACCATACCCAAAAATTTGGAGAAATCCAAATTGAGGATTTGGAAATAGGTGGATTGGAGAATGAGCATAAAGATGCATGTGAGATTTCTAGTTTTAAGAGGAATTTTGAATCCTTAGAGCCAATAGATAAGAAATCCTAGCCTATTGAACCTTATAATTCATTGGCATTGCTCCAACAACCTGAGATTAGGAAATCCTTCCTTGATGATCGGTTATTTACTGTAGCTCATATTAAGTCAGTGAAAACACCTTGGTATGATGACTTTTCCAATTACCTTGATTTTGGAAATTTGCCTCCTGGTTTATCAAAAGAACATATGAAAGAAATTTTCCATGGGGTGAAGTTTTATTTATCAAATGATGCATCTATGGTTAGACAATGTGTTGATGATGGTCGTGAGTTTAAAGTAACTGGGTAGCAAATAAAGCATTATTGGGGAGAGGAGTTTCGTTCCAAATATCTCTCTATGAAATTGCTGGCAGATTAAGGGAGTGCAGGTTTTGAGGGAGCAAAATTTCAGCATTCTAATCAGAAGCTCCCATTATTTGATTTCGTTTTTTTTTGTTAATTTTGATTTATTTTATGTTTTGATATTATTTTGATTTGATATGATTTTTATTCGATTAGGTTTTTATTATTTTTTATTTTTATTTTGTGGTTAGTTTAGATTTGATTTTGAAGAATTTTATTTTCAAAAGATTTTTCTAGATTTAAATAAAAAAATATATCTTGTAGATTTTATTTTAAAAAGATTTGATTTCGCAATTTTGTTGAAGATCATAGATTTTATTATCCGGTTAAAATTTTTTGTGAGATAAGATTACAATTTTACCCTTGAGATTTTATTTCCATTATCAGGATAATTAAGTGGGCGTGCAGTTAAACAGTTAATTACCAAAGATGCCATTTGTTGAGCAGAGGGCAGATGGCATTATGGTCATTAGACATAGAGCGTAGTAAATGGGAAGATCTTACCATTTGACATATCAATTTTTTTTAATTTTTTCATGAATCCATGTGGTTAAAATGGTTACTTAAATTAATTAGAAGATAATTAGGGGCTAATTATTCGTTAAAGATCTTTGAGTTCGTGCCCTATTTATACGAGTTCTCATCAGGTATGTTTTTCACTCTCATCTTTTATTACTACTGATGTGTTTTTTTTTTCTGTGTGTATTATTATTGTGAAGGAAAAAAGCACGAGCAAGGAAAGAAAGAGAGACGAAAGAAGAAGTGCCGATAGATGAGGATACAATGGGAGAGAGGGTTGAAGAGGCTCTGTAGAGACCGAAGAAAAAAAATAAGAGGTCTGAGAGAGAAAAAAAAAGTAAGAACCCCTACCCCACCCCATTCTCCTAACCATCTGTTTCTAAAAAAGAAAAGCCAGAAGAGGAAAAAGAAGATAAGGGGAATGAAGTTGAGACTGAGAGGGAATTGAGTGAAGAAGTTGAGCTTGATGAAAGATTTCGGAGGTTCATTAATGAAGAGACAAGACAAAAATATCAAGAAGTCCTGAAGCGAATGTTCTAATGGAGCGCGGCTTCGATGGTGGCAAAAAGCTCCCACATTTTCCTTGAGCGGACATCACTAATCACAGTTCGGAACGGTTGTGCACAAAACCGGAGCCCACTGTTGCTGAGCTAGTACGGGAGTTCTACGTAAACATTGATGAAAATGAAGGATTCTTGGTTATTGTTCATGGAGTTGCTCTCGACTGGAGCCTTGGAGTGATTAATTCTCTATTTAATTTGCAAGACTTCCCTCATGCTGTTTTCAACGAAATATTAGTTGTTTCCTCAAACGAGCAACTAAATGCCCAGTGGAGGTTGTCTAGGACGAGGGCAAGAGCATTCCAGTCAGCATACCTGAAGTGTGAGGCTAACACTTGGCTCGACTTTATCAAGGAGAGATTATTACCTACAACGTACGACTTCACTATCCCCCGTGATCGAGTGCACTTGAAGGTTCAGAGTCCTAGAGAGTTCTAGTGATATAAAGTTGTTTGACAAGGGGATTATTGACACTGCCAATCTGGCTTAGACTTCAGAGAGGTGAGTCATGCTAGGGTGGTTTGCTGTGAGGTGTCCATAGAGTGTTGGAGCAACCTAAGAGGATGTTCAATAGGCCAATATTCACTGAGAGACAACTTCAAACCTACTAGAGCTATGATCTTAGAAGGGACACCATGCTAAAGAGGGCTATGCAAGCGAGTTTTTCTAAGCCATATCAAGCCTTCCTAATTTTCAATGATGATCTTATGAACCTATGCATTCCACCCCCACCCATCATTTGAGAGGAAGAAGAAAACTCAGAGCCTGAACATAGAGAAGAATAAAAGGGAAGTTTCAATTTTTGCGAGCAAATATTTTGATGGATGATTTTGTTTGCTCGTCTTGCTTGTGTTTTGTTCTTTTTTCTGCTTATGTTATGTTCTGCTTCTTTGTTTTTATCTGCTGCTTTAAAATCTATCTCTATTATGATTATGTTAATCTGTGATCTTGATCTTTAATAAAATCAAATATTGTTTTGTTTGGCACATCTGAGTATCTAACTTATTTTTCTTTTGATTTTTGGAAGCTTGGACTAGTTAGCTTAGTTAGATCAAGGTATTCTGATCTTATGAACCTAGTCATGACTGCAGCAAAAGTTCTGAGGTAGCATTGTCTTATTTGATCCACCTTAAGCTTAGTCTTAGTCTCGCGCTTAGTTAAAATTCAGAGAAAAAATTAAGTTTGGGGGAGTTGGTTATGTGTTAATAATTCATTGGGGACAATGAATAATTTAAGTTTGGGGGACTTAGAGGCACTCCTCTGGTTTGCACCGAGCATTCCTCTGGTTTGCACCGAGCATTCCTCTGGTTTGCACCGAGCATTCCTCTCCTTCATAATTTTTCTAAGTTGTTGAGTAACCAGAGACATTTGTGACACCCACAGTTTGTCTTTACGTCAAAAGATGGCCTAGGGAAATGTTGAGAAAAGATGCTGGAAAAAAAAGAAAAAAAAATGTGTTCAAAAGAAAAGAATTTTGCTGAAAAGATTGAAAAAGAAAAACTTTTGAAGGATGAATGATGGTCTAGCAGTTTTCTATCTCCCAGGGCTTAGGTGAGCTTCATCATAACATGTTGCCATTCTGAGAAGCAAGAGACAAATAACTAAGGATTTTTGGTGCTGAACAATGAGTGTTTAGCCTAATTAGTTATAAGCATGAGGGCAAGGGTATACTGCATCATAAAATGGGTCATCCCATGCATAAGAGTTTATGACTAAAAGACAGCTCTAAGTCTGAAAAACAAAAGAAAAATCCCCTTAAATTTATGATAAAATCTTTTAATGTTGCTAAGTTGTGGTAGTTCTTGGGATTGAGGTAAGATGGTGATTATTTGTTCAGTGCTGAAAGAACTATTTTGCTGCAGCAATGCGTGGTTTTGCAGGATGCTCAGGTAAAAGAAGAAGGTAGTGTTAGATTATTCGAATCTGATCAAGTCGTGCTATGTCCATTGTGCTGAAATTTTTAAGAATGTTAGTTGATATTACTCGGGACGAGTAATAGTTCAAGTTTGGGGGTGTGATAACTCTCTAAAAGGGAGTTATTTATAGTTCATTATCTATTGATTTATATCTTAATTGTATCATTTGGATGTGTTATTAGATGGATTTATTGTGTTTTAGCCTAATTATAAGAATTGATGCTTTGGAGTTTCTTTTGCAGAAAAATGAATGTTGACAAGATTGAGAGAGCAAAGTCTGATGCTCCAGCAAAATATTAGCAACATGGGCCAAGTGAGCTACATGTGATTCATTAAATGAGGTGGCGTGTTAAGCATAGATCTCGGACTAATCCAGCTGGGAAGTCACTCCACGTGTCTAAATTAACCTAATTAGGTTAAACCTCATCTTATAAAAGGAGGAGCCGTCAGAGATAAATTCATTCACGACTTGGAGACCGAATCAATTGGCAAGAGGCCGAATTGACGGCAGAATGGAGATCTAAGAAGACCATGCGCAATTCCTTTCAAGAAGACGAAGTCCTTCCATGTTCTTGGTGGTTTGGAGCAGCTGTTTCACCCCCAATTGCTAAAAGGATTAGTATTTCTTGTGTATTTTGCATTATGGATGTTCTTATTGAGATTGTAACGTGTTTTATGTTTTCAATCATGAACTAATTTCTTTGTAGGCATGGGTTAAGAATTATGTGATTGTTATCTTTATAAAATCTGGAAATTCTATTTGATTATGTCATCTTGAGTTATTGTTGTTCTTCAATTTCATTATGTGCCCGCCTAGCTAGCCGGTATGTATAGCTTTTCATAGTTTCAGGGATGATTTAGGAGTTGTGTGACGATAATTCACGTTAGACCATTATGAGTTGGTGGACGCCAGGAGTTGAACTAGGGATAGTCAATTGCCTAATGCTTGATTGGTAGAGCTTCATTGGAGTTGAAACATATTCCCAAAAATCCGGGGTTTCAGGAGGATCCTGCTGATAATACTGCATGAGATTGACTGATCAAAAGAATTGTTGGATCATCTTTATAAACAAGTACAGAAGTTTTAACCTGTGTCTGTTTCCATTCTGTTTTCTCTAGTCGTAATCATTTACTGCTTTCGTATTTTTTTTGTTTCAGCATTTTAAAAACCCAATCAATTTAACCAACCTTTTGAAATCACTAAAAAGGAAAATTAAATCAATAGAGGTAGGCAATTCAAGACCCTGTGGATACGATAAATACTTATCACTTGCTGCTAGATTGTGTATACTTGCACAGTATTTTGAAGTAAATTCTATCTATATTTTTAACCACTTCAGAATTGCAACAACCACCTCTACCTTTTCCACAAAGGCAGAAGCCTAAGAACTAGGATGGTCAATTTAAGAAGTTTTTTGAGATTCTTAAGCAATTGCATATAAATATTCCTTTAGTAGAAGCTATAGAGCAAATGCCAAATTATGCTAAATTTCTTAAAGATATCTTGACTAAAAAAAAGTGGTTAGGAGAATTTGAAACTGTATCTCTTACTGAGGAATGTAGTGCTATTCTTAAGAATGGGCTACCAACCAAGGAAAAGGATCCAAGGTCATTTACCATTCCTGTTTCTATAGGTGGAAAAGAGTTGGGTAGAGCACTTTGTGATTTAGGCTCGAGCATTAACCTTATGCCTCTTTTGGTCTATCGAAAGCTAGGTATTGGTGAAGCTAGGCCTACCACAGTCACACTCCAATTAGCTGATTGGTCTATCACATATCCAGAGGGTAAAATTGAGGATGTCTTAGTGAAAGTAGATAAATTTATATTTCCTGTTGATTTTATTATCTTAGATTATGAGGCAGATAAAGATGTCCCAATTATTCTTGGTCGTCCATTTTTGGCTACTGGTAGGGCATTGGTAGATGTTCAGAAAGGGGAATTAACAATGAGGGTTTATAATGAGGAAGTGAAATTTAATGTTTTTAAGGCCATGAAGTATCCAGATGAAGTGGAAGATTGTTCTTTCATTCATACTCTGGAGAACACAATTGTTGAGACAACAATTAAGGATTTGACAAATCAACATTTGGAAGATTATGGAGAAGTTAGTATGGAGGATTTAGAAGTTTCTACTTTAGAAAGAAAAAATGAAAAAGAAGTTTCTAGGTGTGAGGATGTTTTTGAGTCTTTAGATTTGGATGAAAGGAAGGCTCCTCCTATTAAGCCATCCCTAATTGAGGCACCTACTTTAGATTTGAAGCCTTTACCGGATCATCTAAAGTATGTGTATCTTGGGGAGGGTGAGACGTTGCCCATTATTATTGCATCAAATTTAATGCCGGAGGATGAAGAGGCCTTAGTAATGTAACGCCTCGCATTTCGGATTTGCTGAGCGTTTTATTCTAACTTGGAAAATTAGAATTTTAACTTAGCATTGAGTCGTTAAGTTAAATTTCTTTAATTTAGGAAAAAAGGATTTTCAAATTAAATCTTTAATTTCCTAAAGTTTGGAGGTTTAAAATTTGATATTTATTTTAAATGTCAAAAGACCCAAATCCCAAATCAATTGGGTTATTTTCTTTCCCAAGTCTTTTAAGAGTTAAGTTTGGAAATTTTAATTAGAATCCTAATTAAGGTTTAACTCTTATTTAAATGGGTTTTTCTTTTCTTAAGTTGTATTTTTTTAAAAAAGAAAAGAAATAAGGAAAGAAAGAAATAGAAGAAGAAAACCCTAAAACCCCTCTTTCCTTCTCTCTCTCCCTCTCTTGTTCGTGCAAGGTGCCGCCAGCCCCCCCTTGCGGTTTCTTTTTCAGCCGACCAGCACCCACATAGATTCCCTCTTTACCTCCTTCGATCTTCCCTCACCGATGACACCCTGTCCCTCTCTCTCTCTCTGTTTCGCGTGAGAAGCCACCGCCCCTGTTCCTCCTTCCCCGTCGCACCGCCGTCGGGTTTTGCCAGAAGCAAGACTCGCGTTGCAATCAAGTCATTCCCTCTCTCGCGCGCGCAGCAAACCTAGGTGTTGTCTCCTTCGCTCATCTCGTGTCGTTCACTCGAGCAGCAAGGTCGTGCGCTTTCTTCCCTTGCGTGCGTCTCCCTCTCTTGTGTGTTCGTCAACCAACCACTAGCGAACCCACGACTTGGGTGTTTCTCTTTGTGTTTTTCGACCAGAACATGAGTAAGAGGTCGAATCTTCCTTGTTCCCGCGTTTTGGGCTCGTTCAGGATGGTTTAAGGTCCGTTCCGGCGTGTTCGGGCCCTCTTGGTAAGTTTTCAACGTTACCCATGCTTTGTTAAATTCAAATTCAGCTTACCCATGCTTATTCGAGCTTGGATTTTGATTACCCATTCGTTATCGACTTCGAAATTGCAGGATTAGGTGTATTCGGTTGCTGTTCAGCGAGCGTTTGATCTCAAAGATCGTGTTCAGTGAATACCCACAACTCGAAAGGCCCTGAACTTGGTTACCCATAACCCAGTGACTTGGAACCTTGGTTGTTGGGTCATTTCGAGCACAAACCAGCTTGTATTCGAGGCTGTTTGAGTGCTAATCGGTAAATTCCAGCACCCTCTTCCTTCCTTTATTAAGTCTTTTTTAGAAGTCGGTTCCTAACTCTTAGTAGGTTGTTGCTTGTAGTTTGGCTCTTTTAGGCTCTTCCGGTTGAGAATCAAGTGGTTTTGGTAAGAAATCCTTTCCTTGAAGCATTCTCTAGATTTTAATTAGATTCTTAGGCTTGAATTTGACTCGTAGCATTTATCTTGTTGTGTTTTGAGCTCCGTTGGTCTGTTTAGGATTGCTTAGGAGCGCTTTATAGGTAAGTACTTCTTATCTATTGAGTCTGTTTGATTGCATGATGCACGCTGTTTGTTTACTTGCTTTATAACTGTTCTCTTGTTTCTTGCTTCTCTGAATATGTATATGTATATATGTGAAAACTCTGAATAGCGTGGACTGTTGTTGTGATGTTTGGTTGTAAAGCATGCTAGTTTTGCTGTGAGCTAATGAGGTATGCGTGAGGTGAGAACACGTTGTTGTATATATGTGCTTGGTGGACATAGTACTTGAGTCTAGAAGCATATTGCAGGGCATATGCATTCTAGATAAGTGTGAGAAAAGAGGTCAGGAACCTAAAATGTGAAAAAGGGCAAGATGGGTGAATGTCAGTGCACCTCAGGTACAAATGGTCGAGGGGTGACATGTCACCATGGGTTTAAAAAGGACTAGCATTGTGATTGAGATATCAGGGCCTCGAGTATAAATGGTTAAGGGCTAATATTGTTTCGAGGAAAGAAAAGTGATTATCAGGGCCTCGGGTATAAATGGTCGGGGACTGATATATCACTATTGGATGTCGATGCCTCGGGTATAAATGGTCGAGGGTCGATATGCCAATGTTAGATAAAGAGGAGCATCGAGGCCTTGGGTATAAATTGTCAAGGGTCGGTGTGATGAGTCTTGAGGCAAGTATTGATGGCTTGGGTATAAATGGTCAAGGATCAATACGTTGCTTAGTCATCGAGGCCTTGGGTGTAAATGGTCAATGGTCGATGCACAGTTCGAGGCCTTGGGTATAAATGGTCAAGGGTCGAACACCGAGCTTCGTAGAGAAGTGTCGAGGCCCTGGGTATAAATCGTCAGGGGTCGGTGCAACTCGAAGGGTCAGTCTTGGAGAGTTTTGCAGAGCGTGACACGGAAATCACGTGTGGAGAGCCAAGTGAGGGCTAAATAAGTTTGTTGAGTAAGCTCGTGGAGCATGAGTGGTTAATGAGTTGCATAGAGAGATGCATGAGGTTTGACTTAGGAGAGTCATTCATTTTACTCGATTTTGAGCATGCTGATGTGTTTACGGCTTTAAGTAGCATGTTGTTTGCGTGTTTGTTGGTTGATGGCTTCTCAGGTAGGGGCTGCTTACCAGTACCATGGTTGTACTGACCCCCTCCCCTTTCTCCCCCCAACATTTTAGATTGTGCAGGTTTTGAGGACTACCTTGACCATGGTGATGCAGAGGAGGCGCATGAGGAAGGACCATGGCTAGTTTGCGTTGTTTTCCCTTTTCATTTTCCTTGGATAGGGTAGTTGTGGTTTATTATTGTTGGACAGCTGTTTGTCCTATTTAGTCTAGTTGTGAATTTATTCTGGTTGAATAGGCTTGTCGTGTTAGTTTTGTTAGTCTTACTCCTTGCTTAAGTTGTAATTAGTTGTGCCTAGTTGAGTTATATTTTGGAAGTTGAGATTTCAGTTGTAAGTCTTCTGTTAAATCGATTAATTATATCGCGAGACCTGACTCGCTTGTTTCTGTGGAGTTCTATTGTGTTGTAGTAAGGCAGGTGGTTTAGAATTGTTATAGAAGTGTTATTTTCGTTATGGCAGATGTTTGAAAAATTTTGGGTTAGTCCGATGTATGCCGTTATGCTGCCAAAATTTTCGGAGCTTTCGGTTAGTTTTAGTAACATCGTTAGGTTAAAAGGTTATAAAAACCTTGGGCGTTACAAGTAAAATTGCTGCAACAATATCGTAAAGCAATAGGTTGGACATTGGCTGACATTCAGGGAATTAGCCCATCTTTCTGTATTCATAAAATCACTCTAGAGGAGGGATCCTTTAGGAGTATTGAGCAACAGAGAAGGCTTAACCCTGCAATGAAAGAAGTTGTTAAGAAGGAGGTGATTAAATGGTTAGATGCTGGGATTATTTATCTAATTGCAGATAGCAATTGGGTAAGCCCTGTCCAATGACTTGATCCCCACCAGGACAGTAACTGGCTGGAGGGGTTGTTTGATTACAGGAGGCTTAACAAAGCCACCCGTAAGGACCATTTCCCTCTACCATTTATTGACCAGATGTTGGATAGGTTGACTGGTCAGGCTTACTACTGTTTCTTATATGGTTATTCTGGGTATAACCAGATTACCATTGCTTCTGAGGATCAGGAAAAAACAACTTTCACCTGTCCGTATGGGACATTTGTTTTCAGGCGAATGCCTTTCGACCTTTGCAATGCTCCAGCAACATTTCTGCGGTGTATGTTAGCAATATTTTCTGATATGATTGAGTCCACTGTTGAGGTATTCATGGACGATTTTTCAGTCTTTGGAGGGTCTTTTCAGCATTGTTTGGACAATTTAGGTAAGGTGCTAAAGAGATGTGAGGATACCCATCTAGTTCTTAATTGGGAGAAGTGCCACTTCATGGTGAAGGAGGGCATAGTGTTAGGTCATAAAATTTCAAAGAGAGGTCTAGAAGTTGATCGAGCAAAAATAGAGGTTATTGAGAAATTAGAACCACCAAATTCGGTCAAAGAGGTTCGGAGCATTTTAGGTCATGCTGGATTTTATAGAAGGTTCATAAAGAATTTTTCCAAAATTAGTAAACCTCTTTGTAAATTGTTGTGTGCTGATAGTGTTTTTGACTTTGATGCAGACTGTAGGAAGGCTTTTGAGATTTTAAAGGCTGCTTTAATCTCAGCGCCCATTCTTTGTGCATGCAACTGGAGTTTACCATTCGAGGTGATGTGCGATGCCAGCGATGTGGTAGTAGGTGCAATGCTGGGGCAAAAGAAGGGCAAAGTTATTCATCCTATTTATTATGCAAGCAGGGTTTTGAATGAGGCACAAATCAACTATACAACTACTGAAAAGGAGTTGTTTGCGATTGTATTTGCCTTTGAGAAATTCCGCCCATATTTAGTTGGTTCCAAAGTCACGATTGTCACAGATCATGCAACAATAAGGTGTTTAATGTCTAAGAAGATGCGAAGCCTAGATTAATTCGTTGGGTTTTGTTATTGTAGGAATTCGACTTAGAGATAAAGGACAAGAAGGGATAAGAAAATGTTATTGCAGATCATTTGTCTCGTCTTGATCCATCATCATCTTTGCTTGAGCAACCTATCATTTTCGATTCATTTCCAAATGAGCAGCTTTTCGCTGTTGAGGTAAATGTAGTGAATAATACTCCTTGGTATGCTGATATAGCCAATTTCATGGTAAAAGGAGTCACTCCTATTGATATGGATTGGAGGCAGGTACAAAGGTTTAAGCATGATTCAAACTTCTTTTATTGGGATGAGCCATTTATGTATAAAGAATGTTCTGATGGTATTATTCGAAGATGTGTTTCAGGTGATGAAGCAAAGGTAATCCTTGAGCAATGTCACTCTTCCCCGTATGGAGGTCATTTCAGCGGTCAAAGGACAACTATGAGGATTTTGCAATGTGGATTCTTCTGGCCTTCTTTATTGAAGGATGCCCATTGGCTCTACAAGCAATGTGATGCTTGCTAAAGGAGAGGAAATTTAGGGCCCGTTTGGTAATGTTCTCGTTTTTTTGTTTCTGTTTCTTCATTTTTAATGAAGAAAAATAGAATTTCATGACCCTAACACCAATACATTCAATAATAATAAACCTATATTCTTATTTATGTTTTGGAAAATTGGAAACGGGAACAAAAAAGGAGAAACTAGTTTTAGTTGTTCCCAAAAGTTCTATACAAATTTTGGGAGTGCTTCTAAAAAAATGAGAGACAAGAAACATACATAGTTATTAAATGTTTAGATTTCTTAATAAAATTAGAAACAAGAAATCAGAAACGAGAACGTTACCAAACGGGCCCTTAGGACCTAGAGATGAAATGCCTCTTACATATGTTTTAGAATTAGAATTATTCGATGTATGGGGTATTGATTTTATGGGGCCATTTCCCTCTTCTAATGGTAATGTGTTTATTTTGTTGCCAGTTGACTACGTTTCCAAGTGGGTGTAGGCCATTGCATGCCATCAGAATGATGCTAAGACGGTGTCAAGGTTTCTTCAATCGCACATTTTTGCGCGGTTTGGGACACCTAGAGCTCTTTTGAGCGATGAGGGCACACACTTTGTGAATAATGTGTTAGCTAAGCTTTTGGCTAAGTATGAAGTTAAGCATAGGATAGCTACCTCTTATCACCCGCAAGCAAATGGTCAAGCTTAAATTAGTAATAGGGAAATTAAATCTATTTTAGAGAAAGTAGTCCATCCATCTAGGAAAGATTGGTCTTTTCGGTTAGATGGGGCTCTTTGGGCTTATAGGACAACCTATAAGACTCCTCTAGGTATGTCTCGCTATAGGACAACCGTTGGAGCTTGAGCATAAAACATTTTGTGTTCTAAAGAAATTGTATTTTGATTTGAGTTGTGCAGGTGCAATAAGAATGCTGCAGCTTAATGAGTTAGAGGAATTTCGCCAGTTTTCTTATGAAAATGCGAAAAATGTATAAAGAGAAGACAAAGCGATGGCATGATAAGAAGATAAAACCGAAATAATTTGTTAAGGGTCAGAGAGTCTTACTGTACAACTCTAGATTAAAATTGTTTCCAGGAAATTTAAAATCTAAATGGTCTGGACTGTTTGTTGTGATTGAAGTTTTTCCTCGTGGAGCAATAACTTTGAGAGATGAAAAAAAGGGCGAGTGTTCAAGGTTAATGGACAGCGAGTGAAGCATTATTGGGGTGAGGAATTTCATTCGAAATATCCTTCCCTAAAATTGGCTGAAGAATGAGTGATCAAGGGTTTTGCGGGAGCATTTCATATTGCAATATTTTTAGGTCCCAGTGATTGTTGCAATTTTATTTTATTTCGTTGATCTGATTTTGTTTTTATTTGAATTATTTTGAATTAGATTTTGTTTGTTTTGATCTTATCTGATTTATTTTTAATTTTCGTTGGATTTTATTTTCAGCTTATTTATTTTGAATTTTGCCGATTTAATTTTTAATTTAATCGGATTATTTTGTTTTAGTTGTATCTTTGTTATTTTAATTTTTGTATAGATCAGGTTTATAATAATATATTTTCTAATTTATTCAGCGAAAATTATATTTGATTTGATTTTTGTCGGTTTGAATTTAATTTGAATTTTTCCGGATAGAAGATTCTTCTAGAAGAAAATCTTTGCTGACCAGTTTGTTTTCACAATCTTTTGGTTAGGATCAAATATTCCGTTAGATTGTAATGGGGATTGGTTGAGAATTGAATATTTTTACCGTTTGGAATTTAATTTTCTGTGGGCAGGTAAAACGCGTGGAGCATCTGACGCTTCCATGTGTCGCGTAGTGGAGATCAACGGTCTAGCCGTTGGACAACACATCAGTCATTTCCTGAAGGGGCATATTTTTACCATTTATGGGGATTAGTTTTCCATGATTACATGCAAGATTAAACGGTAATTTTATTTAATAAGGGGCAGATCTTTTCGGTTAGGATTCTTAATGCTGGAGCCCCTATTTAAATCAAAGCCCTGGTACGTTTTCTTTTCACTTCATCTTCTTCTTGTATTAAGTTTTTTGCTTCCTATTTTCTCCCACTGTGAGTGAAAGAAACACTGTGAGCCTGAAATGGCAAAGACAAGAGGGAGAAGAGAAAGAGATGTTGAAGAGGAAGAGGTGTCTGTGACACCCGAAGCACCAAAGAATAAGGTGAAGAGAAGAAGAACACCCGAAGAGAGAGAGGCCAAAAGATTAAGAAGGCAACAACAAGCCCAAGTAACAGAGGTTGTGAGAAAAGTGATTGAGGATATTGCTGAAGAAGTGGCTGGGGAAGAGCAGCCAATCGGACCTGAAGAAGGGAAAAATTCAGAGCAAGGCGATCAACCTGTTGAGGTTCAGCAGGAATATCAAGATAAGCGAGTAGAGGATGTGCAAGAGCAGGGGAATGGTCAAGAAACCAAAGAACAGCAGGTTCAGGGATTGGTTGTGTCGGAGTCGCCGCGTCGTCCCCATCGCAAGCAAAAGGCGGGACGAATCAAGGTGGTTAGGACAGACACTCCATCTCCGTCAACAACGGAATCTGAGAAGGAGAATATAGAAAAAGAGGATCAAGAGAAAAAGGAAACTGAAAAGAAAACTGAAGAGGAAGCCCTGATAAAGCAACAAGAAGACAAGGGCAAGGGAGTTGCTGAAGCAACAGTCGAAGCAGAGGAGGCTGAGACTGAAGAACCAAGATTTCCGTATTAGCGCTTCTTCAACAACCTTGCCAGAGGAAAATACCTGGAAATGTTGAAGCGGGACTTCCTATTTGAGAGAGGGTTTGGAGAAGATCTACCACATTTTCTTAGAGTACTTGGGATCACGAACCATGGATGAGAGCAATTCTATGCGAAGCCAGAGTCAGTAAACTCGAATGTAGTTCGCGAGTTCTACGCGAACATTGATGAAGAAGAAGGCTTCCAGGCGATTGTCTGTGGGGTAGCAGTAGACTGGAGCCCAGGTGCGATAAACTCTCTATTCAATCTCCAGGATTTTCCACATGCCAGATACAATGAGATGGTGGTAGCAGCATCTAATGATCAGTTAAATGTGGCCGTGAGAGAAGTTGGGATTGAGGGGGCTCAGTGGAGGTTGTCAAAGACAGAAAAACGCACGTTTCAGGCCGCATATTTGAAGAGTGAAGCAAACACCTGGTTGGGCTTCGTCAAACAGCGTCTTCTGCCGACAACCCATGATTCTACAGTCTCCCGTGACAGAGTGCTTCTGGTTTTCACAATTCTGAGGTCCTTGAGTATTGACGTTCGTAAGGTAATCTCCAGTGAAATCCACAACTGCTGGCGCAAAAAGGTGGGCAAATTGTTCTTTCCAAATATGATCATGATGGTGTGCAATAGGGCAGAGGTGCCCACAACTCCAGAGGATGTGATTCTGATTGACAAGGGGATTATTGACACGCCCAACCTATCAAGGCTTCAACGGACTCAAGAAGCTCGGCAAGGGGGGTTAGTGTGTGGCATCCACCAAACCCTAGAACAACTCCAACTTTTAGCCAGTAGGCAGGAGTTTGATGAGAGGCAAGCTCAAACCTACTGGACTTATGTTAAGAGAAGGGATGCCACGTTAAGGAAACCACTGCAATCAAACTTTTCAAAGTCGTATGCTGCCTTCCCAGTTTTCCCCGATGACTTGCTAAACCCCTCGATCCCACCGCCACCAGTCGAGAGAGAAGAAGAAGAAGAAGATGATCAGGGTCAGGAAGATTGAAGAAGGAAAAGATGATGGGCGAGCATTAATTTTGTTCGAATATTTTTGTTGCTCGCGTATTCCTGACCCCAGTTTCTTTTGATATTTCTACTTTTTGTTTTTATTTTCTGTTTTTCTGGGCCACAAAAATTATTCTGTTTATTGTAAATCTTTTCTGTTTTTAATGAAAATTTGAAGTTTTTCTGTTCTATGGCACTGAGCATTCCTAACTTAACCTTTTCTTCTGAATTTTTGAAGCTTGGACTAGTTAGCTTAATTAGATCAAGGTGTTCTGATCTCCAGAAACCTTTTGCTTGAGCATTTCTTCTAGCCTCGTCATCGCTGCGGCAAGAAGATTCTGAGGTAGCATTGTCTTATTTGATCTACCTTAAGCTTAATCTTAGTCCCACACTTAGTTTAAAATTCAGATAGAAAAAGAATTGAGTTTGGGGGTATAATTATATGTTGCTAATTCATTGGGGACAATGAATAATTTAAGTTTGGGGGACTTTTAGCTACTCTGCTTGTTTTGCCCGAGCATTCCTCTCCTTCATAATAATTTTTCCAGGTTGTTGAGTAACCAGGGACATTTGTGACACCCACAGTTTGTCTTAGTGTCAAAAGATGCCTAGGAGAATATATATATACAAAAATATAATATATTTGTTGAAAAAAAATTATTGTGAAAATTCATAAAGCAAAACTTTTGAAGGATGAATGATAGTCTAGTAGTTTTCTGTCTCCCAAGGCTTAGGTAAGCTTCATCATAAAATGTCGCCATTCTTAGAAGCAAGGGATAGATAACTAAAGATTTTGGACTTAGCAATGAGTATTTAGGCTAGTTGGTGATAAGCTTGAGGCAAGGGTATACTGCATCACAAAATGGGTCATCTCATGCTTAAGAGCTTATGATTGTAGGGTTGCTTTAAGTCTGAAGAACAAAAGAATAAATTCCCTAAAATGTGTGTTAAAAATGTTTGATAATATAGTTAAGCTGTGGTAAGTTCTTAGGATTGAGTTAATGGTGGTGATTATTTGGTCAATGCTGAAAGAATTATTTTGCTGCAGCAGTGTTTGGTTTTTCAGGACGCCCAGGTAAAGGTTGAAGGTAGTGTTGGATTATCTGTTTTGATTGAGCTGTGCTATGACTAATGTTTTGAATTTTCAAGGGAAGGTGAGTTAGTATTGCTCAGGATGCGCAATAGTTCAAGTTTGGGGGTATGATAACTCTCCAAAAGGGAGTTATTTAGGCCTTATTTCTATAGTGATTTGTGTGTTCCTAGTGCCAAATAGGTGTGCTTTTAGTTAAATATTATATGTTTTACCCTATTTTAGAAGAATGGATGCTTTGGAAGATATTTTGCAGAGAAAATAATGTTGAGCGACTTGAGGGAGTAAATTCCATGATTCAGCAAAGCTAGGAGGAAAACTGGCCACGTGAGCTGCACCTGATTCATTAATGAGGTGGCATTTTCTGAATTAATCTCGGATCTAGGAAGCTTGGAGAGCCCTCCACGTGTAATCTTTGACCTAATTAGGGTTGACTCCACTCTATAAAAGGAAGTAGCCGTCTCAAGTCAAATCATTCGAGGAGGAAAGTCCATTCTTTCCATTCTTGGAGCCGAATAAAGGAGGAACAATTGGAGACTCAAGAAGACCATCATCTACGGATTTCTTCAAGGGAATTAATCTTTTTTGTAAAAGTCTTGTAGTTATGGATGCACGTACTCAGATTGTAACGTGTGTTGCTTTTTATTCCATCAACTAACTTTACTTAGGTGTTGGTTAGGATCTATGTAATTGTCGTACTTCACACTTTAGCAATTAATATTGATTTGAGCATCTTGATTACTTGTTGTTATTATTCTTATTTTGTGCTCGCCTGACCAGCCGGTATGAATACCATCTCTTAGTTTCAGGGATGATTTGAGAGGTGTGTGGCTCGTAATCACACTAGACCATTATGTGTTGGTGGACACCAGTGACTGAGCGTCATTGAAGTTGAAACACATTCCAAAAAATCCAGAGTTCCGGGAGGATTCTGCTGATAAGACTGCAAGAGAATGCCTTATCAATATTATTGCTAGAGCATCTTTTTAAACAACTACGAAAATTTTAACCCACGCCTATTTCCAATTTGTCTACTTTATCCGTTTACATTTTGTTCTGTTACTTCTTTTGCTTCAGCATTATTTCAAAAGCCAATCATTTTAACAACCTTGAAACTACTAAAAAGTTAAACAAGATAGGTGGAGTGAAAGCTATTCAAAACCTCGTGGATACGATAAATTACTAGTGCGTCGTTAACTGAATTAATAGATGTGAGATAATAAAAATAACTCAGCTAACCCTAGTGCAAGTATACACTGTTGCACGTAGTAATAAAAAAACCTTAGAAGTATTCCAAGGGTATCGATCCCACGAGGACTAAACTGGAAATTCAGATTTGAATAAGAAACTGCTCAACTTGATTGCTTAAGAATAGGTAACCAAAGAAAACAAGATGGATGATTGGTTTTTAGAAAAGATAAATAAAATAAACAAATAAATAAAAGAATAACAATAATAAACAAACGAGGTATTCAACATGGATTCATCCCAAAGGCAATAACCAAAATCATGAAGTATTTAACTTAAGCCTATTCAATGCATTGGGTCAGATTTAACTTATATTTGGCCTTGCTCCCAAGAACCGTTAGAAGGCTAAGCGAGTACCGTTATGCACATTTCTGTGACTCGACTCCGACATAGATAATTCACGAATGCAACCTATAACCCTATAGTCGATATAGGGTGCCTTAGGCAGTTTGCCCTATACTGCCGAACAATCTCTTTCGAGCTTTTTCTCCTATATCACCTTTATGAGAACCGATATCGTTTGTCCCTTTCGAGATCAAACTCACATAGCATGCAAAGTCTAAGTGATCAAGTTAAACTTAGCAAGATTAGAGTGATAATCAATAAAGAATGACATGCATTGAACAGAAACTTAAGCAAATAAAACACTTTCAAGCTATTGAACCATAAGGGAATTCACCATATTGAACCCCTCAACGGAATTTAGCTACTCATGGTGGGATAAAGTGCAAATAAATACATTTTCATTGAAATAAGAATGTAAAGAATGCAGAATAATGAAAAGGATCAAAAGCTGGAAATAAAGGAGATAGCTAAATATTATGGGTTTTTCTATGTACTCAATCCTTCTAGAGTTCGCTAAGACACTCCACTCTCTCGCTTTTACAAGTGGGAATGGGTGAAAATCCCTACAAACCCTAAGGTTTGATGTCTAACTAAGGTTAGAATTCAGTCATTTAAGAAGGACCTCGGGCATCCCTACTCATAGGCGTCAACTAGGGTTCTGTCACCACCCTCTTCTTCCAAATGAGTTCTACTTGAATTTGACTTCGAATCTCGAGCTTTTATAGTGTGGGAAATGGTTGAGGAGCTGCGAAATAGGTGCTGGAAGGTTGCCCAGTCGGTTTCGGGGTCAAAACAGCTAGTTAGGTGCGAAGAAGACTCGTCACCAACGACCCGTGGACGACTCGGAATTGTCTCAGTTTTTCCAGAAATGCGGTCGCATTTCTGGGAGATTCCAGCTTTTCCTCTGTTTTTCCTGCACATCAATAACTTAGTTAAATTCTCTTAAAATCAAGTCTTTTTAAGCACAAATGAGCATAATTTTACAAAAGTGAATCTCAACACCCTAACTTAACAACTTTAACATATTTTGAGCTCGGGAATAGTAAAATTGACCTAAACATGTAATATTTGACCAATAAATGAGCTAATATAAGGGCAAAATAGGTATATTTTTTACCCTTATCAATTACTTATCACTTGTTGCAGACTATGTGCACTTACATAGTATTCTAGAGATAATTTTTATCATATTTTTAACCCACTCTAGAAGGCAATACTAACCCAATTGCAAGAACCTAAAAGAAGAAGATTGATGAGAAAGATAAGATGAAAGATGAGGAGAATGAAAAGGAAGTCCCGTGCAATCATCACGATAGAGGGTCCCACATTAGCCCGTCCAGGAGGAGGGGCGAATGTCTGACTTTTGACTACAGGGAGTTACATTTTCCCCATCGTTTTAAGAATGTAAAATTAGATGAGCAATTTACCAAGTTCTTAGAAATGTTTAGGAAATTAACTGTGAATATTCCTCTGGTAGATGCTCTATCTAATATGCCTAATTATGGGAAATTCATGAAAGAAATGTTTGCTAGGAGGAAGAGTTTAAAGAAAAAAGAAGTTTTGAGATTGTCTGAAAACAGTAGCATGATAGTTCTAGGAAAAATGCCTCTTAAAAAGAAAGGGCATTGTGTGATTTAGGTGCTAGTATCAATCTAATGCCTTATTCCCTTTTCAGGAAAATCGGACTTGCAGGATTCAAGGAAAGTAACATCACCCTCAAGTTGGCGGATCGATCCATAACCCAACCCATGGGAATTGTGGAGGATGTGTTGGCCAAGGTGAACAAGTTCATTTTTCCTGTGGACTTCGTGGTGCTGGATATGTAGGAAGATAAGGATGTACCCATCATCCTTGGAAGACCTTTCTTGGCCACAGGTAAGGCCGAGATCAGTGTACACACGGGTAAGCTAACTCTGAATGTTGATGATGAGAAAGTAGTATTTAGCATTTTTGGCCAGGATGAATCTGTCTGTAGCATTCATACATGTTTTTCTGTTGGCCTTGAATTTTTGCCTGATGAGAAGGATGAGGAGTTAGACTTAGCTTTAGAACTAGAAGGTCTACCTGATGATGATGATTTTGATCCTGATGAATTTTTTGATGATATTATGTTTGATAATGAAGAAATGATGGAAAATTTTGAATTTCCTGTTCTGGACTTTAATGAATATGAATTAGATGATAGAGTCATACCATCTAGTACAGTTAGTGAGTCTCACATAAATGATCATGTACAGAACTTTAAGCCTGATGAGTGGATGGTCCTTTTAGAAAAACCATCCCAGGATTTGAGACTAGTAGATATTATGATGCTTGATGATTCTGTAAATAACTACTTCGAGAATAGGGATTTAGAAAAGAAGTTTGATCTGTTGGCTTATGTTATGGATTCATATCTTAATAATTTGCTTTCTGAGGATGGGCCAAGGTAGTATTTTTTCCATCCCCTTTTTGCTTTACGTGCGACAACGAAGGATTTCATTAGTGGCCCAAAGGAGGACAAAATTTTTAACTTCGAGCCTCCATGAGCGGACCGAGCCTCGTCTAGCTAGAGACGTTAAATAAGCGCTACTTGGGAGGCAACCCAAGGATTAAAATAGTTAGTTGTTTGATGGGTCGTCAGTATACTTAAAAGATTAATAAGAATTTGTCGTAGATGTTTATCAATCCAAGTATAAATTGAAAAAATCAAGTAGTGCCTGGTGAGTCCAAGGTCGAATCCACAGGGAAAGGTTGTTTGCAAATTTTTTTTAACAATATTTACTGATCTAAACTCGAAAACGTGTGATATTATATAAAAAAATAAACAAGAGATTTGGTATACTTGAAAAATAAACTTGTAGAAAACAAGACATGCGATAAGAGTGAAAAGGAAAAGTACTAAAGAGAAGAGAATCAAGGCTGTTGCGGTTGCAACCTCATGCGTTTATAAGAACCTTGTAGCTGATGACATGCAAAAATGTCATCATTTTCCCATTAATTTTAGCTAGTTTTATGCATGAATTGTGAGCTTTAATGTATTTTTATGTTGATTTTGTAGAAAACCGAGCTTGAGAAGAAAAACCAAGAATTTTACCAAATTTTGGGCATAAAAAGAAGTCTTTGGGCCATAAAAGAAGAAAAGAAAAGAAGACATTTGAAGTAGAGGCCTAAAAAGCCCAAAAGAAAGAAGAAAGGAGGCAAAAATCCGCAAAATCGGCTTTTAGAAGGCCTAGCGTCTCGACGCTAGGACTAGAGCGTCTCGACGCTAGGTGATCAGCGAGGAAAAATCCAGAATCGCGGTAGCGTCGCGACGCTGTCTGCGTAGCGTCGCGACGCTACGACAACTTCTGCCCCAAGACAACCTGACGTCACAGCGTCTCGACGCTGTGACGTAGCGTCTCGACGCTGGCGACTTGTTCAGCAAGAAATGTCCAGCCCTTGCTCCTATAAATAGCCCCCTCTCCCAAGGTTCAAATCATCCCATTTTTGGGGAGCTCTCCCCTAGCTCAATAGAGAGACAAAGAGAGAAGAGTTGTGAGGAAAAAGGAGGAATTGAGCGAGATTCCAAGGCTCGGATGCGAGATGATTGCAGCGGGAGCTTGGGATCAACTTATCGGTTATTTCTTCCTTACTTCTTTGTAATTTCTTATTTTAATTTGAGTTAGGCCCATGGATCAAGATCATTTTGGCAAAATTATTCCCAATTGTGAGTAGATCTTGAGACCTAGGGTCGTTACTCTAGCTAATTGGATATTGTAGCGCAATTACTTGGATTATGTAATGAATTTCTTCATATTTCATCTATGCAATTCATTCTTAATGCTTTTAATCTCTTGATCACGGATTAATTGATTTGTTGGTCTAAATTGATACTCGACAGAGAGAAATTAGATTAGATCCAAATTGCATGGCTAATAATTGCTTGGAACACGAGAGTGAAAGAGAATTGTTAGAAATTGATAATGAAGTTGCTTAATGCCATACTATGATTAACTAAGGAGATGGACACATAAATTAGTTATGTTAGTATGAGATGCGGAGGAACTTGAAAGAGAAATCCGCTTATAATCACTTCTAGATTTATGAAATTGAAGATTATTAGTTACATACATCCATGTGATGGAGCTACAAATCCAAGAAAGCTAGTTAACACCCTAGGTCGAGCCCCCTTTGATAGGAAAATTCCTTTTTACTTGCATGTTTCTTTTTGTTAGTTTTTTTTTTCATGTTCGCTTTACCAATTCAAGTTGAAATTCTAAATAAAATTAAAACATGATGGTTCTTGGTGCTTAATGGAAATAATTCAAATTCCCTGAGGATTCGATACTCGGAATACTTTCCGTTTTATATTACTTGCGGCCCGTGCACTTTGCGGTCAACAAGTTTTTGGCGCCGTTGCCGGGGAATTTGTAATTTTTCCGTTAACATTGAGAATTAAGTGTTTGATTTTAATTTAGAAATTTTATTTTTGCATTTTAAATTTTTAGTTTAAGAAGTTGTGGCAAAGTTTGAGGAGTTATAAGGTGGATAATCTGTTCTTTTGAGATTTAATCATGGCAGAAGACAAAGCAATCCAAGATTATTTCTTGCCTGAATTTCCATTAAACTATTCTGGAATAGCTTACGAGCCAGTCACTGTCGATAATTTTGAGCTCAAAGCTAGTCTCATTCAAATGGTGAGAGAGAACGCTTTCAAAGGCCATCCATCAGAAGATTCACACAATCACCTAAGATTATTTTTGGATATCTGTGGAACAGTAAAAATAGGAGGAGTTAGCTCTGACGCTATTCGTTTGCAATTGTTTCCATTTTCTTTACAAGATAGAGCTAGAGATTGGTTAGATTCGTTAACCTCAAATAGTGTCCTTGGATGGAATGATTTAGTCAAAGCCTTTCTTGCAAAATTTTTTCCATTAGAAAAAATTACCAAGCTTAGAGCTGAAATTGGAAAATTTCAACAATTAGAGGAAGAGCAATTATATGAAACTTGGGAAAGATATAAGGATTTGTTAAGGAAGTGCCCACAACATGGATACCCTGATTGGCTTCAAATTCAATTTTTTTACAGTGGGTTAAATAGGGATTCAAAGACAATTCTTGACACTGCGGCTGGAGGAAACTTTTTAGCCAAAACTGTCAAAGATGCACGAACCCTAGTAGAAGAGTTGGCCTTGACAAGTTACCAATGGCAACCAGAGTCCAAAATTAAGGAAAAACCATGCGGTATTGAAGAAGTGGGTACCTTAAGGTTGCAAGTCGAAGCTCTAACCAAGGCCCTAGCCAAGCTCACAGGATCAGAAATTCCAAGTTCGCCTAAAGCTGAAATAAAAGAGGAGCCTACGCCTGAGGAAATGAAAAACCCTTTAGAGGAAATGCTAGGAAGCTTCATAAATGAGACTAGGAATTTAAATGAAAATATTCAAAGAGCAGTCTCAATAATGCAAGCCAGAGTAGAAAAGCAAGATATTGTCATTAATAAGATGGAAGCAAAAATAGATCAAATGACAATATTCATGAAAGAAATCCAGCAAGGAAAGTTATCCAATGTCATCACCATGGACCCACAAGAACAATGCCCTGCCATATCTCTCAGAAGTGGGAAACAGTTAAAAGAAGTTGAAAGAAAAGAAGAAACAAAACCCAGCACTAAAAGGATATTGGATGAGGATGATGAAAGCAAACCAGAGGAAGAGACAGCACAGCCAGTGCCAGATAAGTCTTCTGATTCTATTCCTTTAGTTCTTAACCAAATTCCTTATCCTCAGAGATTTCAAAAGAAAAAGTTGGATGCTGAATTTTCAAAATTTCTTGATATTTTTAAGCAGCTCCACATTAACATACCTTTTGCTGATGCGTTGGAACAGATGCCACACTATGCCAAGTTTATGAAGGAAATATTATCAAAGAAAAGGAAGTTCGAGAACCATGAGACAGTAAATGTGACAGCCGAGTGTAGTGCCATAATCCAAAAGCATCTACCACCAAAATTGAAAGATCCAGGGAGTTTCACTCTTCCTTGTACTGTTGGTAGTTTGTTTATAAAAAAAGCTTTATGTGACTTAGGGGCAAGTATTAACCTAATGCCTTTCAGTGTTTACAGGAAACTCGGTTTGGGGGAACTAAAATCAACTACAATTGCTCTGCAATTGGCAGATCGTTCGATGACATACCCTAAAGGTGTGTTAGAGGATGTTCTGGTCAACGTTGAGAAATTCATATTCCCTGCAGACTTCGTAGTGTTAGACATGGAAGAAGACCCCGAAGTCCCCATCATTCTTGGGAGACCATTTTTGGCAACCGCTCGTGCTCTAATTGAGGTACAGAAAGGAACCCTGACTCTCAGAGTAGAAGACGACGAGGTAGTGTTCAACCTTTTTAATGCATTAAAACATCCAGAAGAGGTTAGTTCCTGCTTTTCGATTGATTCAGTTGACACTATTATCAATGCATGTGTAGAGTCAGAGTCTCCTGTTGATCATTATGAAATAAGCATGCCTGACGTGTTCGGAGATGAATTACTAGATGTTGATCAGGAAAATGCCTTAATTGATAGATCTTTAGGAAGGGAATAAACTTTATCATTAGATATCTGTGCTCAAGTTGATGTCCCTTCCCCTGAATTAAAACAATTGCCTGCCCACCTACGTTATGCTTTCTTAGGAGACTCTTCTACTTTTCCCGTTATCATCTCTGCTGATTTAAGTAAAGTAGAAGAGGAAAAATTGTTGGATGTTTTGAAAAAGCATAAATCTGCCTTAGGATGGTCTATTAGTGATATTAAGGGTATTAGTCCTTCAATTGTCATGCATAAAATCTTAATGGAAGATACCTTTAATCCTACAGTAGAACACCAAAGAAGATTAAATCCAGCAATGAAGGAAGTGGTAAAAGCCGAGGTGTTAAAATTATTAAATGCAGGAATTATATATGCTATATTTGACAGCCCTTGGGTGAGTCCTGTTCAAGTTGTGCCTAAGAAAGGGGGAATGACTGTTGTTAAGAATGAGAAAGATGAATCCATTTCTACTAGGACAGTCACCGGTTGGCGTGTGTGTATTGATTATAGGAAGTTAAACAAAGCCACCAGAAAAGATCATTTCCCTCTCCCTTTTATTGATCAAATGCTTGATAGGCTAGCTGGGTATCCGTATTATTGTTTTCTTGACGGTTATTCGGGCTATAATCAAGTTGCGATAGCACCTGAAGACCAAGAGAAAACAACATTCACGTGTCCCTATGGTACTTATGCTTTCCGGCGTATGCCATTTGGACTGTGTAATGCTCCAGCTACCTTTCAGCGTAGTATGATGGCCATATTTTCAGACTTTGTAGAAGAGATTATGGAGGTATTTATGGATGATTTTTCTGTTTTCGGTTCGTCATTTGATAACTGTTTACATAATCTCTCTCGTGTTTTACAAAGATGCCAAGAGACTAACCTTGTTTTAAATTGGGAAAAATGCCATTTTATGGTAAAAGAAGGGATAGTTTTAGGCCACAAGGTGTCTGAAAGAGGTTTGGAGGTTGATAAAGCCAAAATTTCCGCTATTGAACAACTTCCTCCGCCCATCAATGTCAAAGGAGTTCGTAGTTTCTTAGGCCATGCAGGGTTTTATAGGCGTTTTATAAAAGATTTTTCAAAAATTGCTAAACCCCTGTGCCATTTGCTTGAAAAGGATGCTCCATTTTTGTTTTCAAAAGAATGTTTGCTAGCATTTAACCTTCTAAAAGAAAAGTTGATTTCCGCACCGATCATTGTTGTGCCTGATTGGAGTCAACCGTTTGAAATCATGTGCGATGCTAGTGACTATGCTTTAGGAGCTGTCTTGGGGCAACGTCGAGATAAGTTCTTTAGGGCTATATATTACGCAAGTAGAACTCTAGATAATGCTCAGCAGAATTACACCACTACAGAAAAAGAGATGCTTGCAGTTGTATTTGCTTTCGATAAGTTTAGGCCCTATTTGCTTGGTACGAAGGTGATAGTGCACACTGACCACGCTGCTATTCGTTATTTGAGTAGTAAAAAGGATTCCAAGCCCAGACTCATAAGATGGATTCTGTTATTGCAAGAGTTTGACTATGAGATCAAGGATAGAAAAGGTTGTGAAAATGTGGTAGCAGACCATTTGTCTAGGATAGAGCATGAAAAGAATATCGCAACCTTTCCTATTAAAGAAGTTTTTCCAGATGAGAGATTATACGCTGTTAAAACTTCTCTTCCTTGGTACGCCGATTTTGTAAACTTTCTTGCAGGAAAAGAAATACCACCAGACTTGAATGCTCAGAAAAGAAAGAAATTTTTCCACGATGTGAAATCCTACCTGTGGAATGACCCATTTCTCTTTAAGGTATGTTCTGACCAAATAATTCGAAGGTGCATTCCAGCAGAAGAAGTAGGTAAGATTATACACGATTGCCATGCCTCTCCTTATGGTGGTCATTTTGGACCAACTCGTACGGCAGCAAAGGTACTTCAATCTGGTTTTTATTGGCCTACTTTGTTTAAAGATTGTTATACTTTTGTAAAAACATGTGATAGATGCCAAAGGACAGGTAATATTTCTAGACGCCATGAAATGCCCCTAACCCCTATTCTAGAAGTAGAACTTTTTGATGTATGGGGCATGGATTTTATGGGCCCTTTTCCCTCTTCCAATGGATACTCGTACATTTTGGTTGCAGTTGATTATGTTTCTAAATGGGTAGAGGCAGTAGCCACTAAGACTAATGATGCACGTGTCGTGTTACGTTTTCTGCATAAAAATATTTTCACTAGATTTGGCACACCACGGGCTATAATTAGTGATGAGGGGTCCCATTTTTGCAATAAATTGTTTGAATCATTACTTAGAAAATATGGTGTCAAGCATAAGACTTCTCTTGCTTATCATCCTCAAACTAACGGTCAAGCTGAGATTTCTAACAGGGAGATAAAGCAAATCTTGGAGAAGACAGTCCGCATCAACAGAAAAGACTGGGCATATAAATTGGACGATGCTTTGTGGGCCTATAGGACGGCTTTCAAAACTCCGATCGGTACATCCCCGTATCGATTAGTGTTTGGTAAGGCCTGTCACCTGCCTGTGGAGCTCGAGCACAAAGCATATTGGGCTATCAAGAAGTTGAACTTGGACGCAGAGAGGGCTGGGGAACATCGACTACTGCAGCTTAACGAATTAGAAGAATTCAGGAACCAGGCGTACGAAAACGCTAAGCTCTACAAGGAAAGAACGGCAAGATGGCATGATCGTATAGTTCAAAAACGTTCTTTTGAGCCAGGGCAGCAAGTTCTTCTATTCAATTCTCGATTTTGACACGTGCATCATTAGTCTTAGTGGCTACTGCCTCTACCCATTTAGAAACATAATCAACTGCAACCAAAATGTACGAGTATCCATTGGAAGAGGGAAAAGGGCCCATAAAATCCATGCCCCATACATCAAAAAGTTCTACTTCTAGAATAGGGGTTAGGCTAATTCTAGAATAGATTAAAAGTTAATCTAGAAAGCAAAAGATAAATGGAGACGCAATTTGGTGGGATAATTCTAGAGTGGTTGATTTCGACAATTGGACCTTTAATGCTTAATCAATTAACTAATATGGATTAACTAATCATTTGATTCATAAGTCTAGAAGCCTAATGACAAGGACTCTCCTGTCGGTCTCCTCCTATCTCATACCTTTCAATAAAGAATCTCCTTTCAGTCTCATCTTTATTTACTTGGTATGGCATTACGACCCTTCAGTACAACCTCTAACGTTATTTATTTTATCCCGTGTCACCCGGGTAAATAACCGTTAGTCATGCATTCAGTTCTAGTCTAAGCTTCTCTCCGTCGAGTTTCCACTTAGTAACGATTCATTTAATCAGTGATCAGTTGATTAAAAGCATTACGGACAAAATGCACAAATGAACAATAATGACAATTAAACCACATCAATTCATTAATTCAGCAGAGGTTCAACATCTAAATCAATCTCATAGAATTTAGGAATTTACTACTCATAATCACTAAAATCAATAATTCCTAATCACAACAATTCTAGAAACTAAAACATAAAGGAAAAGGGAAGAGAAATGCTCATAAAAGTGTCGATCTCCTCGATCCCGCGCCGACCCCCTTCGATCCCGAGCTCCAAAGATCTTCAACAAAGCTCCAAAACTCTCCCAAAAATCCCCAATTTTAGTGTGGATTCTAGAATGGGGTGAAAACCCACAAATTGGCACACCAAACTTGGATGCAAATGGCCCCTTTTATAGGCTCCCAGCAGGCGTAGCGTCGAGACGCTACGTCACAGCGTCGCGACGCTCTGACGTCATCTTTTCTTGGGCTCCAAGACGTCGCAGCGTCGAGACGCTACATGGACAGCGTCGCGACGCTACCGCGATTCTAGAACTCTCCACGCGGCTGCCTAGCGTCGGGACGCTCCAGGCTTAGCGTCTCGACGCTAGGCCCTGAATCTTCAATAATGGCCCGATTTTGACTCCATTTTTGGGCCTCCAACTTTCTTTTGGCCCAAATACTTCATGCAATGGGTTTTGGGCACTTATCTTGACCCAAATTGATAATTTAAGACTTGAAATTCATGAATTTGGGCTTTTAATTCATTCTTCTTGGCTTTTTGGACTCGGATCTTCAATGTAATTCTCCAAATTGCTCCAAAAGCCTCCAAAATCATCCAAAATCTCTCAAAATTCCGATTTTTCTTCTTTGACTCGGTTTTCTGAAATTTAAACAGAAAATAGCATTAAAGTACACAATTCAAGCATAAAACTAGCCAAAATTAATAGGAAAATGATGACATTTTTGCATGTCATCAGTAGCGCATACTTTGGCTAATTGATCCATTAATGCCTAAGTGAGAAAAAAATCATAAGTTTCCCTTCCGGTACTCCTTCTGCGTTTGGCATAAAACTATCAATTGGTTATTTGGCTAGTTCATGCGTAGAGTTCAGTCTCTAGAACTTACAAGGGATTGCGTTAGTCTTAACGCAATCAAAGCTCATGCATGCATTATCTTTTAACGGTAATGTTTTAAAGCTACCAACATGTCATGCGCTAACTTGTTCTACTTAGAGATGTCTGCATGCATTACCTGTCAGGGATTTAGCATACTGCTACCGCATTCGGTTGGCCAAGCGGGAGTTAGCAATGAAAATATTATCGCAACTAAGTAGAAGCAAATTAATGTTTCATTTAAATCGAAATATGCGCTTACAAAAAATACTTATCACTGCATGAGGTGCTTGCGCTAAGCCTTGAAGAAGAAATTAGCTCATGTGAGCAAAACAATACATTTCGCAATACATAGCAACACAAGTCTACACAGCTTCCTGTGATTTCTCTTTCTCCTTGATCTTCGTCTCTTCTTCCTCTCGATCGAATGATCCCCCCCTTTTCCTTGAGCAGGTGGCTTCTATTTATAGGTGAGGGAAGCTAACTTTTCCAAGTAACTTGCTTCAGTCATCAACGACCCACTTGCAACTTTTTAGCCTCTTTTTAGTCCACTTGCGTTAGTTGCGTCAGTTGTGTCAGCGTTGTCCTTTTGACCCATCTTGTCTGTCTCGCGATCATCTTGGGATGTGTGCCTATGCTGAGAAGATACTTTGGAAACAACTAAATTAGCTACGTTAGCACCCTATATTTTATAATTTCTCACCGCATACATGAATATAGCCTATCGCATAAAATCATTACATTTTCCTTTCTTTTTGCGCCGAAGTAACGCATCATTGTATCTTTTGGCCTTGTTTTAGCTTAAGTTTAAAGGACAAATAACTTGCTTTTTGCAAGTTATCAAACCCCCAAACTTAAACTATTGCTTGTCCCCAAGCAATGCCTATTATCAACTTTGCGAGGATTGTTTAGCTCTTCAATGCCTGTGGTCCTAGCATCCTCTTTTCTCTTTTTCTTGCGTACATTACTAAACAGGGTTAACTTTTGCCAACTTTCCTTCATTGCTTAAGGAAAGTTCCTTGCACTTAGATTTATCCTTGCGTTAACTCAGCCAATCTTCTCCTGCATGTCTTGGGCGCATAAATATTTATTTATTTATTATTATTATTATTATTTTTAAGTAGAAGGCAATTAATGAAAACAATAGACATCAAAACGTATGCTTTCGTTTTGGCTTACCCACATTTGTGATGAAAGGTATCCAACTTCGGGCATTACATTTTTTTACTAACTTATACGCTCATGGAATGCGTTTGTCTTCGCGCAGTAGCAAACTATGGGTGTCATAAATGCCCCTGGCTACAAACACGTCGCATTCCAGAGGAACGCATGTGTTATTTTTTTTATGCGCTGACTCCCCCAAACTTAAATTGGACAATGTCCCTATTGTCCCCCAAACTTACACTAGAGCGCATGGACCTACGGAGATCAAGGCTGAGTTGCGACGAGTCGAAAATGCGAAGGGAGTTTCTTTAAGGTCTGAGGAAATGAAGACAAAGGTTAACCCAATTTAACTAATGCGGTCAAGAAATTTAAGACTGTTAGATGCATGGATTAAGACAAAGGAGCCAACGCAGAGAATTTGTTAGATAGAGGCATTATATTAAGGCAGAAAGAAAATTGCGATGAGATAAAACGGTAACTTATATTGATGATATGCGGGACAAAATTACAAAATAAGGCGCATATATTTAAAGTAACAAAAGGGAACAAAAATAGCTAAGTGTTTTCTATCCCTATGGTGGCGGTGGTGGTGGAGCTCTTGGATCCCTTGGCGCAGGCGCAGGCATGGAACCACGGACTTGCGATGGTCCTGCACCATTGGGTCGTTGTTGTGCAGGTGGCCGCATGAACAAGTTTGACGTGACGGGCAAGCGGCAAAAGCCTTCAGTCCATCGCATCAAGAAGAGGACTAAGGCGTTTACTCTCTGCGATAGTTCGTCTTGTTGCTTTCGCAGCAGCTCTTGGTGTTGGCACAGTCGTTCTTGCTGCTGGCGCAAAGGCTCTACAACTTCTTGAATCATCTGCCGCAATTCTGAAAAGATAAAGGCTGAATCCACATCAATTTGTAGATCAGCCGTAGCATGGCTGGTGCTTGCAGAAGCTGTGGCTTGCGGCGTGAGGCATGGCGCAGGGACTTCTTCATTGCGAGGGGGACTAGGGAATGATGTTTCAAAATCCCCTCTGAACACAAGTCCTATTTTTAAGAGTGTTAGCTAATGTTGCAATATCGGCCCTAATGGTAGACACACCATCAACTTCTATCACACTCTTAACTTTCTTACTAGAGTCTCTAACATCTGACCATTGACAACTGTAGGTTGATATTCTCTCTAAAATCTCATAAGCTTCATTAAAAGTTTTTGCCAAAAGGGCCCCTCCCGCAGAAGCATCAACCATACACTGGGTTGTTTTGTTTAACCCATTGTAAAATATTTCTATTTGAATACAATGTGGTAAACAGTGGTAGGGACACTTTCGCAAAAGCTCCTTAAACCTTTCCCAAGCCTCACTAAAAGTTTCTTCCTCATTCTACCTAAATCCCACTATCTCACTCCTCAACTTGGCACTCCTGGTTGGTGGAAAATACTTACTAAGAAATTTCTCTACTAGCTCATTCCAACTACTTATTGATCCTAGAGCAAGAGAATTCAACCACGCTTTTGCTCCATCTCTAAGAGAATAAGGGAATAGGGTTAATCTAAGGGCATCTCTCGACACTCTCTGAATAACAAATGAATCACTAACTCCTAGAAAAGACTTAAGATGTAAATGAGGGTCCTCAGATGATAAACCATGGAATTGGCCAATCATCCGTAACATGTAAAACATGATCGGTTTTATTTCAAAGTTTGCTGCCTCAATAACTGGACGTATTATCACTGGATTTAACTCGTCAACTATTGGAAAAGCATATGCTTGAATGGCTCTGCCCCTATCATACGTTACAAGGATAGGATTCTTAGCCTGATTATTTTGCTGTCCATTTTGCTCCAGTGGTGGATTTTGCTGCATCGCACAATTCCTCTTTGAGATTCACTTGAATTTCTTGAAAAACTAATCCCAAGGGGATCACTCATACACCAAAGTCACACCTACAAAACAAAAATAAACAGTCAAAAAGTTCACGCACAAAATCACCAAAAATACACAAAAAAAAAAAAAATCAATCAAATAGAACAATTTCAAGTCCCCGGCAATGGCGCCAAAAACTTGTTGCAATTCTGAAGTGGTTAAAAATATGAGATAAATTAACTCCAGATTACTGTGCAAGTATACACAATCTAGCAACAAGTGATAAGTATTTATCGTATCCACAGTGTCTTGAAATTGCCTACCTCTATTGATTTAATTTGCCTTTTTAGTGATTTCAAAATGTTGGTTAAATTGATTGGGTTTTTAAAATGCTGAAACAAAAGAAATACGGAAGCAGTAAATGATTACGACTAGAGAAAACAGAATGGAAACAGACACAGGTTAAGACTTTTGTAATTGTTTATAAAGATGATCCAACAATTCTTTTGATCCGTCAATCTTTCGCAGTATTATCAGCGGGATCCTCCCAGAACTCCGGATTTTTTTGGAATATGTTTCAACTCCAATGAAGCTCTACCGAACAAACGTTAGGCAATTGACTATCCCTAGTTCAACTGCTGGCGTTCACCAACACATAATGGTCTAACGTGAATTATCACCACACAACTCCTAAATCATCCCTGAAACTAGGAGAAGCTATACATACCGGCTAGCTAGGCGGGCACATAATGAAATTAAAGATCAACAATAATTCAAGATGATCATGGTCAAATAGAATTTCCAGATTTTATAAATATAACAATCACATAATTCTTAACCTATGCCTACAAAGCAATTAGTTCATGATTGAAAACATAAAACACGTTACAATCTCGATAAGCACATCCATAATGCGAAATACACAAAAAATACTAATCCTTTTAGTAATCGAGGAGATGAAACGGCTGCTCCAAACCACCAAGAACATGAAGAACTTCGTCTTCTTGAGAGGAATCGCACTTGGTCTTCTTAGATCTCCATTCTGCCGTCAATTCGGCCTCCAGCCGTTGATTCGGTCTCCAAGTCGTGAATGAGTTTATCTTTGACGGCTCCCTCCTTTTATAAGATGAGGTTTAACCTAATTAGGTTAATTTAGACACGTGGAGGGCTCTCCAAGCTTCTTAGATCCAAAAATAATTCAGCTAATGCCACTTTATTAAAATGGATTACGAGCTGTTACGTGGCAGTTTTGCTCCCAGCTTTGCTGGATCATGGAAATTGCTCCCTCAAGTCGCTCAGTAATATATTCTACACAAAATAACTTCCAAAGCATTCATTCTTCCAAATGGGTTAAAACATATAATATTCATCTAAAAGCAACCCTATTTAGCACAAATGACACACAAAACACTATAGAACTAAGGCCTAAATAACTCCCTTTTGGAGAGTTATCAACTACCCCTGTGGGCTGGATGTTGTAGCGATGAGTTAGGGGAAGCTCATCCTCAGAATCAGTGGACTCTACGTCCAGAGCTGCCGCAATGATGGCTAAGTTGGTTGCAGCAACTTCTGCGGCGATCGGATCTTGCGTTGACTTGCTGGCACAACTTCTTTTTCTGGCCGCTTCTGTATCTGTGACGGCCATGGATGTAGATTCTTTTGCCGTAGCCTTCTCTTGCTCTTGTCGCGGGCGAATTGCGTCGTCCTCTTCGCCTAATTCTCCCATCAGGGAGTTCCATGCGGCCACTTCCCGCTCAGAAAACTGCGGTGAAGTGGGCTGCGCAGAGGTTGATGGTGGGTGGGAAATGTTTGCGGGAGGAGAGGAAAATGAAGGGATGAAGTTTGATGCGAGGGAAGCCGAGGAGTCTGGAGGTGGAAGAAGAAGGGGAACAGAAGGGAATGGGGATGGAAATGGAGTTAGGTTTCGAGGGGCTGAAATGTTTTGGACAAGTTGGAGGGTGACTGTTGGATGGTGAAGGTGGAGGTATCTAGAGGTGCAATATCGAGCACCTCTGAAGGGTTGGCAGTGGAGATGGACGGTTCGTCCATGGGTTGCTCAACGTCAATAAGCTCGTTTTCCTCGGTTTCCATGGGGTCTCCATTGGGTTGGTTTTCATTTTCCTCGCTTAATGAGGAAATGGCGTCTTTGAGAGGTCCTTCCACCTCCGACGATGAGGGGGAGGCATCGTCCGCATAGCCAACAACTGAAAGGTTTTGGGAGTCAGACATGGTAATGTTAGGAGTTCAGTGAAGCTTCGTGAGAAAGAGAAACAAGGGTTTAGGGTTTTTGGGAAAGATTAAGAAGATGAAGTTTTTGAGAGAGAAAGCGCATTCCTCTTATAGCTAACGCAAGGCTTAGTTAGCTTTGGTATTGATGCCCTTTCGCCTCCCACGTAGGTAGGTGATCATGATTATCATTGGGGAATGTGGGTGGTTGCCTCGGTTAGTGTGCAAAGACAGGGATTAGTGTGGCTCATTAAATGTGAAATGACTGTGGCTGCACCTCCAATGCGAGAGATATACAGATGGATTGGGACATGCGTTAGGGTTTCCCTCTAAGGCTCTATCGCAACAAAAATACTAATGCAATAAATCCAATGTAAGTAAAACATACGATGGGGTCTAAATTATTAACGCAATAAAAGGAAATAATTACAACTTCTAACCTGTTTGTGCTCTTACTTTGCGTAGGTCCTGACGCAGCTGAGAGCACTTTCTTCTGGACCTATTTTTGTCTTATTGCTTCATGGTGGATCTTCTAGAAGGATAATTTCAACTACCTCGTCAAAGGTCCCATCAATGTATGGCTTTATTCTTTGTCCGTTGACCTTAAAAATTCTTTTTCCGTCAGTACAATGTAGGTCCACAGCCCCATATGGATATATCTTGTGGATAATGTATGGGCCCAACCATCTAGATTTCAGCTTACCTGGAAAGAGAGATAAACGAGAGTTAAATAATAATACCTTCATACCTTCTCTAAGATCTTTCTTGCATATTCTTCTATCATGCCATTGTTTTTGTTTTTCTCTGTTAATCTTGGCATTTTCATACGCGCATCTTCTGAATTCTTCTAATTCTGACAGCTGGCGCAATCGTTCTTGTCCTGCCGCATCTGAATCAAAGTTGAGACGTTTCATTGCCCAATGCGCTTTATATTCCAACTCTAAAGGCAAATGATAGGCCTTGCCAAACACCAACGCATAAGGAGACGTCCCTATGGGTGTTTTGAAAGCTGTGCGGTATGCCCATAGTGCATCGTCCAGATGTTACGCCCAGTCTTTCCTGCTTGTGCTTACAACCTTCTCGAGCATTTTCTTTATTTCTCTTTTTGATACCTCGGCCTGTCCATTGCTTTGCGGGTGATAAGCTGTTGCGATATGATGTTTAACATTGTATTTTTGCAACAACTTAGTCATGACCTTGTTTATGAAATGGGTCCCTTGATCACTGATAAGTCTGTGTGGTACACCGAATCTTGTAAAAATATTCTTTTTAAGGAACTTTGCCACGGTCATCGCATCGTTCTTAACACAAGCGATTGCTTCCACCCACTTGGTGACATAGTCAACTGTGAGAAGGATATATTGGTATCCTTGCGATGGTGGGAAAGGTCCCATAAAATCAATGCCCCAGACGTCAAACGACTCAATTTCTACTATGTAGTTCTGTGGCATCTCGTTCCTCGCGCTGATATTGCCAGTGCGTTGACACCTGTCACATCCATCCACATATTTCTTTGCGTCTTGGAACAAAGTTGGCCACCAATAGCCACTTTGCAATACCTTCGTCGCAGTGCGTTGGCCTCCAAACTGTCCTCCATATGGAGCTTCATGACATGCATTCAAAATTCTCAACGCATCCATACGCCCAACGCATCTTCTAATTATCTGGTCTGGTCCTCTGCGATAGAGATAATGGTCATCCCACAAATAGAATTTAAGTTCATGAAAGAATTTCTTACGGTGTTGCGCTAAATATTCTTCAGGTACGACCCCTGCGGCGAGGTAGTTTGCGATGTCCGCAAACCATGGCTCTTCTTCTTCAATCATCAGTAGCTTCTCATCAGGGAATTCCTCTACGATGGGGATATCTGACGAATCTACCTTCTCAGGATTATCCAAGAGCGATAAATGATCTGCGACCAAATTCTCACTCCCCTTCTTGTCCTTGATCTCTAAATCAAATTCCTACAGCAATAAGATCCACCTAATCAACCTTGGCTTCACATCCTTTTTTGTGATTAAGTATTTTATAACCGCATGATCTGTGTAGACAGTGACTTTGGAGCCAATTAAATAAGCACGGAATTTATCAAAAGCATAAACAATCGCTAATAATTCCTTCTCGGTTGTTGTGTAATTAATTTGTGCTTCATTCAATGTTCTGCTGGCATAATAAATAGGGTGCAGAATCTTTTCCTTTTTCTGTGCCAGAACTGCCCCAACTGCCACGTCACTTGCATCACACATCAGGACAAAAGGTTCCTTCCAATCGGGAGTTGCGAGAATGGGTGCACTGACTAGCGCATGATAGCGAGCAAAAATGTTGCTATTTTAGTCCTAAATTATTAAGCTTTTTAGTGCTTTAATAGTGTTTTTATTGAAAATATTTTATATATTTTGTTATTTAGTCTTTAGGAGCAAAGTTGTGGATTTTGTGGAAAAAGTGCCCAAAAAGAAGCCATGATAACCCAATTTCCATGCTTGGGTCAAAGGGGAGTCAAAAGAAGTCAACTATGAAGAAAAAACCCAAAAAAGAAATGTGGAGAGGCCCAAATTGAAGCCCAAATCCACGCATGAAAGTTCTGGAAAATGCCTAGCGTCGAGACGCTATAAGGACAGCATCGCGACGCTATCCATTTCTTGGCCGGCAAGTCGATGACGTCACACCGTCGCGACGCTGTTCCGATAGCGTTGCGACGCTACCCCATTTCCGAGCCTATATAAGGCGCCCCTTGGTGCCTTGTTTTAGCATCAATCATCATTTCTTCCATTCTTTCATTTCTTTCCTTGGCTCCTTTGGAGCCTCTCCAAGGCTTTCTAGCCTTTTGAGAGCTTTCTTAGTGGGAAAATTTTGGAGAATTTTGGGGAGCATCCTAGGAGGCTCACGGAGTTTTCGGAGGGACTCCAAGCGCAACGAAGGGGTCTTCAACGGTCAATTCCTTCCCTTTTATTATGCTTTCCGTTGTAAATGTTGTGAATATTTAGCTATGTATAGCTAAACCCCAATTTGGGGTCTTAAAATGAAATTATAGTTTAAATGTTATTATAATTGTCTATCTCTTGCCCTTTTTCCTAATTATTTGTATGGATGTGCTTAATGCTTTATGCAATCTGGCCAATTGTGTAATGATTCGATTCTTAATGGAAACTCGACGGAGAGAAGTTAGGATAGATCATAATCCATGCAACTAGTTTAATTGCCCGTCGTGACAACGGGATTAGTTGATTAAACTTAGATTCCTAAAATGAATCAGAGCGTAATAATTAATGATTTTTAATGGCGCTAAGGACACTTAGGTTGTTAAAATGAATTAATTACAATTAGAGGAGACCGACAGGAGAACCTATGTGATTAACGGAGATTCTAGGATTATAATTAGTTGGGCAATGAGATAGGATAATTTTAATAATTGTTTAGCTAATAATTGATTTTCAAGACCCCTCTTCCCATTAAAAAGCTCTTTCTCCATATTTTGTTTTCTTGATTGATCAAATTGTTTTCTTTACTTGCTTTGATTTTTAAATTTCTTTGATTGCATGATCTGGTCCCTAAATATTATTTCGCCCGAGTATTTTTAGTGCTCAAAGAATCTTTGCTTGCTTAAATTTCACTTCGCCTCCCTGTGGATTCGATACTCGGTATTACCTACCGTTTTATATTACTTGTGACGACCCGTGCGCTTGCGGTAATCGTTAAACCCAACAACAAGTTTTTGGCGTCGTTGCTGGGGAGGCTTGATTTTTAAGCAAATCAATTTTTCTTGACATCGAAAAGAAAGAGATAAATAGTAATTTAGGTGTAAATATTTTTCTTTTATTATTTTGTGAATATCATTTTATTTTTGTTTTTGTTTGGATCTTTTGATTGATTGGGAGTGTTGCATGCGAAGAGATAAGGCGGTTAATTTGTTTCCGCTAGATCTTGAAATTGACAGGACTCTTAGATCCATTCGTAAAGAGAAAAGATTAGCAGAAGCAATGGCCGATCAAGAAGAAGCTCCCAAGGCAATCAGAGACTTTTTACAGCCAGTTCTCCCGACCGAAAATTCAGGAATCGTTTACGCCCGGATTCAAGCAACAAATTTTGAGCTAAAGACGGGATTGATTCAGATGGCGAGCGATAATTCATTTAAAGGACATCCTTCTGAGGATTCACACTCACATCTGAGATCATTCCTGGACATATGCGGGACGGTGAAGATGAATGGAGTTTCGGCTGATGCTATAAGATTGAGGTTATTTTCGTTTTCTTTGCAAGACAAGGCAAAGGATTGGCTCGAATCAGTCGAGACGGGCAATATTAGTACATGGGACGAGCTTGCCCAGGCTTTCCAAACTAAATTTTTCCCGCCTGCCAAGACTACGAAGCTCCGGACTGAGATCGGAACGTTTAGGCAGTTGGATGAGGAGTAGTTATACGAGGCATGGGAGAGATACAAGGAGATGCTTAGGCGATGCTCGCAGCATGGATATCCAGATTGGCTCCAGGTGCAGTTCTTTTACAATGGAATGAATCCCTCTACCAAGACAGTTTTAGACACATCAGTAGGAGGAAGCTTTCTTTCTAAGACAGTGACCGAAGCCAAGGATCTGCTAGAGAAAATGGCAGCAACCAGCTATCAGTGGCCAACAAAGAGGGGAACAGTTTCTAAGAAGGCTGGAATTTATGAATTAGATGAGTCGAGTTCGTTGAAGGCACAGATGGCATCTCTGACCAACGCCCCGAACAAGTTGACTTCATCTAAGGTGGTCAAATCCATATCCACCTTAGCTGAAGGGTATTCGAAGAAGGAAGGTCAAGATGTGGAGGAAGTTCAGTACGTGGGGAACAGACCATTTACTCAAGGATTACCGAACTTCTACCACCCCAGTCTGCGCAATCACGAGAACTTCTCGTACTCAAACGCAAAGAATGTTTTGCAGCCACCCCCAGGTTTTGCATCATCCAGCACGCCTGAAAAGAAGAGTAACCTGGAGGAAATGGTGGCTATGTTTAAAAAAGAGCAAAAAGTATTGAACGTGAATCTTCAGACGACAGTCAATAACCACGACACAGCTCTGAAAAACATGGAAGTTCAGATAGGACAGATCGCTTCAGCGGTGAATGCTCTTCAGAAGGGAAAATTTCCTAGCAACACTAAACCAAACCCGAGAGAGCAGTGCAAGATGGTGACACTAAGAAGTGGTAGGAAGCTGGAGATCAGTTCAGAGCAAAAAAAGAAAGAAGAAAAGAGCAAGGATGAAGATGAAAGGGCTGAGGCACAAAAAGCCTCCTCTGAAAGGTCCCAACATCCTCCTAACTCTATTGATTACTGTGAAGTCTCTAACTCTTTTGCAGGAAAAAAGAAGGATGAAAAGCAAGATGACAGGTATGAAGAGAAACTGTACGAGGAAGACAAAGGCTCGCACATCAGCCCGCCCAAGCGGAGGGGCGAATGTCCAACCTTTGACTATAGGGAGTTACCTTTTCCTCAACGCTTTAAAAATGTTAAACTAGATGAGCAGTTTCAAAAATTCCTAGACATGTTTAAAAAATTGTCTGTGAATATTCCCTTAGTAGATGCTTTGTATAACATGCCTAATTATGGGATATTCATGAAAGAAATGCTTTCTAGGAAGAAAAGATTGACAAAAGAAGTTTTTAAATTGTCTGAAAGTAGTAGTACCATAATTTCTGGAAAGATGCCTTCTAAACAGAAAGATCCAGGGAGTTTTACTGTTCCCTACACTATAGGAGAAATATCTTTCAATAGGGCCTTGTGTGATCTAGGTGCTAGTATAAACTTGATGCCCTATTCTGTATACAGGAAGATTGGTTTAACAGGAATGAAGGACACCGACGTTACTCTCCAGCTTGCTGACAGATTGATTACCCACCCGATGGGTGTTGTGGAGGACGTACTGGTGAAGGTCAATAAGTTTATCTTCCCTGTAGACTTTGTGGTGCTGGACATGTAGGAGGACAGAGAGGTGCCCATTATTCTAGGCAGACCTTTCCTAGCTACAGGTAAAGCTGAGATTAGTGTGCATACAGGTAAGCTTACCTTGAACATTGATGATGAAAAAGTCGTGTTTTATTTTTGGCCAAGATGAGTCTGTATGTAGTTTGCATACTTGTTTTTCTATTGGTCCTGAATACTTGACTGACGATGATGAAGAGGTAGAGTTTAATCTTGGCCTAGGCTTAGGAGAAGTGCTTATGGATGATGAGGATTTTGATCATAATGCATATTTGGATGACCCTCTGTTTGAGAATGATTTAGAATTGCCTAACTTTGAAAATGAATTAGACTTGCCTGCTTATGAGAATGAAATATCTGCAGTTGATGATTTACCTTCTTTTGAAAATGAGTTGGATTTGCCTGAAATCGATGATTTTGATGATGATATTGAATTGCCTGATATTGAGAAAGAGTATAATTTGCATAGAAAGGATTACTCGATAGATAATTCTGAGTCTGATCATGATAATGTTAATTCTATTGAGTTTGATCGTGACATTCCTGAGTACATGAACCCTGAAAATATTAATACCTTTGATTCGTGTCCTGATGATGTATATAGTATAGAATCCGACCCAGAGGAGCTCGAATCTGTGCATAGTATAGAATCTGACCCGGTAGAGCTTGAATTCTTTAATTCTTCTGATAGTGAGTCATATGACAGCCTAGTCGAATCATTTTTTAAATCTGAGTCTGAGGAATCTTTTGAGCATGAAAATTATGAATCTGATGAATGGATTGGCATGATTGATAGGCCACCTTTAGATCCTAGACCAGTTGATATCATAACGCTTGATGACTCTGTTAACAATTGTTTTGAAAATAGAGATCTAGAAAAGAGATTTGATGCGACGACGTATTTTCTGAAATGTTATTATGATAATCTCTTTAGTGAAGATGGGCCAGGGGAAAGTTTTTTTTTCTCCCCTGTTTGCAGTGTGCGTGATTTTTTGCAGGGCCTGGAGGATGATGAAAACTTTTATTTCGAGCCTCCGTAAGCGTGCCGAGCCTCGTCTAGCTAAAGACGTTAAAGAAAGCGCTTCTTGGGAGGCAACCCAAGGATTAAAGTTTAGATAGTTGTTTTTGCGGTAAATAATTTTCTTTGCTTTGTGATCCAATTTTGTTTTGCATGATCACCTTAAGCAAATCCCAAAATTCCAAGAATCCCATTTTTCTGGATCCAAAGGAAGAGGATGAATCGCTCCTAGCTCAGGGAAGTCTCAGTATCCCTCTTTATGCATTACTGTTTTTAAATATTAGGGACAATGTTTAATTTAAGTTTGGGGGGAGGCTTTTCGCTGTGTTGAGCATATATAAATTCTTTTGGATGCATGAATAGATAGCTATGATAGCCAAGGATGTGATTTTAGAAGTTTTGGGAGAAAATGGTTTATATGTTGTGGAATCTGGGAGCACAGCAGAAATTGTGATATTTTAAAATTTTTTGATACTTAGTTTTGATGTCTAAAGCATGCGATAGTCTTATCTAATGACGTCTTTGAAAATCTAGATTCTTATTATGATTTTTAAAGTTTGTTGTCATCCCGATAAGCTTAGTTTCTAATATTAGGAAGTTCATGCTTGATTGTTTCAAAGAGCTAGGTAGAAAAAAATGTTATGCTTGCTGAGAGAAAAGCAAAAGCAACAAAAGAAAATGAGAGAAAAAGAAAAATCTGTTGAAAAAGAAAATTTTTGCTTGCACAAAAGAAAAAACCTAGGGGTAAAAAGAGCTACCTGCGGTGTGATCAATTAGGCCAACCAGAGAATAAAATTCGGGTTAAGGGTCCCTGCACCGTAGTGTGAAAGCTAGTACCATTAGATATCAAAATGCATGTTTGGGGGAGTAGCAAAAGAAAAAGAAAAAAAAAATCATTTGAGAGTTTTGCTCCCCCATGAAAAAGAAAAATGACAGGCGCCCTAGTTTCTTTTTTTCTGCATGATAGAAGAACTCCGACCTATTAGGGGCTCTTAGCCAGTGTAGGGGGAAAACAAATGGAGAAAGCCATAAGACTAATCTAGGTTAGTGAAAGAATCAATAGATAAGTCTTGAACATGCCATTCATTAATCTTAAGTTCAAACTATTTTAAGATTTCTTCAAGAGTATGTGGTGGTTGCTTATTCCACTTGCATGTTTTCCATTCTATCTTGAGAATTCCAAAATCATTGAGGCTTGAGCGATTCTATTTCATGCATCTTTGGATTTATTTTGCTCGGGACTAGCAAAAGCTTAAGTTTGGGGGTGTGATAGCGAGCAGAAATGTCGCTATTTTAGTCCTAAATTATTAAGCTTTTTAGTGCTTTAATAGTGTTTTTATTGAAAATATTTTATATATTTTGTTATTTGGTCTTTAGGAGCAAAGTTGTGGATTTTGTGGAAAAAGTGCCCAAAAAGAAGCCATGATAACCCAATTTCCATGCTTGGGTCAAAAGGGAGTCAAAAGAAGTCAACTATGAAGAAAAAGCCCAAAAAAGAAATGTGGAGAGGCCCAAATTGAAGCCCAAATCCACGCATGAAAGTTCTAGAAAATGCCTAGCGTCGAGACGCTATAAGGACAGCGTCGCGACGCTATCCATTTCTTGGCCAGCAAGTCGATGACGTCACAGTGTCGCGACGCTACCCCATTTCCGAGCTTATATAAGGCGCCCCTTGGTGCCTTGTTTTAGCATCAATCATCATTTCTTCCATTCTTTCATTTCTTTCCTTGGCTCCTTTGGAGCCTCTCTCAAGGCTTTCTAGCCTTTTGAGAGCTTTCTTAGTGGGAAAATTTTGGGGAATTTTTGGGAGCATCCTAGGAGGCTCACGGAGTTTTCGGAGGGACTCCAAGCGCAGCGAAGGGGTCTTCAACGGTCAATTCCTTCCCTTTTATTATGCTTTCCGTTGTAAATGTTGTGAATATTTAGCTATGTATAGCTAAACCCCAATTTGGGGTCTTGAAATTAAATTATAGTTTAAATGTTATTATAATTGTCTATCTCTTGCCCTTTTTCCTAATTATTTGTATGGATGTGCTTAATGCTTTATGCAATCTGGCCAATTGTGTAATGATTCGATTCTTAATGGAAACTCGACGGAGAGAAGTTAGGATAGATCATAATCCATGCAACTAGTTTAATTGCCCGTCGTGACAACGGGATTAGTTGATTAAACTTAGATTCCTAAAATGAATTAGAGCGTAATAATTAATGATTTTTAATGGCGCTAAGGACACTTAGGTTGTTAAAATGAATTAATTACAATTAGGGGAGACCGACAGGAGAACCTATGTGATTAACGGAGATTCTAGGATTATAATTAGTTGGGCAATGAGATAGGATAATTTTAATAATTATTTAGCTAATAATTGATTTTCAAGACCCCTCTTCCCATTAAAAAGCTCTTTCTCCATATTTTGTTTTCTTGATTGATCAAATTGTTTTCTTTACTTGCTTTGATTTTTAAATTTCTTTGATTGCATGATCTGGTCCCTAAATATTTTTTCTCCCAAGTATTTTTAGTGCTCAAAGAATCTTTGCTTGCTTAAATTTCGCTTCGCCTCCCTGTGGATTCGATACTCGGTATTACCTACCGTTTTATATTACTTGTGACGACCCGTGCGCTTGCGTTAATCGTTAAACCCAACAACAGCGCATGCTTCAGATCCTTGAATGCCTTGGCACATTCTTCTGAAAATTCAAATTTTCTATTTGTTTCCAATAATGCACATAGAGGCTTTGCGATATGCGAGAAGTTCCTAATGAATATGCGGTAGAATCCTGCGTGACCCAAGAAACTTCGAATTCCCTTTACAGAGGTGGGTGGTTGTAATTTCTCAATGACGTCAATTTTTGCCTTGTCGACTTCAATACCTGCACGGGATATGTGATGGCCTAGGACGATGCCTTCTTCTACCATAAAATGACATTTCTCCCAATTTAGCACTAGGTTAGTCTCCTCGCATCGTTCTAATACTTGTTCCAGCTGCGTTAGACAGTCTGTGAAAGACTTTCCATATACTGAGAAGTCGTCCATAAAAACTTCCACTGACTTTTCTAACAATTCTGAAAAGATGGCCATCATACATCTCTGGAATGTTCCTGGCGCATTCCACAGCCCAAAAGGCATCCTTCTGAATGCAAAGGTTCCATATGGGCATGTGAAGGTTGTCTTTTCTTGGTCTTCCGGCGCAATGGTTATTTGGTTGTACCCTGAATACCCATCAAGAAAACAATAATATGCCTGTCTCGCAAGTCGATCCAACATTTGATCAATGAATGGAAGAGGGAAATGATCCTTCTTCGTGATTGCGTTGAGCTTGCGGTAATCCATGCATATGCGCCACCCAGTAGTGGTGTGTGATGGGATCAATTCGTTGTTTGCGTTGGCTTCCACTGTCATTCCTCCTTTCTTGGGCATGCATTGTACCGGACTCACCCATCTGCTGTCAGCAATAGGGTAAATCACACCTGCGTCGAGCCACTTGATAATCTCTTTTCGCACAACTTCCATCATCGCAGGATTTAGCTTTCTTTGTCGCTCAATAAATTCATTGGATTCGTCTACCAAGCAAATTTTATGCATGCAGTACGAGGGACTAATTCCTTTAATATCTGCTAGACTCCATCCAATAGCCTTCTTGTGCTTTGCGAGGTCCTGCATTAAAAGGTGCTCTTGCAGTTGATCACGCTTTGATGAAATAATAACTGGCAGGGATTCTTCTTCTCCTAAAAACCCGTACTTCAAATGCGCTGGGAGTGGCTTGAGTTCTAGCGCAGGGGGTTGCGCTATGGAAGGTAGGTTGGGAATTCTTTCTTTAATATCTAGCGCATGAATCATTTCCGTGGGTTGCGCTGCCTCCTCGTGCATAGTTTTGAACGCATTTGATTGTAGTATCTCCAATGGGGAACACACATCTATACGTGCTACCATGTCGCATTCCTTGTGGTCATCTGGGTATTTTAATGAGGTGAGTATATTAAAAACCACTATTTGATCATTCATGCGCATGGTCAGCTCTCCTTTCTGCATGTCAATCAATGTTTGGCCGGTCCCAAGGAACAGTCTTCCCAAAATAATGGGAACTTCTCGGTCAGCGTCATAATCAAGTATGATAAAATCTGCAGAAAAAATGAATTTTTCAACCTTTATCAAAATGTCTTCAATTTTTCCTTCGGGATGCACCACAGATCTTTCTGCCAATTGAAGTGTGACAGTGGTTGGTCTTGCTTCTCCAATTCCTAGGCGCTTGTAGACTGATAATGACATTAAATTTATGCTTGCTCCTAGGTCACATAATGCTTTGCCAACATCGATTCCTCCTATTGAACAAGGAACTATGAAGCTTCCAGGGTCTTTTAGTTTAGGTGGGAGCTTATTGGCAAGTATTGCGCTGCACTCACTTGCCAACGCAAAGGTTTCAAACTCTTTCCATGGTCTTTTATTTGACAGGATGTCCTTCAAGAATTTTGCGTAGCTAGGCATCTTTTCTAATGCCTCCACAAGCAGAATGTTGATGTGCAACTCTCGCAAGACACTTAGAAATTTATTGAATTGGGCTTCGTCATTTTTCTTTCTCAATCTTTGAGGAAAAAGGATTGCGGGCTTGTATGCGTCAGGCTTCTTTTCTACGTGACCCTTCGTCTTTTTGGGTTCTTCTTCTTCAGCTACTTTTTCTTCTTGCGCCTGGTTGCTGTCTCCTGCGGTTGCGTTATTGGTCCAATTTTTCTGCGTTGGTGCAGAGTCGTTTGTTGGCAACTGTCTTCCACTACGAAGAGTCACAGCATGACAGTGCTATTTCCCTTTTGGATCTTCTGTATTGCTAGGTAACGCCCCCACAGGTCTATTCTTCAGTTCTGACGCAAGCTGTCCCACCTGCATCTCCAGACTGCGTAAGGATGCGACCTGGCTTTGAACTACCACATCATTCTTTGCCATATATTCCTTCTGACTCGCCATGAACTCTTTCATCATTGTTTCCAGCGCATTCGAAGATGATGCTCTTTGGTTTCCATCGTCTGTGTTGATGTTGCGCTGAAATTGTCCCTGCGAGGATTGTTCATTGTTAGAGTTAAATAATTTGGGCGCAGGGTTTACATTACCTTGTTGTGGTTATTTATTTGTGCCACCATTCCATGAAAAGTTGGGGTGATTTCTCCATCTTGGGTTGTATGTGTTTGAAAATGGGTTGTTGCGCACAGTCCCTTGCAGTCCAACATAGAAAACTGATTCTGGGTTTGAAGGACACTGGTCATGCGTGTGTCCTTCTCCACAGATCCCGCACCCAACTGTGTTGAGTTGAGCGATCAAAGGTGTTGTGCTAGCCGTTAGCACATCCATTTTCGTGGTTAACGCATCAATCTTTGCGTTTACTGAAGTTATTGGACCAACCTCAAAACTTCCCGATCGAGGATTGCGTGAGCTTCATACGTCTTTTTGAGTAGCGCATCGTTTGCAGATGAGTCCACCAAGACTTGCGAGTTCTTGTTATGTCCCACGTAGAAGGTTTCCAATTGAATGCAGAGTGGTAGTCCATGATGCGGGCACCTCTGTAGTAAACTCTTGAAACGTTCCCACGCTTCACTCAGTGTTTCATCTTCCATCTGCGCAAAAGTCATTATTTCCTTCCTCAATCTAGAGTTTGCGTTGGGTGGAAAGTATTTTTCTAAAAACTTCTCGGCTAAATCATTCCATGTTGCGATGGAATTTGCTGGTTGCTGATTTAGCCATACTTTCGCCGCATCTCTTAATGAATAAGGAAATAAAATGACTTGCAATTGCTCATGCGTTACTCCTGGAATAATAAATTTATTACAAATGTCCAAAAATGACTTTAGATGAGAGTGTGGGTCTTCAGCTGGACTTCCTCTGAACTGTCCTGCAGCTGTTAGCATTTGAAACATCACAAGTTTTAGTTCAAACCTTTCTGTTTCCAGAGTGGGCTGTACTATCCCTGGGTTGAAATTACAATTTGCAGGGGCTGCATAGTCTCTGATTCCTCTGGCCCTATCATCGGCCATTTGTATGGGATTTACTGGTTTGTTTGGTTGGTTGGGTGCTGCCATTTCTCCTGATTGTCTTCGGGCTCTTCAATTTCTTCTTCTTCTATGATATGTTCTGTCAATTTTAGGATCAATTTCGAAATCGATCTGTCGAGCAGCACGCATACAAACTCGTAGATAGTGAATGTTAAACAAAATTATATACTTGTTTGATAAAGTCGTTATCGAGATTAATTCAGTAAAGTCATTACTGAATAAGTAAATTGCACATTAGATAACCCAAATCCAATAAACTAAGATCCATGGCTATAGGATGAACACTTGAGCTTTATGTAGAGACATAAAAGTGGATCAAGCTCGAGTAATAGCCAAAACGGTCTATAGTATAGGGATAGGGCTGGATACCTTATTCTGGGGACACTATGAGACGCGACCCACTTTATAGATAGTATAGACGATGTGATCCTAAATTGTCCATGTAGAGACATGCGAGTGGGGGCGTCCTATGCAAAAAGTTTGCATAAGACCAAGACCGAGAAATAAGTCGCTCTCGCTTTATAACACCGTTTACTGACGAGACTGACTATTTCATGCGATGACCTAGGTAACTCGATCTTAATCCTGAGCTAACTATGAACTCCTGTTTATTCGGGCTTATCCTTAGATCTGCATAGGTGAGAGTGGCTCAGTATCGCCGACTCAATAAGCCTCCCATTTCAGGGATAGGAACGGGTAGATAGCTGGGGACATAGTCGTGCAAGAAGGAATTCACTCCTACCCAAATTAGTGATAGTAGAGAGGTTGTTCCCTTAAGTGCTGACTCCGGGGCTTGAACAAAGGGATCCCGCCCTCTCATTGGCCCGAGAGGGACTCGGTTTATTGGTTGGACCATAAACCAATTGTTCATTAGAGGATCAGTGGGACTTAAGGAACTAGAAGTACTATAGGGGTAAAACGATCATTTAACCTAGCTATAGCTATGAACAACCTGTGAAGGATCGACTTACTGAATGATAGCGAGAATAGCTAGCTATTTTTCTGTAATTAATTAAGCTAGTCTTTTACAATTTTTTGGCCAAATTTATGCATTTATATGTTTTATTTGTAGGAAGTATGTGTTTGAAGCTAAAGTGAGCAATTGGAGTCAAATGAAGTTTTTAATCTAAAAAAAAAAAAAAAAATCCATAGCGTCGCGACGCTACGACCAATTTTTTCCTTATTTAAAGATTGCGATTAGGGCTGATTGGGGGGACTCTTTTGGACACCTTGGAGCCGTAAAACAGAGAGAAAACAGTGTTTTTGGAGCTGAACAAGTGGGAGCAAAGTGGAAATCAAGCCATTGTTCGTGGGGATCGTGACGGGGACGTTCGGTCTCGGCCTACTTAGCGTTTACTTCTCTTTTCCCTTTTCTTTAGTAGTTTTTATGGCTTGTTTAGACTTAGTTTATATTGTAATTTGGATTATGTGTAGCTAAGTTTAATTCTTAGGGATTGATGTAGCCGTTGGGCACTTTATGGGTTGATTTTATGGTTTTATTGCTATTGATGTCATTTATGCATAATTGTGTTCTTAATGCTTTTAATTTACCGGCCATAAATTGATTGTTGTTTGTGCTTGAATCTTACTCGGGAGAGAGGATTTAGCTTAGAAATCATTATGCATAACTAGGATTTAGCTAGAAATCGGGAGATAATAGTTAATTCTAGAAATCGTTAAAAAGGTTAACTTTAATGCCTTGCATGTTTAATGAATTTAGATAGGGATATCGGGTTCATTGCATGTGGGAGAATCATGTATGCTCGGGAGAGATATGTGTGATTTTAGTTTCCCAAGATTTATGAATCATAGCATGTCATTAAACCATGAATTAATCCATAATCCCAATTGGTGAAATCAATTCCCTAAGACCGTTGTCATCAATTGTTTGTCACTATTTTATTGTTTTGTGTTAGATTTCCATTATTTCTCACTTTGTTTGGTTCCCTAAATAAAATTGGACAAGATTATTTTCGGTAATTAAATTTGATTAAAAAAATCCAATCTAGAGGACAACACTCGATTTCAAAAATCATTTTACTATTACTTGACCCGTGCGCTTGCGGTAGGAAAATTCCACATCAAGTTTTTGGCGCCGTTGCTGGGGATTGGCATATTTAGTCAATTTTAATATCGTAGAAAAAATGTCCGGTCTTAGTTTAGGGTGTATTTTATTTTTTTGGTATTTTTGATTATTTTTGTTTTTAGGTAGATTGCATTTTTTTTTCCTTTGTTTTCTTTTTCCGTATTTAGATTTTTCCATATTTGTTTGGATTTTCCATAGATAGATTTTTCTTTTTGGTTTATTTTCCTTTTCTAGATTATTTTCCTGATTTGCTAGATTCCTTATTTGTTTTTGTCATATTTGATTGTACATTCCTTATATGTTTATCTTTTCCTTTTGTAGATTATTTTTTCTTTCCTATTTTAGATTTAGCTTTTCCTTGTCTTAGAATCTTTCCTTATTTGTTTTCTTTCCTTTTCTTTTATTTTTCCTTTTTAGGTTAGGTCGGATTGTGCATGCGAAGGGTTAGAGAGTTGGCCTTAGTTCCCTTAGATCCAGAGATAGAAAGAACATACAATAGACTTCGAAGGGAAAATCAAGAAAATATCCAAATGGCCAATCCTAATCCTGAGGAGCTTAAGCCTATTAGGGACTACTTTCAGCCAGTCTTTCAGGAGCAACAATCGGGGATTGTCTATGCCCCGATCAATGCTAACAACTTTGAGTTGAAAACGGGTCTCATTCAAATGGCTCGAGATTGTGCATACAGAGGATCACCCACCGAGGATCCAAACTCCCACTTGAAATCCTTCCTAGACATCTGTGGGACGGTAAAGTTAAATGGTGTTTCTGAAGATGCCATTCGCTTACGTTTATTTCCTTTTTCTTTGCAGGATAAAGCGAGGGATTGGTTGCAGTCTATTCCACCTGGGAGCATTACCACTTGGGATGCTTTGGTCCAGGCATTCTTAAAGAAGTTCTTCCCTCCTGCTAAGACGGTCAAGCTGAGGACCGAAATTGGGACGTTCCAGCAGCAGTTTGATGAGCAGCTGTTCGAGGCTTGGGAGCGATTTAAAGAGTTGCTGAGGAAATGCCCTCAGCATGGATACCCCGACTGGCTTCAGGTTCAATTATTTTATAATGGCTTAACTCCTAGTACAAAAACTATTGTTGATGCAGCAGCAGGTGGGACTCTGTTGTCCAAAACTGTTGAGAGTGCTAGGACTTTGTTAGAGGAAATGGCCACCAATAGCTATCAGTGGCCATCTGAGCGATCGGGACCCAAGAAGATTGCTGCTGGAGTGTTCGAGATAGATAACGTAAGTGCACTGCAGGCCCAGATGTCTTCCCTGGCTAATGCGTTTTTAAAATTATCAGGTACAGGGAGTGCTCAATCGATCGAGTCTGCAGCTGCCCTCGCATCCCAGACTCATGAGGAAAATCTCGAGCAGGTTCAGTATGTATCTAATTTTAATTCTAGGGGGTACAATAATAATTCTACACCTACACATTATCACCCTAGTAATAGAAATCATGAGAATTTTTCATATGCAAATAATAAGAATGTTCTGAATCCTCCTGGCTTCACTCCTAAGCAAGAAAGTAAAAAGTCTTTAGAAGACCTTGTTGGAGCTTTTATTGCAGAATCAAGTAACAGGTCAAATAAGCTCGAGGAGGCCGTGATCGCCTTAAACACCACTGTCAATGGTCATTCTGCAGCCATTAAGAACATAGAGACTCAGCTGGGACAACTGGTAAGTGTTGTCAACACTATGAATAAAGGGAAAGCCCCAGCTGAACAAGAGAAATCTTCATTGGAGTACTGCAAAGCCATTGTGGTGCATCACGAGGAGGAAACTACTGAACCAGAGGAACTCACTGGAGAAGCTGAGGAGGGCACCACCTCAAACGAAGCTGAAAAGCTTGATCCTGAGCCTTCTATCCCTTCTCCTACTGTTTTAGTTCCTAAATCAAAGAAAAAGAAAAATTCTAAGGCTAAGTTTGACAAGTTTCTAGATGCTTTTATGGGATTGCATGTTAATATTCCTTTTTCAGATGCCTTGGAGCAGATGCCTCACTACAGAAAATTCATGAAGGAATGGCTCAACAAGAAGAAAAAGGAAAAGCAGATGGAGACTGTATACCTCGCATCGACGTGCAGCGCTCGTGTCCAGCAGAGAGTGCCAGAAAAACTGTCTGACCCAGGGAGTTTTACTATTCCTTGTAATTTTGGTACTTATTCATGTAGAGCACTATGTGATCTAGGGGCTAGCATAAACATAATTCCTCTATCATTGTGTAAAAAGCTTAACATAGGAGAAATAAAATCTACTTCCGTCAGACTCCAGTTGGCTGACCAGTCTGTGGTTAGTCCTTATGGAATTGTGGAGAATGTTCTGATCAAAGTAGGTAGATTTTTCCTTCCTGTTGATTTCTTTGTGTTAGATATTAAAGAGAATCTTGCCATGCCTATCATATTAGGGAGACCCTTCCTTGCTACAGGGAGAGTCATAATTGATATTGAGCGCAGGGAGCTGATCATCAGAGTTCAGCAGGAGAAGGAGATCCTAAAAGCTTTTGAGGACCCCAAGAACACATTAGAAACCATGCTGGTGGGCTATAGGAGAGGTGCTAGGAAGAGCACCAGTGATGGGACATCTGACATTAGACCACCTTGATGCCTATTCGGTCAATACGTCGAGCTAATGACGTTAAACAAGTGCTTATGGGAGGCAACCCAAGTAAGTTTAGTTGTGTTTTTCTTTTTGCTTTTGATTTATTGTTTGTTTTTGTTTTGTAGGTCTTGGTTCCTGTTTCTCCCTTGCTTGCAAGCTTCTATAAAGGCTGACATCGTCATTCTAGGGCAGTACTGTTCACTCCTCCTATTCTTTTATTGTTCTCATGCTTGATTATGCTTTATTTTCGTTATACATTGAGGACAATGCATGCTTTAAGTTTGGGGGTGGAATAGCATGTTTGTGGAGCCCTTGAGCATCTGAGTTCGGGCTATAGTTTTGAGCTTTCTTTGAATTGAGCATATGGTTGTTTTCTGGATGCTATTTTTGCGTGACTATGATTTCCTAGGATAGGCTTGCTTGTCAATTTTTAAGCTTTCGATGAGTTGTAAGCATGAGTGCCCAAAAAGGGAGACTTTTTAAACTTTTTCTAGGAGATGTCTTGCATGAGTAGAGTATTTGTCTTGGCTTTATTTGGATTTGAATGCTTAGGAGCGAATTATTAGGTTCATATGCTTGTTGTCACCTCGATAGGTGTAGGGAAGAGCTAAAGAGTTAATTTTTTTGCAAATTAGCATGTTTGATCTTGCTTAGGAGGAAAGAAAAGAATATATGCTTATTATGCTCATAAAGAAAAAATCATTCTTGTTGTTACAATTTGAAAAAGAAAGAAAGTCATGACTTATGCGCGCGATGCAATGTTTAATAAAGATTTAGGCAAAAAGAGCTACCCCTGTTGTGATCAGTTAGGCCAACTAGAGAAAACTCAGGTTAAGGGTCCCTGCAATAGGTGTGTGAAAGCTAGTGCCACATATAAATGCATGTTTTAATTTTCAATTATAAGCACCTAAGTATGGAGAAAAACAAACTAATTTGTTCCATTAACTCATTAGTGAAACCTTAGTGCCAGTGTAGAGGGAAGATGAGTTGAGAGTTTAGAAATCCAATCCCGGGCTAGTAGAGTCTGATCTCGTTAAGTTAGATCTCGCTTGTGCAAGTTAATTTTGGAAAACTTTTGATTTGTCTCCCTCATTAGTCCTTATGTGCATGTCTCTTGATTGCTTGAGTATTGACTTTTGAGCCTTGAGGATTGAGTCATGTTTGTTGCATCCATTCTTCCATTGTATGCTTGATTTTTAGTTTGCTCGAGGACTAGCAAAAGCTTAAGTTTGGGGGTGTTTGATAGCGGGCATAGCTAGCTATTTTACTGTAATTAATTAAGCTAGTCTTTTACAATTTTTTGGCCAAATTTATGCATTTATATGTTTTATTTGTAGGAAGTATGTGTTTGAAGCTAAAGTGAGCAATTGGAGTCAAATAGAGTTTTCAATCTAAAAAAAAAAAAAAAAAAAAATCATAGCGTCGCAACGCTAGAACCAACGTCGTGACGCTCTCGGCGAACTTCCAGAATCCGTGATTTCGCGGTAGCGTCGCGACGCTGTACGACCAATTTTTGCCTTATTTAAAGATTGCGATTAGGGCTGATTGGGGGGACTCTTTTGGACACCTTGAAGCCGTAAAACAGAGAGAAAACAGTGTTTTTGGAGCTGAACAAGTGGGAGCAAAGTGGAAATCAAGCCATTGTTCGTGGGGATCGTGACGGGGACGTTCGGTCTCGGCCTACTTAGCGTTTACTTCTCTTTTCCCTTTTCTTTAGTAGTTTTTATGGCTTGTTTAGACTTAGTTTATATTGTAATTTGGATTATGTGTAGCTAAGTTTAATTCTTAGGGATTGATGTAGCCGTTGGGCACTTTATGGATTGATTTTATGGTTTTATTGCTATTGATGTCATTTATGCATAATTGTGTTCTTAATGCTTTTAATTTACCGGCCATAAATTGATTGTTGTTTGTGCTTGAATCTTACTCGGGAGAGAGGGTTTAGCTTAGAAATCATTATGCATAACTAGGATTTAGCTAGAAATCGGGAGATAATAGTTAATTCTAGAAATCGTTAAAAAGGTTAACTTTAATGCCTTGCATGTTTAATAAATTTAGATAGGGATATCGGGTTCATTGCATGTGGGATAATCATGTATGCTCGGGAGAGATATGTGTGATTTTAGTTTCCCAAGATTTATGAATCATAGCATGTCATTAAACCATGAATTAATCCATAATCCCAATTGATGAAATCAATTCCCTAAGACCGTTGTCATCAATTGTTTGTCACTATTTTATTGTTTTGTGTTAGATTTCCATTATTTCTCACTTTTTTTGGTTCCCTAAATAAAATTGGACAAGATTATTTTCGGTAATTTAAAAAAATCCTATCTAGAGGACGACACTCGATTTCAAAAATCACTTTACTATTACTTGACCCGTGCGCTTGCGGTAGGAAAATTCCACATCACTGAACATGGTTAAATCAAGTGGACGGAAATATATCTATAGTGAGGGGAGTGCAACTACCGGGCTATAGTGGAGTGTCCTGATAGTTAACGAATGTTGGTTAAGCTTGGTTAATGAGATTAGTCGGTTAGCCTCGAATCGTTGGAGCCCGTGATCTATAGGTCCATTAGGTCCCCCTACTAGCTCATATCGAAATAAAGCCTAGAACAATAAGATAGGATTCTTTGAATTGTTCAAAATCAGGAAAAAGGGCATTTTCGTAAATTGTGTTTGACATAATATTTAATTATAAATTAAATTGGAAAATGAGAGATTATGTATTTAAAAGTGTTTTAAATACTATATATGAATTTAGGAATCATATATAATTAGATTGCACAAGGTGTCAATGATTAATTAAATTAATCATAACAAATTAATTGGAAATGTTTCTAATTAATTGCCATGAAATCAATTTCAATTTGGAATTGGAATTTGAATTAGAATGCAAGAAAAATCTGATTGAGAATCAAACTTAGTGGATTTAGATGGATTTCCACTCTTGCATGTTGCATGTGTTGTGACTTCAACACCTAGAATCCACTTTGGCTTGAATTACCACCATGTGTCTTGCATCTTGAGGCCTTTCCTTGCATGGAATATCTCTATAAGTAGATGCAAAATCAGATTAAGAGTTAAGAGAGCCATTTCCATATTGTTATGTTGCTGGATTTTTGTCTCAAACTCACTCATCTCCATATATCTCTCTAATGCTTGAACCTTCTAGCATTCCCTTCCCATTCCCTATCTCTATAGACTCCCACAAGTCGTTCTTGGCCCGGAGAATAGTAGAGAAGACACTAGAGTTGGTCCACACACCGTTCGGGATCAAAGGAATCAAAGGGAGTTGTTGAATCGGTCTCCAAAAAGGTTGGTACAAATTCTGCTCTCTGTTTACGGTATTTGGACAGCATGTTTTCTTTTTCTAAAATTGATGTAGTTAAGTGCCTCCTATCCTCAAATTGCTTCCGCATGTGTTATATGAACACCTTCAGTACCGCTATGCACATTTCTGTAACTCGACTCAGACATAGATAATTCACGAATGGAATCTATAACCCTATAGTTGATATAGAGTGCCTTAGGCAGCTTGCCCTATACCACCAAACAATCTCTTTCGAGCTTTTTCTCCTATATCACCTTTATGAGAACCGATATCGTCTGTCCCTTTCGAGATCAAACTCACATAGCATGCAAAGTCTAAGTGATCAATTTAAACTCAACAAGATCAGAATGATAATCAATAAAGAATGACATGCATTGAATAGAAACTTAAGCGAATAAACACTTTGAAGCTATTGAACCATAAGGGAATTCACTATATTGAACCTCTCAACGGAATTTAGCTACTCATGGAGGGATAAAATGCAAATGAATATCTTTTAATTGAAATAAAGAATAAAGAATACAAATAAATGAAAAGTAACAAAAGCTAGAAGTAATGACAGTAGCTAAATACTATGGTTTTTTTTTTCTTTTATCCAATCCTTCTAGAGTTCGCTCGACACTCCACTCTCTCGCTTTTACAAGTTGGAATGGGTGAAAATCCCTACAAACCCTAAGGTTTGATGTCTAACTAAGGTTTGATGTCTAACTAAGGTTAGAATTCAGTCTTCTAAGAAATACCTCGGGCATCCCTACTCATAGGCGTCAACTAGGGTTCTATCACCACCCTCTTCTTCCAAATGAGTTCTGTTTGAATTTCCCTTCGAATTGAGGCCTTTTATAGTGTGGGAAGTGGTTGAAGAGTCATGAAAATGGTGTTGGTAGGTAGCCCAGTCAGTTTAAGAGTCAAAACAACCAGTTAGTTGCGTGAAAAGCTCGTTTAAAACGACCCACGACGGACTCAGACTTTTTTGTTTCCGCCTAGAAATGCGGTCGCATTTCATTTTGCCTTGGCAGAAATGCGGTCGCATTTGCATACATTGGCAGAAATGCGGTCGCATTTGCATAGCATTTCTCTGTTTTCCTCGGTTTTCTGCAAAACACCAAAACTAAGAAAAATTCACACCAAAATGAGTTCTTTTAAGTACAAATATGTATAATTTGACACACATGACTCTCAAAGACCTAACTTACCAACTTTTACACTTTTTAGGCTCGGGAATAGTAATTTTGACCAAAAACATACAAGTTTCACAAGAAATAAGCTAAGAATAAGGGCAAAATAGGTATATTTTTGGCACTTATCAGCAGCTAATCCGAAATTTGGTGATCTGAGAAGCTGGCACACAGACATTTAAACCTCTCCCAGTATTCATAGAGCGTCTCCCCAGTGATCTGTGAGATCCTGTTGATGGTCGCAAAGCGCATAGGTCAAGTAATATAGTGATTGTGAGTATGTGAGTATTGTCTCCACAGGGATTGGATTTATTCAATTAATTATCGCGAATAATCTTGATTTGCTTTATTTAGAGAACAAAATCTAATGCTGAAAAAGAATAACAAAAAACTAATCTAGAAAGCAAAAGATAAATGGAGACACAATTTGGAGGGATAATTCTAGGGTGTTGATTTCATCAATTGGACCTTTAATTGCTTAATCAATTAGTCATTTCAGATTAATTATTCATTCGATTCATAAGTCTAGAAGCCTAATATCAAGGACTCTCATGTCGGTCTCCTCATATTCTCATGCCTTTTAATAAAGAATCTCCTTTCGTTTTCATCTTTATTTACTAAGCATGGCATTACGACCCTTCAATAACAACCTCTCACATTATTTATTTTATCCCGTGTCACTCGGGTTAATAACATTAGTCATGCATTCAGTTTTGGTCTAAGCTTCTCTCTGTTGAGTTTTCACTTAGAAAACAGTTTAATTAATTAGTGATCAGGCGATTAAAAGCATTAAGGACAAAATGCACAAATGAATGATAATGACAATCAAACCAAATCAATTCATTAATAAGCAAAGGTTCAACAAACTAAATCAAATCCATAGAATTTAGGAATTAACTACTCATAATCACCAAACATCCAATAATTCCTAACAACATATAATCTAGAAACTAAAAGAAAAGGAAAATGGAAGAGAAATGCTCGATCAAGTATCATCAACAAGGCTCCAAATCTTCTCCCAAAACCCCCAATTTTAGTGTGTAATCGAGAATAGAGTGAAAACCCTCAAATTGGCTCCCCAAACAAGGTTGAAAAATGCACTATTTATAGCTGCCCAGCTGTGCTAGTGTCGAGACGCTGACGTCACAGCATCTCGACGCTGTTACGTCATATACTTGCTGCCCACGAAGCCTCAGCATCGAGACACTAAAGGCAGCATCTTGACGCTGCCCCATTTCTAGATTTTTCTTCACGGCTGCCTAGTGTCGAGACGCCAAGACTTCCTCTTGAAAATGACCCTTTGGTCATCATCATGGGCCTCTAACTCATCTCTCTTGGGCCTTTGGGCTTGGATCTTCAATGGTCTTCTAAAAATGCTCCAAAAGCCTCCAAATTCTTCCAAAATCTCTCAAGAACTCCGGTTTTACTTCTTTGGCTCGGATTTCGAAATTTAAACATAAAATGGCATCAAAGCACACAATTTAAGCACAAAACTAACTAACATTAATAGGAAATAGATAGAATTTTTGCATGCTATCACCCGTAGATCTCCGTCCTGATATTTGCAACTCTGCTTGCTGGGAAGAACTTTTCTAAGAACTGCTTCTTCATCTCGTTCCAAGTGCTGATAGATCTTGAGGGAAGGTAGTATAGCCAATATTTCGCCTGGTCCTTCAACGAAAAGGGGAATGCCCTTAGGTTGATCGCTTCCTTTGTCACTCCATGGGGCCGCATCCTAGAACATATGATATGGAACTTTTGGAGATGTTTGTGCAGGTCCTCACCTACATTGCCACGAAAAGTGGGGAGTAAGTGTATAAAACCACACTTTAATTCATATAGTACCTGAAATGTGCTATTTTATTACCTTTAATTTAATCCTTTTAGTTTGCATTTTACAGTTTTATTGTTTGTTTTATAAGAATTCAAGCACAAGAGGACAATTAGGACATCATGTCAATTCGGCGCTAATTCGGGAGTTTTAGGACGTTTTTGAGCTAATTTTGAGTCCTCGAGATGACGTGGGACCAAAAGGACTTGATCGAAGCGTTTGAGCCTCGAGATTGGAGCCAAAGGATCAAAGGAGTGCTTGATGCAATTTGGACTACCCGAGAGGTAGCGTGTCGACGCTACCACGATCTCAACCCTCAAACAGAAGGGTTGGAGTCTCAACGCTGGCCATGGCGTCTCGACGTTGGCGTTAATTATAAATAGGGTTTCTTGTCATATTTTAGCCGCAATGTCAGATTTCCAGTTGTTTTAGATGATTTCTCTCTACATTTTGTCGACTTTTCCAGTGCTGTATCGGTTTATATTCAGGTTCTTTTATATTTTTGTCATGAATCCTTATTTATTTGTTGTTTTTACTTGTAGCATGAGGGGCTAAACTAGATTGTTGAATTGGTAATTTTCTTAGACCTTTGTGATGTTTAGATGAGTTTGCTGGTTTCTTTGCATTTTGTTTTGTGGTTTATAATTCAATTGCATCTTAGTTTCTCGTTTGAACAATTGTGCATGTATGTCGATATAAGATTTGGCGTTCCTTAAATTGAATATGAGCATGATTTAACCATTATGTATAGATAGCCACTAGGTTGAAGTGGATTGTTGCCTTTTGGAGTGGTTAAAAATATGAGATAAATTAACTCCAAAACACTGTGCAAGCATACATAATCTGTAGCAAGTAATAAGTATTTTATCGTATCCATGAGGTCTTAAATAGTGTCACTCTCCTACTTTGTTTTAATTCTTTAGTAATTTCAAGGTTGGTAAATTGATTGGGGTTTTTAAAAATGTTGGAACAAAAGAAATGATAAAGCAGAAATGTAACAAATAAAGGAAACAGATTGGAAACATGCACTGGTTAAGACTTCTGTAATTGTTAAAAAGATGATCTAGCAATTCTATTGACCAGGCAATCTCTCGCAGTCTTATCAGCAGGATCCTCCCATAACTCTGAATCTTTTGGAATGTGTTTGAACTCCAATGAAGTTCTACCGATCAAACATTAGGCGCTGTCCCTAGCTCAATTGCTCGCGTCCACCAACTACAAAGGTCTAATGTGATTACAAGCCAAACAACTCTTAAATCATCCCTCAAACTAAGAGAAGCTATCCATACCGGCTGGCCAGGTGGGCACACAATAGAATTAAGAACAAAGAGTAATCAAGATGCTCAAAGATCAATAAGAATTACTAGATTAATAAGAAAAGACAATTACATAATTCTTAACCAATGCCTAAAGTAAATTAGTTCGTGGAAATAGAAACAACAATCATTACAATATGATTAAGCACATCCATAACTACAAACTCTAAAGGAAAGAACTATCCTCCTTGAGGGAATCCGTAGAAGTGGTCTTCTAAGGTCTCGAATCGATATTGACTCTATTCAGCCTCCAATCGATCTTGACTTTAGATGGCTACTCTCTTATATAAGGTGAAGTCCAACCTAATTAGGTCAAACATGACACGTGGAGCTCTCTCCAAGCCTCCTAAATCCGAGATCAGAGCTGGAAATGCCACCTCATTTAATGAATCACGTGCAACTCACGTGACCAGTTTTGCTCGCAACTTTGTTGGAACAACAGACTTTGCTCTTTCAATCTACTAACATTTATTTTTCTGCAAACGAACTCCAAAGCATCAATTCTTATAATTAGGCTAAAACACATTATATTAACCTAATAGCACACTCATATGACACAAATAACATATAAATCCTCATAGAATAAGGTATAAATAACTCCCTTTTGGAGAGTTATCACACCCCCAAACTTGAACTATTGCGTGTCTCGAGCAATACTAACTCATTTTCTCGGAAATTTCTAAACATTGGTCATAGCACAACCCAATTAAAACAGATAATCCAACAATACCTTCAACCTTTACCTGAGCATCCTGCAAAACCATGCATTGCCGCATCAAAACAGTTCTTTCAGCATTGAACAACTAATCACCCACCTTTAGCTCAATCCTAAGAACTACCACAGCTCAGCTATATTATTAGACATTTTTAACAAACTTTAGGGGTTTATTCTTTTGCTCTTTAGACTTAAAGCAGTCCTACAGTCATAAGCTCATATGCACAGGATGACCCATTTTATGATGCAGTATACCCTTGCCTTCAAGCTTATCACCAACTAGGCTAAACACTCATTGCTAAAGCCCAAAAATCTATAGTTATCTATCCCTTGCTTCTCAGAATGGCGACATGTTATGATGAAGCTCACCTAAGCCCTTGGAGATAGCAAACGGCCAGATTATCATTCATCCTTCAAAATTTTTGCTATGTTAATTTTTTCAGCAAAATCTTCGTTTTTTTTTCTTTTTCCTTTTTTTTTTCAAACAAACTTTTTTTCTCAATATTCCCTAGGCCATCTTTTGATGCAAAGACAAACTGTGGGTGTCACAAATGTCCCTGGTTACTCAATAACTTAGAAAAATTATGAAGGAGAGGAATGCTCGGGCAAAACAAGAGGAATGCCTCTAAGTCCCTGATAGAACCTAAATAGTCCTATTTTATCACCTCTAATCTAAGCTTGTTAGAGTTATTTTATACTTTACTTGTCTTATTTGCAGGATATTTGAGGTTAGGCTATGTCGGGAGCCGCTCACGCTAATTGGTGTTAATTTGGGCCAATTATGGAGTTTTGGAGCCATCTCGGTGTCTTGGACGACGAGGAGGTGAAAAGACCCTATTGTGTTGAAGCGGGCCTGAAGAACAACACCAAAAGCCGAAAATTGAAGCCTCGTACCGAGAAGAAACCAGACAAGATAGAGGATTAAAGTCGCAAGTCGAGAATCAAGGCTGGCGCCGAGACGCTGCACCTTGGCATCTCGACGCCGATGTGAAATTTGGCCGGAGAATAAAGTTCGCAGCGTCAAGACACTGCCCTTGGCGTCTTGACGCTGCCAAGTTTTCTATAAATATGTAGTCTCGGTTTAGTCCGTCGTTAGGTTAGAATTTTGGTCCTTTTACAATTTCTTTTGCCTCTTTTACTTTTCAGTACTGTTGTAGACCTTTTTAGGTCATATCTTATGGATTTTTTCATGTCTATTCATGCTTTTACTTCATCTATGAGTAGCTAATTGTATTTAGATCGTTGGATTGGGTTTATACTTTGATTTATATGAAGATTGGCTGAGTTTTCTGGATTTATTTACTGTTCTTGTTGTCTTTTACTTCAGTTTTACATGTTATCCCATTTAAACCAATACATGAGGCTAGTCTATTAGGATTGACAACCCTATGTGATTACCGCTTGTGTATTCAATCAGTTCTTTTTAGATAGCCACTAGGTTGAGGCAAGCCACTCTCTACGCGAGACGACCCTTGATAGGCCTATGATGCATGTTAAAGGTTGTAGGAATTAGATTCGAATTTAGTTAATACAATTCCGGACCCACGATCTCAAAGCGGCTAGTTTAATAGGTGATTGCGAAATTGCTTAATCTAAAACTAGTTAGATATAATTTGTAACCGTTGCAGAGGTTTCGGATGGTTGCTACTTTATGTATAAGGGGTGGCGAGCGATAAAGAATATATTAATTAATCTTGTTAATTGAAGAATTCACGATTAGCAAGATAATTAGCACAGGTTAGTGTAGGGGATCCTCTGAGTAACCCAGAAGCCGATCAGACTAATGAAATCAGTTTAGAGCAATCATTAGAGAAAACTAGGAAGCCAATCGAAATAGAATCAAGCATAAGAAATCCCAATCAAGCGATCCCTTTTTATGTTATTGAATTTCATCTTATTTTTCTTCTGCATGCTTAATTATGTCACTTTTAATTTCTTGCATTTATTTTCTTGTATTACCCTACTTTCCAAAATCCCCCTCTTTTCATAAAAACGAAATTCTTCAACTGCTAGGTCCCCTTCATAAGGGTAAAAAATATACCTATTGTACCCATATATTTAGCTCAATTCCTTGTCAAAAGTTGCATGTTTAGATCAATTTTACTATTTCCGAGCTCAAAATATGTTAAAGTTGATGAATTAGGGAGTTGAGAGTCACATTTGTCAAATTATGCTTATTTTTGCTTAAAAAGACTCAATTTGATATGAATTTGACCCAATTTGGTGTTGTGCAGGAAAACAAAGGAAAGCGAGAGAGTGGAGTGTCGAGCGAACTCTAGAAGGATTAGATGAAAGAAAAAACCTGTTGGGTTTAATGTCCTATAAACTCGTAGTTTGTAAATCATTAAACATATTCTATTTCCAATAAAGACGTTATTGAGGTTATTCAGTAAAAGATGTTATTGAATATGTAAATTGCGAATGATTAACCTAAATCCAATAAGCTAAGATCCTTGGCTATAAAATGAATACTCGAACTATATGTAGGGACATATCATAGGATCAAGTTCAAGTTTATAGTCAAAATAGTCTATAGTATAAGGATAAGGTTGGGTACCTTATCTTGGAGACACTATGGACGCGGCCCACTTTGTATTAAGTACAAACGATGAGATCCTAAATCGTTCATGTGGTGACATGCGAGTGGGGGCGTCCTATGCAATGAGTTTGCATAAGACTGGACCACGAAATAAGTCACTTTCTCTTTATAACGCCGTTTACTGAAGAAACTGACTATTTCTCATAGATGACCTAGGTAACTCGTTCTTAATCCTGAGCTATCTATGAACTCCTGTTTATGCGAGATTATCCTTTGATCTGCATGGGTGAGAGTGGCCAGCATCGCCGACTCGACAAGCCTACCATTTTGGGGATAAGATCGAATAGATAGCTGGGGACATAGTTTCGCAAGACGGAATTCACTCCTACCCTTTTCAGGGTTAGTAGATAGGTTGTTCCCTTAAGTACTAACTCCAGGACTTGAACAAGGGGCCCCACCCTCTTGTTAGATCGAGAGGGACTTAGGTTTGATGGTTGGACCGCAAACCGATTGTTCATTAGAGGATTAGTGGAACTTAAGGAACAAGAAGTACTATAGAGGTGAAACGGTTATTTGACCTAGCTATAGCTACGAACAACCTGTGAAGGAACGACTTACTAAACATGGTTAAATCAAGTGGACGGAAATATATCTATAGTGAGGGGAGTGCAACTATCGGGCTATAGTGGAGTGTCCCGATAGTTAACGAATGTTGGCTAGCTTAGATAATGAGATTAGTCGGTTAGCCTTGAATCGTTGGAGCCCATGATCCATAGGTCCATTAGGTCCCCTATTAGCTCATATCGGATTAAAGCCTAGAATATTTTGATAGGAAACTTTGAATCGTTCAAAAACGGGAAATAGGGTTTTATCGTAAAACATGTTCGACACAATGATTTAATTATGAATTAAATTAGGAATTGAGAGATGAGGTATTTAAAAGTGTTTTAAATACCATATATATGTATTAGGAATCATATATAATTCATGGCATTAGGTGATAAAGATTGATTGGATCAATCATATAAAAATTACTTGGAAATGTCCCAATTAATTGCCTAGAAATCAATTTCAATTTTGAATTGAATTTGAAATGAATTGAAAGCTTAAAATTCACAATTAGGATTCAATTCATAGTGGATTTAGTGGTTTTTCCACTCTTGCATAATGATACATAGTGGAAAACAACACAAACATGCATTAGATGCATGTGTTGTGAAGTAGACACCTAGAATCCACTTTGAGTTGCATCTTGACCATGTGGCTAAGTGTCATGAAGCTTGTCTTTGCATGGGAGATGTCTATAAAAGGGGCTTGAATTAGATTCAAGAAGAGCAAGCTTTCATTTAGTGTTATGCTGCAAATTTTCTCCCTCAAATTCTCTCTCATTTCATCTCCTTCCAAAAGCTTGTACCATCAAGCATTCCCTTCCTATTTCTTTCTTCTATAGACTCCCACAAGTCTTTCTAGGCCCAAGAGAATAGTAGGGAAGACTCTAGAGGTTGTCCAAGGAGCATAGGAGAGGCAAACACCACAAGGAGTTCCACATAAGTGAGCTACAAAGGTTGGTGTTCTCTCAACTCTATATTCTGTCTTTTATAGAACATGCATGCTTTAGGAGCAAAATTGAATGTCTTAAGTGCTTTCGATCTTCAATTGCTTCCGCATGTGTTATATGAACACCTTCAATTGGTATCAGAGCATGATTAGAGCACTTAATTCGTTTTAATTTTGCTTTGGTGGGTACCATTTTGAAATTGAATTTTCTGTGTGCTAAAATGGAAGTGTTCTGGTTTGGCAATTTTTTGAGCATTCAAACCTTCATAAAATTGTAATTGCTCGGATATGTAAGAGCGTTAATGTGTGTACTATAGTCTGTAATTTTTATAGAGTCATTAGAGTCCATATAGGCCATAAAATCGAAGAAAAACCGGAGAAGACGAAGCAGAAAATGAAAATTCCAGCAGCAGTTTTTTTTTTTTCTTCTTCTTTTCCAGTCCGGTTCGGTCTGCTGCAGCTTATTTTCACATATTTGAAGGCCGGTTCACTCCATGGAGGGTTGGTTCGGGTCGGTTCGTAAAGCTCGGGATCATCACAAGCAATTTTATTGATTATTATTGTAATTATTAGTTGATTGTTTGTTTTAAATTGCCAAACCATTCCATTTTAGCTTGATTTAATTTCTTTTATGCATTGAGAATGTATGGTTTAATTGGATTAAATGTATGTGCATTATGAGCATGCCATATAGTTTAAAATCCCACCATAGGAAAGCATGTTCATGCATTTTTAATAAGTGTTATTAATAGTTCAAATGCATGAGGGAAATTTTATGTTTAAATTGATATAAATGTTGTATATTGATTTAGGGAGATTCATGCTTGAATGGTTAATTAAAATTGATTAATTGATATAAAAGTTATATTAATCAAAAGATAAAATTAACCTAGCATGAAGCATGAAATTTCCTTAGAATTTTGTTTATAAGAGTTATATTCAAAAGGCAAGTTTGTTAAAGTTTAGATTTATAATTGTTATAAATCACATAGAAATTTAAAATCTATAACAAAGAAAAAGGTGCATGCTCACTTAGGGTTAATTTGATCCAACTCTCGATCGATTTCAATTAGATTCAAATAGGTCGATAAGCTTGTAAAACATAGGTTACAAGAGAACTCACCCGACGAGATGCTGTCTAAGGCTGGAGGTATTTAAGTTGACGGTTTACGGAACACCTCCTACCTGGGCATCGAGTCGGTTCTTGAGTTAAAGTTAACCCAGTTTTATGAGCATGCACGTGTGTGATGTGAGGTTTTAATCGTTATCACCTAGACATCGTAAGTTTAAATGATCTTAGACTTAGGGTTATTCAATTAGCCGGAATTCGCCTAAGTATAAGTATACCCAAAACCGTTTAAAATACTTAGTGGGAGGGGAGAGATATATCAAATCCATTTCCCTTTCACGTTCTCCCTTTTGTTCACAAGGTGAGATTTATGCTTGGCCTCGTGTTGATTATACCTCAACTGCTCCATTCGGAAGGTGTTTTCATAAATCAATAACAAGGTGAATGGAGAAAGTATTTATAGTAAGTGAGTGAAGGAAGTGTGTCAACACATCCTGCGGTCTCCTCCGTTAGGTTGCACCGTGAGATTTCCATGTTGCGCTTGCTTGTATGCCCTGGAGCTACTAACCATTCGGAGGGTTGTAACATGGAGATCGGAACAACGCAAACTCCAGAGATGGATAGGATTACTTAGGACCATTTCCAACATTAGCTTTTCCATTCGGTAGCATTGTTGGGGCCGTTCTCTGTAATCTTAAAACGGCGGGTCACACTTACAAGGGTTACTAAGTGTTAGTAAATTCCTGACCAAACGTAACGATAACTAAACAACTATAGGAATAAGAGTTATTCTGGGATTAGTATTTAGTCAAGAACGTCTTGGTTTGGTGAAGGAGTAATTGACTGCCCCTCGGTAGCGGTTGCTCTAACTCACTAAAGTATCGTTGCAAAATAATAATCCTGGGTACATTATTACTTTTGCTAAAACCTAATTGGATTTTGTCTAAAAATGGTTAATAAGCAATTTCTAATAGTTTTGTTTAATTTTTCAGCATGTCTAGCTCACTAGTACAATTACTCGCTTCGGATAAGCTTAACGGGGATAACTATGGAACTTGGAAGTCTAATCTAAACACAATACTAGTAATCGAGGATCTTAGATTTGTCCTTACCGAAGAGTGTCCGCCTAACCCTGGCTCGTCAACAAACCGAATTATTCGGGAAGCATATGAGAAATGGACTCGAGCTAATGATAAGGCAAGGGTCTATATCTTAGCAAGCATCTCAGATGTCTTGTCAAAAAAGCACGAGAGGATGGTCACCGCGAGGGAGATCATGACTTCGTTGCAAGGTATGTTTGGACAACCGTCCTCAAAAATTAGGCACGAAGCTCTCAAGAATGTTTACAATTCCCGAATGAAGGAAGGTGTTTCAGTTAGGGAACATGTTTTGAACATGATGGTTCAGTTTAACATTGCTGAAGTAAACGGTGCTACAATTGACGAGGGTAGTCAAGTAAGTTTCATAATGGAGTCTCTTCTGAAGAGCTTCATTCAGTTCAGGACAAACGCTGTCATGAACAAAATAGACTTTAACCTGACTACTTTGCTAAACGAGCTCCAGACTTACCAAAGTCTCACTAAGAGGGGACATGAAGGGGAGGCAAATGTTGCTACAACCAAGAGGTTCCAAAAGGGATCGTCCTCAGGAACCAAGTCTGGACCTTCCAATTCAAAGAATAAGAGTATTCAAATGAAGAAAAAGAAGGATAAAGGGAAAGGAAAAGCTCCAGTGGGAAGCAAGGCAAAAACTAAAGCTGCAGATAAAGGAAAATGTTTCCATTGTAATGTAGACGGACATTGGAAATGCAATTGTCCCAAGTACCTTGCGGAAAAGAAGGCTGAAAAGGAAAAACAAGGTAAATATGATTTGCTCGTTATCGAAACATGTTTAGTTGAGCAAGATAGCTCTGCCTGGATATTAGATTCAGGAGCGACTAACCATGTATGCTCTTCTTTACAGGAAATTAGTTCCTGGCATATGCTGGAAGACGGCGAAGTAACTCTCAAAGTTGGAACTGGAGAGGTCGTCACAGCCAGAGCTTCAGGAACTCTCAAGTTGTCTTTTGGAGATAGATTTTTATTACTTGAAAATGTCTTGTACGTTCCCAATATAAAAAGGAACTTAATCTCTATCTCTTGTTTGATTGAACATGAATACCAAGTATCTTTTGATATTAATAAAGTGTTTGTTAACAAAAGAGGTATGCATATATGTTCTGCAAAACTTGAAAGCAACTTATACGTGTTAAGGCCAATTCAAGTTAAAGCTATTTTTAATACGGAAATGTTTAAAGTAGCAGAAACTCAAAACAAAAGGCGAAAAGTTTCTCCTAATACCTATCTTTGGCACTTGAGATTAGGCCACATAAATCGCAATAGGATTGAAAGATTGGTAAAGAGTGGACTACTAAACCAGTTAGAAGATGACTCGTTACCACCATGTGAGTCCTGCCTCGAGGGAAAAATGAGTAAACGACCTTTTTCGGAAAAAGGTTATAGGGCCAAAGAACCCTTAGAACTCGTGCATTCGGATCTCTGTGGTCCTATGAATGTCAAAGCACGAGGAGGGTATGAATATTTCGTCAGCTTCATTGATGATTATTCAAGGTATGGCTACCTTTACCTAATGCATCATAAGTCTGAAGCCCTTGAAAAGTTCGAGGAGTACAAGACCGAGGTTGAGAACCACTTAGGTAAAACGATTAAAACACTACGATCAGATCGAGGTGGAGAATATATGGACCTACAATTCCAAGACTATTTGATAGAACATGGAATTACGTCCCAACTCTCAGCCCCTGCTACACCACAACAAAATGGTGTATCAGAGAGGAGAAACCGAACCTTGTTAGACATGGTTCGATCAATGATGAGGTATGCTCAGTTGCCTGATTCGTTCTGGGGATATGCAGTTGAGACTGCCGTATACATTTTGAACATGGTTCCCTCTAAAAGTGTTTCTGAAACACCTTATGAGCTATGGAAAGGGCGTAAAGGTAGTTTACGTCACTTCAGGATTTGGGGATGCCCGGCACACGTGTTAGTACAAAACCCAAAGAAGTTGGAACGACGTTCAAAACTGTGCTTATTTGTAGGATATCCTAAAGAAACGAAAGGTGGTCTATTTTACGATCCTCAGGATAATAAAGTGATTGTATCGACAAACGCTACGTTCCTTGAGGAAGATCACATAAAAGATCATCGACCTCGCAGTAAGCTAGTATTAGATGAGATTTCAAGAAAAACTACAAAAGAATCTACAAAAGTTGTAGATCAAACTGGTCCATCAAAAGTTGTTGATCAAACACATCCATCTCAAATAGTGAGAGAGCCTCGACGTAGTGGGAGGGTTATGATACAACCAGACCGCTACATGGGTTTAACAGAAACTCAAACCATCATGTCTGATGATGGTGTAAAGGATCCATTGTCCTATAATCAGGCAATGAATGATGTTGATAAGGACCAGTGGATCAAAGCCATGGATCTCGAAATGGAGTCAATGTACTTCAATTCGGTCTGGGAACTTGTAGAACAGCCGGATGGGGTAAAACCTATTGGTTGTAAATGGATCTACAAAAGAAAACGAGACCAAGCTGGTAAGGTTCAAACCTTTAAGGCTCGACTTGTGGCAAAGGGTTTTACCCAGCGAGAAGGAGTGGATTATGAAGAAACTTTTTCCCCTGTTGCCATGCTTAAGTCGATTAGAATACTCTTATCCATTGCCACATACTATGATTATGAAATATGGCAAATGGATGTCAAGACAGCCTTTTTGAACGGCAATCTTGAAGAGACTATCTATATGGCTCAACCAGAGGGATTTATAGTCCAGGGTGAAGAGCAAAAGGTTTGCAAACTTAAACGATCCATTTATGGATTGAAACAAGCATCAAGATCCTGGAATATACGTTTTGACACTGCGATCAAAACGTATGGCTTTGAGCAGAATATTGACGAACCTTGTGTTTACAAGAAAATCGTCAAATCCACTGTAGCTTTTCTAGTTCTATACGTAGATGATATCCTACTTATTGGGAATAATGTAGGATTCCTGACTCACGTAAAACAATGGCTAGCGACTCAATTCCAAATGAAAGATTTGGGTGAGGCTCAATTTGTTCTAGGCATTCAAATCATTAGAAATAGAAAGAACAAAACTCTAACACTGTCTCAAGCATCATATATCGACAAAATGTTGGTACGATATTCGATGCAGAACTCCAAGAAAGGATTATTACCTTTTAGACACGGGGTTCACTTGTCAAAGGAACAAAGTCCTAAGACACCTCAAGAAGTTGAGGAAATGAGACGAATTCCCTACGCATCAGCAGTTGGTAGTTTGATGTATGCTATGCTGTGTACCAGACCCGACATATGCTATGCCGTAGGAATTGTCAGCAGATTTCAGTCTAATCCTGGTCATGCGCATTGGACTGCCGTTAAAAACATCCTTAAGTATCTAAGGAGAACTAGGGATTATACGCTCGTGTATGGAGCTAAGGATCTGATCCTTACAGGATACACTGACTCAGATTTTCAGACCGATATAGATTCAAGAAAATCAACATCGGGATCTGTGTTTACTCTAAATGGAGGAGCGATAGTATGGAGGAGTATTAAGCAAGGTTGCATTGCTGACTCCACCATGGAAGCGGAGTACGTAGCCGCCTGTGAAGCAGCAAAAGAGGCAGTATGGCTAAGAAAATTCCTAACAGAGTTGGAAATTGTTCCAAATATGCAACTACCTGTCACCCTCTATTGTGACAACAGTGGTGCAGTTGCAAACTCTAAGGAACCTCGAAGTCACAAGCGAGGAAAGCATATTGAGCGCAAATACCATCTCATCAGGGAGATCGTGCAACGAGGAGATGTGATCGTCACGCAGATTGCTTCGGAGCACAACATGGCTGACCCGTTTACAAAACCCCTCACGGCTAAAGTTTTTGAGGGTCACCTAGTTAATCTAGGATTACGAGCTTTATTAGACTAGGGCAAGTGGGAGAAATGTAAGGGTATGGTTGATGCCCTAGTTTATTGTCTTTATACTTCTCTCACACTTAACTTTATGTAGCCCACTAGAGTTTCTAGTCCAAGTGGGAGTTTGTTGGGTTTAATGTCCTATAAACTCGTAGTTTGTAAATCATTAAACATATTCTATTTCCAATAAAGACGTTATTGAGGTTATTCAGTAAAAGATGTTATTGAATATGTAAATTGCGAATGATTAACCTAAATCCAATAAACTAAGATCCTTGGCTATAAAATGAATACTCGAACTATATGTAGGACATATCATAGGATCAAGTTCAAGTTTATAGTCAAAATAGTCTATAGTATAAGGATAAGGTTGGGTACCTTATCCTGGAGACACTATGGACGCGGCCCACTTTGTATTAAGTACAAACGATGAGATCCTAAATCGTTCATGTGGTGACATGCGAGTGGGGGCGTCCTATGCAATGAGTTTGCATAAGACTGGACCACGAAATAAGCCACTTTCTCTTTATAACGCCGTTTACTGAAGAAACTGACTATTTCTCATAGATGACCTAGGCAACTCGTTCTTAATCCTGAGCTATCTATGAACTCCTGTTTATGCGAGATTATCCTTTCATCTGCATGGGTGAGAGTGGCCAGCATCGCCAACTCGACAAGCCTACCATTTTGGGGATAAGATCGAATAGATAGCTGGGGACATAGTTTCGCAAGACGGAATTCACTCCTACCCTTTTCAGGGTTAGTAGATAGGTTGTTCCCTTAAGTACTAACTCCAGGACTTGAACAAGGGGCCCCACCCTCTTGTTAGATCGAGAGGGACTTAGGTTTGATGGTTGGACCGCAAACCGATTGTTCATTAGAGGATTAGTGGAACTTAAGGAACAAGAAGTACTATAGAGGTGAAACGGTTATTTGACCTAGCTATAGCTACGAACAACCTGTGAAGGAACGACTTACTAAACATGGTTAAATCAAGTGGACGGAAATATATCTATAGTGAGGGGAGTGCAACTATCGGGCTATAGTGGAGTGTCCCGATAGTTAACGAATGTTGGCTAGCTTAGATAATGAGATTAGTCGGTTAGCCTTGAATCGTTGGAGCCCATGATCTATAGGTCCATTAGGTCCCCCTACTATCTCATATCGGATTAAAGCCTAGAATATTTTGATAGGAAACTTTGAATCGTTCAAAAACGGGAAATAGGGTTTTATCGTAAAACATGTTCGACACAATGATTTAATTATGAATTAAATTAGGAATTGAGAGATGAGGTATTTAAAAGTGTTTTAAATACCATATATATGTATTAGGAATCATATATAATTCATGACATTAGGTGATAAAGATTGATTGGATCAATCATATCAAAATTACTTGGAAATGTCCCAATTAATTGCCTAGAAATCAATTTCAATTTTGAATTGAATTTGAAATGAATTGAAAGCTTAAAATTCACAATTAGGATTCAATTCATAGTGGATTTAGTGGTTTTTCCACTCTTGCATAATGATACATAGTGGAAAACAACACAAACATGCATTAGATGCATGTGTTGTGAAGTAGACACCTGGAATCTACTTTGAGTTGCATCTTGACCATGTGGCTAAGTGTCATGAAGCTTGTCTTTGCATGGGAGATGTCTATAAAAGGGGCTTGAATTAGATTCAAGAAGAGCAAGCTTTCATTTAGTGTTATGCTGCAAATTTTCTCCCTCAAATTCTCTCTCATTTCATCTCCTTCCAAAAGCTTGTACCATCAAGCATTCCCTTCATATTTCTTTCTTCTATAGACTCCCACAAGTCTTTCTAGGCCCAAGAGAATAGTAAGGAAGACTCTAGAGGTTGTCCAAGGAGCATAGGAGAGGCAAACACCACAAGGAGTTCCACATAAGTGAGCTACAAAGGTTGGTGTTCTCTCAACTCTATATTCTGTCTTTTATAGAACATGCATGCTTTAGGAGCAAAATTGAATGTCTTAAGTGCTTTCGATCTTCAATTGCTTCCGCATGTGTTATATGAACACCTTCAAAACCCTAGTATTTAGCTGATGCCATTATTTCCAGCACTTGCCACTTTTCATTCTTTTGTATTCTTTACATTTTATTTTCAACGGAATGTTGTTCATGTGCACTTTATCCCACCATGCTTAGCTAAATTCCGTTGAGGGGTTCAATATGGTGAATTTCCTTATGGTTCAATAGCTTGAAAGTGTTTATTCGCTTAAGTTTCTATTCAATGCATGTCATTCTTTATTGATTTTCATTTTGATCTTGCTGAGTTTTGATTGATCACTTAGACTTTGCATGCTATGTGAGTTTGGTCTCGAAAGGGACAGACGATATCGGTTCTCATAAAGGTGATATAGGAGGAAAAGCTCGAAAGAGATTGTTCGGTGTTATAGGGCAAGCTGCCTAAGGCACCCTATAACAACTATAGGGTTATAGATTGCATTCGTGAATTATCTATGTCGGAGTGAAGTCACAGAAATGTGCATAACAGTACTCGCTTAGCCTTCTAACGGTTCTTGGGAGCAAGGCCAAATAGAAGTTAAATCTGACCCAATGCATTGATTAGGCTTAAGTTGAATAATCTATGATTAAAGTTATTTGCCTTTGGGATGAAACTATATTGAATACCTCGTTTTATTTCTTATTATTATTTCTTTACTTAATTTTTTTATTTATCTTCAAAAAAATCAATCATCAATTATTTATTTGGTTACCTATTTTAAGCAATCATTTGAGCAGTTTCTTCTTCAAATCTGAATTTCCAATTTAGTCCTCGTGGGATCGATACCCTTGGAATACTTCTAAGGTGTTATTACTACGTGCGATAGTGTATACTTGCACTAAGTTTGGCTGAATCATTCTTCTTAATCTTCACCTATCATCTTATCTCACATCCATCATTCAGCCTCTGCCGCACCACCCCTTCCCTATGTTCGACCCCGACCACTATTTATACAAAATAGTTGTAGTGCCGTGGATTATAAATTTTATTTGACCAACAGGAGCCTCGACAACTCCGGCCCGTCAGTCCCCCAAACTTAATCTATTCGTTGTCCCCAATGAATTAGCAACATATAATTAACTCCCCAAACTTAATTTTTACTATGAATTTTAAACTAAGCGTGGGACTAAGACAAAGCTAAAGGTGGATCAAATAAGACAATGCTACCTCACAAATTCTTGCTGCAGCGACGACCAGGCTAGAAGAAATGCTCAAGCAAAAGGTTTTTGGAGATCAGAATACCTTGATCTAATTAAGCTAACTAGTCCAAGCTTCAAAAATTCAGAAGAAAAAAATAGTTAGGAATACTCAGGTGTGCCAAGAAACAAAAACATCTAGGATTTCATTAGAAAGATAAAAATTTACAGTAGCAGGGTTAAACTTTTTTGAGCCAGCAAAGCAAAAAACAAAATAAACAGAAAGCAGATTTCATGAAAGTAGAAAAAACATAGGCAAACAAACAAGCGAGTCAAAAAAATTTGATCAATCAAAATAACTGCTCGTTGAAATTTTTCTTCCCTTCTCAGCCTTCTTGGCCAACTTCTTCTTCATCTTCATCTCTTTCCACTAGCGGTGGCGGGATCCAGGGGTTCATGAGGTCATCGGGGAACACTGGGAAGGCTTGATACGGTTTGAAAAAATTTGCTTGCATGGCCTTCCTTGACATTGCATCCCTTCACTTTGCGTAACTCCAGTACGTTTGGAGTTGTCGTTCAGTGAACTCCAGTCGACTGAGCACTAACTGTAACTGCTTTTGGATGCTATGGATGCCACAAACTAGACCACCCTGGCGTACCTCTTGAGTCCTTCGTAACCTAACCAGATTTGGTGTGTCTATGATCCCCTTATCAAACAGTTTAATATCTTCGTTGCTTTCCGAGAACCCTGCCCTCTGACACAAATTGTAATTGTATTTGGGAAGAAAGGTTTGCCGACCTTTTTCCTCCAACAATTGTGTATCTCGCTGGAGACAATCTTTCCGACATCAATGCTTAAAGACCTGAGGATTGCGAAAACCAAAAGAACCCGATCTCGAGAGACTGTAGAATCATGCGTGGTTGGAAGTAGGCACAACTTGACAAACCCGAGCCACGTATTCGCCTCACTTTTGAGGTATGCAGATTGGAAGGTCCGTTTCTCTATTTTTGAAAGCCGCCATTGAGCCCTTCTATACCTACCTCCCTCACGGCCGCATTGAGTTGCTCATTAGATGGCGCCACTGCCATCTCATTATAGCCTATGTGAGGAAAGTCTTGGAGGTTAAATAGGGAGTTGATCGCTCCGAGGCTCCAATCCACTACTACGCCGCGAACCATCACTTAGAATCCCTCGTCTTCATCAATGTTCGCATAGAACTCGCGCACCATATGCTAGTTAGCCGCTTCAGGCTTGGGGCAGAATTGCTCCCAACCGTGATTCATAATACCGGTCCTCAAGAAATGGGGTAAGTCCTCGCCAAAACCTCGCTCTATCAACAAATCGCGTTTAAGCATTTCGAGATATTTTGCTCGCGCAAGATCATTGACAAAGCGCTTATATGGCAGGCGCCCTTCTGGTTCTTTCGTTTCCTCAACAACATCCTTGCCTCTGTCCTCATTCCTTTTCTCAATAATCTTAGCAGCCTCATTCTCTTCAGCCTCCCTAACTTCTTCCACAGTCTCTTGAACATCCGCCTCAACATTCTCTTTTTCCGATTTCGTAGTAGGTGGAGAGGGAGTGTCAATACGTACCCGTTTCACTCGACCGACCTTCTGTTTACGCCGGCATCGTGGTGGTTGAACTGGAATTGCCTCATCTGCAACTACTTCTTGCCTTTCTTGCGGAACATCAGCTTGAGGCGCAATCAGTTCTGGGGTTTTATCATTTTTGGGGGATTTCGATGGTTCTTCTTCAGCCTCTTCATTTCCAACATCTTCGATTACCTTCTCAATAGCTTCAGCAATAGGAGATTGTTATTGCTTCCGTAACCTCCGAGCTTTTTCCCTTGTTCTTCTCTATTTCGTCCTTTTCTTTTGTGCTTCAGGAGTTATAGCTACCTCTTCCTCTTTTGCCTCTCGTTTTTGCCACTTGATTCATAGAGAATATACGCAAACACTCAAGAAGAAAAATAGAAGACAAAGTGTAAAAAAACGTACTAGGGATTGGTATAAATAAGGAGCTCCAGCATTAAAAATCCTAACCGAAAAGATCTGCCCCTCATTAATTAAAATTACTGTTTAATTTGTATGCAATCATGAAGATTAAAATCCCATCAAACGGTAAAAATCCCATGGTAAATGTGTTGATGTGCTGGCTAACGGCTAGTCCGTCCGATTGCCACTGCTCAACACGTGGCAGCTCCAGATTCTCCATGCGTTTTACCTGCACACAGAAAAAGTAAAATCCCAACGGTAAAAATAATTAAATTCCAAAAATCCCTTAAATCTTGACCGAATCGTTTTGATCCTAACCAAAACATTACAAAATCATATCCTCCCTCAAAATCAATTCTTCTAGAAGGATCTTTTATTTCATAGAAAATCTGAAAAACTTCAAATTAAAATAAGATCCGATAAAAAATAAAATCTTCAGCCCGAAAATTAATTAAAATAAACTTAATCTAACGGAAATTAGATAAAAGAAAAAAAATATAAAATAAAACTGAATTAATGGCTCAATTAATTCAGATAAAATTAAAATCAAATCAGCCAAATTCAAAATAACTGAAAATAAAATCCAATCTAAACGAAAATTAAAATAACCTTGAATAAATCAGATGAAAATAAAACAAACAAAATCTAATTTGAAATAAAATCAAATCAAATCTGACGAAATCAAATCAATCACTGGGAGCTCCTAAAGATATTGCTAAACAAAATGCTCCCTCAAAACCTTCGCTCTCTTATTCTTCGACCAATCTCAAAGAAGGATATTTTGAACGAAATTCCTCTCCCCAATAATGTTTCACTCGCTGCCCGTTAACCATAAACACTCAACCATCCTTTTCATCTATCAAAGTAATTGCTCCATGAGGAAAAACTTCAATCACTACAAACGGTCCAGATCATTTAGATTTCAATTTTCCTGGAAACAATTTTAATCTAGAATTATATAACAAAACATGTTGACCCTTCACAAATTCTTTAGGTTTTAATTTCTTATCATGCCACCTCTTTGTTTTCTCTTTATACATCTTCGCATTTTCGTAAGAAAACTGACGAAACTCCTTTAACTCATTAAGCTGCATCATTGTAATTGGTCCTGCATTATGCAAATCAAAATTTAATTTTTTCAGAGCCCAAAATGTTTTATGCTCAAGCTCTAACGGTAAATGGCAAGTTTTTGAATATACTAACCTATAGGGAGACTGATAGCATGCAGAAATGCTATCATTTTCCTATTAATTTTAGCTAGTTTTGTGCTTGAATTGTGTGCTTTAATGCTATTTTCTGTTTAAATTTCAGAAAACCGAGTCAAGGAAGCAAAATCAGATTTTTGAGAGAATTTGGATGATTTTGGAGACTTTTTGAGAAATTTTGAGAAGTCCATTGTAGATCCAAGTCCAAAAGCCCAAAAAGAATGAGTTAGAAGCCCCAATTCATGAATTCCAAAGCCTTAATTATCAAGTTGGGTCAAAAAAAGAGCCCAAGATCCATTACATGAAGCATTTGGGCAAAAGAAAATGAAGGAGGCCCAAAATTCCATGCAAAATCGGGCCATTCTAGAAGATCCAAGGCCTAGCATCGGGACGCTAAGCCTTGAGCGTCCCGATGCTAGGCAGCTATGCGAAAAGATCCAGAAAGTGGATAGCGTCGCGACGCTACGACGACTTGGGGCCCAAGACAAGATGACGTTAGAGCGTCGCGACGCTGTGACGTAGTGTCGCGACGCTGCGCCTGCTGGGAGCCTATAAATAGAGCCATTTTCATCCAAGTTTGGGGAGCCAATTTGTGGGTTTTCACCCCATTCTAGAGTCCACACTAAAATTGGGGATTTTTGGGAGAGTTTTGGAGCTTTGTTGAAGATCTTTGGAGCTCGGGATCGATGGAGGTCGGCGCGGGATCGAGGAGATCGACACTTTTTATGAGCATTTCTCTTCCCTTTTCCTTTATGTTTTAGTTTCTAGAATTGTTGTGATTAGGAATTATTGAATTTTAGTGATTATGAGTAGTAAATTCCTAAACTCTATGAGATTGATTTAGATGTTGAACCTTTGCTTGATTAATGAATTGATTTGGTTTAATTGTCATTATTGTTCATTTGTGCATTTTGTCCTTAATGCTTTTAATCAACTGATCACTGATTAAATGAATCGTTACTAAGTGGAAACTCGACGGAGAGAAGCTTAGACTAGAACTGAATGCATGATTAACGTTTATTTACCCAAGTGACACGGGATAAGATAAATAACGTTAGAGGTTGTATTGAAGGGTCGTAATGCCATGCTAAGTAAATAAAGAGGAAACCGAAAGGAGATTCTTTATTGAAAGGTATGAGATAGGCGGAAACCGACAGGAGAGTCCTTGTCATTAGGCTTTAGACTTATGAATCAAATGATTAGTTAATGCATATTTGTTAATTGATTAAGCATCAAAGGTCCAATTGATGAAATCAACCCTCTAAGAATTATCCCTCCAAATTGTGTCTCCATTTATCTTTTGCTTTTTAGTTTATCTTTTCGGCATTAGATTTCGTTCTCTAAATAAAGCATAGCAAGATTATTCTTGGTAATTAATTGAATAAATCTAACCTATGTGGAGACGATACTCGATACTCAAAATCACTATATTACTTGTGACGACCCGTACGCTTGCGGTAAAATACTGCAACAAGTTTTTGGCGTCGTTGCTGGGAATTGGCTAATTTCATTCACTTAATATTGTGAAGAAATTGCTTGCTTTAATTTAGAGGTTTTATTTTGCTTTCTTTATTTTTATTTTTATCATGTTCCATTGTTCTTGTTGTGCATTTAATTGGTGTTTGCATCTGATTGAGAGCCTGTCTATTGTTGATTTATTGTTTTAAATGGCTTTTTATAATTTTGGGTGGCCCTTTAGGGAATTTGAGCCCGAAGAACCAACACCATCATCCAATTTTTTCTATTCAAATTATTCCCCTTTAGAAGAAAAATCTTCCCTAGAAAATTTGCTTCAAGATTATATTGAGGATAATAGAGCACCCAAATTAGCTCTAGAAAAATTCCAATGGAGATTGCATCCCCAATAGGAGGTGAGTGAAGTGCAATTCGCTTCCATAGAAGAAAAGTCTTCCTTAGTGAGCTTGCTTGAAAATTTTATTCAAGAGACTAGAGCCATGAATTTAGAATTAGAAAAATCTATGGAGAGACTCCAGACCCAAAAGGAAGATAGGGAAGTAGGATCCACTTCCATAGAGTGTCTAGTGAGTCATGTGGCCACTGATTCATTAGCGCCCATTCAGGAGCCTAATTCTTTCAATTTTGCTGAGTATGAGCATATAGGGGTGAGTTGTGTAGATTGTGAGGAAGAATTGGATGGTTCTAGCACCCACCAAGAACAAGTTTGTGAGGAAGAAAAAGAAAATGAGTCCATAGTGTTTGAGGAGTTTCAAGAGATAGAGTTTAAGGTTGAAAGGACTTTGTCTATTCTATCCTCCCCATCCTCTCTTGATAATGAGTGTTCTTTTTCCTGTTCTCACGAGTCTGTGTCAGAGTCAGAGTCTCTTTATTTTGATCTTTCTCCTTTTATGTTTTTATTATTAAAAAATCCCAAAAATATTTCTGCTTCTGGGGCCCATGAAAAGCTGGTGAGCTTGCTAGCGATAGTTGGCTTTATTGATTCAAGGAAGAAGGGCCCAAAGAAATACGAGAATTTTTATGTGCCTTGAAAGCCCGCACGAACTCGTCTAGCTAAGAGACATTAAAAAAGTGCTTCTTGGGAGGCAACCCAAGTTTAATGTTAGTTAATTTTCTTTTCTTTGTTTTTTCAGTTAGGGCATGTTGATCTTTCGTTCCCGTTGATCAATTTTGTAGGAGTTCGAGACCACAATTTCTTCCATAAAAACAACCCCAATGATTGATGAGGCTGTCATCCATGGTTTCTCTCACACTCCAGGGCAGTACCGTTCTCCCTGTATCTTTTTAATTGTCCTTAAGCATGCTTAATTAGTCTGAATAATTAATACATTGAGGAAAATGTATGATGTAAGTTTGGGGGGGAGGCTTTGCTGTTCTGATCTGAGCTTCTTGAAAATTTTTCATGATGATTCTATTGCATCTGTTTTGATGAGGACAATCTATGATATGATTTAGATAATGAATCTTGTACAATTTTTGTGAAATATGAAAGCATGTTCAAGATTCATGTAAATTTAAATTTTTGCTTTGATTTCCTTGCACATGTTAAGCACTTAGCCTACTTATATGGTTTTGAATGCTTAGAACTAGATTATATTATCTAGATGTTTGTTGTCACTCCGATAGGCTTAAGATCTGATTTGAAAGTTGAACTGCATGAGAGTTTGTAATGTTTTACTTTGTTGGGTTTTATGCCCTAAAACTCGTAGATAGTAAATGAAACAAATTAATCGATCTCAATAAAGTGTTATTTGAGTAATTCAGTAATTTGGTTATTCAATAATCGAGTTTGCATTAATAAACCCTAAATCCAATAAACTAAGATCCAAGGTTGTTTAAATGAAACTTGGACTAGTATGTGGGGACATACGGGGATCAGTGTCCAAGTAACAACCTAAATGGTCTATAGTATAGGGATAAGGCTGGGTACCTTATCCTGGTGACACTATGTGATACGGCCCACCTTGTATTCGATACAGATGCAATGATCCAAAGCATCCATGTAGGAGACATGCGGGTGGGGGTATCCTATGCATTGAGTTTACATGAAGCATTTGGGCCAAAGGAAATGAAGGAGGCCCAAAATTCCATGCAAAATCGGGCCATTCTAGAAGATCCAAGGCCTAACGTCGGGACGCTAAGCCTTGAGCGTCCCGACGCTAGGCAGCTATGCGGAAAGATCCAGAAAGTGGATAGCGTCGCGACGCTGTCCATGTAGCGTCGCGACGCTGTGACGACTTGGAGCCCAAGACAAGATGACATCAGAGCGTCGCGACGCTCCGCTTGCTGGGAGCCTATAAATAGAGCCATTTTCATCCAAGTTTAGGGAGCCAATTTGTGGGTTTTCACCCCATTCTAGAGTCCACACTAAAATTGGGGATTTTTGGGAGAGTTTTTGAGCTTTGTTGAAGATCTTTGGAGCTCGGGATTGATGGAGATCAGCGTGGGATCGAGGAGATCGACACTTTTTATGAGCATTTCTCTTCCCTTTTCCTTTATGTTTTAGTTTCTAGAATCGTTGTGATTAGGAATTATTGAATTTTAGTGATTATGAGTAGTAAATTCCTAAATTCTATGAGATTGATTTAGATGTTGAACCTTTGCTTGATTAATGAATTGATTTGGTTTAATTGTCATTATTGTTCATTTGTGAATTTTGTCCTTAATGCTTTTAATCAACTGATCACTGATTAAATGAATTGTTACTAAGTGGAAACTCGACGGAGAGAAGCTTAGACTAGAACTAAATGCATGACTAACGTTTATTTACCCGAGTGACACGGGATAAGATAAATAACGTTAGAGGTTGTATTGAAGGGATGTAATGCCATGCTAAGTAAATAAAGAGGAAACCGAAAGGAGATTCTTTATTGAAAGGTATGAGATAGGAGGAAACCGACAGGAGAGTCCTTGTCATTAGGCTTCTAGACTTATGAATCAAATGATTAGTTAATCCATATTTGTTAATTGATTAAGCATTAAAGGTCCAATTGATGAAATCAACCCTCTAAGAATTATCCCTCCAAATTGTGTCTCCATTTATCTTTTGCTTTTTAGTTTATCTTTTCGGCATTAGATTTCGTTCTCTAAATAAAGCATAGCAAGATTATTCTTGGTAATTAATTGAATACATCCAATCCCTGTGAAGACGATACTCGATACTCAAAATCACTATATTACTTGTGACGACCCGTACGCTTGCGGTAAAATCGTGCAACAGAGACATACCCAAAGGAGTCTCATAGGTTGTCCTATAAGCCCAAAGAGTCTCATTTAACCGAAAAGACCAATCTTTCCTAGATGGATGGACTACCTTCTCTAATATAGATTTAATTTCCCTATTACTAACTTCTACCTGACCATTTGCTTGTGGGTGATAAGGGGTAGCTATCCTATGCTTCACTCCATACTTAGCTAAAAATTTAGCTAACACATTGTTCATAAAATGTGTACCCCTCATCGCTCACAAGGGCCCTAGGTGTCCCAAACCACATTAAAGATGTGCGATTGAAGGAACCTTGACACCGTCTTAGCATCGTTATGATGGCATGCAAGGGTCTCCACCCACTTGGACACGTAGTCAACTGCCAACAAAATAAACACATTATCGTTAGATGGGGGAAATGGCCCCATAAAATCGATACCCTATACATCGAATAATTGTAATTCTAACACATAGGTAAGAGGCATCTCGTTTCTAGGTCCTAAATTTCCTCTCCTTTGGCAAGTATCACATTGTTTACAGAACCAGTGGGTATCCTTAAATAAAAAAGGCCAGAAAAATCCACATTGCAAAATCTTAGTAGCCATCCTCTGACCGTTGAAGTGACCTTCATACGGTGAAGAGTGACATTGCTCCAGGATATCCTTTGCTTCATCACTTGAAACACATCTTCGAATAATACCATCATAACATTGTTTATACATAAATGGCTCATCCCAATAATAAAACTTTGCATCATACTGAAGCTTTTTAATTTGCCTCCTATCCATATCCGTAGGAGTAACTCCACTTACCAAAAAATTAGTTATATCCACATACCAAGGAGTACTATGCACTACCTTTACATCAACAGCAAAGAGCTGCTCATCTGGAAATGAATCTGAGATGACAAATTGCTCGAGCAAAGATGATGATTGGTCAAGACGAGACAAATGATCTACAATAACATTCTCCGATCCCTTCTTGTCCTTTATCTCTAAGTCGAACTCCTGCAATAACAAAACCCATCGAATCAGTCTAGGCTTCACATCTTTCATTCACATTAAGTACCTTATTGCTACATGATCCGTAAACAACGTGACTTTAGATCCCACTAAATACGGGCAGAATTTTTCAAAGGCAAACACGATTGCTAACAACATCTTCTCAGTAGTTGTATAGTTGATTTGTGCCTTATTTAGAACCCTACTTGCATAATAAATAGGATGGACAACTTTGCGCTGCTTTTGCCCCAACATTGCACCTATTGCCACATCACTGGCATCGCACATCACCTCGAACGACAAACTCCAGTTTGGTGCACAGAGAATGGGTGCTGAAGTTAAAGCAGCCTTTAAAGTCTCAAAAGCCTTCCTACAATCTATGTCAAAATCAAAAATACTATCAGCTTGTAGCAATTTACAAAGAGGTTTACTAATTTTAGAAAAATCTTTTATGAACCTCCTATAAAATCCAGCATGACCTAAAAAGCTACGAATTCCTTTGGTTGAATTCAATGGCTCTAATCTCTCAATAACCTTTATTTTTTGCTCGATCAACTTCTAGACCTTTCTTTGAAATTTTATGACCTAACACCCCTCCTTCACCATGAAGTAACATTTCTCCAAATTAAGAACTAGATGGGTATCCTCACACCTTTTTAGCACCATTCCTAAATTATTCAGACATTCTTGAAAAGACCCTCCAAAAACTGAGAAATCGTCCATAAATACCTCTACTGTGGACTCAATCATATCAGAAAAATGGCTAACATACACCGCTGAAATGTTGCTGGAGCATTGCAAAGACCGAAAGGAATTCGTCAAAAAGCAAATGCCCCATAAGGGCAGGAGAAAGTTGTTTTTTCCTTGTCCTTAGGAGTTGTGGTAATCTGGTTATACCCATAATAACCATCCAAGAAACAATAGTAAGCCTGACCAGCTAACCTATCCAACATCTGGTCAATAAATGGTAGGGGGAAATGGTCCTTACGGGTAGTTTTATTAAGCCTCCTATAATCCATACAAACCCTCCAGCAAGTTATTGTCCTAGTGGAGATCAACTCATTATCCTTATTAGTAACTATCGTTACACCTCCTTTCTTAGAAACACAATGGACAGGGCTTACCTAATTGCTATCTGCAATTGGATAAATAATCCCAGCATCCAACCATTTAATCATCTCCTTCTTAACAACTTCTTTCATTACAGGGCGTTAAACCTTCTCTATTGCTCAATACTCTTAAAGGATCCCTCCTCTAGAGTGATTTTATGCATACAGAAAGACGGGCTAATTCCCTGAATGCCAGCTAATGTCCAACCTATTGCCTTGCGGTATTGCTGCAACAACTTTACTAAGGCCTCTTCATCCTCCGACACTAAATCAGATGTAACAATAATGGGCAACGCCTCACCCTCCCCAAGACACGCATACTTCAGATGATCCGGTAAAGGTTTCAAATCTAAAGTAGGTGCCCCAATCAGGGATGGCTTAATAGGAGGAATTTTCCTCTCATTCAAATCTAATGACTCAAAAACACTTTCAAATATAAACACTTCTTTTTCATTTTTCCTCTCTAAAGTACAAACTGCTAAATCCTCTATACTAATCTCTCCATAATCCTTAAAATGTTGATCAGTCAAATCCTCCATTACTGTCTCAACAATTGTGTTCTCCAGAATCCAGAAGAAAGAATCCATGTTGAATACCTCGTTGTTTATTATTGTTATTCTTTATTATTTACTTGCTTGTTTTATCTATCTTTTCAAAAACCCAATCAATCAACTTATTTTCTTTGGTTACCTTTTTCAAAAGCAATCATTTGAGCAGTTTTTTATTCAAATCTGAATTTCCAGTTTAGTCCTCGTGGGATCGATACCCTTGGAATACTTTCTGAGGTTTTTTTATTACTACGTGCGACAGTGTATACTTGCACTTAAGTGTTGGCTGAATATTTCTCTCTTATTATTATCCATCTTATCTCACATTCCATCCATTCAGCTCACGCACGCACCAAGTTTTTGGCGCCGTTGTCGGGGACCAAAAGTGAAACCAGATTTGTTTTTGAAATTACGATCAGATTGCGACCGCATTTCTGTCTCAAAGGGACTTTGACTTCGGTTTGCATTTGTTTTTCTTTTGCAGGTTGGAGTTAGTGCATGAGCAAAGGGTATCCACTCCTTGACATTGATCTGGAGATAGAAAGAACCTTTCGTCGTCGAAGGAAGGAACAGAGACGAAAGAAAAAGGAGCAACAAGAGTTGAGCGCACGGGAATTTCTAGAGGAAGCATCTTACATTCAAGAGTTTACAATGGATCCTCCTGGAGTCGATCCTCAAGTTGATCCACAAGTTCGTGGAAGGGAGCAGAATGGCGGGAGAATTCCTTCTGTTCCTCCAGTTCCACAACAAGAAAACCCGATCTACATTGCTGAAGATCGAAACCGAGCAATAAGGGACTACGCTTTACTAGTTTTCCAGACATTGAATCCAGGAATCTTGGAGCCACCAATTGATGCTCCACAATTTGAGCTTAAACCAGTGATGTTCCAGATGTTAAATACAATGGGCCAATTCTCAGGACTTCCAAATGAGGATCCACACAAGCATATTAAATTATTTCTGAGAGTTTGCAATTCTTTTAAAGTAACGGGAGTGCCGGAAGATACTTTAAAGCTAAAACTTTTTCCATTTTCTTTACAGGGAGATGCTGAAGCATGGCTAGATTCATTTCCTCCAAATCCATCACCTCTTGGAATGATTTGGCGGAGAAATTTTTGGAGAAGTTTTTTCCATCCAATAAAAATGCCAAGTACAGAGCAGAGATCATTGCTTTCAGACAGTCATACAATGAACCATTGGATGCAGCTTGGGAAAGATTCCAGAGGCTGGTTCGAAAGTGTCCACACCATGGACTGCCTGCTTGCATTATATTGGAGCATTTTTGTAGTGGGTTAGATAACTTCAAAGGCACTAGTAAACGCATCTGCAAACGGATCTTTTCTGAAGAAGTCTGCTAATGAGACACACGCTATCCTAGATACCATAGCCACCAATAATCGACATTGGGGAGAAAATGAACCAACAACCATTTTGAAAAATCCAGTGAAAGCAGTGGAAACAGAGGCTAACTCTACGATGCAAGCCCAGATCAAGGCCATTCATAGCATGATGATGGGCATGACCATGAACAATCAAGCCAACATAGCCCCTGCCAATGTTGTTTCTTCCCTCTGTTGTGAGATATGTGGTGAGGAACATATCGCTGATAGTTGTCCACTAAACCCTGCTTTTGTTTTTTATGTAGGTCCAAGAGGAAATGAGAACCAAAATAGATGGAATCCTTATTCGGCCACATACAACCCAGGATGGAGACAACATCCGAACTTTTCTTGGGGAGGACAGGCCGGATCGAGTAATTCCAATAATCATTAGTTTGGAAAGCAACCTACACAACAACAGCCGCAGAAAAACTTCCAACAAATTCCAGTGGAGAGCCAAGAGTCAAATCTAGAGACTCTTATGAAGGAGTACATGGCAAGGAATGATGCTGCAATCAGGAATTTGGAAGTTCAGATTGGACAAATTGCTCAGGAGATTAAGAATAGACCTCAAGGGACGTTGCCTAGCAAAACCGAGATCCCTCACAGAGAAGGCAAGGAACAATGCAAGGCAGTGACCCTAAGAAGTGGATTAGAATACGATGGACCAAAGTATCCAGAAGTAGAGATCCCAGTTGACGCTCGAGAAAAGATTTGTGAAAAGAAGTCAGACAATACTACAGATATTTCAGAGAATAAAGAAAAAGTAGAAAGGACCAAGGAGTTTGAAGCCTTGGTTGAAAAAGAAGAAAAATCAAAGTTGGAGAAAAAACATGGAAATGCGACCGCAAAACCTCAGAAATTTGTGATAGACCCAGATTACAGACCACCTCCTTCGTACCCACAGAGATTCAAACATGCCTCACAAGATGTACAGTTCAAGAAGTTTTTAGATGTATTGAAGCAGTTGCACATTAACATACCATTAGTAGAGTCACTTGAACAAATGCCTACATACGTAAAGTTCCTAAAAGATATTTGTTGGTGAACGCAAGCGTACGGGTCGTCACAAGTAATATAAAACGGAAAGAATTCCGAGTATCGAATCCACTGGGAGGCGAAGCGAAATTTAAGCAAGCAAAAATCTCTTGAGCACTAAAAATAATTATGAGAAATAATATTTAGGGGGCAGTTCATGCAGTTAAAAAGATTCCCAAAAATCAAAGTAGTTAAAGAAAATAATTTTGATCAATCGATAAAAATAAAATGTGGAGAAAGAGTTTTCTTAATGGGAAGAGGGGTCTTGAAAATCAATTATTAGCCAAACAATTGTTATAATTTTCCTATCTCATTGCCCAACTAATTATAATCCTAGAATCTCCGTTAATCACATAGGTTCTCCTGTCGGTTTCCCCTAATTGTAATTAATTCATTTTAACAACCTAAGTGTCCTTAGCGCTATTAAAAATCATTAATTATCACGCTCTGATTCATTTTAGGAATCTAAGTTTAATCAACTAATCCCGGTGTCACGACGGGTAATTAAACTAGTTGCATGGATTATGATCTATCCTAACTTCTCTCCGTCGAGTTTCCATTAAGAATCGAATCATTACACAATTGGCCAGATTAAATAAAGCATTAAGCACATCCATACAAATAATTAGGAAAAAGGGCAAGAGACAGGTAATTATAACAACATTTCAACTATAATTTCATTCCAAGACCCCGAATTGGGGTTTAGCTATACATAGCTAAAATATCCACAACATTTACAATAGAAAGCATAATTAAGAGCATAAAAGGAAAGGAATTGACTGTCGAAGAACCCCTTCGCTGACGCTCTGAGCTCCGCCGAATACTCCTTGAGCCTCCTAGGATGCTCCCCAAAATTCCCCAAATATTTCCCACTAAGAAATCTCTCAAAAAAGGCTAGAAAGCCTTGAGAGAGGCTCCAAAGGAGACAAAGGAAGGAAAGAAAGGATGGATTCAAGAAAGATTTGATTGATGCAAAATGAGGCACCAAGAGGTGCCTTTTATAGGCCCGGATTGGGGGTAGCGTCGCGACGCTACATTGCACAGCGTCGCGACGCTGCAACGCACGCGTCTTGTTGCCCAAGAATGGGTAGCGTCGCGACGCTACCTTCACAGCGTCTCGACGCTGACCCAATTTCCAGAATTTCCCAGCTTTGGTTTGGGCTGATTTTTGGGCCTTCTCTTCACTTCTTTTTGGGCTTTTCTATCATGATTGGCTTCTTTGACTCCCCTATTTATCCAAGCTTGGATTTGGGCTTGATTGGCTTCATTTTGGGCACTTTTTCCCCAAAATCCACAACTTTGCTCCTAAAGACCAAATAACACAATACATTAAATATTTTCATTAATATCACGATTAAAGCACAAAAAAGCCTAATAAATTGGGACTAAAATAGCGACATTTTTGCTCGCTATCAATATTCTGTCGAAAAAGAGAAGGTTGGGGGAATACGAAACGGTTGCACTCATGGAATGTTCCAGTGCACTAGTAAAGAACGAAATCCCTCCCAAGCTTAAAGATCCAGGAAGCTTTATAATTCCATGCTCTATCGGAGGTAGGGATGTAGGCAGAGCTCTGTGCGATTGGGGAGCAAGCATCAACTTAATGCCATATTCAGTTTTTAAGCAGTTAGGAATAGGTGATGCACGGCCAACAACTGTGACCTTGTAGTTGGCAGACCGATCACTTACACATCCCATTGGAAAGATTGAAGACGTATTGGTTAAAGTTGATAAGTTTGTTTTCCCAACAGATTTCATCATCTTAGATTGCGAAGCCAACAAGGATGTACCGATCATCTTAGGACGACTGTTCCTAGCCACAGGCAGAACCTTGATAGATGTCCAGAAGGGAGAATTGACCATGAGGGTCAATGATCAGCAAATCACGTTTAACGTGATCAGTGCAATGAAGTACCCTAGAGATTTCGAGGAATGTTCTATGATCGATGAAATTGATGAACTCTCTCAATCTACTTTGCAGGAAATAATGAAGAAAGAAACTCTGGAGGATATACTTGGAGATGAAGAATTGGACGAAAAAGGTGGGAAAAAGATTGATGTGGAAGAAAGCAGTCAAACCATGAAGCGACAAAGGATAAAACCGTATTGGGGAAGAGGCTTCAAGGATGAGGAAGCCCATGTCTCCGTGATTGATTTGGTATGATTTCTACACCTTGAATTAATTTTGTATATTATCTGGGTTTATAAATAATAATCTAGACTAGAGTTCCAAAATACCAGGACAAGAGTATAAACTTTGTCTAGGAAAATCCTTTCGAGGAAAGGGTATTTAAGATGACCATTGGAAACACCTTTTCCTGGGGATTTACCTGGGAGTTTGAAAAGTCCATGTTATTTTGAGCCTTGTCTGTTTTGAAAATTTTGAAAAAGTGTAAGTTTGTTTTGAATAAATGATTTTTGATCAAGAGGGTACTTTGTCTAAGGCAAGACCTGTCTAGGCTGAGGTATTTAAGCTGACCATAGGGAACACCTCTACCTGGGGACTTACCTGGAAGTTGAATTGATCAAAACATTTCCTTAATTCTTTTTAAATTGAGAAAAAAATGAAAAAAGAGAGTAAATAAATCATGATTAAGTGTATGAGCTTTCTAATGTGTTTATAAGTGTTTCAGAGAAGAAAGCAAAGGAAAATGAAAAGGCAGAAAAAAAAAGTGAAGGCAGAAAAACTGGGTGAAATGCGATCGCATTCCTCCCCAGTGTATTTGGGAATGCGATTGCATTTGCCCGAATAAAGAGGGAGTCACGAAAATCGTTTGACCTGCACGTGACCTAATTAGAAAAGTATAAATAGCTTGACTTAAGCTCTTTTCCTCTTCACCAAACTCTCAACCCTTTGCATTCAAGTCAAACCCTCAACTCTCCATATTCTCTCCATCGTGAAACCGAAAGACCCACGCTCAAAGAAGATGAAGAACGCTCAAGGATCATCATCTGCACGCAAGAACACTCGATCTCAGAGTGCTCGATCAACCCACGAGTGTGAAGCAAGCAACCGACGGCAAGAAGAGAGCCCCGTTACGCCCATGGAAGGCACGCGAAGAACGAGACCCACGGGATTCTTGCCGGCAATCGTGAACCAAACGCCCAACGCTCAAGCTCCATCCTCTTCGGCAATGTCGGCCACGTCGAGGGAGATGTCGAGTTCATCTACACCGAGACTGTTCACGCGCGCCACTGCTGTCTGTCAAACCCAAAAACCCGCCACTCAACAATACAGAAAACGCTGCCCTTGAAGAAGAAGGGAATCGGCAAGATGAAGACAAAGCCGCCAAGGCAGCTGAAAGCTCTCGGCAAGAAGAAGCTTCACTGGGTAAGGTGTCCGAACCTTCAACTAACCCTTCTCTCTCTTGCAGGACCAAGCCCGTTGTTACTTACAGCGCAAGAAAGAGGAGCCCAAAGAAAAATTTGTCTGAAAAGCTGCTTGAAATTCCGTCCCTAGAAACCGCAAGGACGCCTCCCGATGTGATCGAAGGAATAATCCGCCAAGCAGTGGCAAAGGCCCTTGAGATTGTAGAGGGGTACAAGGCTGAACAAGATGCTTTAAAAGAAGTTGAAGTGGAGAGAGATGGAAAATCAGAAAATGACTGAGGAAGATGAGTTTGCAAGGGAAAGAGATGAAAGGGAAGATAAAAGGAAAAGAGAAGAAGAGCAAGAGGTCGAGGGGGCCTTATTAGCTGAGGAAGAAGAGAGAAGATTAGGTGAAAGCCTCAGGAGGGCGGCTATTGATTTGCAGCTCCTTGAGGAAGAGAAAAAGAGAAGAGAAGAAATAAAAGAAGATGAAAAGAGAAGGAAGGAAGCTGAAGACTTCCTTGCAGCTTTTGAGCCACTTCACAAGGCTCAAAGTGAGGCTGAACTGCTGCAAGGAAGGGTAGAAGAAGAGGCCCAACAGGGGCCAAATGAAGAAATTTTTGAAAAAGAAAAAGAAAGAGAAGTGGAGAATGAAGGCCAGAATGCGACCGCATCTGAGCCGCATTCTGAGGAAGGCCTAGCCGAGGCCACTGTTGATCAGCCAGTTGAAGAGGTTCTTGAGCCTCTATTCACACATGACCCACCAGCTGCTGATAGCACCTCTTTGGGAGAGAAGAGGGTTGAAGAGGAAAAAGAAGACGAGGAGGCCGAGACCTCCAGTGATTCTGATTCTGATTCAGAATCTGATTCAGAGATTAGGGAGCTAGATGGCGACCAAATCCCTATCTCTGCAGCGTTGAGAAGAAAGAGGAAGAGAGAGATTAAGGCTTAGAGAAGGACAAAGAACAAAAATGACCCAATATTTGCCAAGAGGCCGAGGACTAGGTCCATGGACGCCTCTCCTGCAGTTCCTCGTACCATCTCACCCGCCAAGCCTAAGGGCAAGTCACCAAAGGCCGCATCTCCTAAAAATCCATTCCCCAAGGTATTTAAAGATATTGATTTTCAGGAACGGATGGAGATCATAAAGAAAAGAGATTTCCTCAATGAGAAGGATTCTCTAATAGAGCAGAAGCACTGCCAGAGTTCGTAACAAGAGTTATCTTCCAGTACAAGTAGCAGAAGTTCTGTGCTCACCCTCAGGAGGCTGTTGTGCCGCTAGTTCGAGAATTTTACGCTGGCCTGAGGGAGGAAAGCATAAGCATGGCGGTGGTGAGGGGGAAGATGGTCAGTTTCTCCTCAGTTGACATCAACAGGGTGTACAGGATCAAAGCACCCCTGAATCCGAGAGGGAATGATGTGATTAGGAACCCTTCGGCCAAGCAAATGAAGGAAGCATTGAAAATTGTGGCCAACAAGGGGGTCCAATGGAAAGAATCACAGACAAAAGTGAAGTCTCTGGTGCCAAGCGACTTAAAGCAAGAATCGGAAATTTGGCTTCACTTCATCAAGAACCGCTTGATGTCAACCACCCACGACAACACAATTTCAGTGGATAGAGTGATGTTACTCTATTGCCTTATGAAGGGGTTGGAGATCAACGTAGGGAGCATCATCAGGGATGAGATCTTAGCCTGTGGACGGAAAAGGGCAGGCAAGCTTTTCTTTGGCTCACTCATCACCCAGCTCTGTCAAAGGGTGAAGATTGTGCCAGGCAAGAACGAGGAGCGCCATTTCTTTAAACCAACCATTGACTTGTCCTTGATAGGAAAGCTCCAGCAGAACAACATCCAGAGGAAGGATAAAGCCTCCACATCACAGGCCACTCCTCAATCAGGGCCGAATGTAGCCTCTCCATCCCAGCACACTCCTTTTACAAGGACTTCACCAGCATCGGGAGCCCTAGGCATGGTCCACCGCCAGTTAGATCAAATCAGGGAGAACCTGAAGACATTGGACATATGCCAAGGAGCGGGATGAAGCCATTAGAAAGTTCTATCTCTCTATTGCCCCTAGCATTGCTCCTGTTTTTCCAAATGTCCCTCAGTCGCTGCTGCCCCAAGAAGAAGAGGATTCTGATGAAGAGGAAGATGAAGAGAATGAAGAGAAAGAGAGTTCCTCGGATGAGGAATAGGGGAGTTTTCTGATTCCCTTTGATTGAAAATTTTTTGTGAATAACACTGTTACTGTTTTTGATGTTTGCTGTTTTCTGTTTTGTTTTTTTAGTTTAGCATGTTTATATTCTGTTTTTAGTAGTTTAGTTGTTGTTTTTAGTTGCTTTTCATGTTTAGTATATTAATAGTTTTTATCATAGGGTAGTTTAGTTAGCTTGTAGATAGTTTAGAGTAAATAAACTTGGGTTTTAATTCTTTTCTTGAAAAAATCTGCTTGCTGTTTTTGAGCTTTACCTATGAGTTTTGGAAGAGAAAAATCAACTTTTAAATCAAAAAATGTTTTAAAATGTTTTGGAAGAAAAAACATGTTTTCAAAGGAGTTTTCTTTTAAGCCATCGATGATGAAAACTAGAGCTTTGTTCTATCTCAATAGTGCCACCGTCTCAACTGAGTTGTTTTCTAGTCATAGGCTTTCCATTAGTCTTTTTCCTTACAAAATTTTCTTAGAGTCTAAACTTCCTCGTGTTTAACCTTTCTAACACTCTAGGTGAGTTTAGCCTTGAAGTTTAGAAAACAAAAAGCCCCATGTTAAGCCCATGCCTCAAAAACAAGCCAATGAGGACATTGTCTACCTTTAAGTTTGGGGGGGTGCATTATGCTTTACTTTGTAAATATCTTTTGTAAGTTTGTACTGTTGGAAAGAATATGTGCTCAGTATAGTTTTTTTTTTAAAAAAAAAATGAAAAAAGAGAAAACTGAGAGTTACTCCTCCTTCCTAGGGTTTACTGGGTAACCAGGGGCATTCATGACACCCATGGTTTGCCACTGCATGAAAGGTTTACCTAGGGAAGTGAGTATCATTCCGAGCTTGTGAACTTTGCTCGTAGCTAGATATCTTCACCACAAAGTGTCGATAAGCTAGAACGAAGGTAAAAATGACAGCAAGGATGCTCTTGGGAAGAAAAAGAAGTGAATGAAAGGAGCACCAACAGTCAAATAAGTTATGGGGAGATAGAAATGGTCTAGTAGTTCATATATGCTCATGTTTTTCCTCAAGATTGTTTTCTTAGACTAAAAGGACTACACTAGGCTCTATGAGTAGAAGTTAGGTAGTTTAAGCATGTTGGTTAGGATGAATGAGAGAGAGTTTTGCTTTGAAAAAGAACAATAGAAATCTTCATGCCTAGGAAACTCAGACGTTGTGACTGGCACTAGAGTAGAACCCTCTCCTGAAAGACAAACTTTTTAGAAAACGATCTTGAAAAACATGTTTATTTGATTCCATGTCACTTGAGTTGAAATGAAATGTTGATACTAGTACCATGATTGATTACTATACATGATCTCTAAAATTTTGATTCGCAATTAATGATGAGCTCTTATATTTTGATTTGCATTTAAGGAATTGATCTCTGACATTTTGATTGGCAATTGCTTGAGGACAAGCAATGAGTTAAGTTTGGGGGTATGATAAAGGTAAAAAATATACTTATTTTTGTAGGATTGGAATTTCGTAATTCCGTAAAACGGAAACGTGATTGGGACCGATTCGTAATTAATTTTGTTTAATCTAAAATACCAATACATTGGAAATAATATTAGAACTATTCTAAATATATATTAAGGCTAAGCATACAAAAATATTAGATCTAAATCTAATTTATAAAGTAACAAATTACTTACTCTCGTTGACGACTCAGATTAAATTCACCAACTGCTTGTGAATTAATCACGAACTAGTGCGAACACCACCACTATGGCTACACCGGTATGACTCTGAGACTTCTAGAGGCAGGAGACTTGTGGGAGCCTTTGGGAGAATTCTCTGAGAGTAGGAGAATGAATGGGATACCTTTCACCCCACCCCAGGGGTCCTATATATAGTAAAGGCCAAGACCTTTTTCCTAATAGGAAAAGGGAGACCTTTTTCCTAATAGGAAAAGGGAGACCTTTTTCCTAATAGGAAAAGGGAGACCTTTTCCTAATAGGAAAAAGTCTCTAATTTTAATAAATAATTAATTAATTCCATAATTAATTAATTTCCCAATTAAATATCATATATTTAATCTTAGAGATTTTATTAAAATTAAAATTAATATGAATCCAATTCATATTAAATTTATTTGAACTCTTTCAAATACTTTTTCTCAAGAATTAATTTTTTTTAAATTAATTCAAAAATTATATTATAAAGTTTCATAAACTTTATATTATAATGCATCAATATACATTATACGATTCCCCAAATAAATTGAACACTTTCAATTTACAATTTATACTTAATTGCCTTAAGTCTCTTTACGAGCTACTAGTGGGACCTAATGGACCTACAGATCAGAAGCTCCAATGATACGAGACTAATTGGCCAAACTCATTGACCAAGTTTAGTCAACATTCATTAACTGTGGGTCACTCCACTAAAGACCCACAGCTGCACTCTTCTCACTATAGAATATTTCTGTGTCCACGGATATCGACCAAGCAGTAAGTCAATCCTTCACGTGTGTTCGTAACACCAGCTGGGTCAAATTACCGTTTTACCCCTGGGTTACCTCTGGTTCCTTAAGTACCACTGATTCCTCTAATGAACAAGTTGTTTAGGGTCCAACCACTAAATAGGAGTTCCTCTTAGGCTAGGAGAGGACGGCGCGCCTTTGTTCAAGCCCTAGAATCAGCCCTTAAGGGAACACACATCTACTTACCCCAATAGGGGAAGGAGTGAATTCCATCTTGTACTGTTATGTTCCCAGCCCCCATTTGGTCTTGCCCCTGAAATGGTAGGCTTATTGAGTCGGCGAACTGGCCACTCTCACCCATACAAATCTAAGGACAGTCCCTCCTGAAAGGGGTTCATAACAGACTCAGGATTGAGATTGAGTTACCTAGGTCATCCTATTGAAATAGAAACCTAAACTAGTTAACGGCGTTACATCTAGTGGTTACTATTTCGCGATCCGGTCTTATGCAAACTCATTGCATAGGATACCCCCACCCGCATGTTTCCTACATGGATGCTTTGGATCATTGCATCTGTATCGAATACAAGGTGGGCCGTATCACATAGTGTCACCAGGATAAGGTACCCAGCCTTATCCCTATACTATAGACCATTTAGGTTGTTACTTGGACACTGATCCCCGTATGTCCCCACATACTAGTCCAAGTTTCATTTAAACAACCTTGGATCTTAGTTTTATTGGATTTAGGGTTTATTAATGCAAACTCGATTATTCAATAACCAAATTACTGAATTACTCAAATAACACTTTATTGAGATCGATTAATTTGTTTCATTTACTATCTACGAGTTTTAGGGCATAAAACCCAACAATTTTACCCTTATATTTAGTTCATTTCTTGGTCAAATGTTAGGTGTTTAGGTCAATTTTACTATTTCCGAGCTCAAAATGTGTTATTGTGATAAGATAGGGTGTTGAGAGTCACTTTTGTTGATTTATGCTCATTTAGGCCTAAAAAGACTTGATTTGAAGCAAATTTGACTTAGTTGCTGTTGTGTAGAAAAACAGAGTAGAAGCTGGAATTCCCCAGAAATGCGACCGCATTTCTACGAAGGCAAAAATGAAATGCGACCGCATTTCTGGAAAAACAGAGGTCGTTCCGAGTCGCACGCAAGTCGTTGTTGACGAGTCTTCTTTGCACCTAATTGGCTGTTTTGACCCCGAAACTGACTGGGCAACCTTCCAGCACCTATTTCGCAGCTCCTCAACCACTTTCTACACTATATAAGCTCGAGATTCGAAGTCAAATCCAAGCAGAACTCACTTGGAAGAAAAGGGTGGTGACAGAACCCTGGCTCGACGCCAATGAGTAAGAATGCTCGAGGTCCTTCTTAGATGACCAAATTCTGACCCGAGAGAGAGTTAGACATCAAACCTTGTGGTTTGTAGAGAGTTTCACCCATTCCCATCTTGTAAAAGTGAGAGAGTGGAGTGTCTTAGCGAACTCTAGAAGGATTGTGTAAACAAAAAACCCATAATATTTAGCTATCTCCTTTATTCCCAGCTCTTGAATCTTTTCATTATTTTGTATTCTTTACATTCTAATTTCAATGAAAATGTGTTCATTTGCTTTTTATCCCATCATGAGTACCTAAATCCCGTTGAGGGGTTCAATGTGGTGAATTCCCTTATGGTTTAATGGCTTGAAAGTGTCTTATTTGCTTAAGTTGTGTTTAATGCATGTCATTCATTATTGATTATCACTTAGACTTTGCATGCTATGTGAGTTTGATTTCGAAAGGGACAAACGATATTGGTTCTCATAAAGGTGATATAGGAGAAAAAGCTCGAAAGAGATTGTTCGGTATAGGGCAAGCTGCCTAAGGCACCCTATATCGACTATATGGCTATAGGTTGCATTCATGAATTATCTATGTCGGAGTCGACTCACAGAAATGTGCATAACGGTACTCGCTTAGCTTTCTAACCATTTTTGGGAACAAAGGCCAAATGGAAGTTAAATCTGACCCAATGCATTAGAGACACTTAAGTTAGATATTGCATAAGTATGGTTCTTACCTTAGGGATGAATCCATGTTGAATACCTCGTTGTTTATTATTGTTATTCTTTATTATTTACTTGCTTGTTTTATCTATCTTTTCAAAAACCCAATCAATCAACTTATTTTCTTTGGTTACCTTTTTCAAAAGCAATCATTTGAGCAGTTTCTTATTCAAATCTGAATTTCCAGTTTAGTCCTCGTGGGATCGATACCATTGGAATACTTTCTGAGGTTTTTTTATTACTACGTGCGACAGTGTATACTTGCACTTAAGTGTTGGCTGAATATTTCTTTCTTATTATTATCCATCTTATCTCACATTCCATCCATTCAGCTCACGCACGCACCAGTTAGATATCACTTCCTGAGAAATGAGAAGAGGATTAAGGTGATGAAAGTTGGGACAACTAATAACCCCGCTGATATGTTCACCAAGCCAGTTTCAAGTGGCAAGATCCAACATTGTTTGGACTTGCTAAATGTTCTGAATTGCTAAATGGTCCTTATGGGACCTTATGAAGCAAAGGGAGAATCTGGTGACTTTCGAGTTGCATCTGGTACTTTTCTTTGGGTACATCTGGTTCATCTGTTATGTGTGAGAGAGTTCAAGTCAAGGTGGAGATTTGTTGATATGCCTTGAATCTGATATGAAGCACTCCAAACGACCAAGTACGGGGGTCTTGCTGACCGTTTTGGGCTTTTATTTTGGGCCTATTATCTTAGGGTTAAGAGTGGTGCCATATATAAACCCTCTTAACCTATTTTTGCCCTAATCTCTGTATTCTGAATACTCCTCTCATAATAAGATCGTTCTCTCCCTCTGCCCGTGGATGTAGCTAACACACCGTTAGTGAACCACGTATATCTGTGTGTTGTTTCTCTTCGCCCTTTTTTCTTTGTTGTTACGTTGATTACTGTTTTCTGTCATAACATTATTTATAATTCAATTTTCTTAAGGATTCTTATATTTTTGTTTATGGTTTTTCTTATGTTTAGTTTAACACGAAAAAAGCATATACGCAAGAAGAAATTGACGAGGTTCGAATAGAATGGGCAGGGTTCGTGGGAACATTTGTGTAGGGTTCTTTCTGGATGATGTGAATGATGTAAATTTGATGTGTAAGTAATAGATTTTCTCTATCTGTTGGTTGTAGATTTGTGTAGGATTATTTTTGGATGACATGTATGTCAAATAAAAAAACTCGATTTGATGGCTAAGTACTATTTTCTGTCTGTTTTCTAGAATTATTTGTAGATTACTGAAATTCGAAGGTTTATAATCTAGTTTGTGGAGGGACGGGTGGTCCCATTGTATGTTGTGTAAACTTTTGCTGGATATTGTTTATGAAGGGACGGGTGGTCCCATATGCATGATGTATATGATATAGAAGTGATTATATGTTGCATTATTTCAAGTTAGTTTTGGATTGTTTAGTAGAGGTCATGCCGAAAATTTCAAAGTGTGATTCCAATTCTATTACATGTGTGTTCAAAGTGTGATTCCAAGCATATTTATATGATTTGAAGGTTTTTTATGTAGTTAAACGTTGACTTGAAGCTTGTTTATGTGAAAATGTGTTTTTAAGCCTATTACATGTTCTTATATTGTGATTCCAAGTCAATGTGTGTTCAAAGTGTGATTTAAAGCATACTTGGGTCATTTGAAAGCTTTTCATATAACACAATTAAGATTACTTTCTTTACAGGTTGACAAATGAAGAAAATATTGTCGGTTTGCCACCAGGCAACCAACAATTTTTTTTATTCAATTATGTGAAGGTGTTCATATAACACATGCGGAAGCAATTGAAGATCGGAAGCACTTAAGACATTCAATTTTGCTCCTAAAGCATGCATGTTCTATAAAAGACAGAATATAGAGTTGAGAGAACACCAACCTTTGTAGCTCACTTATGTGGAACTCCTTGTGGTGTTTGCCTCTCCTATGCTCCTTGGACAACCTCTAGAGTCTTCCCTACTATTCTCTTGGGCCTAGAAAGACTTGTGGGAGTCTATAGAAGAAAGATAGAAGGGAATGTTTGATGGTACAAGGTTTTGGAAGGAGATGAAATGAGAGAGAATTTGAGGGAGAAAATTTGCAGCATAACACTAAATGAAAGCTTTCTCTTCTTGAATCTAATTCAAGCCCCTTTTATAGACATCTCCCATGCAAAGACAAGCTTCATGACACTTAGCCACATGGCCAAGATGCAACTCAAAGTGGATTCTAGGTGTCTACTTCACAACACATGCATCTAGTGCATGGTTGTGTTGTTTTCCACTATGCATCATCATGCAAGAGTGGAAATGCCACTAAATCCATTATGAATTGTATCCTAATTGTAAATTTTCAGCTTGCAATTCATTTCAATTTCAATTCAAAATTGAAATTGATTTCTAGGCAATTAATTGGGACATTTCCAAGTAATTTTGATATGATTGATCCAATCAATCTTTATCACCTAATGTCATGAATTATATATGATTCCTAATACATATATATGGTATTTAAAACACTTTCAAATACCTCATCTCTCAATTCCTAATTTAATTCATAATTAAATCATTGTGTCGAACACGTCTTACGATAAAAACCCTATTTCCCGTTTTTGAACGATTCAAAAATTCCTATCAATATGTTCTAGGCTTTAATCCGATATGAGCTAGTAGAGGGACCTAATGGACCTATAGATCATGGGCTCCAACGATTCAAGGCTAACCGACTAATCTCATTATCTAAGCTAGCCAACATTCGTTAACTATCGGGACACTCCACTATAGCCCGATAGTTGCACTCCTCTCACTATAGATATATTTCCGTCCACTTGATTTAACCATGTTCAGTAAGTCGTTCCTTCACAGGTTGTTCGTAGCTATAGCTAGGTCAAATAACCGTTACACCCCTATAGTACTTCTTGTTCCTTAAGTTCCACTAATCCTCTAATGAACAATCGGTTTGCGGTCCAACCATCAAACCTAAGTTCCTCTCGATCCAACGAGAGGGTGGGGCCCCTTGTTCAAGTCCTGGAGTTAGTACTTAAGAGAACAACCTCTCTGCTATCCCTAAAATGGGTAGGAGTGAATTCCGTCTTGCGAAACTATGTCCCCAGCTATCTATTCGATCTTATCCCCAAAATGGTAGGCTTGTCGAGTCGGCGATGCTGGCCACTCTCACCCATGCAGATCAAAGGATAATCTCTCATAAACAGGAGTTCATAGATAGCTCAGGATTAAGAACGAGTTACCTAGGTCATCTATGAGAAATAGTCAGTTTCTTCAGTAAACGGCGTTATAAAGAGAAAGTGACTTATTTCGTGGTCCAGTCTTATGCAAACTCATTGCATAGGACGCCCCCACTCGCATGTCACCACATGAACGATTTAGGATCTCATCGTTTGTACTTAATACAAAGTGGGCCGCGTCCATAGTGTCACCAGGATAAGGCACCCAACCGTATCCTTATACTATAGACTATTTTGACTATAAACTTGAACTTGATCCTACGATATGTCCCTACATATAGTTCGAGTATTTATTTTATAGTCAAGGATCTTAGTTTATTGGATTTAGGTTAATCATTCGCAATTTACATATTCAATAAAATCTTTTACTGAATAACCTCAATAACGTCTTTATTGGAAATAGAATATGTTTAATGATTTACAAACTACGAGTTTATAGGACATTAAACCCAACAAACTCCCACTTGGACTAGAAACTCTAGTGGGGTACATAAAGTTAGGTGTGAGAGAAGTATAAAGACAATAAACTAGGGCATCAACCATACCCTTACATTTTTCCCACTTGCCCTAGTCTAATAAAGCTCGTAATCCTAGATTAACTAGGTGACCCTCAAAAACTTTAGCCGTGAGGGGTTTTGTAAACGGGTCAGCCATGTTGTGCTCCGAAGCAATCTGCGTGACGATCACATCTCCTCGTTGCACGATCTCCCTGATGAGATGGTATTTGCGCTCAATATGCTTTCCTCGCTTGTGACTTCGAGGTTCCTTAGAGTTTGCAACTGCACCACTGTTATCACAATAGAGGGTGATAGGCAGTTGCATATTTGGAACAATTTCCAACTCTGTTAGGAATTTTCTTAGCCATACTGCCTCTTTTGCTGCTTCACAGGCGGCTACGTACTCTGCTTCCATGGTAGAGTCAGCAATGCAACCTTGCTTAATACTCCTCCATACTATTGCTCCTCCATTTAGAGTAAACACAGATCCCGATGTTGATTTTCTTGAATCTATATCGGCCTGAAAATCTGAGTCAGTGTATCCTGTAAGGATCAGATCCTTAGCTCCATACACGAGCGTATAATCCCTAGTTCTCCTTAGATACTTAAGGATGTTTTTAACGGCAGTCCAATGCGCATGACCAGGATTGGACTGAAATCTGCTGACAATTCCTACGGCATAGCATATGTTGGGTCTGGTACTCAGCATGGCATACATCAAACTACCAACTGCTGATGCGTAGGGAATTCGTCTCATTTCCTCAACTTCTTGAGGTGTCTTAGGACTTTGTTCCTTTGATAAGTGAACCCCGTGTCTAAAAGGTAATAATCCTTTCTTGGAGTTCTGCATCGAATATCGTACCAACATTTTGTCGATATATGATGCTTGAGACAGTGCTAGCGTTTTGTTCTTTCTATTTCTAATGATTTGAATGCCCAGAACAAATTGAGCCTCACCCAAATCTTTCATTTGGAATTGAGTCGCTAGCCATTGTTTTACGTCAGTCAGGAATCCTACATTATTCCCAATAAGTAGGATATCATCTACGTATAGAACTAGAAAAGCTACAGTGGATTTGACGATTTTCTTGTAAACACAAGGTTCGTCAATATTCTGCTCAAAGCCATACGTTTTGATCGCAGTGTCAAAACGTATATTCCAGGATCTTGATGCTTGTTTCAATCCATAAATGGATCGTTTAAGTTTGCAAACCTTTTGCTCATCACCCTGGACTATGAATCCCTCTGGTTGAGCCATATAGATAGTTTCTTCAAGATTGCCGTTCAAAAAGGCTGTCTTGACATCCATTTGCCATATTTCATAATCATAATATGTGGCAATGGATAAGAGTATTCTAATCGACTTAAGCATGGCAACAGGGGAAAAAGTTTCTTCAAAATCGACTCCTTCCCGCTGAGTAAAACCCTTTGCCACAAGTCGAGCCTTAAAGGTTTGAACCTTACCGGCTTGGTCTCGTTTTCTCTTGTAGATCCATTTGCAACCAATAGGTTTTACCCCATCCGACTGCTCTACAAGATCCCAGACCGAATTGAAGTACATTGACTCCATTTCGAGATCCATGGCTTTGATCCACTGGTCCTTATCAACATCATTCATTGCCTGATTAAAGGACAATGGATCCTCTACACCATCATCAGACATGATGGTTTGAGTTTCTGTTAAACCCATGTAACGGTCAGGTTGAATTATAACCCTCCCACTACGTCGAGGCTCTCTCACTACCTGAGATGGATGTGTTTGATCAACAACTTTTGATGGACCAGCTTGATCTACAACTTTTGTAGATTCTGTTGTAGTTTTTCTTGAAATCTCATCTAATACTAGCTTACTGCGAGGTCGATGATCTTTTATGTGATCTTCCTCAAGGAACGTAGCGTTTGTCGATACAATCACTTTATTATCCTGAGGATCGTAAAATAGACCACCTTTTGTTTCTTTAGGATATCCTACAAATAAGCACAGTTTTGAACGTCGTTCCAACTTCTTTGGGTTTTGTACTAACACGTGTGCCGGGCATCCCCAAATCCTGAAGTGACGTAAACTACCTTTACGCCCTTTCCATAGCTCATAAGGTGTTTCAGAAACACTTTTAGAGGGAACCATGTTCAAAATGTATACGGCAGTCTCAACTGCATATCCCCAGAACGAATCAGGCAACTGAGCATAGCTCATCATTGATCGAACCATGTCTAACAAGGTTCGGTTTCTCCTCTCTGATACACCATTTTGTTGTGGTGTAGCAGGGGCTGAGAGTTGGGACGTAATTCCATGTTCTATCAAATAGTCTTGGAATTGTAGGTCCATATATTCTCCACCTCGATCTGATCGTAGTGTTTTAATCGTTTTACCTAAGTGGTTCTCAACCTCGATCTTGTACTCTTTGAACTTTTCAAGGGCTTCAGACTTGTGATGCATTAGGTAAAGGTAGCCATACCTTGAATAATCATCAATGAAGCTGACGAAGTATTCATACCCTCCTCGTGCTTTGACATTCATAGGACCACAGAGATCCGAATGCACGAGTTCTAAAGGTTCTTTGGCCCTATAACCTTTTTCTGAAAAAGGTCGTTTGGTCATTTTTCCCTCGAGGCAGGACTCACATGGTGGTAACGAGTCATCTTCTAACTGGTTTAGTAGTCCACTCTTTACCAATCATTCAATCCTATTGCGATTTATGTGGCCTAATCTCAAGTGCCAAAGATAGGTATTAGGAGAAACTTTCCGCCTTTTGTTTTGAGTTTCTGCTACTTTAAACATTTCCGTATTAAAAATAGCTTTAACTTGAATTGGCCTTAACACATATAAGTTGCTTTCAAGTTTTGCAGAACATATATGCATACCTCTTTTGTTAACAAACACTTTATTAATATCAAAAGATACTTGGTATTCATGTTCAATCAAACAAGAGATAGAAATTAAGTTCCTTTTTATATCGGGAACGTACAAGACATTTTCTAGTAACAAAAATCTATCTCCAAAAGACAACTTAAGAGTTCCTGAAGCTCTGGCTGTGACGACCTCTCCAGTTCCAACTTTGAGAGTTACTTCGCCGTCTTCCAGCATATGCCAGGAACTAATTTCCTGTAAAGAAGAGCATACATGGTTAGTCGCTCCTGAATCTAATATCCAGGCAGAGCTATCTTGCTCAACTAAACATGTTTCGATAACGAGCAAATCATATTTACCTTGTTTTTCCTTTTCAGCCTTCTTTTCTGCTAGGTACTTGGGACAATTGCGTTTCCAATGTCCGTCTACATTACAATGGAAACATTTTCCTTTATCTGCAGCTTTAGTTTTTGCCTTGCTTCCCACTGGAGCTTTTCCTTTCCCTTTATCCTTCTTTTTCTTCATTTGAATACTCTTATTCTTTGAAGTGGAAGGTCCAGACTTGGTTCCTGAGGATGATCCCTTTTGGAACCTTTTGGTTGTAGCAACATTTGCCTCCCCTTCATGTCCCCTCTTAGTGAGACTTTGGTAAGTCTGGAGCTCGTTTAGCAAAGTAGTCAGGTTAAAGTCTATTTTGTTCATGACAGCGTTTGTCCTGAACTGAATGAAGCTCTTCGGAAGAGACTCCATTATGAAACTTACTTGACTACCCTCGTCAATTGTAGCACCGTTTACTTCAGCAATGTTAAACTGAACCATCATGTTCAAAACATGTTCCCTAACTGAAGCACCTTCCTTCATTCGGGAATTGTAAACATTCTTGAGAGCTTCGTGCCTGATTTGTGAGGACGGTTGTCCAAACATACCTTGCAACGAAGTCATGATCTCCCTTGCGGTGACCATCCTCTCGTGTTTTTTCGACAAGACATCCGAAATGCTTGCTAAAATATAGACTCTTGCTTTATCATTAGCTCGAGTCCATTTCTCATATGCTTCCCGAACAATTCGGTTTGTTGACGAGCCAGGGTTAGGCGGACACTCTTCGGTAAGGACAAATCTAAGATCCTCGATTACTAGTATTGTGTTTAGATTAGACTTCCAAGTTCCATAGTTATCCCCGTTAAGCTTATCCGAAGCGAGTAATTGTACTAGTGAGCTAGACATGCTGAAAAATTAAACAAAACTATTAGAAATTGCTTATTAACCATTTTTAGACAAAATCCAATCAAGTTTTAGCAAAAGTAATAATGTACCCATGATTATTATTTTGCAACGACACTTTAGTGAGTTAGAGCAACCGCTACCGAGGGGCAGTCAATTACTCCTTCACCAAACCAAGACGTTCTTGACTAAATACTAATCCCAGATTAACTCTTATTCCTATAGTTGTTTAGTTATCGTTACGTTTGGTCAGGAATTTACTAACACTTAGTAACCCTTGTAAGTGTGACCCGCCGTTTTAAGATTACAGAGAACGGCCCCAACAATGCTACCGAATGGAAAAGCTAATGTTGGAAATGGTCCTAAGTAATCCTATCCATCTCTGGAGTTTGCGTTGTTCCGATCTCCATGTTACAACCCTCCGAATGGTTAGTAGCTCCAGGGCATACAAGCAGGCGCAACATGGAAATCTCACGGTGCAACCTAACGGAGGAGACCGCAGGATGTGTTGACACACTTCCTTCACTCACTTACTATAAATACTTTCTCCATTCACCTTGTTATTGATTTATGCAAACACCTTCCGAATGGAGCAGTTGAGGTATAATCAACACGAGGCCAAGCATAAATCTCACCTTGTGAACAAAAGGGAGAACGTAAAAGGGAAATGGATTTGATATATCTCTCCCCTCCCACTAAGTATTTTAAACGGTTTTGGGTATACTTATACTTAGGTGAATTCCGGCTAATTGAATAACCCTAAGTCTAAGTTCATATAATCTTACGATGTCTAGGTGATAACGATTAAAACCTCACATCACACACGTGCATGCTCATAAAACTGGGTTAACTTTAACTCAAGAACCGACTCGATGCCCAGGTAGGAGGTGTTCCGTAAACCGTCAACTTAAATACCTCCAGCCTTAGACAGCATCTCGTCGGGTGAGTTCTCTTGTAACCTATGTTTTACAAGCTTATCGACCTATTTGAATCTAATTGAAATCGATCGAGAGTTGGATCAAATTAACCCTAAGTGAGCATGCACCTTTTTCTTTGTTATAGATTTTAAATTTCTATGTGATTTATAACAATTATAAATCTAAACTATAACAAACTTGCCTTTTGAATATAACTCTTATAAACAAAATTCTAAGGAAATTTCATGCTTCATGCTAGGTTAATTTTATCTTTTGATTAATATAACTTTTATATCAATTAATCAATTTTAATTAACCATTCAAGCATGAATCTCCCTAAATCAATACAACATTTATATCAATTTAAACATAAAATTTCCCTCATGCATTTGAACTATTAATAACACTTATTAAAAAATGCATGAACATGCTTTCCTATGGTGGGATTTTAAACTATATGGCATGCTCATAATGCACATACATTTAATCCAATTAAACCATACATTCTCAATGCATAAAAGAAATTAAATCAAGCTAAAATGGAATGGTTTGGCAATTTAAAACAAACAATCAACTAATTATTACAATAATAATCAATAAAATTGCTTGTGATGATCCCGAGCTTTACGAACCGACCCGAACGGACCCTCCATGGAGTTAACCGGCCTTCAAATATGTGTAAAAAAACTGCAGCAGACCAAACCGGACCCGAAAAGAAGAAGAAAAAAAAAACTGCTGCTGCTGGAATTTTACTTTTCTGCTGCGTCTTCTCCGGTTTTTCTTCGATTTTACAGCCTATATGGACTCTAATGACTCAATAAAAATTACAGACTATATTACACACATTAACGCTCTTACATATCCGAGCAATTACAATTTCATGAAGGTTTGAATGCTCAAAAAATTGCCAAACCAGAACACTTCCATTTTAGCACACAGAAAATTCAATTTCAAAATGGTACCCACCAAAGCAAAATTAAAACGAATTAAGTGCTCTAATCATGCTCTGATACCAATTGAAGGTGTTCATATAACACATGCGGAAGCAATTGAAGATCGGAAGCACTTAAGACATTCAATTTTGCTCCTAAAGCATGCATGTTCTATAAAAGACAGAATATAGAGTTGAGAGAACACCAACCTTTGTAGCTCACTTGTGTGGAACTCCTTGTGGTGTTTGCCTCTCCTATGCTCCTTGGACAACCTCTAGAGTCTTCCCTACTATTCTCTTGGGCCTAGAAAGACTTGTGGGAGTCTATAGAAGAAAGATAGAAGGGAATGCTTGATGGTACAAGCTTTTGGAAGGAGATGAAATGAGAGAGAATTTGAGGGAGAAAATTTGCAGCATAACACTAAATGAAAGCTTTCTCTTCTTGAATCTAATTCAAGCCCCTTTTATAGACATCTCCCATGCAAAGACAAGCTTCATGACACTTAGCCACATGGCCAAGATGCAACTCAAAGTGGATTCTAGGTGTCTACTCCACAACACATGCATCTAGTGCATGGTTGTGTTGTTTTCCACTATGCATCATCATGCAAGAGTGGAAATGCCACTAAATCCATTATGAATTGTATCCTAATTGTAAATTTTCAGCTTGCAATTCATTTCAATTTCAATTCAAAATTGAAATTGATTTCTAGGCAATTAATTGGGACATTTCCAAGTAATTTTGATATGATTGATCCAATCAATCTTTATCACCTAATGTCATGAATTATATATGATTCCTAATACATATATATGGTATTTAAAACACTTTCAAATACCTCATCTCTCAATTCCTAATTTAATTCATAATTAAATCATTGTGTCGAACACGTCTTACGATAAAAACCCTATTTCCCGTTTTTGAACGATTCAAAAATTCCTATCAATATGTTCTAGGCTTTAATCCGATATGAGCTAGTAGAGGGACCTAATGGACCTATAGATCATGGGCTCCAACGATTCAAGGCTAACCGACTAATCTCATTATCTAAGCTAGCCAACATTCGTTAACTATCGGGACACTCCACTATAGCCCGATAGTTGCACTCCTCTCACTATAGATATATTTCCGTCCACTTGATTTAACCATGTTCAGTAAGTCGTTCCTTCACAGGTTGTTCGTAGCTATAGCTAGGTCAAATAACCGTTACACCCCTATAGTACTTCTTGTTCCTTAAGTTCCACTAATCCTCTAATGAACAATCGGTTTGCGGTCCAACCATCAAACCTAAGTTCCTCTCGATCCAACGAGAGGGTGGGGCCCCTTGTTCAAGTCCTGGAGTTAGTACTTAAGAGAACAACCTCTCTGCTATCCCTAAAATGGGTAGGAGTGAATTCCGTCTTGCGAAACTATGTCCCCAGCTATCTATTCGATCTTATCCCCAAAATGGTAGGCTTGTCGAGTCGGCGATGCTGGCCACTCTCACCCATGCAGATCAAAGGATAATCTCTCATAAACAGGAGTTCATAGATAGCTCAGGATTAAGAACGAGTTACCTAGGTCATCTATGAGAAATAGTCAGTTTCTTCAGTAAACGGCGTTATAAAGAGAAAGTGACTTATTTCGTGGTCCAGTCTTATGCAAACTCATTGCATAGGACGCCCCCACTCGCATGTCACCACATGAACGATTTAGGATCTCATCGTTTGTACTTAATACAAAGTGGGCCGCGTCCATAGTGTCACCAGGATAAGGCACCCAACCGTATCCTTATACTATAGACTATTTTGACTATAAACTTGAACTTGATCCTACGATATGTCCCTACATATAGTTCGAGTATTCATTTTATAGTCAAGGATCTTAGTTTATTGGATTTAGGTTAATCATTCGCAATTTACATATTCAATAACATCTTTTACTGAATAACCTCAATAACGTCTTTATTGGAAATAGAATATGTTTAATGATTTACAAACTACGAGTTTATAGGACATTAAACCCAACATTATGAACAAAATAATGACGGGCAATGCCTGTCATTAAAAAAGACATTTAAAAAAGACATTTAATGACTGACATTTAATGACCGACATTTAATGACGGACATTTAATGATGGACTTTTAATGACCGACACCATTAATGACAGACATTTGGTTGGAAAATACCCTTTCGATGGCGGACTTTTGATGACGAACGCCTTTAATGACGGGCATTGCCCGTCATTAAAAATGTTCGTCATTGTACCTTTTAATGTCGGACAACTTTTAATGACGGGCAATGCCCGTTATTAAAAGTCGCCCATCATTAAAAGGTACAACGGCACTCGTATAGACAACGTACACCGCCCGTCATTAAAAGTGGTTTTTGTAGTAGTGTACCCAAAGAGAAGGGGTGGACTATGAGGAAATCTTTTCTCTTGTTGCTATGTTAAAGTCAATAAGAATTCTCTTATCCATACCCACATATTATGACTATGAGATATGGCAAATGGATGTCAAGACTGCCTTTCTAAATGGTAATCTTGATGAGAATATCTTTATGTCTCAACCCGAAGGGTTCATAACCCAAGGTCAAGAGTAAAAAGTTTGTAAACTGAATCGATCCATTTATGGGTTGAAACAGGCTTCCAAATCTTGGAATATTAGATTTGATACTACGATCAAATCTTTTGGCTTTGACCAAAATGTTGATGAACCTTGTGTTTACAAGAAGATCAACAAAAATAAAGTAGCTTTCATAGTACTATATGTTGATGACATCCTACTCATTGGGAAAGATGTAGGATATCTGTCTGTCATTAAAGAATGGCTAGCGGCCCAATTCCAAATGAAAGATTTAGGAGAGGCCCAATATGTTCTTGGAATCCAAATTATTCGGGATCGAAAGAACAAAACGCTAACCCTGTCTCAAGCAATGTATATCGACAAAATGTTGTCTCGATATTCGATGCAAAACTCCAAGAAGGGTTTATCGTCTTTCAGGCATGGGGTTCACTTGTCTAAGGATCAATGTCATAAGACACCTCAAGAAGTTGAGGATATGAGACAGATTCCCTACGCCTCAGCTGTGGGCAGCTTAATGCATCCAATGCTCTACACGAGGCCTGACATTTGTTATGCAGTAGGGATAGTCAGCAGATATCAGTCAAATCCAGGGTTAGACAACTGGACCGTCGTTAAAAGAATCCTCAAGTATCTTAGGAGAACGAGGGACTACATGCTGGTGTTTGGGGCTAAGGAGTTAGTTCTAACTGGATACACCGACTCTAACTTCCAGTCTGACATGGATTCTAGGAAATCCACGTCAGGGCCAATGTTCACCCTTAACGGGGGAGCTATAGTTTGGAGAAGCATTAAACAAGGATGCATAGCGGACTCAACCATGGAGGTTGAGTATGTAGCTGCTTGTGAAACAACTAAGGAAGCGGTTTGGCTAAGGAAGTTCTTGACAGATTTGGAAGTAGTTCCAAATATGAACTTGCCCATAACATTATACTGTGACAACAGTGGGAGTGTAGACAATTCTAAAGAACCTCGCAGCCACAAACGAGGAAAACACATCGAGAGGAAGTATCACTTGATACGGGAGATTTTGCAACGAGGAGATGTGATCGTTACCAAGATCGCTTCTGAGCACAACATTGCTGATCCCTTTACGAAGGCTCTCTCGACTAAAGTGTTCAAGGATCATCTAGAGAGTCTAGGTCTGCGAGACATGTATATAGTATAATCTAGGGCAAGTGGGAGATGTGTAATGGGTACGGATGCCCCAGTTTATTGTATTTTGTATATTTACATTTTATGGAATGTACAATATACATTTACCATTTCCAGCTTTGGATTATTTTGTATATACTTTTCCCATTATCTTGAGTTTTAGTTCAAGTGGAAGTTTGTTGGGTGTTATGCCCTAAAACTCGGAGATAGTAAATATAAAATTTGATCGAACATCAATAAAATGATGTATTATTCATTTATCTTGTTTGTATTGAGTAATCTTGTCTTATTAACCCTAATCCAATAAACTAAACATCATAGGTTGTTAGTATGAGGCTTGAACTAGTATGTGGGGACATACGGAGATCATTGTTCAAGATACAACCTAAAGGGTCTATAGTATAGGGATAAGGCTGGGTACCTTATCCTGGTGACACTATGGATACGATCCGCTTTGTATTGTGATACAAACGCAATGATCCAACGCGTTCATGTAGTGGACATGCAAGTGGGGGTATCCTATGCAATGAGTTTGCATAAGACCGGACCACGAAATAGTTAACCACTAGCTGTAACACCGTTAGCTAGATAGGTTTCTATTTCACTAGGATGACCTAGGTAACTTGGTCTCAATCCTGAGTGGGTTATGGACTTCTGATCACGAGGGATTGTCCTTTGATTTGTATGGGTGACAGTGGCTTGCACGCCGACTCAATAAGCCTACCATTTTGGGGACAAGACGGAGTGGGGAGCTGGGAACATAATCACACAAGATGTAATTCATTCCTTCCTGACTCTAGGGTAAGTAGAGGTGTGTTCCCTTAAGTAGTGTCTCCAGGTCTTTAACAATAGGTCCTGCCCTCTCTATGGCACGAAAGGGACTTCTGTTTGTTGGTTGGACCTCAAACAGGTTGTTCATTAGAGGAGCATTGTGACTTAAGGATGAAGAGGTAACCCAGGGGTAATTTGACCTAGCTGGGGTACAAACACACGTGAAGGACTAACTTGCTGTTATTGGTCAATATCCGTGGACACAGAAATATATCTGTAGTGAGAAGAGTGCAGCTGTGGTTTTATAGTGGAGTGAACCACAATTAACGAATATTGATTAACTTGGTTAATGAGTTTAGCCAATTAATCTTACATCGTTGGAGCTTCTGATCTGTAGGTCCATTAGGTCCCACTGGTAGCTCACTTAGGGCGTTGAGGGAAATTTCTAAGAGAGAATTGTATATTCGAATGGGTTCGAATATTAAGTTTAAATATGAATTAGATTCATATTAAAAACTATAGGTTAAAATTAATGCACATTAGATGCACATTAATACTATAGGTTATATGAGAGAGATTTAATTAAATATATGATATTTAATTATAACATTAATTAATTGTTGAATTAGTTAATCGTTTGTTTTAATTTGATTTAATTGAATTGCTTTAAAACTATAGGTTAAGTGGGAATATTTATACCAATGTGATTTATATAAATAATAATTAAATTAATTGTTAATTTAAATATTTACTTAATTATTTTTATTTTAATTATTAATTAAATATCTTATCAGTTTTATAACTGATAAAAAATTTTCTACCCACTAACCTAGCCAGTTACACGTTTTAGAGAGGGTTTTAAGGAGGAAGTTATTTTTCATCCGTTAGATCACTCTCTTCCTCAGTTGAACGAAAAAGCCGCTCACGAATTCTTCCTCTCTCTCACTCTCTGGTCTCCAAAGTTTTACAAAGCGAAAAAAATTCCCTTAGTGAATTCTTGCTCCCACAAGCAACCTTAACCGATTATCCTGTGAGAATACTGGTGTGATTGATTGGTGGTGTTCGTGGAAAAATTCCAGCAAAGAGGATTCTTGAAGGTTGTTGTATTTTCTGGTTTATAGCAAGAGAATTGGTGAAATTCGATCAAGAACGAATCCGGTAGTAAGTATCTCCCCTCTTGATCAATAGGACCATTTAATCTAGATTAGATCTAGGTTTATATTGTCTTTAAGCATGTTAAATTCAGTTTTATTGTTGTATGATAATTTGCAAATTGTATCGGTATTTCAATTAGAATCAAAGACTCTGAGTAGGTTCTGTGTTTTTTCCGCTGCGTAGGGCTTTTATCCCTTCAGTACTAGCATCAAATTTAATTGCAATTCAAAATGTCATGAATAAACCATATGGAATCAAGTAAACATGTTTCTCAAGATCGTTTTCTAAAAAGTTTGCCTTTCAGGAGAGTTTTCTACTATAGTGCCAGTCACAACTTCTATGTTTCCTAGGCATGAAGATTTCTATTTTTCTTTTTCAAAGCAAAACTCTCCCTAGTCCATCCTAACCAATATGTTTAAACTACCTAACTTCTACTCATTGAGTCTAGTGTAGTCCTTTTAGTTAACAAAAACAAGACTTGAGGTTCCTTGAGCATACATGAGTTACTAGACCTTTTTCTATCTCCCCCAAACTTATTTGACTGTTGGTGCTCTTTTTATTTTAACTTCTTTTTTCTCCCAAGAGAACCCTTGTTGTCACCTTTACCTTCGTTCTAGCTTATCGACACTTTGTGGTGAAGATATCTAGCTACAGCAATGTTCACAAGCTTGGATTAGTACTCACTTCCCTAAGTAAACCTTTCATGCAGTGGCAAACCATGGGTGTCATGAATGCCCCTGGTTACTCAGTAAACTCTAGGAAGGAGTAACTCTAGGTTTTTCTTCTTTTTCTTCTTTTTTGTTTTTTTTTTTTTTTTTTTTCGATGATATATACTGAGCACATATTTCTTTTCCAACAGTTCAAACTTACAAAATATGTATACACAAAGTAAAGTAAAGCACCCCCCCCCAAACTTAAGATAGACAACGTCCTCATTGACTTTGTTTTTTAGGCATGGGCTTCCATGATGCTTTTTGTTTTTCAAAACATCAAGGCTAAACTCTCCTAATGTGTTAGAAAGGTTAAACATGAGGAAGTTTAGACTTAAGAAAATTCTGTAATGAAAAAGACTAATGGTAGCATCTGTGAAGAACCATGACATCGCTCTAAAAAATATGGAAAATCAGATGGGGCAGATAGCAACTGCGATGAACGCCCTTCAAAAGGGTAAGTTTCCTAGTGATACTGAAGTGAACCCTAGAGAGCAATGGAAGATTATCACACTCCGAAGTGGGAGACGACTGGAAAATTGCTCAAATCAAAAGAAGAAAAAGAAGGAAGAAAAAATGAGACTGGATGAAGACAGAGGGACCAAGGCACAAAAAACCTCCAAGGATAGGTTCCAAAATCGACCTTGCTCAGTTGATTTAAATTTTGATTCTACTGACAGCTTTGCAGGTAAAGAAGAAGAAAAGAAGAAGTTGGATGAAAAAGAGAAGTTGAAAGAGAAGATGAAAGAAGAAGAAGAAGAAGAGATGGTCCCATGCAGACACCACGACAGGGGGTCGCACATGAGCCCGCCTAGAAGGAGGGGCGAATGTCCAACATTTGATTACAGGGAGTTACCTTTTCCCCATAGGTTTAAAAATGTTAAATTAGATGAGCAGTTTGCTAGATTCTTAGAAATGTTCAAGAAATTATCTATCAATATACCTTTAGTAGACGCTCTATCTAATATGCCTAACTATGGGAAATTTATGAAATAGATGTTAGTGAAAAAGAAAATTTTGAATAGAAAAGAAGTTTGTAGACTGTCGGAAAGTAGCAGCACAATAGTCTCAGGAAGAATACTTTAAAACAAAAAGACCCAGGGAGTTTTACTGTTCCATGCACAATAGGAGAGGTATCTTTTGATAGGGCGTTATGTGACCTTGGAGCGAGTATTAATCTTATGCCCTATTCCCTTTTCAGGAAGATAGAACTCACTGGACTTAAAGACACCGACATCACCCTCCAGTTTGCAGACAAATCAATCACCCACCCGATGGGTATAGTGGAAGATGTGCTGGTGAAGGTAAACAAGTTCATCTTCCCGGTAGACTTTGTTGTGCTGGATATGCAGGAAGATAGAGAGGTACCCATCATTCTTGGTAGACTATTTCTAGCCACAGGTAAGGCTGAAATTAGTGTGCATATAGGTAAATTAACTCTTAGCGTAGACGATGAGAAGGTAGTTGATAACTCTCGAAAAGGGAGTTATTTAGGCCTTAGTTCTATAGTGTTTTGTGTGTCTTTTGAGTTAAATAGGGTTTCTTTTAGATGAATATTATATGTTTTAACCCATTTGGAAGAATGGATGCTTTAAAAGTTATTTTGTGCAGGATATATTGTTGAGCGACTTGAGGGAGCAAAATCCATGATCCAGTAAAGCAAGGAGCAAAACTGCCACGTAACAGCTCGTAATCCATTTTAATGAAGTGGCGTTAGCTGAATTAATTTCGGCTCAAAGAAGCTTGGTGAGCCTTCCACGTGTACAATTTGACCTAATTAGGGTTTGACTCCACTCTATAAAAGGGTAGAGTCGTCTCAAGTCAAAAACATTTCATTTTCCATCTTTGGAAGCCGAATAAAGGAGGAGAGATTGGAGACTTCAAGAAGACCATCAACTACGGATTTAATCAAGGGAATTAATCTTTTCTTGTAATTTATTGTAGTTATGGATGCACATACTCAGATTGTAGCGTGTGTTCTGATGAACTTTATGAACTAAATTTTACTTAGGTGTTGGTTAGGAGTTATGTAATTGCCGTGCTTCATTCTCTATGCAATATATGTTGATTTGAGCATCTTGATTCATTGTTGTGCATATTTCTATTTTATGCCCGCCTGGCCAGCCGGTATGAATATCACTTCTTAGTTTCAGGGATGATTTGAGAAGTGTGTGGCATTTAATCACACTAGATCATTATGTGTTGGTGAACGCCAGTGACTGAGTTAGGGATAACCAGTTTCCTAGTGCTTGATCGGTAGCACGTCATTGGAGTTGAAACATATTCCAAAAAATCCAGAGTTTCGGGAGGATCCTGCTAATAAGACTGCAAGAGAATTGCCTAATCCATAATATTGCTAGAGCATCCTTTAAAACAATTACTAAAATCCCGACCAACGACTATTTCCAATCTGTCTGCTTTATTTGTTTACTTTTTGTTCTGTCATTTCTTTTGCTTCAGCATTTTATCAAAATCAATCAATTTAACAAACCTTGAAACCATTAAAAAGTTATGCAAGATAGATAAAGTGAGAGCTATTCAAACCCCGTGGATACGATAAATTACTTATCACTTGTTGCGGATTGTGTATGCTTGCACAGTATTCTAGAGCTTATTTTTTCTATATTTTTACACCACTCTAGAAGGCAACAAGTTTTTGGCGCCATTGTCGGGGACTTGAATAAGTTTTTATCTGATCTGTTTTGTGTATGTGTTTTAGTGGTTTGGTGCTAGAACTTTTTGATTGTTTCTTTTGTTTTTGCAGGTGTGAGTTTGGTACATGAGCTATCCGCCTGGGGTGAGGTTCGAGCTTGACCCAGAAATTGAAAGGACATTCAGGAGAAGAAGGAGAGAGAAGTGTAGAAATCAAAATCCAATGGATAACGTGTCGCGTCTCCCGGAAGTTCCAGAAGATCAAGTGAATCCCCAGCAGAATCGTGTGCTGCAGCCTAATCCACCGCTGGAGCAAAATGGACAGTAAAATAATCAGGCTGAGAATCCTATCTTGGTAGCAAAGGATAGGGTCAGAGCCATTCGAGCGTATGCTTTTCCAATGTTTGATGAGTTAAATCCTTGAATTGCATGTCCTCAAATTGAGGCAGCAAATTTTGAAATGAAACCAGTAATGTTTCAGATGTTGCAAACCGTGGGGCAGTTCCATGGTTTGTCATCTGAAAACCCCATTTACATCTTAAGTCTTTTCTAGGAGTTAGTGATTCATTTTAATTCAAGGAGTGTCTAGAGATGCCCTTAGATTAACTTTGTTCCCGTATTCTCTTAGAGATGGAGCAAAGGCATGGTTAAATTCTTTTGCTCCAGGATCAATTAGGACATGGAATGAGTTAGCGGAAATTTTTCTTAGTAAGTATTTTCCACCAACTAGGAATGCCAAATTGAGGAGTGAAATAGTGGGATTTAGGCAATTTGAAGATGAAACTTTTAGTGAGGCTTGGGAGAGGTTTAAAGAGCTTTTGCGAAAGTGTCCCCACCATGGTTTACCTCATTGTATCCAAATGGAAACATTTTACAATGGGTTAAACGCAGCAACCCAAGGTATGGTCGATGCCTCTGCGGGAGGGGCCCTTTTGGCAAAAACTTTTAATGAAGCCTATGAAATTTTAGAAACAATATCAACCAATAGTTGTCAGTGGTTAGATGTTAGATGCTCAAATAAAAAAGTTAAGAGTGTGTTAGAGGTTGGTGGTGTGTCTACCATTAGGGGTGATATTGCAATGTTAGCCAACGCTCTTAAAAATGTGACAGTGGTTAGTCATCAGCAGCCGCCAGCTGTGGAGCCTGCTGCAGTGGTGAACCAAGTTGCAGAGGAATCATGTGTCTATTGTGGTGAAGAGCACAATTACGAGTTTTGCCCCAGAAATCCAGCTTCTGTGTTATTTGTAGGTAATCAAAGGAATAACCCTTATTCTAACTTTTATAATCCAGGTTGGCGAAACCACCCCAACTTTGCATGGAGAGGTCAAGGAAGCAATTCGCAAGCCCCTCAAGCACAGCAAAAGGTGAACCAGTTAGGATTTGCTAAATCACAGGTATTGCCCGAGCAAAATAAGCAGGCTTTGCCCCAGCAAAATTTGGAGAGTTCTCTCGAGGCAATGATGGAAGAATATATGGCTTGTACTGATGCCGCTATTCAAAGTAATCAAGCTAGCTAATGAGTCAGCTAGCTAATGAGCTGAAGGCAAGGCCCCAAGGGAAACTTCCTGCAGATACTGAGCACCCTAGAAGGGAAGGTAAGGAGAAGGTACAGGCAGTGACTCTAAGGAGTGGTAAGCCACTAGAAGAGAGAAAGGAGCCTAGTAAACCCTAGGATGTAGAGAAGAGTAGTGATAAAATTGTTGTTGTTGAGAAAGATTTGGAGTCTAGTAAAGGTGCTGGAGGCAGCAGTAATGATGTTGGAGCATCTGGTTCTGTTCCAGATGTGGAACCACCTTATGTGCCGCCCCCACCATATGTACCACCTCTACCTTTTCCACAAAGGCAAGGGCCTAAGAATCAGGATGGTCAATTTAAGAAGTTTTTAGAGATTCTAAAGCAATTGCATATAAATATCCCTTTAGTACAAGCCATTGAACAAATGCCTAATTATGCTAAGTTTCTTAAGGATATTTTAACTAAAAAGAAAAGGTTAGGTGAGTTTGAAGTTGTATCTCTTATTGAGGAATGTAGTGCTATTCTTAAGAATGGGCTACCAACCAAGGCTAAGGATCCAGGGTCATTCACTATTCCTGTCTCAATAGATGGAAAAGGGTTAGGTAGAGCACTTTGTGATTTAGGCGCAAACATTAACCTTATGCCTCTTTCGCTTTATCGAAAGCTAGGCATTGGTGAAGTTAGGCCTACCACAGTCACACTCCAACTAGCCGATAGGTCTATTGCATATCCAGAGGGTAAAATTGAGGATGTCTTGGTGAAAGTAAATAAATTCATATTTCCTGTCGATTTTATTATCTTGGATTATGAGGTAGATAAAGATGTCCCAATTATTCTTGGTCGTCCATTTTTGGCTATTGGTAGAGCATTGATAGATGTTCAAAAAGGGGAACTAACAATGAGGGTTTATGATGAGGAAGTAAAGTTTAATGTTTTTAAGGCCATGAAGTATCCAAACGAAGTGGAAGATTGTTCTTTCATTAGGATTCTGGAGAACACAATTGTTGAGACATCAACGGAGGATTTGGCAAATAAGCATTTGGAGGACCATGGAGAGATCAATGTAGATGATTTAGAAGTTTGTTCTTTAGAAAGAAAAAGTGAAAAAGAAGTGTCTAGGTGTGAGGATGTTTTTGAGTCTTTTGATTTGGATGAAAGGAAGGCTCCTCCTATTAAGCCATCCCTAATTGAGGCACCCACTTTAGATTTGAAGCACTTGCCGGATCATCTAAAGTATGTGTATCTTGGGGAGGGTGAGACGTTGCCTATTATTGTTGCATCAGATTTAATGTCGAAGGATGAAGAGGCCTTAATAAAGTTGTTGCAGCAATGTCACAAAGCAATAGGTTGGACATTGGCTGACATTCAGGGGATTAGCCCATCCTTCTGTATGCATAAAATCACTCTAGAGGAGGGATCCTTTAGGAGTATTGAGCAACAAAGAAGGCTTAACCCTGCAATGAAAGAGGTTGTTAAGAAGGAGGTGATTAAATGGTTGGATGTTGGGATTATCTATCCAATTGCAGATAGCTATTCTAGGTATAACCAGATTACCATTACTCCTGAGGATCGGAAAAAAACCACTTTCACCTGCCCTTATGGGAAGTTTGCCTTTAGGCGGATGCCTTTCGGCCTTTGCAATGCTCCAGCAACATTTAAGCGGTGTATGTTAGCAAATTTTTCTAATATGATTGAGTCCACTGTTGAGGTATTTATGGACGATTTTTCAGTTTGGATAATTTAGGTAAGGTGTTAACGAGATGTGAGGATACCCATCTAGTTCTTAATTGGGAAAAATTCCACTTCATGGTGAAGGAGGGCATAATGTTAGGTCATAAGATTTCAAAGAAAGGTCTAGAAGTTGATCGAGCAAAAATAGAGGTTATTGAGAGATTAGAACCACTGAATTCAGTTAAAGGGATTCAAAGTTTTTTAGGTTATGTTGGATTTTATAGAAGGTTCATAAAGGATTTTTCCAAAATTAGTAAACCTCTTTGTAACTTATTGTGTGCTGACAATGTTTTTGACTTCAATGCAGATTGTAGGAGGGCTTTTGAGACTTTAAAGACTGCTTTAATCTCAGCACCCATTCTATGTGCACCTAACTGGAGTTTACCATTTGAGGTAATGTGTGATGCGAGTGATGTTGCAGTAGGTGCCATGCTGGGGCAAAAGCAGGGCAAATTTATCCATCTTATTTATTATGCAAGCAGGGTTTTGAATGAGGCACAAATCAACTATACAACTACTGAAAAGCAGTTGTTAGCAATTGTGTTTGCCTTTGAGAAATTCCGCCCATATTTGGTTGGGTCCAAAGTCACGGTTTTCACAGATCATGCAGCAATAAGGTACTTAATGTCTAAAAAAGATGCAAAGCCTAGATTGATTCGTTGGGTTTTGTTGTTGTAGGAATTCGACTTGGAGATAAAGGATAAGAAAGGATCAGAAAATGTTATTGCAGATCATTTGTCTCGTCTTGATCCAACATCATCTTTGCTGGAGCAATCTGTCATTTCAGATTCATTTCCATATGAGCAGCTCTTTGTTGTTAATGTAAAGGTAGTCAAGGATATTCCTTGGTATGCTGATATTGCCAACTTTTTGGTGAAATGAGTCACTCTTATTGATATGGATTGGAGACAAATGAAAAAGTTTAAGCATGATGCCAAATTTTTCTATTGGGATTAGCCATTTATGTATAAGCAATGCTCTAATGGTATTATTCGTAGATGTGTTTCAGGTGATGAAGCAAAGGAAATCCTGGAGCAATGTCACTCTTCGCCGTATGGAGGCCATTTCAGCGGTCAGAGGACAGCTATGAGGATTTTGCAATGTGGATTTTTCTGGCCTTCCTTTTTTAAGGATGCCCATTGGTTCTACAAGCAATGTGATGCTTGCCAAAGGAGAGGAAATTTAGGGCCTAAAGATGAAATGCCTCTTACTTACATTTTGGAATTAGAATTATTCGACGTATGGGGTATTGATTTTATGGGGTCATTTCCCCTTCTAATGGTAATGTTTTTATCTTATTGGCAGTTGATTATGTGTCCAAGTGGGTGGAGGCCATTGCATGCCATCAGAACGATGCTAAGACAGTATCAAGGTTTCTCTAATCGCACATTTTTGCGCGGTTTGGGACACCTAGAGCTCTAGTGAGTGACGAGGGAACACATTTTGTAAATAATGTCTTAACCAAGCTTTTGGCTAAGTATGAAATTAAGCACAGGATAGCTACCCCTTATCACCCGCAAGCAAATGGTCAAGCTGAAGTTAGTAATAGGGAAATTAAATCTATTATAGAGAAAGTAGTCCATCCATCTACGAAAGATTGGTCTTTTCGGTTAGATGAGGCTCTTTGGGCTTATAGGACAGCCTATAAGACTCCTCTAGGTATGTCTCCCTAAAGGCTAGTGTATGGAAAGGCATGTCATTTACCGTTAGAGCTTGAGCATAAAACGTTTTGGGCTTTTAAAAAATTGAATTTTGATCTGAGTCGTGCAGGTGCAATAAGAATGTTGCAGCTTAATGAATTAGATGAGTTTCGTCAGTTCTCTTATGAGAATGCGAAAATTTATAAGGAAAAGACTAAGCTGTGGCATGATAAGAAAATAAAACCCAAGGAGTTTGTCAAAGGTCAGAGAGTCTTGCTTCATAACTCTAGATTGAAATTGTTTCCTGGAAAATTGAAATCTATGTGGTCTGGGCCATTTGTCGTGATTGAAGTTTTTCCCCATAGAGCAATTACTTTGCATGATGAAAAGGATGGGAGAGTGTTCAAAGTTAGTGGACAGCGAGTGAAGCATTATTGGGGAGAGGAATTCCAGTCAAAATATCCTTCCCTAAAATTGGTTGATGAATAAGCGAGAAGGAGTTTTGCTGGAGCATTTCATATGGCAATATTTTTGAGCTCCCAGGATGTGTTGCGATTTTATTTTCGCTGATTTGAGTTTGATTTTAATTAGAATTATTTTGAATTAGATTTGGTTTATTTAAATCTTATCTGATTTGTTTGTCATTTTTTTAAAATTTCTGTAGATTTTATTCTCGATGTATTTGTTTTTATTTCCTTCAGTTTGATTTAATTTTTAAATTAATTTGATTAGTTTAGATAGATTTTATTTTTATTTTCGATTATCGGTGTTTCTGATTAGATTTAGGTTTAAATAAATATTTTTTCTAATTTATTCTGCTAAGGATAAAAAGGAGATTTGATCTTGGTGGTTTAAATTTAAATTGAGATCTTCCGTATCAAAGATTCTTCTAGAAGAAAATCTTTGCTGCGTGGTTTGTTTCGGCATTCTGTTAGAGGGAACAAATATTTCGACAGTTCCTGAGGAATTTGTTGGGGATTAATTATTTCTTACCGTTTTGATTTGAATTTTCTGTGGGCAGGTAAATTGCATGGAAGATCTGGTGCTTCCACGTGTCGCGCAGGAAGATCCAATGGCCTAGTCGTTGGACAGCACACCAGCATTTACTATGGGCAGGATTTTATCGTTTAAAAATTTAATTACCCATGATTACATGCAAATTAAACGGTAACATTATTTAATTAGGAGCAGAATCTTTCGGTTAGGATTTAATTTGCTGAAGCTCTATTTAGTCAGGACCCTTGGTACGTTTCTTTTCACTTCATCTTCTTGCCTTCATCCCTTGCTGTTTTTCTTTTTTTTTTCCTTGCTTCCGATTACTGTGAAAGTCTTCAAGTTTTAAATGGCGAAAACGAGAGGGAGGAAGGAGAGAGATGCTGAGGAAGAAGAAGTGCCTAATATACCTGAGGCACCGAAGACAAAGAGAAAGAAGAGGAAGACGTCGGAAGAAAGAGAGGCTAAGAGAAGAAGACGACAACAGAGGGCTGAAGTCGAAGAAGTTGTAAGGAAAGTAGTGGAAGACGTTGCTGATGTTGTGGTTGAAGAAGAGCAACCGAAGGATCCTGAGGAACAAAACCCTGGACAGAGTGAACCGATAGTTGAAAATCCGCAAGAAGTGCAGGAGAAACGTGTGGAAGACGTACAAGAAAAAGGTAATGGACAGGAGGTTCAAGAGCAGGAAGTTCAAGCTGATATCATTGTACTGGGAGTTCCGCGTCGCCGCCGTCGGAAGCAGAAGGTCGACCGCATCAAGGTAATCCGAACAGACACTCCTTCGCTGTCGACGACTGAGTCTGAAAAAGAAAACTCGGAAAAAGGACAAGAGAGAAAGAGGTCAGAGGACCAGGTACGAGAAGAAACCGAAAAGAAGGCAGAGGAAGAAATTCTGACGAAGCAAGGATAAGACAAGGGCAAAGGTATTGTTGAAGCCCCGGCAGAGACAGAAGAGGATGATCCTGAGGAACCGAGACTGCTGTATAATCGCTTCATCAATAATCTTGCCCGAGCAAAGTATATAGAGATGCTAAAAAGGGACTTTCTGTTTGAACGGGGATTTGGTGATGATCTGCCGCATTTCTTGAGGGCTGGAATAGCAAATCACGGATGGACTCAATTCCGCGCAAAGCCGGAGCCAGTAAATTCGAATATTGTCCGCGAATTTTATGCGAACATAGATGATCAAGAAGAATTCCAAGTCATAGTCCGAGGGGTAGCCGTTGATTGGAGCCCAGGAGCAATAAATTCTCTCTTCAACCTCCAAGATTTTCCGCATGCTGGGTTTAATGAAATGGTGGTGGCACCATCTAACGATCAATTAAACGCGGCTGTCAGGGAGGTTGGTATTGAAGGGGCCCAATGGAGTTTGTCGAAGACATAAAAATGCATGTTCCAAGCGGCTTATCTGAAGAGTGAGGCCAACACATGGTTAGGCTTCATCAAGTTGCGCTTGCTTCCGACAACCCATGATTCAACGGTGTCTCAAGACCGGGTGCTTCTGGTATTTTCTATTCTTCGTTCTTTGAGTATAGATGTTGGGAAAATTATTTTGAGTGAAATTTATGATTGCTGGCGAAAGAAGGTAGGAAAACTGTTCTTCCCGAACACAATTACCATGTTGTGTAGCAGGGCTGGGGTTCCCATGAGCGCAGACGATGTCACTCTAATGGATAAGGGAATAATAGACACGCCGAACCTGGCAAGGCTTCAGAGGACTCAAGAAGCGCGCCAAGGCGGTTTGGTGTGCGGCATCCATCAAATGCAAGAGCAATTGTAGAAAGGCAATTCCAAACCTTCTGGAATTATGTTAAGCAAAGGGATGCCGCTTTGAGGAGGGCCTTGCAGTCTAATTTTTCTAAACCATATCCAGCCTTCCCAGTATTCCCTGATAACCTATTGAACCCCTGGATCCCACCGCCGCCGATAGAAAGAGAAGGAGATGAGGAGGAGGACCCTGGTCAGGAAGATTGATGAAATGAAGTTTGGGCGAGCATTAATTTTGTTTCTATATTTTTGTTTGCTCGCGTATTCCTGACCGCAATCTTTTGTTTGTTTCTGTTTCTTGTTTTTATTTTTCTGCTTCTAGGACAAAAATATATCTGCTGATGTAAATTTCTTTTCTGATGTTTTTAATGAAATTTCTAAGGTCGTTTCTGTTCTATGGCACTGAGCATTCCTAACTTAACTGATTTTCTTCTGAATTTTTTAAGCTTGGGCTAGTTAGCTTAATTAGATCAAGGTATTCTAATCCCCATAAACCTTTTGCTTGAACAATTCTTCTAGCCTGGTCATTGCTGCGGCAAGAAGATTCTGAGGCAGTGTTGATTTATTTGATCCACCTTAAGCTTAATTCTAGTCCCGCGCTTAGTTTAAAATTCAGATAGAAAAATTTAAGTTTGGGGGTATAATTTGTAATTTAATGATCATTGGGGACAATGAATAATTCAAGTTTGGGGGACTTTTTGCTACTCCACTTGTTTTGCTCGAGCATTCCTCTCCTTCATAATTATTTTTCTAGGTTGTTGAGTAACCAGGGACATTTGTGACACCCATAGTTTGTCTTTGCGTCAAAAGATGACCTAGGAAATTTGGAAAAAAATATATATGAGAAAAAATTATTTGCTGAAGAGAAAAATTGTGAAAAATTTTGCTGAACAAATTCACGGAGCAAAAGTTTCGAAGGATGAATGACAATCCAACAGTTTTTCTGTCTTCCAGGGCTTAGGTGAGCTTCATCATAAAATGTTGCCATTCTGAGAAGCAAGGGATAGAATAACTAAGGATTTTTGAGTTTAACAATGAGTATTTAGCCTAGTTGGTGATGAGTTTGAGGCAAGGGTATACTGCACCATAAAGTGGGTCATCCCATGCTTAAGAGCTCATGACTGTAGGGCTGCTTCAAGTCTGAAGAACAAAAATATATACCCCGTAAAAATGTGTTTTAATATGTCTGATAATAGAGCTAGGCTGTGGCAAGTTCTTGGGATTAAATTAAAGGTGTTGATTATTTGTCCATGCCGGAAGAATTGTTTTGCTGCAGTAGTGCTTGGTTTTGCAGAATGCTCAGGTAAAGGTTGAAGGTAGTGTTGGATTATCTATTTTGGTTAAGTTATGCTCTGTCTAATGTTTTGAATTCTCAAGGGAATGTTGGTTAGTATTGCTCGAGACGCGCAATAGTTCATGTTTGGGGGTATGATAACTCTCAAAAGGGAGTTATTGAGGCCTTAGTTCTATAGTGTTTTGTGTGTCTTTTGTGCTAAATAGGGTTGTTTTTAGATGAATATTATATGTTTTAACCCATTTGGAAGAATGGATGCTTTGGAAATTATTTTGTGCAGAATATATTGCGGAGCGACTTGAGGGAGCAAAATCTGTGATCCAGCAAAGCAGGGAGCAAAACTGCCATGTAAAAGTTCGTAATCCATTTTAATGAACTGAAGTTAGTTGAGCTATTTTCGGTTTTAAGGAGCTTGGAGAGCCTTCCACGTGTCCAATATGACCTAATTAGGGCTTACCTTCATTCTATAAAAGGGAAGAGCCGTCTCAAGACAAAACATTCCATTTTTGGGAGAGATCATTTCTCATTTCCATCTTTGGGAGCCGAATAGAGGAGGAAATATTGGAGACTTCAAGAAGACCATCAACTACGGATTTGACCAAGGGAATTAATATTTTCTTGTAATTTCTTGTAGTTATGGATGCACATACTCAGATTGTAGCGTGTGTTATCATGAGCGTTACGAACTAAACTTGCTTAGGTGTTGGTTAGGAATCATGTAATTGTCGTGCTTATTCTCTATGCAATATATGTTGATTTGAGCATCTTGATTAATTGTTGTGCATATTTATATTTTGTGTGTTGGGTTTTATGCCCTAAAACTCGTAGATAGTAAATGAAACAAATTAATCGGTCTCAATAAAGTGTTATTTGAGTAATTCAGTAATTTGGTTATTGAATAATCGAGTTTGCATTAATAAACCCTAAATCCAATAAACTAAGATCCAAGGTTGTTTAAATGAAACTTGGACTAGTATGTGGGGACATACGGGGATCAGTGTCAGAGTAACAACCTAAATGGTCTATAGTATAGGGATAAGGCTGGGTACCTTATCCTGGTGACACTATGTGATACGGCCCACCTTGTATTCGATACAGATGCAATGATCCAAAGCATCCATGTAGGAGACATGCGGGTGGGGGTATCCTATGCAATGAGTTTGCATAAGACCGGACCGCGAAATAGTAACCACTAGATGTAACGCCGTTAACTAGTTTAGGTTTCTATTTCAATAGGATGACCTAGGTAACTCAATCTCAATCCTGAGTCTGTTATGAACCCCTTTCAGGAGGGACTGTCCTTAGATTTGTATGGGTGAGAGTGGCCAGTTCGCCGACTCAATAAGCCTACCATTTCAGGGGCAAGACCGAATGGGGGCTGGGAACATAACAGTACAAGATGGAATTCACTCCTTCCCCTATTGGGGTAAGTAGATGTGTGTTCCCTTAAGGGCTGATTCTAGGGCTTGAACAAAGGCGCGCCATCCTCTCCTAGCCTGAGAGGAACTCCTGTTTAGTGGTTCGACCCTAAACAACTTGTTCATTAGAGGAATCAGTGGTACTTAAGGAACCAGAGGTAACCCAAGGGTAAAACGGTAATTTGACCCAGCTGATGTTACGAACACACGTGAAGGATTGACTTACTGCTTGGTCGATATCCGTGGACACAAAAATATTCTATAGTGAGAAGAGTGCAGCTGTGGGTCTTTACTGGAGTGACCCACAGTTAACGAATTTTGACTAAACTTGGTCAATGAGTTTGGCCAATTAGTCTCGTATCGTTGGAGCTTCTGATCTGTAGGTCCATTAGGTCCCACTGGTAGCTCGTAAAGAGACTTGAGGCAATTAAGTATAAATTGTAAATTGAAATGTTGGGATTGGTGTCCTAAAACTCGTAGATAGTGAATGTTAAACGAATTATATACTTATTCGATAAAGGCGTTATCGAGACTAATTCAGTAAAGTTATTACTGAATAAAGTAAATTACACATATAATTACTCAAATCCAATAAACTAAGATCCATGGCTATAGGATGAACACTTGAGCTTTATGTAGAGACATAAAAGTGGATCAAGCTCGAGTAATAGCCAAAACAGTCTATAGTATAGGGATATGGCTGGATACCTTATTCTGGGGACACTATGAGACGCGGCCCGCTTTATAGATGGTATAGACGATGTGATCCTAAATCGTCCATGTAGAGACATGCGAGTGGGGGCGTCCTATGCAATGAGTTTGCATAAGACCAGGACCGAGAAATAAGTCGCTCTCGCTTTATAACACCGTTTACTGATGAGACTGACTATTTCATATGATGACCTAGGTAACTCGATCTTAATCCTGAGCTATCTATGAACTCCTGTTTATTCGAGCTTATCCTTAGATCTGCATAGGTGAGAGTGGCTCAGTATCGCCGACTCAATAAGCCTCCCATTTCAGGGATAGGAACGGGTAGATAGCTGGGGACATAGTCGTGCAAGAAGGAATTCACTCCTACCCGAATTAGGGATAGTAGAGAGGTTGTTCCCTTAAGTGCTGACTCCGGGGCTTGAACAAAGGGATCCCGCCCTCTCATTGGCCCGAGAGGGACTCGGTTTATTGGTTGGACCATAAACCAATTGTTCATTAGAGGATCAGTGGGACTTGAGGAACTAGAAGTACTATAGGGGTGAAACGGCTTTTTGACCTAGCTAAAGATACGAACAACCTGTGAAGGATCGACTTACTAATCATGGTTAAATAAAGTGGACGGAAATATATCTATAGTGAGGGGAGTGCAACTATCGGGCTATAGTGGAGTGTCCCGGTAGTTAACGAATGTTGGCTAGCTTGGATAATGAGATTAGTCGGTTAGCCTCGAATCGTTGGAGCCCAAGACCTGTAGGTCCATTAGGTCCCCCTACTAGCTCATATCGGAACAAAGCCTAGAACAAAAAGATAGGAAGCTTTGAATCGTTCAAAATCGGGAAAACGGGTATTATTGTAAATTGTGTTTGACACAATAATTTAATTATGAATTAAATTAGAAAATGAGAGATGGAGTATTTAAAAGTGTTTTGAATACCATATATATGTATTAGGAATCATATATAATTCATGGCACTAGGTGATAAAGATTAATTGGATTAATCATGTAAAAATTACTTGGAAATGTACAAATTAATTGCCTAGAAATCAATTTCAATTTTGAATTGAAATAGGAATGAATTGCAAGCTGAAAATTGAGAATTTAGATTCAATTTTAAGTGGATTTAGTGACATTCCCACTCTTGCATGTTGATGCATAGTGGAAAACAACACAACCATGCACTAGTTGCATGTGTTGTGAATTAAACACCTAGAATCCACTTTGAGTTGCAATTTCACCATGTGTCTAGTGTCATGAGGCTTCTCTTTGCATCGAAGATGTCTATATAAGGAGTATGAATCAGATTCAAATGAAGTAGAGCCATTTTCCATATTGTTATGCTGCTGGATTTTGGTCTCAAACTCACTCATCTCCATATATCTCTCTAGTGCTTGAACCTTCAAGCATTCCCTTCCCATTCCCTATCTCTATAGACTCCCACAAGTCGTTCTTGGCCCGGAGAATAGTAGGGAAGACACTAGAGGTGGTCCACACACCGTTCGTGATCAAAGGAATCAAAGGGAGTTGTTGAATCGGTCTCCAAAAGGTTGGTAAAAATTCTGCTCTCTCCTTACGGTATTTGGACAGCATGTTTTCATTTTCTAAAATTGATGTAGTTAAGTGCCTCCGATCCTAAAATTGCTTCCGCATGTGTTATATGAACACCTTCAATTGGTATCAGAGCATGATTAAGGCACCTAACATGCATTAATTTTAGCTTGGTGGGTAGCTTTTCATATGATGAAACTGTGTAAAAACTAAAGAAAATTGGTTTTGGGATTGATTTTAATTTTCAGTCAATTTGTTGGAATTAATTGTAATTGCCTTCATGTTTATGGGCTTTAATGTGTTCATATGGAGTCTGTAAAATTTGAGAGTCAATAGAGTCCATTTAGGCCGTCAATTTGAAGAAATTCGGAGACTGCTCGCTACTGGCTGAAAATTCCAGCATGCTGTTTTTTAGTTCCAGCTCAAGTACGTTCTTCACGTAACGGTAAAATGGTCCGGTTCAAGCAATCCAAAGGTGGTTCGGGTCGGTTCGAATGGTTCGGAAGCGGTCCAAGCCCTATTTGAAATTATTATTGTAATAATTTTAGTTTTTATTTTTGCTTGATTAAAAATCCCAAAACCAATTCACTTTAGTAAATTTAATTAATTATGCATTATTGAATGTATGTTTTAATTAAATAGTATTTTATGTGCATAATGTATGTCATTTATATTTAAAACCCCACCATAGGAAAGCATGTTCATGCATTTGTTTAATTTGAATAAGTGTTATTTATTAATTCAAATGCATGAGGGAAATTTCATGTTTTATTAATATAAGAGTTGTATTAATTTAGGGAGATTCATGCTTGAATGGTTAATTAAAATTGATTAATTCTTATAATAGTTATAATTATTAAATGATAAAATTAACCAAGCATGAAGCATGAAATTTCATTAGTTTGATTATAAGTGTTATACTCAAATTAGGCTTGTTATGGATTGTTTTTATAATTGTTATAAAAAGAGATAGAAATCTAAAATCTATAACAAGATTGAGTGCATGCTCACTTAGGTTAATGAACCTCCAAATCGATCAACTTGCATAGTTTAGGTCGATATCTTGTAAAACAACGGTTACGAGAGAACTCACCCGACAAGATGCTGTCTAAGGCTGGAGGTATTTAAGTTGACGGTTTACGGAACACCTCCTACCTGGGCATCGAGTCGGTTCTTGAGTTAAGTTAACACGAGTTTTATGAGCATGCGTGAGCGGTGTGAGGTTTTGAAGTGTTATCACCTAGACATCGTAGTATAAAGCGTTATACAAACCTAGACATAGGTTGTTTCTAAATGGTGCTTTTCTTATAACTTGAATGATTGATTGTTATATGCTTTTAAACACCATTAGAAAGCAAGTTATAGGGTTAATTCATTAAAAGTTATAAGGGTTATAATAGTTAATGAATAGAATCCATAAAACCTATAACAAAGAGTTGCATGCTAACATAGGATCTTAGGATCTTGTCATTCTTTAAATGGTTTAAAATGAAATAGACCTAAGATCGCCTTTTCTAATCGGATTAGAAATATGTCTTACTTAGTTTTTAAAATTGTTTTAAAGTTTGAGTAAGTAGGACGTAAGACCTTGGTTATAAGGGAACTCTCCCGGCAAATGGTTCGGAACCTGAGTTGAATTAACCATAGTCTTACTAGCATGCAGTGTCACTAGGTTATTAAAAGAGTTTAATCCACCTAGACATTTAGTGTAAAGACCTTGTTTAAAAAGGCATAGACTTAGATAGATTCTTTTAGCCAGAATTTACCTAAGTAATAGACCCTAAAACTTTACGACACTTTAGTGGGAGGAAAAGTATAGAAACAAAATATTCAGATTAAGTTTCTACTCTCACGTCCCCCTGAGTTCACACCGTGAGATCCATGCTTGGCCTCGAGGCGCCCTGGGAGCGTCCCCCTACGGATGGTGTTTGCATGGGTTAATATCAAGGTGAATGGGGAAAGTATTCATAGTAAGTGGGAGAAGGAAACGTGTCAAACGTATCCTGCGGTCTCCATCATTAGGTTGCACCGTGAGATTCCTATGCGCTGCCTGCGAGTCACCCTGGGAGCGATCACCCTACGGAGGGCTTGCGCATGGGATTCGGAACAACACAAACTCCAGAAATGGATAGGGTTTCCTAGGGCCATTCCCAACATTACTCTTCCCTACGGTGGCATTGTTGGGGCCGCCCTTCGGGATCTGAAAAATGATGGGTAACACTTACAAGATGGTCTTGACCAAATTAACGTTAGCTAATAACTATTGGAGTAAGAGTTATTCTGGGAATAGTATTTGGCAGAGATTGTCTCGATTCAGAGGAGGAGTAGCTGACTGCCCTACGGTAGCGGTTATTCTAAACCCCCTGAAGTTACGTTGCAAATAAATCAATTGTATATATGGGTCGATGATTGCTTTTGCTAAAATCTGATTGGATTATATGATTAATGGGTTTAGTTCATGTTTCTAATAGAGATTAATTTGTTTGTTTCAGCAATATGTCGAAAAACGAATGTGCTTTGTCAAATGCCAAATTAAACGGTTTAATACATACGACTAAGAATACTTACTTAAACGCTAACCACGTGGCAAAGAATTTAGGTTTGGTCTTAACTGAGGAATATCCTCAAACTAACTGCATAGCCAAGAAAAACATAATCCACGACTCTAAATGCGATTTATTAGTCTTGGAAACGTGTTTAGTGGAAAACGACGATTCTGCCTGGATACTCGATTCAGGTGCCACTAATCACGTATGTTCTTCATTTCAAGGAATGAGTTCCTGGCAACAGCTAAAAGCTGGAGAGATGACTCTTAAAGTTGGAACATGAGAAGTCATCTCGGCTATGGCAGTGGGAGACATAAAATTATTCTTCACCAAGGAACGTTACATGATATTAGATAATGTGTACATAGTTCCGAAAATTAAAAGAAATTTGATTTCTTTATCTTGTTTATTGGAACAAGGTTACTCAATTTCTTTTTCTGTTAATGAAGCGTTCATAACTAAAAGAGGTATTAATGTTTGCTCTGCAAACTTGAAGAATAAATTGTATGTTTTGAGACCAATTGAGTCTAAAGCTATTTTAAATCACGAGATGTTTAAAACCGCTAAGACTCAACCTAAAAAGCGAAGAGTTTCTCAAGATACCTATCTCTGGCACTTGAGGTTAGGCCATATCAACCTCAATAGGATTGGGAGATTGGTCAAGAGTGGACTTCTAAACAAGTTAGAAGACGACTCGTTGCCTCCTTGTGAGTCATGCCTTGAGGGCAAGATGACAAAACGACCTTTTACTGGAAAAGGTTATCGTGCCAAAGAGCCCCTAGAGCTCATTCATTCGGACCTCTGTGGACCAATGAACATTAGAGCTCGAGGAGGGTACGAATATTTCATCAGTTTCATTGATGATTATTCGAGGTATGGCTATCTCTACCTGTTGCATCATAAGTCCGAAGCTTTTGAAAAGTTCAAAGAGTACAAGGCCGAGGTTGAGAACCTATTAGGTATGACGATAAAAACACTTCGATCCGATCGAGGTGGAGAGTACATGGACTCAAGTTTTCAAGACTATTTGATAGAGCATGGAATTACGTCCCAACTCTCAGCCCCTGGTACACCTCAGCAAAACGGTGTATCGGAAAGGAGAAACACAACCTTGTTGGACATGGTTCGTTCGATGATGAGTTATGCTCAGTTGCCTAACTCGTTTTGGGGTTATGCAGTAGAGACTGCAGTTTATATTTTGAACGTAGTTCCCTCAAAGAGTGTTTCTGAAACACCGTTTGAGCTCTGGAAAGGACGCAAAGCTAGTTTACGACATTTCAGAATTTGGGGATGCCCTGCATACGTGCTAGAAGCAAATCCAAAGAAATTAGAACCTCGTTCTAAATTTTGCCTATTTGTAGGCTATCCCAAAGAAACGAGAGGTGGATACTTCTTCGATCCAGAGGAAAATAAAGTACTTGTATCGACAAATGCTACATTCCTAGAAGAAGACCACCTCAGAGATCACAAGCCACGAAGTAAAGTCGTTTTAAGTGAACTATCAAACGAAGCTACAAAAACATCAACAAGAGTTGTTGATGATGCTGGCACCTCGAGTCAATCGCGTCCTTCTCAAGAAATAAGAGAACCTCGACGTAGTGGGAGGGTTGTTAGACAACCTGATCGCTATTTGGGTTTAACTGAAACTCCAGTCGTCATACCTGATGACGGAATCGAGGATCCATTAACCTTTAAACAGGCAATGGATGATGTTGACAAGAACGAGTGGATTAAAGCCATGGACTTGGAAATCGAGTCCATGCATTTTAATTCAGTATGGGATCTTGTAGATCAACCTGAAGGGGTTAGACCCATAGGGTGTAAATGGATCTACAAGAGAAAACGAGACGCTGCTGGAAAGGTACAGACCTTTAAGGCACGACTTGTGGCAAAGGGTTTTACCCAGCGGGAGGGGATTGACTATGAAGAAACCTTCTCCCCTGTTGCCATGTTAAAGTCAATCCGGATACTTTTGTCCATTGCCACGTTTTACGATTATGAAATATGGCAAATGGATGTCAAGACTGCCTTTCTGAACGGTAATCTTGAAGAAAGTATCTACATGTCTCAGCCAGAGGGGTTCATAGCTCAGGATCAAGAGCAAAAAGTTTGCAAGCTTAAACGATCCATTTATGGATTAAAACAAGCATCTAGATCCTGGAATATGAGATTTGATACTGCGATCAAATCTTATGGCTTTGAACAAAACGTTGATGAGCCTTGTGTTTACAAAAGGATCATCAACAACTCCGTAGCTTTCTTAGTACTGTATGTAGATGATATCCTACTCATCGGGAATGATGTAGGTTATCTAACTGACATTAAACTATGGCTAGCAACTCAATTCCAAATGAAAGATTTGGGTGAGGCACAATTTGTTCTAGGGATCCAAATTGTTCGAAACCGAAAGAACAAAACGCTAGCCCTGTCTCAAGCGTCTTATATCGACAAATTGTTGGTTAGATATAAAATGCAAAATTCCAAGAAAGGACTATTACCTTTCAGGCACGGAATTATTTTGTCTAAGGAACAGTGTCCTCAGACACCTCAAGAAGTTGAGGACATGAGACGTTTTCCCTATGCCTCTGCAGTAGGTAGCCTAATGTATGCCATGTTGTGTACAAGGCCTGACATTTGTTATGCAGTAGGGATTGTCAGTAGATATCAATCAAATCCAGGATTCGATCACTGGACAGCCGTTAAAAGTATCCTCAAATATCTAAGGAGAACGAGGGACTATATGCTCGTGTATGGTTCGAAGGATTTGATCCTTACAAGATACACTGATTCTGACTTTCAAACCGATAAAGATTCGAGGAAATCTACATCGGGGTCAGTATTCACTCTAAATGGAGGAGCAATAGTATGGCGCAGCATCAAGCAAGGATGCATTGCAGACTCGACCATGGAGGCCGAATATGTAGCCGCTTGCGAAGCAGCAAAAGAGGCAGTATGGCTCAGGAAGTTCCTAACTTACTTAGAAGTCATTCCGAATATGCATCTGCCTATCACCTTGTATTGTGATAATAGCGGCGCAGTTGCAAACTCGAAGGAACCTCGCAGCCATAAGAGAGGCAAGCACATCGAAAGGAAATACCATCTCATTAGGGAGATTGTGCACCGAGGAGACGTGATCGTCACGAAGATAGCGTCGGAGCACAACATTGCTGATCCATTCACGAAGGCTCTCACTGCTAAAGTGTTCGAGAGTCATCTAGAAGGTCTAGGTCTACGAGAAATGTACGAGAAAAATCTAGGTCAAGTGGGAGAATTGTAACCGGTATATCGATGCCTCAGTATACTGGGTATTTAGATGCCCTAGTTTATTGTATTTTTACTTTGTTATTAATACAAGTATTTATTGGCATTCCCACTCTTGCATGTTGATGCATAGTGGAAAACAACACAACCATGCACTAGTTGCATGTGTTGTGAATTAAACACCTAGAATCCACTTTGAGTTGCAATTTCACCATGTGTCTAGTGTCATGAGGCTTCTCTTTGCATGGAAGATGTCTATATAAGGAGTATGAATCAGATTCAAATGAAGTAGAGCCATTTTCCATATTGTTATGCTGCTGGATTTTGGTCTCAAACTCACTCATCTCCATATATCTCTCTAGTGCTTGAACCTTCAAGCATTCCCTTCTCATTCCCTATCTCTATAGACTCCCACAAGTCGTTTTTGGCCCGGAGAATAGTAGGGAAGACACTAGAGGTGGTCCACACACCGTTCGTGATCAATGGAATCAAAGGGAGTTGTTGAATCGGTCTCCAAAAGGTTGGTAAAAATTCTGCTCTCTCCTTACGGTATTTGGACAGCATGTTTTCATTTTCTAAAATTGATGTAGTTAAGTGCCTCCGATCCTAAAATTGCTTCCGCATGTGTTATATGAACACCTTCATGAAAGTGTTCAATTTATTTGGGGAATCGTATAATGTATATTGATGCATTATAATATAAAGTTTATGAAACTTTATAATATAATTTTTGAATTAATTTAAAAAAAATTAATTCTTGAGAGAAAGTATTTGAAAGAGTTCAAATAAATTTAATATGAATTGGATTCATATTAATTTTAATTTTAATAAAATCCCTAAGATTAAATATATGATATTTAATTGGGTAAATTAATTAATTATGGAATTAATTAATTATTTATTAAAATTAGAGACCTTTTCCTATTAGGAAAGAAAATATTTGAAAGAGTTCAAATAAATTTAATATGAATTGGATTCATATTAATTTTAATTTTAATAAAATCCCTAAGATTAAATATATGATATTTAATTGATAAATTAATTAATTATGGAATTAATTAATTATTTATTAAAATTAGAGACTTTTTCCTATTAGGAAAAGGTCTCCCTTTTCCTATTAGGAAAAAAGTCTTGGCCTTTACTATATATAGGACCCCTGGGGTGGGGTGAAAGGTATCCCATTCATTCTCCTACTCTCAGAGAATTCTCCCAAAGGCTCCCACAAGTCTCCAGCCTCTAGAAGTCTCAGAGTCATATCGGTGTAGCCATAGTGGTGGTGTTCGCACTAGTTCGTGATTAATTCACAAGCAGTTGGTGAATTTAATCTGAGTCGTCAACGAGAGTAAGTAATTTGTTACTTTATAAATTAGATTTAGATCTAATATTTTTGTATGCTTAGCCTTAATATATATTTAGAATAGTTCTAATATTATTGCCAATGTATTGGTATTTTAGATTAAACAAAATTAATTACGAATCGGTCCCAATCACACTTCCGCTTTACGGAATTACGGAATTCCAATCCTTCAATTGGTATCAGAGTCGATCGTAGATCTAATTTTGTTTCTCTAAAATTTGCATTGGCTATTGGTGGGATTGATTAATACATAATGTATGTATGATTTGCATTGAACTGTTTAGGTTAATTTTATGGCCATAGATTTTACTGTTTTTATGTGATTTGATCATGTAAGGGCCCGGTGTTTCGGGTATTTTATGTAAAATCGAGTCCTATGTAAGTCCGGGTCTAGAATAGGTTTTTATGAGATAAAATTCGGAGAAATTGCGACGCTGTCACGATTACAGCACGCGCTAGAAATTCGCAACAGGACGGTTCAAGGCTGTTGGGCGGTCCGATTCACGCGGTCTGGTTGGGCTGGGACCGATTTGGTCCGGTTCAGCTGGAATTTAGCTCGGTTCGTGGTTTTCATAGCTGGTTCGAACTGGTTCGGGTCGGTTCGAGCGGTCTAGACCAGTATTTGGAGCTGCAGAAGGATTTTTAGGATAGAATTTAGCTATAATTATTGTAATTTATGCTTTATTTTATCCTAGGGGCCAAAATTAACCGATTCAATTGCTATTTATTTGCTTTATGGATGTCATATAGCTTAAATTCTTACCATAGGTTAAGCATGTTTCATGCATATTTATGTTATAAATGTTATAATAATTATGCATGAATTTAAATTTCATGAGTTATTTAGTATAATTGTTATATTAAATATATGAAATTGGAAAAGCATGATGCATGACATTAATTAGATAAATATAATTGTTATATTTTATTAATGTAGCATGCATGCTTAGCATTATTTTCATGAGAATTAATATAATTAGTTATATTATGAATGAAAATAATAAATATAAATCAATGCTTGTTTTCATGTATGATTTAATATAAAATGTTATATTAATTAAATGAAAATGGAATAGCATTGAGCATGACATTAATTAGATTAATATAAGAGTTATATTATATTAATGTCAAATTTCATGTAATTTAATTTCATGGATGTTTAATTAATATAATCGATATTAATTAAATGAAATTGAAATTGCATGAAGCATGACACCACTTTAGATTAATATAATCGTTATATTATCGTTATCGGCGTCATAATAATATGGTGTTGAATAATTAGAATATGATTGTTATTTTTCCAACACCATAGAAGCATGTTATAGGGCTAATCATTAAAATTTTATAATAAGTTATAAAATTGATTAGAAACCGTCAACCTATAACAAAGAGTTGCATGCAAACATAGGACCTTAGGTTAAAATGAATTAATTTTAAAATGTTTAAAATTAATTAGACCTAAGCTCATTATAATTCTAATAGGATTAGAATTATTTTCTTACTTAGAATTAGAAATAGTTTTAATTGACTAAGTAGGAAAAACATTACTATGATTATAAGGGAACTCCACCGGTTAAGTTCTGTCTAAGGCTGGGGGTACTTAAGATGACGGTTTACGGAACACCTCCTACCTGGGAACTAACCCGGAATACCGGAGTTGAATTAATCATAGTTAAATGTTAGCATGCAATATCACTAGGTTTATTAAAAGAGTTTAATTCACCTAGATCTTTAGAGTAAAGAGTTTACTTTACTATGGTTATAAGGGAACTCTCCCGATGAAGTTCTGTCTAAGGCTGGAGGTACTTAAGATGACGGTTTACGAAACACCTGCTACCTGGGAACTGACTCGGAACTTGAGTTGAATTAACCATAGTTATGTTAGCATGCAATATCACTAGGTCAATTAAAAGAGTTTAATTCACCTAGATCTTTAGAGTAAAGATTTATCATAACTATTTGTTATAAGGGAACTCTAGCGGTAAAGTTCTGTCTAAGGCTGGAGGTACTTAAGATGACGGTTTACGGAACACCTGCTACCTGGGAACTGAGCCGGAACTTGAGTTGAATTAACCATAGTTATATTAGCATGCAATGTCTCTAGGTAATTAAAAGTGTTTAATCCACCTAGACATTAGAGAAAAGACCTATATATATAAAAGTTATATACAGGCATAGACTTAGATAGATTCACTTAGCCGGAATTTACCTAAGTAATAGACCCTATAATTATAAAAATACTTATTGGGAGGAAATATATCAAAACAAGATTTTCATAAATCAAGTTTTGCTCTCACGTCCTCAAAAGTTCACAACGTGAGGTTCATGCTTGGCCTCGAGTCACCCTGGGAGTGACCCCATACGGATGGTGTTTGCATGGATCAATATCAAGGTGAATGAGGGAGTATTTTATAGTAAGTGGGAGAGGAACGTATCAACGTATCCTACGGTCTCCTCCATTAGGTTGCACCGTGAGATCCCAATGATCTGTCTGCGAGTCGCCCTGGGAGCGATCACCCTACGGAGGGCTTGATCATGGGAGTCGGAACAACGCAAACTCCAGAAATGGATAGGGTTTCTTAGGTCCATTTCCAACTTTGACTTTCCCTACGGTAGCATTGTTGGGGCCGACCTCTGAAATCTGAAAAATGGAGGGTCACACTTACGGGAAATTGTTAAGGTGTTAATAATTTCCTGACCGAAAAAAACGGTAGCTAAGAACTATTGGAATATGAGTTATTCCGGGAATAGGGATTAGCTGAGATTGTCTCAATTCAGAGGAGGAGTAGCTGACTACCCTACGTTAGCTGTTGTTCTAAACCTCTGAAGTATCGTTGCAAAATGAATGTTTATTCTATGGGTTGATCATTACTTTTGCTAAATTGATTGGATTAAAATAATATTTATATTTTGTGTAATGGGTTAATGTACCAATACTTATTAAGTTAGTTTGTTCTCAGCAATGAAACGTTCTTTGTATGCCTCGAATAACGCCAACTACAAAACTGGTATTTCTAATACAACTAAGAAAATGAACTTAAACACTAAATGCGTGGAATTGGTCTTAACTGAGGACGGCCCTCAAGCCCATATGTCTAATTTATCCGAAATTGTTCATGATGAATATGACATAGACTGCTTAGCACATCTCAATGAAAATAAATTTGATTTATTGATCATTGAAACGTGTATAGTGGAAAATGATGACACAGCCTGGATCCTAGATTCGGGTGCCACTCATCATGTATGCTCTTCCTTTGAGGGAATGAGCTCCTGGCAACAGTTGGATGCTGGGGAAATGACTCTCAGAGTTGGGACTGGGGAGCTCATTTCAGCTAAAGCAGTGGGAGATATTAAAATGTTCTTCTCCAGGGAACGCTATATGTTATTAGATAAGGTATATATAGTTCCCATAATAAAAAGAAATTTGATTTCTATTTCTTGTTTGCTAGAACAAGGGTATTCAGTGTCCTTTTCTGTGAATGCAGCTTTCATTACTAAAAGGGGTGCTGATATATGTTCTACAAAAATGGAGAACAATTTGTATGTCTTAAGACCAATAGAGTCTAGGGCTATTTTGAACAATGAAATGTTTAAAACAGCTGAGACTCAACCAAAAAGGCAAAAAGTTTCTCAAAGTACCTATCTTTGGCACTTGAGACTTGGCCACATAAATCTCAATAGGATTGGGAGATTGGTTAAGAACGGACTTCTAAGCCAGTTAGAAGATGGTACTTTACCTCCATGTGAGTCATGTCTCGAATGTAAGATGACCAAACGACCTTTTACTGGAAAAGGTTATCGTGCCAAGGAGCCCTTAGAACTCGTACATACGGATCTCTGTGGTCCAATGAATGTAAGAGCTCGAGGAGGGTATGAATATTTCATCTCTTTCATAGATGATTATTCAAGGTATGGTTATTTATACCTAATGAGTCATAAGTCTGAAGCCCTTGAAAAGTTCAAGGAGTACAGGACTGAAGTTGAGAACTTGTTAGGTAAGACCATTAAAACACTTCGATCTGATCGAGGTGGAGAGTATTTGGACTTAAAATTCCAAAACTATTTGATAGAACATGGAATATCGTCCCAACTCTCAGCACCAGGTACACCTCAACAGAATGGTGTATCTGAAAGGAGAAACAGAACCTTGTTAGACATGGTTCGATCTATTATGAGCTATGCTCAGTTGCCTAGTTCTTTTTGGGGTTATGCAGTAGAGACTGCAGTTTGTATTTTGAATGTTGTTCCCTCAAAGAGTGTTTCTGAAACACCATTTGAGCTTTGGAAAGGGCGTAAAGCTAGTTTACGTCATTTCAGAATTTGGGGTTGCCCTGCACATGTGTTAGTAGCAAACCCAAAGAAATTGGATTCACGTTCAAAATTATGCCTATTCGTAGGCTACCCAAAAGAAACAAGAGGTGGATACTTCTTTGATCCAAAAGAAAATAAAGTGTTTATATCGACAAATGCTACTTTCTTGGAAGAAGACCACGTTAAAGAACACATACCACGCAGTAAAATTGTGTTAAGTGAACTTTCTGGTAAAGCTACAAATAAATCAACAAGAGTTGTTGATGAGGCTGGACCTTCAACAAGAGTTGTTGATGAGCCCAGTTCAGAGGCTGGACCTTCAACAAGAGTTATTGATGAGCCCAGTACATCTGGTCAAGCCCATCCTTCTCAAGAGTTGAGAATGCCTCGACGTAGTGGGAGGGTTGTTATTCAACCTGAACGCTATCTGGGTTTAGCAGAAACTCCAACTGTCATACCTGATGATGGGGTTGAGGATCCATTGACCTTTAGACAGGCAATGAATGATGTGGACCATGACCAGTGGGTCAAAGCTATGGACCTAGAGATGGAGTCTATGTACTTCAATCAAGTCTGGGATCTTGTAGACCTACCTGAAGGGGTTAAACCCATAGGGTGCAAATGGATCTACAAGAGAAAACGAGACGCAGCTGGGAAAGTACAGACTTTCAAAGCTCGACTTGTGGCAAAGGGTTATACCCAAAAGGAGGGGGTGGACTATGAGGAAACCTTCTCCCCAGTTGCCATGTTAAAGTCGATAAGAATTCTCTTGTCCATTGCCACCTTTTATGATTATGAGATTTGGCAAATGGACGTCAAGACTGCCTTTCTGAATGGCAATCTTGATGGGAACATCTTTATGTCTCAACCAGAGGGGTTCGTTGCTCAAGGTCAAGAGCAAAAAGTTTGCAAGCTTAGACGATCCATTTATGGGTTGAAGCAAGCTTCCAGATCTTGGAATATAAAGTTTGACACTGCTGTCAAATCTTATGGCTTTGACTAGAACGTTGATGAGCCTTGTGTTTACATAAGGATTATCAACAGTTCAGTAGCTTTTCTGGTGTTGTATGTAGATGATATTTTTCTCATTGGAAATGATGTAGAATATCTAGCTGACATTAAAAAATGGCTATCGACTGAGTTCCAAATGAAAGATTTGGGTGAAGCTCAGTATGTTCTAGGGATTCAAATTATCAGGAATTGTAAGAACAGAACGTTAGCCCTGTCTCAAGCATCATATATAGACAAGATGTTGTCTAGATATAAGATGCAGAATTCCAAGAGGGGTTTACTACCCTTTAGGCATGGAGTTCATTTGTCTAAGGAACAGTGTCCTAAGACACCTCAAGAAATTGAGGATATGAGACACATCCCTTATGCTTCAGCTGTGGGCAGTCTTATGTACGCCATGTTGTGTACTAGGCCTGACATTTGCTATGCAGTTGGGATAGTCAGCAGGTACCAGTCCAATCCAGGGTTAGACCACTGGACTGCAGTTAAAAACATCCTCAAGTATCTTCGGAGAACGAGGGGCTATCAGCTTGTGTATGGCTCTAAGGATTTGATCCTTACAGGATACACAGACTCTGACTTTCAGACTGATAAGGATTCTAGGAAATCCACATCAGGGTCAGTATTTACCCTCAACGGGGGAGCTGTAGTCTGGCGTAGCATCAAGCAAGGATGCATTGCAGACTCCACCATGGAGGCCGAATATGTCGCTGCTTGTGAAGCAGCTAAGGAGGCTGTATGGCTACGGAAGTTCTTGATGGATTTGGAAGTTGTTCCAAATATGAACTTGTCAATCACCCTTTACTGTGATAATAGTGGTACAGTGGCAAATTCTAAAGAACCTCGCAATCATAAAAGAGGCAAGCACATAGAGCGCAAATATCATCTCATCAGAGAGATTGTGCAACGAGGGGACGTGATCGTCACGAAGGTAGCCTCTGAGCACAATATTGTTGATCCATTTACGAAGGCTCTCACGGCTAAAGTGTTCGAGGGTCATCTAGAGGGTCTAGGTCTGCGAGATATGTACATAGAATAATCTAGGGCAAGTGGGAGAAGTGTAATGGGTATTGTGAATGCCCTAGTTTATTGTATTTATCTGTATTTGTACTTTTCATGTATTATACAATATTAATACAAACTACTATTCCTACTTCAATGATTATTCATTCAATTTTGATTGTTGATGTACATTGCCCACTAGAGTTTTAGTTCAAGTGGGAGTTGTTGGATTTTATGCCCTAAAACTCGTAGATAGTAAATGAAACAAATTAATCGATCTCAATAAAGTGTTATTTGAGTAATTCAGTAATTTGGTTATTGAATAATCGAGTTTGCATTAATAAACCCTAAATCCAATAAACTAAGATCCAAGGTTGTTTAAATGAAACTTGGACTAGTATGTGGGGACATACGGGGATCAGTGTCCAAGTAACAACCTAAATGGCCTATAGTATAGGGATAAGGCTGGGTACCTTATCCTGGTGACACTATGTGATACGGCCCACCTTGTATTCGATACAGATGCAATGATCCAAAGCATCCATGTAGGAGACATGCGGGTGGGGGTATCCTATGCAATGAGTTTGCATAAGACCGGACCGCGAAATAGTAGCCACTAGATGTAACTCCGTTAACTAGTTTAGGTTTCTATTTCAATAGGATGACCTAGGTAACTCAATCTCAATCCTGAGTCTGTTATGAACCCCTTTCAGGAGGGACTGTCCTTAGATTTGTATGGGTGAGAGTGGCCAGTTCGCCGAGGGGCAAGACCGAATGGGGGTTGGGAACATAACAGTACAAGATGGAATTCACTCCTTCCCCTATTGGGGTAAGTAGATGTGTGTTCCCTTAAGGGCTGATTCTAGGGCTTGAACAAAGGCGCGCCGTCCTCTCCTAGCCTGAGAGGAACTCCTGTTTAGTGGTTGGACCCTAAACAACTTGTTCATTAGAGGAATCAGTGGTACTTAAGGAACCAGAGGTAACCCAGGGGTAAAACGGTAATTTGACCCAGCTGATGTTACGAACACACGTGAAGGATTGACTTACTGCTTGGTCGATATCCGTGGACACAGAAATATTCTATAGTGAGAAGAGTGCAGCTGTGGGTCTTTAGTGGAGTGACCCACAGTTAACGAATGTTGACTAAACTTGGTCAATGAGTTTGGCCAATTAGTCTCGTATCGTTGGAGCTTCTGATCTGTAGGTCCATTAGGTCCCACTGGTAGCTCGTAAAGAGACTTGAGGCAATTAAGTATAAATTGTAAATTGAAAGTGTTCAATTTATTTGGGGAATCGTATAATGTATATTGATGCATTATAATATAATGTTTATGAAACTTTATAATATAATTTTTGAATTAATTTAAAAAAAATTAATTCTTGAGAGAAAGTATTTGAAAGAGTTCAAATAAATTTAATATGAATTGGATTCATATTAATTTTAATTTTAATAAAATCCCTAAGATTAAATATATGATATTTAATTGGGTAAATTAATTAATTATGGAATTAATTAATTATTTATTAAAATTAGAGACATTTTCCTATTAGGAAAGAAAATATTTGAAAGAATTCAAATAAATTTAATATGAATTGGATTCATATTAATTTTAATTTTAATAAAATTCCTAAGATTAAATATATGATATTTAATTGGGAAATTAATTAATTATGGAATTAATTAATTATTTATTAAAATTAGAGACTTTTTCCTATTAGGAAAAGGTCTCCCTTTTCCTATTAGGAAAAAGGTCTTGGCCTTTACTATATATAGGACCCCTGGGGTGGGGTGAAAGGTATCGCATTCATTCTCCTACTCTCAGAGAATTCTCCCAAAGGCTCCCACAAGTCTCCAGCCTCTAGAAGTCTCAGAGTCATACCGGTGTAGCCATAGTGGTGGTGTTCGCACTAGTTCGTGATTAATTCACAAGCAGTTGGTGAATTTAATCTGAGTCGTCAACGAGAGTAAGTAATTTGTTACTTTATAAATTAGATTTAGATCTAATATTTTTGTATGCTTAGCCTTAATATATATTTAGAATAGTTCTAATATTATTTCCAATGTATTGGTATTTTAGATTAAACAAAATTAATTACGAATCGGTCCCAATTACGCTTCCGCTTTACAGAATTACGGAATTCCAATCCTTCATTGTGCCCGCCTGGCCAGCCGGTATGAATACCACTTCTTAGTTTCAGGGATGATTTGAGAAGTGTGTGGCATTTAATCACACTAGATCATTGTGTATTGGTGAACGCCAGTGACTGAGCTTGGAATAGCCAGTTGCCAAGTGCTTGATCGGTAGAACATCATTGGAGTTGAAACACATTCCAAAAAGTCCAGAGTTCCGGGAGGATCCTGCTAATAAGACTGCAAGAGAATTGCTTGATCAATAATATTACTAGAGCATCTTTTAAAACAATTACTAAATCCTAACCAATGCCTGTTTCCAATCTGTCTGCTTTATTTGTTTACTTTCTGTTCTGTCATTTCTTTTGCTTCAGCATTCTGTCAAAATCAATCATTTTAACCACTTTCGAAACCATTAAAGAGTTATACAAAATAGATAAAGTGAGAGCTATTCAGCCCCGTGGATACGATAAATTACTTATCACTTGTTGCGGATTGTGTATGCTTGCACAGTGTTCTAGAGTTTATTATTACGTTATTTTTACCCACTCTGGAAACCCAACAATACCCCCACTCGCATGTCCACTACACGAACGCATTGGATCATTGCGTTTGTATCATAATACAAAGCGGGTCGTATCCATAGTGTCACCAGGATAAGGTACCCAGCCTTATCCCTATACTATAGACCCTTTAGGTTGTAACTTGAACATTGATCCCCGTATGTCCCTACATACTAGTTCAAGCCTCATACTAACAGCCTAAGATGTTTAGTTTATTGGATTAGGGTTAATAAGACAAGATTCACTCAATACAAACAATATAAATCATTTTATTAATTGTTCGGTCAAATGTTACATTTACTATCTACGAGTTTTAGGACATAAAACCCAACAAACTCCCACTTGAACTAAAATTCAAGAGAATGGGAAAAAACATGTACAAATAATCTAAAGTTGGAAATGGTAAATACAATAAACTAGGGCATCCTCATACCCCCATTACACATCTCCCACTTGCCTTAGATTACGTAATGTACATATCTCGTAGACCTAGACACTCTAGATGACCCTCAAACACTTTAGCCGTGAGAGCCTTCGTAAAAGGATCAGCAATGTTGTGCTCCGAAGCGATCTTAGTGACGATCACATCTCCTCGTTGCACAATCTCCTGTATTAGGTGATACTTCCTCTCGATGTGTTTTCCTCGTTTGTGGCTTCGAGGTTCTCTAGAATTGGCTACAGCCCCACTGTTGTCACAATATAATGTAATGGGCAAGTCCATGTTTGGAACCACTTCCAAATCTGTCAAGAACTTCCTTAGCCAAACCGCTTCCTTGGCTGCTTCACAAGCAGCTACATACTCAGCCTCCATGGTTGAGTCCGCTATGCATCCTTGTTTGATGCTTTTTCAAACTACAGCTCCCCCGTTAAGGGTGAACACTGACCCTGACGTGGATTTCCTAGAATCCTTGTCAGATTGGAAGTCAGAGTCGGTGTATCCAGTGAGAAGGAAAAGCTTACACGAATCTCGTGAACTTTCTCACATTTTCTGGCAATGGAAACTTTCCACTCCAAGGAAATATTTTTGCTAATCTTGGTGATTTTATGGGATTAGGAAAAAATCCCCAGAATGGGGTTGCATTTAGCAATGTAACACACTTTACTAATTGAAGATTGCATGCTGCAAAGTATAATGCCACAAACCCTCCAAGGAATTGCCAACAATGTAAACTGGTTCTCCAATAACCTGCAATGATCATTTAAGACATCAATATGATTGTCTATGTTCATGTAAACCCTTAATCAGTCAAACTCAAAGGAGAGGTTTATGGATTCGGGAAGTCTAAGTTTGTATAGCCTAAAGTTGGAAAATCTATTCGTGTAGTATGCAGAAAAAATGAGTTTGGAAAGCCTGAAATTAGGGGCCCGTTTGGTAACGTTCTCGTTTCTTGTTTCCGTTTCTTCATTTTTAATAAAGAAAAATAGAATTTCATGACCCTAACACCTACACATTCAATAATAATAAACCTATATTCTTATTTATGTTTGGAAAAAATTGGAAACAAGAACAAAAAAGGAGAAACTAGTTTTAGTTGTTCCCAAAAGTTCTATACAAATTTTGGGAGTGTTTCTAAAAAATGAGAAACAAGAAACATACATAGTTATTAAATGCTTAGATTTCTTAATAAAATTAGAAACAAGAAACAAGAAACGAGAACGTTACCAAACGGGCCCTAGGTAATCTGTGTTTGATTCGTAAGATTAGTGCAGCAACTATAGGCTTGGCGGCATAAATCAGAATCTAACAAGTATAATGCCTACTCAGACCAAGTACAAGATTCCCTATCATTCTCTATGTTCTTCCTTGAAAGGGGAGGAAACATGAAGGAAAATGAATGATCGTTTCGAATACCCGTTTTTTGGTAAGTTCAGCCTCGACCCACTCGATTTCTTCATTTTTCAGCTTATGCCCATGTAATTTTAGACTTCGAAATTGTTCTAGATCATGACCCATGCTTATTCGACTTGGAATTTGGATTACTTATTCGAAATTGGTTATTGCAATGTTCACAAACAAAAAAGAATTTGTATCTGTACGTAAAGTTAATGAAATTTAATTATTATTTATTTCAGTCGGAATGGGGCTTTGAGTGGATCTCTCTTTAATTAAGAGTTCTCATTCCTTGTCCAACTTATTCGAAGATGAGGAATGGGGATCGAGAACAAAAAGACCTTTCTCATTATGCCATCCATTAAGTAATTTGCTTTTAAAAAATTGACAAGTTATGGTTTTTTATTTAATTACATGACCCTGCTGCTTCTTGTTCCTTCAATGTGTGCTAATTTGTTTGTTGAACTAAAGTTCTTAAATATTACCTGCCTACTTGAAAAATCTACTAAGCATTGTATGATACCCAGTGCCAGTTGAGTATGAGGAAAGAAAGTTCCATCCCCTAGATAACCAATCTGTCTGTACAAGCCTTGATGTTTATTTTGTGTCTTTAATTAGCTTCATTTTATTTTAGAAAGTTCACCCTTTTCTAATGAAGGAGTGGTTGCAAAAAGTTTTAAGAAAATGCAGGATCTACTTCTAATGGATGAGAGATACCAACCAAGTTAGACTTTTAAGGAGTCATAAATTTATTGTCTATAACCTTACTTGTGCTCCACACATCTATTTGTTTTGCAGATATGGTCCTTACACAGTTTTTCTGAAATGGGGAAGGTTTTTGTAAAATCTTTGCCAGCAACCTATGCAAAATTTTGATACCATAATTGATTAAATAAGTAACAAGCTAGATACAAGAAATTTTTTGTTGAACATCTACCAAATCTTGCTTTCCGCCTCCTAAAATTTGTTGGAATCTGATTCTTAACTAGTATTTTATTTTGGATGAATTCTTATGGGTAGTTTATGTTAAGTTTGTTTGTTATGGATAGTTTATGTTCAGTTTGTTTGTGTGGGAGTTTTGTATTACTTAGCCATCCATATATAAATAAGAGTTGCACAATCTAAACAAGAGTATTCAGATGATGTGATTGTCTCCTTCAGACAGGAGGTATGCTCTCTGCTTCTCCCTTTACTCCTATGTCCGTATAACTTTCTGCCATGTTAACCCTGCCTCCACCTCCGCCTACTGACAATAAAAATGTATATTCTTAGAGCTAACTTCAACTTTATGTTTATGAAGGTATCCCTAATGAAAAAGCTTAGGCACCCCAATATTCTTCTCTTTATGGGAGTTGTGACTTCGCCTCAGCGTCTCTGCATTGTCACAGAATTCCTTCCACGCTTTGTTCCTAACGACCATTCTTGGTTTAATTATTTGATTTATGTTTCCAAAAGTGGCATTCTTCATAGGCTGATTGAAGTGTCTGGTACCTATAAAAAACAGTGGAAGTTTGTTTCGTTTACTACAGAGGAACACAGGCAAATTAGATTGGAAACGCCGTGTTCATATGGCTTTGAACATTGTGAGTATTTCCAGACATTTCGCTATTTCTTCTGACCTACATTAGTGGTCGTCAAAACAACTCTTCGAATGGAAACCATTTTAGTTTTAGCCCACTCGCATTCATTAGATACCCAATCTGCTTTAGCTTTCTCTTCTTTGCGTATTGAGATATCATGTTCTTGCAATTTGGAACAGGGTCTTGCAGGTGCTACTTCAAGTTATCTGGGTTTTAGAAGCATGATGACTTTGCTCGACCCAATGTGATTACCTCTTTTGCAATTCACTTTATGATTTTATGCCTTCAAAATTTTCTCAATCTCTCTCTAAAAAAAGTATTGGAGAGAGGATGGCTGCTTTCAATATTCTTCACTTACATTTGGATGCAATTATTTTACCTACTTGTGTTTTGTAACATTGAATAGGATAATGGTATCGACGACAATAATTGATTAATGAATAATTCCAGTTTCAAAAAGCCTATAAAGTATAACTTGAAGGTTTTAGGGAGTAAATCAATCCAATGGCCTAATTTCTTTTTTCTTTCTTCATACATGGCCTAGTCAAACTTCAGAATGAAGGCACAAATGGAAGAATATTTGCTGAATATTTGCTGAATATTTTCCCTTATTTAAATTCATTACAGATGGAGCATATAAATACAAAAGTAAAAGATTTGTTTAAGGAAACAAATCAGTACAAAAGGAAATAATTTACAACATATAATTAGTGGAGAAATTGAAGGTGAATGACAACTGCTAGTATCAATCAGACAGCAAGCAAATATTCAAAGCCCATGACTGACGCTAATTGATGAGCAGGAATTGAAGAGGAGAGAAACGACGTCGTGGAGAGATGATTTAATGTTGGTGACTTTCCTTCATGTTGTTCATAATCTTGACATCCCCCCGCAAACGAGAGGGTGACAACACACCGAGTTTGGAGCGAAACACTTCAAATGTATTTGTTGAGAGGTGTTGGGATTGGTGTCCTAAAACTCGTAGATAGTGAATGTTAAATGAATTATATACTTATTCGATAAAGGCGTTATCGAGACTAATTCAGTAAAGTTATTACTGAATAAAGTAAATTGCACATATAATAACCCAAATCCAATAAACTAAGATCCATGGCTATAGGATGAACACTTGAGCTTTATGTAGAGACATAAAAGTGGATCAAGCTTGAGTAATAGCCAAAACGGTCTATAGTATAGGGATAGGGTTGGGTACCTTATTCTGGAGACACTATGAGACGTGGCCCACTTTATAGATGGTATAGACGATGTGATCCTAAATCGTCCATGTAGAGACATGCGAGTGGGGGCGTCCTATGCAATGAGTTTGCATAAGACCAGGACCAAGAAATAAGTCGCTCTCGCTTTATAACACCGTTTACTGACGAGACTGACTATTTCATGTGATGACCTAGGTAACTCGATCTTAATCCTGAGCTAACTATGAACTCCTGTTTATTCGGACTTATCCTTAGATCTGCATAGGTGAGAGTGGCTCAGTATCGCCGACTCAATAAGCCTCCCATTTCAGGGATAGGAACGAGTAGATAGCTAGGGACATAGTCGTGCAAGAAGGAATTCACTCCTACTCGAATTAAGGATAGTAGAGAGGTTGTTCCCTTAAGTGCTGACTCCGGGGCTTGAACAAAGGGATCCCGCCCTCTCATTGGCCCGAGAGGGACTCGGTTTATTGGTTGGACCATAAACCAATTGTTCATTAGAGGATCAGTGGGACTTAAGGAACTAGAAGTACTATAGGGGTAAAGCGGGCTTTTGACCTAGCTATAGCTACGAACAACCTGTGAAGGATCGACTTACTAATCATGGTTAAATCAAGTGGACAAAAAAATATGTCTATAGTGAGGGGAGTGCAACTATCGGGCTATAGTGGAGTGTCCCGGTAGTTAACGAATGTTGGCTAGCTTGGATAATGAGATTAGTCGGTTAGCCTCGAATCGTTGGAGCCCATGATCTATAGGTCCATTAGGTCCCCCTACTAGCTCATATCGGAACAAAGCCTAGAACAAAAAGATAGGAAGCTTTGAATCGTTCAAAATCGGGAAAACGGGTATTATCGTAAATTGTGTTTGACACAATAATTTAATTATGAATTAAATTAGAAAATCAGAGATGGAGTATTTAAAAGTGTTTTGAATACCATATATATGTATTAGGAATCATATATAATTCATGGCACTAGGTGATAAAGATTAATTGGATTAATCATGTAAAAATTACTTGGAATTGTACAAATTAATTGCCTAGAAATCAATTTCAATTTTGAATTGAAATAGGAATGAATTGCAAGCTGAAAATTGAGAATTTAGATTCAATTTTAAGTGGATTTAGTGGCATTCCCACTCTTGCATGTTGATGCATAGTGGAAAACAACACAACCATGCACTAGTTGCATGTGTTGTGAATTAAACACCTAGAATCCACATTGAGTTGCAATTTCACCATGTGTCTAGTGTCATGAGGCTTCTCTTTGCATGGAAGATGTCTATATAAGGAGTATGAATCAGATTCAAATCAAAGGAGAGCCATTTTCCATATTGTTATGCTGCTGGATTTTGGTCTCAAACTCACTCATCTCCATATATCTCTCTAGTGCTTGAACCTTCAAGCATTCCCTTCCCATTCCCTATCTCTATAGACTCCCACAAGTCGTTCTTGGCCCGGAGAATAGTAGGGAAGACACTAGAGGTGGTCCACACACCGTTTGTGATCAAAGGAATCAAAGGGAGTTGTTGAATCGGTCTCCAAAAGGTTGGTAAAAATTCTGCTCTCACCTTACGGTATTTGGACAACATGTTTTCATTTTCTAAAATTGATGTAGTTAAGTGCCTCCGATCCTAAAATTGCTTCCGCATGTGTTATATGAACACCTTCAAGAGGGACTTGTTAAGAAAATCAGCCAGCTGGTCATGTGAAGGTACATAGCGGACAGCAAGAGATTTATTGAGAACTTTATCACGGATGAAATGAATGTCAAGTTCAATATGTTTTGTACGTGAATGAAATACCGGATTCGAGGCCAAAGATATTGCACTTGTATTATCACTCCAGAGGATGGAAGAGGAATGATAAGGCAAGCCAATTTCATGGAGAAGATGTTGTAACCAACTAAGTTCAGCTGTTGCTTTTGCCATGGCACGATATTCACTTTCAGCACTTGATCGAGCTACCACACTTTGCTTTTTCGAGGACCAAGAGATAAGGGAGGTGCCATAGAAGATGCAATAAGCACCAATAGATCGACGATCATCGGGACAACAAGCCCAATCAACATCTGAATAACCAGTGAGTGTGAGCTTGGAACTCGGAGATAAGTGGAGACCGTAGTCAGTTGTTCCTCGAAGATAACGAAGGACTCGTTTCATGGCTTGCCAATGATCAGTAGTTGGAGCTTGAAGAAATTGACTAAGTTTATTCACAATAAAGGCAATGTCAGGCCGTGTATGTGAGAGGTATTGAAGAGCACCAATAATACGTTGATAATCAGTGGCATTATCAATGGGAGAACCTTGAGTTGCTGTCAAATGACGACCAACCACAGTAGGGGTTGGGCAAGGTTTAATGTTGGAGTAACCAGCCTTGCACAACAAATCATTGATGTAACGTTGTTGGGAGAGAACTATACCACTGGGAGTTCGATTGACTTCAATACCGAGAAAATAATGAGCTTCACCAAGGTCCTTCAAGGCAAAACGAGAACTGAGTTGATTAATAAAATTTCTGATGAGAGATGGGCTGCTACCTGTAATTAAGATATCGTCAACATAAACAAGAAGAAAAATTTGATGCCCATTTTCTGAGTAATAAAAAAGTGAGCTGTCAGCTTTGGAGTTCTTGAATTTCCAGTCCAGTAAGCAGTGTTTTAAACGGTCATACCATGCCCGAGGAGCTTGTTTGAGACCGTATAAGGCTTTATGAAGCTTACATACATGATGAGGTCGATTTGGATCAATGTAGCCTTCCGGTTGTGCCATGTACACATCTTCATCGAGAAAACCATTTAGAAAAGCATTATTGATGTCAAGTTGGCGAACAATCCATCCTTTGGAGATAGCCAAGGTGAGAATGAGCTTGATTGTGGGAGGTTTGATAACTGGACTGAATGTCTCTCCAAAATCGATAGCTGGTGTTTGATGAAATCCCTTGGCGACTAGACGGGCTTTGTGACGTTCAATGTTGCCATCCGGTTTGAACTTAAGGCGAAACACCCACTTGTTTCCAATAATATTGTAGTTGGGAGAAAATGGAACAAGAGACCATGTGGCATTACGGAGAAGAGCTTGATATTCAACATCCATTGCTTGTTTCCATTCTTGAGAAAGTAAGGCTTCTTTGACAGTGGATGGTTCATTAAATTTGGGGTCAACAATAGCTTCAAGTTGAAATAATTTTGGCTTAAAAATACCAGACTTTGAACGAGTTTGCATATGATGGGTGGAGGTGATGGGATCGGTGGAGGTGGTGAGTGGGGGTGGTTGAGGTTCAAGTTGATGTGAGGTGTCAGCAATTGGATTATATAAGGTGGGGGGAGCTTCATTGTGTGTTGACACTCGGCTATTTGTGGTGACAGATAAGAGGGAATCATCTTGTGGTAATGCTGGGGTGCTGTCAAGACTTGTATTATCACTTGGAAGAAGATGTGGAGTAAGTGCTGAAGTGTTAGAAGTAGGATGAAAGTGATTTGTTGGCAGAGAAGCAAAACAATGAGAAATTGGAAGATTGGATGAGGGATTGGGCTGTAATATTTTGGTGGAATAAGAGAATTCAAACTCATTGAAAATGACATTTCGAGATATGTATCTTCGACCATTGGAACTAAGACAGAGATAACCTTTGTAAGATTCATCATAGCCAAGAAAAGTACATTTAGTAGAGTGAAAGTTGAACTTGTGAGTTTGATAAGGGCGAAGACAAGGAAAACACGAACAACCAAATATTTTGAGAAATTGATAATCTGGTTTTCGACCAAATGCCTTTTCGAAGGGTGATAAACCAAGCAAGACCGGTGTTGGAAGACGATTAATCAAATAGGTTGCAGAGGAGAAAGCTTCCCACCAAAATTTAAGAGGTAAAGAGGCTTGAGCAAGGAGAGTAAGTCCCATTTCCACTATATGTCTATGTTTTCGTTCGACTCTACCATTTTGTTTACTAGTATGAGGGCAAGAGTGACGAAGATCTATGCCAAAGTGTTTGAGATGAGGAATTAAGGGTTTATATTCTCCTCCCCAATTAGTTTGAAGAGTTTTGATTGTTCTGTCAAATTTATTTTCAACCAACTTTTTGAATTGAAGAAAGGTGGTAGTGGTTTCAGCTTTACTCTTCAAGGGAAAAATATATGTAAGACGAGTGTAATCATCAAGAAAACTGATATAATACTTATAGCCAGCACTAGAGATGTTGGGAGATGGTCCCCAAAGATCACTATAAACAAGTTCAAGTGGGGCAGTAGTGTGATTAGGAGCATTTTTTAAAAGCAGAGAATGAGACTTTCCATACAAGCAAGCATCACAAAATGATTGATTCTCATTTATTTGAAACTTGAGATTACAAGACTTAGCAATATCATTTAGAACTTTAAAGGAAGGATGTCCTAAGCGTTTGTGCCACACAGCTTGGACTGACTCTAAAGACTTAGACTTAGGCACAATATTATTTGAAGTAGAAAGACTTGCAGACATGGATCATAAAGAAGACTGATTTGGTTGTTTGTTGGCTGATAGTTTGAGTTGATTAGAGCCAGGTGAAGTCGATAAAGACCATCTTTAAGCACCCCTTGCAGAACCACCTTCCCGATTTGTTTGTCCTTCACAAAACAATCATGTGAGTGAAATTCAACAAATAGATTATTGTTAGCAGTGAGTCTGGAAATGCTAATTAGGTTCTTTTTAATGGCTGGAACATGAAGAATGTGTTTCAAGGCAATGGTTTTGTTAGGAAGATGTGGATTTGTAAAGGTGGTTTCTCCTGTGTGTGCTATTTTTAAGCCAAAACCATTTCCAACAAAAAGAGATTGTTTACCTCCATATTCAGATTGAATAGCCAGATTGCCAAGTTCAGCTGTTGTATGGTTTGTAGCTCCACTGTCAGCATACCAATTTGGATCACCCACCATTTCAGGAGTGACAACGTTTGCTGCAAACTTCTCATTGCCTCCTTGGTTTCCAAGATTTGTTACAAAATGCTCATCAAATCTGTGGTAGCATATGGCTGCTGAGTGTCCTATTTTGCCACACACTTGGCAAACAGGTCTGGAGTTGTTGTTTCTCCATTGATTTGAGCGTCCCCCACGCCCTCTGTTCCTTCCTTGACTTTGTCCTCTAAAGTTATTTTGAAAAGTATTACCTCTGCCTGAACCTCTTCCTTGGAGTTGATTGGAGTTTCGAGAATTGTTGTAATTTGTCCTGCTCACAACAATATTTGCAGCAGCATTTGTGAGATTGGGTTCGTCTTGATGTATGACATTGAGTCGTAGCAGCGTATTCTCAAAGATTGTCAGTGTGGCATGGAGCTCTTGCCATGATTTAACACCTTGAGAGTTGATTTGGCACATTATTGGTAGGTATTCACTGTCCAGCCCTGCAAGAACACTGGATGTTAAATAAGACAATGAGATTGATTCACCTGCCAAGGCCAAATTTTCAGAGAATTCTTTCATTGTAGCCAAGTAATCTCCCATTCTAGTGTTTCCTTTCCTAGTGGTTTGAAGTCCAGTTCGGAGTTGATTAACTCTTGATCAATTTGCTGCTCCATAGAGTTCTTTAAGGACCTTCCATACTTCCCTGGATGATTGAAGGTTGAGGACTTCTGAAGCAACACTAGAGGTCATTGTGTTGTAGAGCCAGCCAAGGAGGGTTTGATCAGTTGTCGACCATTTTTCAAATTCTTGGTTGTTCACAGATGCAGAGATTTCTGGGTTGTCCACAGATGCAGAGGTTTCTGTGCTTGGGATCTTTGCTGGAGGAGGATTGATAGTACCCAAGACATGTCCATCAAGTTTTTGACCACGAAGTATAGCTAAAAGAATTGATTTCCACAGCATGTAGTTCTTCTCATCTAATTTGACAGCAAGGATGGAATTAAAAGGATTGCCCAAGGGTTGAGCTTGATGGGTTCCATTTTGATTGTTGGTTGCTGCATTACTTGTGCCTTCAATTGTTGATGAGCCCAACAAAGCCATTTGAGGAGTAATCCAAATGAAGCTCTGATACCAAGTCAAACTTCAGAATGAAGGCACAAATGGAAGAATATTTGCTGAATATTTTCCCTTATTTAAATTCATTACAGATGGAGCATATAAATACAAAAGTAAAAGATTTGTTTAAGGAAACAAATCAGTACAAAAGGAAATAATTTACAACATATAATTAGTGGAGAAATTGAGGGTGAATGACAACTGCTAGTATCAATCAGACAGCAAGCAAATATTCAAAGCCCATGACTGACGCTAATTGATGAGCAGGAATTGAAGAGGAGAGAAACGATGTCGTGGCAAGATGATTTAATGTTGGTGACTTTCCTTCATGTTGTTCATAATCTTGACAGGCCTAGTTCATGACTCGAAACGTGCAAATGTATAACATATATGCTTGATATAAATTTGTGGTCAGGATTTCACTTTCTATTTTCCTTGTTCGTAATTGATTTAATGCCAACCATTTTATAATTATTTGTATATGTGATTCAGGTTTTGGGGAACATTTATGGCGGATATTGTTATTCAAATGATGGGAACTGGTTATGCTAGAATATTACGGGCAATTTATGCTTTTGCACAGTAATCTTCTCTTGCCCATCATAATTTCAGTATGGTAGATATAAGCATGATTGGAAATAATAAAGGTTGTAATTAGGTTCACATTATGTTCATTGCAACTGTTAACAGTCCAAATTGGTCGTTTCTCTAGTAGAGGCCTACTAACCAAACCATCGACACAAATAAATGAACACAAATAATGTAATTAGGTTCACATTATGTTCATTACAACTGTTAATACATAAGTAAATGGTTATTTTAGCATATGTAAGTTTATTATTTATATATTTTTAGTATTCTTATTCTTATATTGCTGTGTTAGGGCTATAAGAATGTTCTATTCTCAGACTAATATACGAATTCCACCCTTCAAATGAGTATATGTTAAGGTAATGACTTTTATTTTTTAGGTTGTTTTAATCATATTATACAAATTCTCTTATTACATGTGTTGAACTATATATGTAGTGTGCTCAACAATCGGGATCTACGGAGTGTGGATACTACACTCTCAAATTTATGCAAGATATAGTATCCCATAGGAGTAGAGTGATTACAGATGTGGTACTAATCGATTTAGCCTTGTATTCAACTTAACCTTTTACATTTATTACAATTTTTGTAATGTAGTATGTTTACTTAATTTTTTTTTTGTTTGTAGTTGACGAGAGGAACTGCATTTAGCCAATCAGAATTCGATGAGATAAGAGTTGAATTATGTGAATATGTAGCACAATACATGGGATGATTGTTTGTTAATATTATACTTAGTTTTTTTATTCATTTTTAAGACAACTTGTTAGACACTGTGATATGTTCTTAGTTTGATGAAATTAATATTATGACTTACTTAAGTTGTGTTCTTAGATAAATTTTTGGTCAATGAAATCTATTATCTCATTATGATTTCACGTTTGGTTGAAATTATGATTCATATGATTCTATATTTTTATATGAACAATAATGTGTTTGTTACGAGATCTGACTCGTACTATTTATACTTGAGTTTTGGTGTTAGCTTCATATAATATATTGAACATGTCATGTTATTGTCAAGTGAAGGTTGTGTTCTGGGTTTAGAAGTGCATATTTCTGTTTTTTCAGGTATCCAAAATTTTTTTGTTAGTTATAATTACGTCGTTGTGTTGTCGGATTTTTGGTAAATCAAACTTGGATATATGGTAAAGTTTAGTAATGGCCTCTAGGTTAGGTTGAATTTTGGGGGCATTACAGTTGGCAGCTAGCTACTATTGTGTAAATGCAGGTTGTAGAGGAGGGGTAAAAACCAACGTGAGGTTTTTTTTTTTTTTTTATTTCTTTCCAGATACGTATAGTTGACGGTTAAAAAACGTCATAATAAACACCATAATTGACATATATTAACCGTCAATGAACATACGCAATTTGACAATTTAATACGTTAATTTGACGGTTAATAAACATTAATAAAATGATATATTGATAGCTCATAAGCGTCAATAAATACATATATATTGACATTTTTGATCCTATAATTGACAATGAAAAAACGTCAACATAAGTCTATATTGACGGTTTATAAATATCAATAAATGTGGCAACATTGACGCTTTATGGATATCATTGACGGATAAAACGTGTCAATAATTAGATTTGTTGATGGCTATTAAACGCCAACAAATGTGGCTACGTTGACGTTTTATGAATATCATTGACGGATAAAACGTTTCAATAATGTCTTTGTTGACGGCTTATAAACGTCAACAAAGACATATTCGTTGACGTCCTATAAGCGTAAATGAAAACAGTAATATTGACGTTTTAGTTTTATTGATACCACTTCAATTGACTTCTAAAAAGCGTCAATAAATGTGATAGTTGATACTTTTTAGCCGTCAACAAAGGCCAAATTTGTAGTAGTGGTGGGTCAATTTGCAGCAAAAGGAAAAGGTTTACGCTGCTGGAATTTTTTCTGCATAAACGAAAAAGGCGATTTTTTCGGTCAAGGCTCCTTCTAAGAGTAAGTGTATCAAACCTTGATCAATAGGATCAATTGTAGAATTGATCTAGGGTATTTTTAATTAGATCAAGCATGTTTTATAGCCGCTTTCCAGCAAGGTTTATTCTTAATTTTGTTGCTGTAAATTTATTTTCGAATCGTATTGGTATTTTAATCATGGTAAAAACACAGTGTGGTTCTGTAATTCTTCCACTGAGTAGGGCTGTAATCCCTTCAAGGATCACATCGTTTATACTAAAACAAAATGGGCCGCGTCACATAGTTTTTCCTAGGATAAGCTACCCAGTCTTATCCCTATACTATAGACCGTTTAGGCTATCACTCGAACTCGATCCCCTTTTATGTCACTTCATAAAGTTCGAGTGTTTCATATCATAGCAAAGGATTCTATTATATTGGATTTGGGTTAATTAATGCATAGTTAAAATAACCATTTTACAACAAGAAATTGAATCATTTCAATAACGTTTTAGGACATAAACCCCAACAAACTCCCACTTGCACTAAAACTCTAGTGGGCTGTATAACTCATAGACCTAGACCATCTAGATGTCCCTCGAACACTTTTAGCCGTGAGGGCTTTCGTAAATTGATCAGTAATATTTTACTCTGAGGTTATTCTCGTGACAATCATGTTCCCTCTATACATAATATCTCAGATGAGATGTGTAGGGTTTTATGCCCTAAAACTCATAGATAGTAAATGGTGACAAATTGTTCACTTGTCTCAATATGTTGTTATTGAGGTTTGTACAATAAAGAGTTATTGTTACTAAAATTGCACAGTTTGACCCAAATCCAATAAACTAAGATCCTAGGTTGTTTAAATGAAACTTGGACTGGTATGTAGGGACATACAGGGATCGGTGTCCAAGTAACAACCTCAATGGTCTATAGTATAGGGATAAGGCTGGGTACCTTATCCTGGTGACATTATGTGATACGGCCCATATTGTATTCGATACAGATGCAATGATCCAAAGTATCCATGTAGGAGACATGCAGGTGAGGGTATCCTATGCAATGAGTTTGCATAAGATCGGACCGCGAAATAGTAACCACTAGATGTAACGCCATTAACTAGTTTAGGTTTCTATTTCAATAGGATGACCTAGGTAACTCAATCTCAATCCTGAGTCCGTTATGAACTCCTTTTCAGGAGGGATTGTCCTTAGATTTGTATGGGTGAGAGTGACCAGTTCGCCGGCTCAATAATCCTACCATTTCAGGGGCAAGACCGAATGGGGGCTGGGAACATAATAGTACAAGATGGAATTCACTCCTTCTCCTATTGGGGTAAGTAGATGTGTGGTCCCTTAAGGGCTGATTCTGGGGCTTGAACAAAGGCGTGTCGTCCTCTCCTGGCCCGAGAGGAACTCTTGTTTAGTGGTTGGACCCTAAACAACTTGTTCATTAAGAGGGATCAGTGGTACTTAAGGAACCAGAGGTAACCCAGGGGTAAAACGGTAATTTGACCCAGCTGGTGTTACAAACACACGTGAAGGATTGACTTACTGCATTGGTCGATATCCGTGGACACATAAATATTCTACAGTGAGAAGAGTGCAGCTGTGGGTCTTTAGTGGAGTGACCCACAATTAACGAATGTTGATTAACTTGGTTAATGAGTTTAGCCAGTTAATCTCGTATCGTTGGAGCTTCTGATCTGTAGGTCCATTAGGTCCACCTACTAGCTGATAACGGGTTCTGAGATAATTTAGTCTTGATATTAGAGGGAATTTAAGTTAATTGTATTTTGATACAATTAATATAATGTATGGAGATACATTATAGTATAAGTTTAATTATTGAATTAAACTTTATAATAAAATTAATTTTGGATTTGATTCAAAATTAATTAATGAGAGAATTATGAATTTGATTAAATATGTTATATTTGAGTAATTCTTGAATTAATTAATTGGGGAATTAATTAATTTAATTTAATATGGTTAAATGTGATTTAATCAAATTAATACTATAGTTTATATTAATGTACATTTTGATGCACATTAAAACTATAGGTTAAATGAGAGAGATAAAATTGAACATGATTCAATTATAAAATTAATTAAATATTTGATATTTAATTAGTGTGGGATTCAATTAATTGAGAATTAATTGAATGACCAATTTAATTCAATTGAATATGATTTGAATTGAATTAAATACTTTATATTATAATTGATTTAATTAAATTAATTATAATTAATTAATTAATTATTATTTAATTAATTAATTATTATTTAATTAATTGACGGCCAAGATCGTTTGGATTAGATCCAACAGTCTAGATCAAGTAGGGTAATAACTCCCTCCCCACTTATCATTCAGGGGAGAGGGAGTTTCCCAACTGATCGCATTATCCTGCTTCTCACGCAAAATACAGTTCTAAAAAACTCTCTCAGAGCTCTCTGAAAAACAACAAGTTTTTTGGCTGAAAATCCCTTTTCATGACGAGGTTTTTGGCTTCCACAAGCAAGATCTCATAGTCCAAGAGTCATAGTGGGTGTGTGGTTTTGGTGGTGTTCCTTGGAAGATCCAAGATCGTGATTATGATCATTGTGCAGTGTGTTTCCTGTATTCATGTATGTTTTCTTGATTCCAAAATCGTTTTAGATCTAGATCCACAATATGCTTAATCTGATATTTTTATAGAAAATGTTTCTATTTTAATTTCCCAATGTACCGGTTTTTCCATAAACAAAATTGTACACGAATTGGTCTTGATTGTTTTCGCTGCCAAGGGATTTCAACCCTTCAGGATGTACATTTGTGTTCTATACATTCGCCTTATATTTCAAACAACTTTCCAAATGAACTTCCTAAGTCCTACAGACTTCTGAGATTGCTTCATAAGCAGCAACTTACTTGGCCTTCAAGATGAAGTCTGTAATGCGTCTTCAGTTTATGCTACACCATTCTATAGCTCCCTGTTAAGGGTGAATTATGATGCCGATGTGGATTTCCATGAATCCTGATCGGTGTGCAAGTCAGAATTAGTGTATCTTATAAGGATCAGATCCTCAACACCATACACGAGATTATAAATCCTCGTTCTCCTAAGATACTTGAGGGTATTCACATTACAGTCAAGTGTTCTTACCTTGGACTAAATTGGTATCTACTGGCAATCCCTTACTGCATACAATATGTCAAATCTAGCTGCTTGTCGTCGAGACATATGGATTCCGACTCAAGTCCTCAATCTCATGAGGCGTCTTAGGACACTACTGCTGTGACAAATGAATTCCATGTCGGATAGGTAACTAACCGTTCCTGAAATTCTAATCTTATATCTAGCCAACACTTTTGTCTTTTGTTGAGGCCAGCGATCTCGTTCTTGTGATTCCGAACGTTTTGGATTCTAAGAACATACTGAGCCTCTCCAAATCTATTATTTGGAACTAGGCTGCTAGCTCACTTCTAATGTTAGTTTTGATAAACTATATCATTCTCAATGAGTAGGATATCAATCATATACTAAACTAAGAAAGCTATTGAACTATTGCTAATCAATATTCTGGCCAAAAACTATAAGTTTTAATCGTGCATTAAACCTTATGTTCTAAGATCAAAACCTTCACTTTAATCCATAGATGAATCGATTAAGGTCGCAAACTTTTTGCTCTAGATCCTAGACTATGAAGTTTTCTGGTCAATACGAGGCGGAATTGAAGTACTCATACTTCATTTCAAGGTTCATCCTTTTGACTCACTTGTCTTTATCCATGTCATCCATTGCCTGATTAAAAGTTAGTGGATCCTCGATATTGTCAATAGGTATGACAACCACAGTTTCAATTAAACTCTTATAGTATTCATTAGGTTGATTAACAACCCTCCCATTGCATTGAAGCTCTCTCAACAATTGAGAAGGACGGGACTGACTTAATGTGCCATCTCAAACAACTCTTGTTGAAGGACTAGTCTGATCAACAACTCTTTGTTTGATTTATTTTGTAGCTTCACTAGGTAACCTACTTTAACACTGTCTAACTTGGTGGTTTGTGATCTCTAATACGGTCTTCTCCTAAGAAAGATGCATTTGTCCATACAAATACTTTCTTTTTGAATATCCTACAAATAGGCACACTAACTTTCGAATAAGGTTCCAGTTCGTTCGGGTTTGTCTTTAGTAAGACGTCCCTAAGTTCTGAAACAACATAAACTCACTTTATGCTCTTTTCAGAGTTCAAATGATGTTTCATATACACTCTTTGAGTGAACCATATTCGTATTTTAAACTGTAGTCACTACCACATATCTCTGGAACGAGTTAAGGCAACAGAGCATAGTTTAATATTTAACAAACCATGTCTAACAAGGTTCTGTTTCTCCTTACCAATGCATCACTCTTACTATGATGTATTCGGTTTTGAGAGTCAGGACATAATTCCATATTCTATTAAATAGACCTGGATTCTCGAGTTCATATACTCTCCACCTCGATCATATCAAAGTGTCCCTATCGTTTTACCTAATCTTGGTTCTTAACCTCGTTCTTATACTCCTAGAACATATCAAGAGTTCAGACTTACGATGTATTAGGTAGAGACAGTGCACCTTGAACAATCATCATTTAAAACTAATGAATTGTTCATTCCCTATTTGAGTTTTAACGTTCATTGAATCAAAAACAAAATGTATTAACTCTAAGGTTTCTTTGGCATGATAACCTTTTTCCTGTAAAAAAGTCATTTAGTCATCTTACTCTTAAGGCATGACTTATAGGGAGGTAATGAATCGTCTTCTAACCTGTTTAGAAGTTCATTTTAGGCCAATCTTCAATCCTATTGAAATTTAATATACCCTAACCTCAATTTTCAAAGATAGGTGATTTGAGAGACACGTTGCCTTTTGGTTGAGTCTCAGTGGTTTAAATATCTCATGATTTAAAATTGCTCTAGACTTTATCGGTCTTAAAACATATATGTTATTGTTTATGTTCGCAAAACAAATATTGGCCTCCTTTTGAAATGAACAGTTCATATATTAAAAGGTAACAAAATAGCCTCGTTCTAGCAAATAAGATATAGAAATCAAATTTTCCTTTAACCTTAGAAACTATGTACATCAAATATATATGTACCGTTCCTCGGAGAAGAATAACTTTATGTCTCCCACTGCCATAGTCGAGATGAACTCTTCTATTAAGGCTCTAAAGTCATCGTAACCAGTTCACAGCTTGTGCCAGGAACTCATTCCTTGAAAAGAACCCACGTTATTAGTGGATCCTGAATCGAATATCATGGTAGAATCACTATTCTTACTAAATACGTTTTCAAGACGAATAAATCATATTTAGAGTCTTGGGTCATGTTCTTATTTGATAGGCAGTTTTCTAAGTCATATTTATCATGAACATTTTGAGCATGATTTAGATATAACACGTTGGGGACATTCCTCCTTTTAAGACCGTTTTTAAATCACTTACCACGATTTCAACGTTTAAGTTTGTTTTCTTATTCGTACGTTTTTATACCAATAACGTATTCGACGTATATACGAGGCATTTATAGAACTTACACTTTATTGCTGAAAATAAAAACTTAAACTGATTGCCTAATTTTTTAACCCATTACCTAATCCAATCAATTTAGCAAAAGCAATTAAGCGCCCTATTAATCATAATTCTCTTGCAACGATACTTTAGAGGTTTAGAGCAACTCCCACCGAGGGGTGATCAACTACTCCTCCTCTAAACCGAGACGTTCTCAACTAAATGCTAACACAATAATCACTCATATCTTGTTAGTGTTTAGTTACCGCTGTTTGGTCAAGAAATCATTAACAACTTAATAATTTCCCGTAAGTGTGACCCTCCATTTTCAGATTCCAGAGGACGGCCCCAACAATGCTACCAAATGGAAAAGCAAATGTTAGGAATGGCCCTAAGAAACCCTCTCCATTTTTGGAGTTTGCGTTGTTCCGAATCCCATGTTACATCCCCCGAATGGTGTAGTAGCTCCAGGGCATACTTAGTAGGCGCAACATGGGAATCTCACGGTGTAACCCAATGGAAGAGACCGTAGGATGTGTTGACACACTTCCTTCACCCACTTACTATAGATACTTTCTCTGTTCACCTTGATATTGATTTATGCAAAACCCTCCGAATGGAGCATTTGCATTAGTAAGCAACACGAGGCCAAGCATAAACCTCACGGTGTGAGCTTTAGGGAGAGCGTGAGAAGAAAATGATTTATTTTCATATACCTTTTTCCTCCCACTAAGTATTTTAGAGAGATTAGGGTCTTTTACTTAGGTAACTTCCAGCTAAACGAATCTATCTAAGTTTATGCCTTATATTTAACTTTTTAAATAAGGTATTTACTCTAATGTCTAGGTTAATTAAACCCTTTTAATTTCCTAGCGACGTTGCACGCTAATAAGACCGTGGTTAATTCAACTCAGCTACCGGATTACCGGGAGAGTTCCTTATAACCAAAGCCTTATATCCTACTAAATATATTTTAACTCTATCAAAACACTAAGTAGGACGTTTTTCTAAACAGTGATCTTAGGTATAATTTAATTTTAAAAGGTTTTAAAATATATTCATGCTACCTAAGATCCTATGTTAGCATGCAACTCTTTGTTATAGGTTGACGGTTTCTATTCATTAACCTTATAACTATTATAACTTTTAATGAATTAATCCTATAACATGCTTCTAATGGTGATGAAAGCATATAACAATAAAATTCAAGTTATACAAAACAAATCACCATTTACAAAGCATAAACATTTTGAAATAACCTACGTCTAGGTGATTTCCAACGGCATAACTATTACGCTATGATGTCTAGGTGATAAAACCTCACATCTCTCACGCATGCTCATAAAACCGGGTTAACCTAACTCAAGTACCGGCTCGATGCCTTATAAGGGTAAAAAATATACCTATTTTACCCTTATATTTAGCTCATTTTTTGTCAAAAGTTGCATGTTTAGATCAAATTTACTATTATCGAGCTCAAAATATGTTAAAGTTGATGAATTAGGGAGTTGAGAGTCACATTTGTCAAATTATGCTTAAAAGTGCTTAAAAATATCTATTTTGATATGAATTTGACTCAATTTGGTGTTGTGTAGAAAAACATAAGGAATCTAGAAAAACCCAGAAATGTGACCGCATATCTGGGCAGACAGAGGCCGTTCCGAGTTTTTCGCGGGTCATTTTGAACAAGAGTTTTGCGCACCTAACCGACCGTTTTGACTCCGAAAATGACTGGGGCTACCTACCAGCACCTATTTTGTGGCTCCTCAACCACTCCCCACACTATATAAGCTCGTGATTCAAAGAGAAATTCAAGCAGAACTCACTAGGAAGACGAGGGTGGTGACAGAACCCTAGTAGACGCCCATGACTAGGGATGCCCGAGGTCCTTCTTAGATGACTAAATTCTAACCTTAGTTAGACATCAAACCTTAGTGTTTGTAGGGATTTTCACCCTATTCCCATTTGTAAAGGAGAGTAGAGTGTCGAGCGAACTCTAGAAGGATTGGATAAAAGAAAAAAACCCTAGTTTTAGCTACTGCACCTTATTTCCAACACTTGTTACTTTCCATTTAATTGCATTCTTTATTTTTTATTTCAATGGAAAGTTATTCATTTGCATTTTGTACCATCATGCCTAGCTAAATCCCATTGAGGGATTCAATATAGTGAATTCCCTTATGGTTAACTTAGCTTAAAAGTGTTTATTTGCTTAAGTTCTATTCATTGCATGTCACTCTTTATTGAATATCATTCTGAATCTTGCTGAGTTTAACTTGATCACTTAGACTTTGCATGTTATGTAAGTTTGATACCCGAAAGGGACGAACGATATTGGTTCTCATAAAGGTGATATAGGAGAAAAGGCTCAAAAGAGTGTATTTGGTGTTATAGGGCGAGGCTGCCTAAGGCACCCTATAACAACTATAGGGTTATAAATTGCATTCGTGAATTATCTATGTCCGAGTCGAATCACAGACATGTGCATAACGGTACTCGCTTAGCCTTCTAACGGTTATTGGGAGCAAGGCCAAATAGAAGTTAAATCTGACCCAATGCATGAATAGACTTAAGTTTAATAAGCAAGGATTAGAGTTATTTTACCTTAGGGATGAAACTATGTTGAACACCTCGTTTATTTATTATTGTTTTATTTACTTGTTTATTTATTCTATTTTTCAAAAATCTTCATCAACTATTTCTTTTGTTACCTTATTCAAGCAATCTTTGAGCAGCTTCTTCTTCAAATCTATGTTTCCAATTTAGTCCTTGTGGGATCGATACCCATGGAATACTTCTAAGGTTTTTATTACTACGTGTGATAGTGTATACTTGCAATAGGTTGGCTGAATTTATCTTAATCATTATTTACCATCTTTTCCAACATCCATCATTCAACCCAACACGAACCAATGCCCAAGTAGGAGGTGTTCCGTAAACTGTGAGCTTAAATAACTCCAGCCTTAGACAGCATCTCGCCGGGTGAGTTCTCTTGTAACCTTAGCTTTTCAAGATATCGATCTATTCTATGCGAATCATTCGAGATTGGATTATGTTATCCCTAAGTGAGCATGCATTTATCTTTGTTATAGGTTTTAACGTCTATCTCAATTTTATAACACTTTATAATATAGACAACCCATAACATTCATCTATGCTAATGTGGTTTCATGCTGAATGCTCGTTCGTTTTCGTTTATTAATATAACGCTTATATTTAAACATTCATAAACGAAAAATAAAACAATTCAACATGCATCTATAATGAAACCTAACATGTATTCCTTTTATTATAACCCTTATAATTAATTACTAATGCATGAAACATGCTTTCATATGGTGAGATTTTAAATCTATATGGCATACATTATGCATATTGAATTCTAATTTAATTATAACATACATTCCTAATGCATATATAATTAAACACACTAAAGCGGACCGGTTTTGACATCCAAACGATCTAACTGAACTAAATTATTACATTAATAATTAAATAAAATAGTGAACCACCTTGGACTGCTCCCGAACTGGCCCCAAACACTTCGAACCAACTTGAACAATCCATAATAGGCTTGAACCGGACCAAAAGGCTTGAAATTTGGCTGAACCGGCCTGTACAGACCAAATCGGACCGAGAAACGGTGAACCAAATCAGGATTATTTGAACCACCGCTTGAATGAAAAATGCGCACTGGGATTTTTCTTGAAAACGCATCAACGTCGAGACGCTGATGAACAGCGTCGAGACACTGTATATACAGCTGCCCAGATTTCTTCATGCTCTGTTTTCCGGCCAGCGAACATCACGTCTTCTTTCTTCGATTACAGCTTAATTACAACTCTAATGACTCCCAAATTTTTACAGACTCTAGCCAAGACATTAAAGCCCATATACATACAGGCTATTACAATTTTAATCAACGAGTTGAAGGAAAAATTGATGCCAAAACCGATAACATCCAACTTTAGCAACCAACCTTATTCATCTAATGAAATTCACCCACCAAACTCGAAATTATTGGAAATCAAGTGCCCAAACCACGCTCTAATACCAATTGAAGGAGTGAAGAACACTCAAGCGGAAGCGATTGATGATCTTAGGCACCGATTTTCATTAATTTCAATTATAAAAGCATGTTGTCAATATACAACGAAAAACAGAGGAAACCGAAACTTATCTTTGAAGCTTCAATCTGTGAGCTTCTTTGGTTGTTTCTCCACACGATCTTGACGTGGACTACCGCTAGAGCCTTCCCCGCTATTCTTCGGGCTTAGAACGGGCTTGTGGGAACCCGAGCATGATGAATTTTGAGGAGAAAGAAAGCTTGAGAGAGAAATGGGTTTTGAGAGAAAATTTCCAGCAACCTTTATCATCTTTTCTTCTTTGTTGATCCTTTTTTTTTTTTTATATCAAGATTCATGCAATCCTAGTCTTGCAAATGAAGACAGCAAGGGAATGAGTGGATTGCTCACCTTAGAGAGGTGTCAATCTCTCAATTTATACATATCTTGTATATAAGATTAGCTACACCAAAACCCACTCTTGAATTTCAATAATTTGAAATTCATTTTCTTAATTTAATATAAAACTAATTCAATTAATTAATTTTAAATTAATTTAAATAATTAATTAAACAAATTTAATTAATTGTATTTATTTAATTTAATATCAAATATCAAATTAAATAACTGTACCAATCCAATATCTCTCAAAACCAATTGAATCTGAATCACTATTTGAATTTAAACCGAATATGTATTGAATACATTATTTTAATACTCAAATCCGATTTAAATATTTCAAACTTTCTGAAATCATAGTTTAATTCGTAATTAAACCAATGTGCTAAATTATATCGAATATAACAAACGATATGTCCCTGAATCAAATTTGAACGTTTTCAAATTCTTTTATCACTCTGTTCTAAGGTTAATCCATTATGAGCTAGCAGGGGGACCTAATAGACCTACATATCATGGGCTCCAATGATCCGAGATTAATCGGCTAAACTCTTTTAACCTAGTTAACCAACATTCGTTAACTAACGGGACACTCCATTATAGCCTGTAGTTGCACTCCCCTCACTGTAGATATATTTTTGTCAACCTGATATAACCGTGATCAGTAAGTCAATCCTTGACAGGTTGTTCGTAACTATAACTAGGTCAAAAGTTCGTTTTACCCCTATAGCACTTCTTGTTCTTTAAGTCTCCACTGAGTTGCTAGTGAACAATTGGTTTGTGGTCCGACCAGTAAGCCTAAAACCTCTCGGGCCAATGAGAGGGTGGCGCGCCTTTGTTCACGTCCCAGAGTCAGCACTTAAGGGAACAACCTCTCTACTATCTCTAAAGACGGGTAGAAGTGAATTCCATCTTGCAGACCTATGTCCCCAGCTATCTATCCGGTCTTATCACCAAAGTGGTAGGCTTATTTAGCGGCACTGTTGGGCCACTCTCACCCATGCAAATCAAAAGGATAATCCCGAATAAACAGGAGTTCATAGTTAGCTGAGGACTAAGATCGAGTTACTTAGGTCATCGCTTGAAATTGTTAGTTTCACAGTAAACGACGTTATAAAGTGAAAGTGACTTATTTCACAGTTCGTTCTTATGCAAACTTCTTTTGCATAGGACTCCCCCACTCGCATGTCTCTACATGAACGATTTAGGATCACATCGTTTGTACTAAAACAAAATGGGTCGCGTCACATAGATTTCCTAGGATAAGGTACCCAGTCTTATCCCTATACTATAGACCGTTTTGGCTATCACTCGAACTCGATCCACTTTTATGTCACTACATAATGTTCGAGTGTTTCATATCATAGCCAAGGATTCTAGTTTATTTGATTTGGGTTAATTAATGCATAGTTAAAATAACCATTCAACAACCAAAAATTGAATCAGTTCAATAATGTTTTATATTTAACTTTGTCACATTTACTATCCACGAGTTTTAGGACATAAACCCTAACAGAAGCTGGTCCTTCCACAAGAGTTGATGTAGAAGCCAGCTCTTCAGGTCTATCTCATCCCTCTCAAACATTGAGAGAGCCTCGACGGAGTGGGAGGGTTGTGATACAACTTGACTGTTACTTGGGTTTAACTGAAACTCAAGTCGTCATACCTGATGATGGCGTTGAGGATCATTGTCTTATCGTCAAGCAATGAATGACGCGGATAAAAACAATGGGTCAAGGCAATGGATCTTGAAATGGAGTCTATGTACTTCAATCAAGTATGGGAACTTGTAGATCTACCTGAAGGGCTGATAAGTGCCAAAAATATATCTATTTTGCCTTTATATTTAGCTCATTTTTCTTGTAAAACTTGTATGATTTAGATCAGAATCACTATTCTCGAGCTTAAAAAGTGTTAAATTTGAAGAGTTAAGACTTAGAGAGTCGTGTGTTAAATTGTATGCATTTGTGCTTAATTCGACCTATTTTGATGGGAATTGAACTTAATTTATGTGTTGTAGAAAGACAGAGGAAACAGGGCAATTTTCAAAAAAATTGATCGCATTTCTGCCAAGGGCAAATGAAATGCGACCGCATTTCTTGGCAGAAACAGACAGTTCCGAGTCCGTCGCAGGTCGTTTTGAACGAGTGTTTTGCTCACCTAACCAGCTGATTTGACTCTGAAACTGCCTGGGCTACCTGCAAGCACAATTTTCGGGACTCGTCAACCACTTCCCACGCTTTAAAAGGTCATGATTCGAAGGCAAATTCAAGCAAAACTCACTGGGAAGAAGAGCGTAGTGACAGAACCCTAGTAGACGCCCATGAGTAGGTATGCTCGAGGTCTTCGCTAGAAGATAAAATTCTAACCTTAGTTAGACATCAAACCTTAGTGTTTGTAGAGATTTCACCCTTTTTCTACCTTGTAAGGGAGAGTAGAGTGTCGTGAGAACTCTAGAGAGATTGGATAATTTGAAAAACCCTAGTTTTAGCTACTGCACTTTAGTTTCCAACACTTATCTCTTTTCATTACTTTTTACTCATTTATTCAATGAAAATTCATTCATTTGCATTATTATCCATCATGCGTAGCTAAATTCCATTGAGGGGTTCGGTATAGTGAATTCCGTTATGGTTTAAATGGCTTGAAAGTTGTTTATTTACCTAAGTTCTATTCATTGCATGTCATCCTTTATTGATTATCATTATAATCTTGTTGAGTTTAGCTTGATCACTTAGACTTAGCATGCTATGTGAGTTTGGTACTGAAAGAGTCAAACAATATCGGTTCTCATAAAGATGATATAGGAGAAAAGGCTCGAAAGAGTGTATTCGCTGTTATAGGGGATGGTCGCTTATAACAACTATTGGGTTATAGGTTGCATGCATGAATAATCTATGTCGGAGTCTAGTCACCGAAATGTGCATAACAATACTCGCTTAGTCTTCTAACAATTCTTGGGAGCAAGGCCAAATAGGAGTTAAACCTTACCCAATCCATATCTAGACTTAGGTTAAATAAGTCATTACTAGATTCGTTTGCCTTATGGTTCAAGCTTTATTGAATACGTCTCTTTTATTATTGTTTGTCATTTCTTTTATTTGTTGCTATTTACTTTTCAAAAAACCCAAACATCAATTATTTTCCTTGGTTACTTTTTTTAAAGCAATTTAAAAGTAGTTTCTTCATCAAATCTATGTTCAAACTTAGTCTCTGTGGGATCGATACTTTTGGAATACTTCAAGAGTTTTTATTACTACATTTGATAGTGTATACTTGCAGTTAGTTGACTGAATTACTCTTTAATCACTATTTTCCAACTTTTCCAACATCCACCTTCAGTCTACACATCACATCAAGTTTTTGGCGCCGTTGCTAGGGACTAAAAGTGAAACAAGTTTTTGTTTGTAGAAATTGAGATTTAATTGCGACCACATTTCTATCTTAAGAGAATCTAACTTTGATTTGCAGTTTCTTTTGCAGATTGAGGTTGGTGCATGAGCAAAGAGTAACCACTCTTCAAGCTAGATCCTGAGATAGAAAGAACATTTCATCGTCGTCGTTAAGAGCAAAGGCAGAAGAAAAGGGAACAACAGGAGTTGAGCGCAAGGGAACATCTTGAAGAAGCTGCTTATATTCAAGAACTTCCAATGGACCAATCCGGAGTGGATCCTCCTGTTGACCAACAAAATCATGGAATGGACCAAAACGATGGGAGAGTACTTCCAGCACCACCAATTCCACCGGTACCACAAAATGAAAATCTGATCTATATTGGAGAAGATTGTAATAGAGCAATAACAGATTATGCCTTATTGATTTTTCAAAATCTGAATCCAGGAATACTGGAGCCACCAATAGAAGCACCACAGTTCGAGTTGAAGCCTATGATGTTTCAAATGCTCAACACCATGGGCCAGTTTTCAAGACTTTCGAGCGAAGATCCGCATAAGCATATCAAGCAATTTTTAAGAATTTGTAATTCGTTTAAGGTAATACGAGTTCTAGAAGACACGTTCAAACTTAAACTTTTTCCGCTTTCAATGCAGGGAGGTGCTAAAGCTTGGTTAGATTCATTTCCACCAAACTCCATCACATCCTGGAATGATTTGGCAGAGATGTTCCTAGAGAAGTTTTTTCCATCCAACAAGAATGCTAAGTATTGAGCAGAAATCATTTCCTTCAGACAATCTTATAATGAGCCTTTAGACGTAACATGGGAGAGATTCCAGAGGCTGGTTCGAAAGTGTTCTCATCATGGGTTGCTTGCTTGCATCATTATTGAACATTTCTACTGTGGGCTCGATCAAGCGTCGAAGACCTTAGTCAATGCGTTTGCAAATGGATCTTTCTTGAAGAAGTTCACAAACGAAGCACATGCCATTTTAGATACAATAGCAACAAATAACCGACATCGGGGAGAGACCGAACCTACAATTTTGAAAAATCCAGTGAAAGTTGTTGATACGGAAGCAAACTCAACCATGCAAGCTCAGATTAAAGCTATTCATAACATGATGATGGGCTTGACAATGGGAAATCAAGCCAACATTGCTCCCGCAAACGCTTTTTCTTCTCCATGTTGTAGTATTTGAAATGAAGAACATATCACAGATAATTGTCCGCTAAACCCAGCTTATGTTTTTTATGTAGAACAACAGGGGAACCAAAACCGTTGGAATTCGTATGCAGCTACATACAACCCAGGCTGGAGACAACATTCGAATTTCTCTTGGGGAGGACAAGCTAGTACTAGTAATATCGGTACAAACCAATTCGAAAAAGCTTCAACAAGATTTAATTCCCAACCTACACAACAGCAGCAGCAGAAAAATTTCAACCAGTATAAGTTCAAATCGAACACTAACCAAAAGTCAAATCTAGAGGCTCTAATGAAGGAATACATTGCAAGGAATGACGCCACTATAAGGAACTTTGAAATCCAGATAGGACAAATAGCTCAAGAGATCAAGAACACAACCAAAGGAACATTGTCTAGCAAGACTAAAAGCAGTTACCTTGAGGAGCAGATTGAACTATGACGGGCTAGAGTACCCTATTAATCATGAATTTAGAAGAATCCCAGAACAAGTGTCAGAAAAATACATAGAAAAAGAGTCACAAGTCAATACAGAATCCATTAGGAATGAAGAAGTTTCAGAAAAGACCCAGGAGCCAGAAGCCTTGGAAGAAAAATTGAAAGTTCGAGTAAAGATAAAGAACATGAAAATGCGACCACAAAACCAAGAAAAAATCATCATTGATCTAGATTATAGACCACCACCACCTTACCCTCAATGATTCAAATATCCATCACAAGATACACAGATCAAGAAGTTCTTAGACATTTTAAAGCAACTTCTCATCAACATTCTGTTGGTGGAAGCGCTTGAGCAAATGCCGAACTACATGAAATTCCTGAAAGACATCTTGTCCAAGAAAAGACGGTTGGGAGAATACGAGAAAGTTGCATTAACAGAGTGCTCTAGTGCACTAGTTAACAACAAGGTTCCTCCTAAATTAAAAGATCCAGGAAGTGTTACGATTTCCTGCTCCATAGGAGGACGAAATGTCGGTAGAGCTCTATGTGATATTGGAGCCAGTATCAACCTGATGTCGTATTCAGTCTTTAAACATTTAGGAATTGGTGAAGCTAGACCAACTACTATCACTTTGCATCTAGCAAACCGATCATTGACACATCCTATCGGAAAGATAGAAGATGTGCTAGTCAAAGTGGATAAGTTTGTCTTTCCAACAGATTTTATTATACTAGATTGTGAAGTAGACAAGGAAGTGCCAATTATCCTAGGTCGACCTTTCCTAGCGATGGGTGATAAGGGTAAAAAATATACCTATTTTACCCTTATATTTAGCTCAATTCGTTGTCAAAAGTTGCATGTTTAGATCAATTTTACTATTCCCGAGCTCAAAATATGTTAAAGTTGATGAATTGGGGAGTTGAGAGTCACATTTGTCAAATTATGCATGTTTGTGCTTAAAAAGACTCAATTTGATATGAATTTGACCCAATTTGGTGTTGTGCAGGAAAACAGAGGAGGGCTGGAAGTTACCCAGAAATGCGACCGCATTTCTAGGAATGCTAAAATCAAATGCGGCAGCATTTCTAGAAAAACAGAGGCCGTTCTGAGTCCATCGCGGGTCGTTTTGAACGAGACTTTTGCTCACCTAACCGACCGTTTTGACCCCGAAAATGACTGGGCTACCTACTAGCACCTATTCCGTGGCTCCTCAACCACTCCTTACACTATATAAGCTCGTCACTTGAAGTCAAATGCAAGCAGAACTCATTGGGAAGAAGAGGGTGGTGGCAGAACCCTAGTAGACGCCCATGAGTATGGATGCCCGAGGTCCTTCTTAGAAGACTGAATTCTAACCTTAGTTAGACATCAAACCTTAGTGTTTGCAGGGATTTTCACCCTATTCCCATTGTAAGGGAGAGTAGAGTGTCGAGCGAACTCTAGAAGGACTGGATAAAAGAAAAAACCCTAGTGTTTAGCTACTGCCATTATTTCCAACACTTGTCACTTTTCATTCATTTGTATTCTTTATATTTTATTTTAATGGAAAGTTGTTCAATTTCACTTTATCCCACCATACTTAGGTAAATTTCGTTGAGGGGTTCAATAAAGTGAATTCCCTTATGGTTCAATAGTTTGAAAGTGTTTATTTGCTTAAGTTTTATTCAATGCATGTCATTCTTTATTGATTATCATTCTGATCTTGCTGAGTTTAAATTGATCACTTAGACTTTGCATGCTATGTGAGTTTGATCTCAAAAGAGACAGACGATATCGGTTCTCATAAAGGTGATATAGAAGAAAGGGCTCGAAAGAGTGTATTCGGTGTTATAGGGCAAGCTGCCTAAGGCACCCTATAACAACTATAGGGTTATAGATTGCATTCGTGAATTATCTATGTCGGAGTCGAGTCACAAAATTGTGCATAACGGTACTCGTTTAGCCTTCTAACGGTTCGTGGGAGCAAGGCCAATTAGAAGTTAAATCTGACCCAATGCATTGAATAGGCTTAAGTTGAATAATCTATGATTAAAGTTATTTGCCTTTGTGATAGCGAGCAAAAATGTCGCTATTTTAGTCTCAATTTATTAGGCTTTTCTGTGCTTTAATCGTGTTATTAATGAAAATATTTAATGTATTCTGTTATTTGGTCCTTAGGAGCAAAGTCGGTGATTTTGGGAGAAAAAGTGCCAAAAATGAAGCTAATGAAGCCCAAATCCAAGCTTGGATCAAAAGGGGATCCAAAGAGGCCAATCATGATAAAAAAGCCCAAAAAGAAGTGAAGAGAAGGCCCAAAAATTAGCCCAAACCGAAGCTGGAATTGCTGGAAAATGGCACAGCGTCACAACGCTGTCCATTTCTTGGGCAACACGACGCGTGCATAGCAGCGTCGCGACGCTACCTCCAATCCGGACCTATAAAAGGCACCTCTTGGTGCCTCATTTATGCATCAATCAATCACCAATCCATCCATTCTTTCCTTCCTTTCCTCCCTCCTTTGGCTCCTTTGGAGCCTCTCTCAAGGCTTTCTAGCCTTTTTGAGAGATTTCTTAGTGGGAAATATTTGGGGAATTTTGGGGAGCATCCTAGGAGGCTCAAGGAGTGTTCGGCGGAGCTCTGAGCGTCAGCGAAGGGGTTCTTCGACGGTCAATTCCTTTCCTTTTATGCTCTTAATTATGCTTTCTATTGTAAATGTTGTGGATATTTTAGCTATGTATAGCTAAACCCCAATTTGGGGTCTTGAAATGAAATTATAGTCAAAATGTTGTTATAATTACCTGTCTCTTGCCCTTTCTTCCTAATTATTTGTATGGATGTGCTTAATGCTTTATTCAATCTGGCCAATTGTGTAATGATTCGATTCTTAATGGAAACTCGACGGAGAGAAGTTAGGATAGATCATAATCCATGCAACTAGTTTAATTGCCCGTCGTGACACCGGGATTACTTGATTAAACTTAGATTCCTAAAATGAATCAGAGCGTAATAATTAATGATTTTTAATGGCGCTAAGGACACTTAGGTTGTTAAAATGAATTAATTACAATTAGGGGAAACCGACAGGAGAACCTATGTGATTAACAGAGATTCTAGGATTATAATTAGTTGGGCAATGAGATAGGATAATTATAACAATTGTTTGGCTAATAATTGATTTTCAAAGACCCCTCTTCCCATTAGAAAACTCTTTCTCCGCATTTTATTTTTATTGATTGATCAAAATTTTCTCTCTAATTGTTTTGATTTTTAATTTTCTTGACTGCATGAACTGTCTCCTAAATATTATTTCTCCTAATTATTTTTAGTGTTCAAGAGATTTTTGCTTGCTTAATTTTCGCTTCGCCTCCCTGTGGATTCGATACTCGGAATTCTTTCCGTTTTATATTACTTGCGATACCGTGCGCTTGCGGTACCGACCACCAACACTTTGGGATGAAACTATATTGAACACCTCGTTTTATTTATCATTGTTATCTCTTTACTTATATGTTTTGTTTATTTTCCAAAAATCAATCATCAATTATTTCTTTGGTTACCTATTTTAAGCAATCTTTGAACAGTTTCTTCTTCAAATCTGTTTTTCCAATTTAGTCCTCGTGGGATCGATACCCTTGGAATACTTCTAAGGTTTTTATTACTACGTGCGACAGTGTATACTTGCACTGAGGTTGGCTGAATTATTCTCATTTCATTATCTATCATCTTTACTAACATATTCATCCAGCGAACCGTGCACCAACGGGTAGGACCTTGATCAATGTACAGAAGGGAGAATTGACCATGAGGGTCAATGATCAGCAAGTCACGCTCAACGTCATGAATGTGCTCAAATATCTAGGTGATTTGAGGAGTGTTTGGTAGTTGACGAGATTGATGAACTTTCATTATCTACTTTGAAGGAAGTACTAAAAGGTGAGACGCTGGAAGAATTGTTTGGAGATGAGGAACAGAGGGAGGTAGGTGAGAAAAAGATTGAAGACATAGGGACAACTAAGGAGAATCCAACCAAGATTTGCTCTACAATAGCATTAGTGGAAACATTGAGAAATCCCTTGGAGTTGAGCCAAGAAGTGCAGCCATCTGTGATTGAACCTGCAGAATTAGAACTTAAACCATTACCAGAGCATTTAAATTACAATTACCTTGGAGAGAATAAAACTCTACCAGTTATTATTTCAGCCCACCTTACTGACGAGGATGAGTTATCTTTGTTGCAGGTCTTATCAAGCCACAAGAAGGCGGTAGGATGGACAATTGCTGACATACAGGGAATCAGTCCTTCATTTTGTATGCACATAATCAATTTAGATGAAGGTGCCAAAAATTCCATCGAAAGTCAAAGAAGGTTAAACCCTATAATTAAGGAAGTCGTCAGGAAGGAAATTCTCAAATTGTTGGATGCAGAAGTCATATATCCTATATCAGACAGTAGCTGGGTTAACCCAGTGCACTGCGTCCCCAAAAAGGGTGAAATAACTGTAGTCGAGAATGAAAAAAATGAGCTGATTCCAACAAGAATAGTTACAGAGTGGCGAGTCTCTATTGACTACCGCCGACTTAACAAAGTAACAAAGAAAGATCGTTTTCTATTGTCATTTATCGACCAAATGCTGGACAGATTGGTGGGAAAAGACTATCATTGCTTTCTTGATGGATACTCAGGATACAACCAAATTACTATAGATCCAGAAGACCAAGAGAAAACCACATTTACATGTCCATATGGAACGTTCGCTTTTCGAATGATGTCATTCGGTCTCTGTAATGCTCTAGCCACCTTCCAAAGGTGCATGATGGCGATCTTTTCAAACATGGTGGAACGAACGTTGGAAGTTTTTATGGATGACTTCCTCTTCTTTGGAGAAACTTTTGCAATTTTCTTAAAGAATCTTGACCGAGTACTAGATAGATGTGAATAAACAAACCTAGTATTGAATTGGGAAAAGTGTCATTTTATGGTACGAGAGGGAATAGTCCTTGGACATAAGATCTCTTGAAATGAGATTGAAGTGGACAAGGCAAAAATAGAGCTTATATCCAAGCTTCCTTTTCCCAAAAAAAAGCAAGATGTCAGAAGTTTTCTATGTCATGCAGTATTTTATCAAAGATTCATCAAAAAAATTTCTAAAATCTCTAAACCCTTCTACAGGTGGCTCGAAGTTGACAAACCTTTCAAGTTTAATGAAAAGTGTGAACAAGCTTTTGAAATTTTGAAGAGTGCACTTAGTTAAGCCCCAGTCATGATTGAGCCAGACTGGACTCAGCCATTTGAACTAATGTGTGACGCCGGTGATTTCGCAGTAGGAGTCGTGTTAGGACAAAGGAAGGGCAAGATTGTACAACCAATCTACTATGCAAGCAAGATACGTAATGAAGCACAGTTGAACTACACCGTAACTGAAAAGGAACTACTTGCAGTAGTTTATGCGTTTGACAAGTTTAGATCCTACTTAGTAGGAACTAAAGTTGTGGTTCACACTAATCACTCATCCCTTAAACACTTATTAGCAAAGAAAGATGCCAAACCCCGTCTCATCTGCTGGATTTTACTTTTTCAGGAATTCGATATTAAGATTCAGGACAACAAAGAGACCGAGAACCAAGTTGCAGATCACTTATGAAGGCTTGGGGAAGAGGCGCAGATGGAAAAAAACTGGAAATTTAAGAGTCGTTTGCAGATGAAAAGATATTGGCAGTAAAAGCAATCGAGATTCCATGGCCTGCAGACTATGTGAATTACCTAGTCAGTGGACTTAAACCTCCAGAAGCCACAACCCAACAACTGAATAAGTTTTTGAAAGATGTAAAATGGTATTATTTGGATGAACCTTATTTATACAAGCTTGGGCCAGATCAGATACTCAAGAAAATGTGTAACAGAGGAAGATGTACTGTTCATTTTGGGAGCATGTCATTCAGCTCCATATGGAGGACACTTCGCAGGCTTAAAAACTATAGCCAAAGTCCTCCAAAGTGGGTACTTTTGGCCTAGTCTTTTCAGAGATGCACATCTATTTGCAAAGAACTGTGACCAATGCTAAAGAACAGGGAACTTGACAGCTAGGAGCGAAATGCCACTCAATTTTATACTTGAAGTAGAAATCTTCGACGTATGGGGCATAGACTTCATGGGCCCATTTCCCCTATCCTTTGGAAATATCTACATTTTACTTGCAGTTGATTATGTATCTAAATGTATTGAGGTTGTAGCTACATCGTCCAATGACACGAAAGTGGTTAAGAAATTTTTCATGAAGAATATTTTCACGAGATTTGGGACCCCCCGATTTATTATAAGTGATGAAGGTACACATTTCTTGAATAAGATGATAGCGAATCTGTTTTCCAAATATAATATCAGGCATAGAGTTGCAACTACTTACCATCCCCAAACAAATGGGCAAGCAGAGCTCTCGAACCAAGAGATTTAGCGATTTTGGAGAAAATAATGGATTCTTCTCGGAAGGATTGGTCGCTTCATCTGGATGAAGCACTGTGGGCGCACATGACAACATACAAGGCACCCTTGGGGATATCTCCGTACATGATTGTATTTGGAAAAGCTTGTTATCTACCTATGGAACTGAACACAAAGCGTATTGGGCATTGAAGAAATTTTACTTCAATATAGACAAAGCTAGAATTAAAAGGAAATTGTAGTTGAATGAGTTGAAAGAACTCCGTCATTTCTCCAATGAAAATGCAAAGCTATAAAAGAAGAAGGTCAAGAGATGGCACGACCAGATGATAAATCCGAAGGAATTTCACAAAGGCCAGCAAGTGTTACTTTTCAACTCAAGACTAAAACTGTTTCCGGGTAAGTTGAAGTCAAGATGGTCAGGACCCTTTAGAATTGTGAAATTTTTTTATTATGGAAGTGTGGAGTTGATGGATCACCAAGGTACACATTTTAAAGTGAATGGTCAAAGGATTAAACCATATTGGGGAAAGAGTTTAGGGGCTGAAGAAGCCCTTCTGTCAGTGATAGATCAGGTATGATCTCTATTTCTATGAACTTTTTGTATATTATGTGGATTAATATGAATTGCAAAAAAAAAAAAACAATAAAACAAAATATACAGGTAAGAGTAAACTCTATCTAGGAAAAGGTACTTAAGATGACCGTAGGGAACTCCTTTTCCGGGGGATTTACCTAGGAGTTAAATTGCCCGAGTTATTTTGAATTTTTACTTAAAAATTCTTCACACAAAAATGATCATGTTTAAGTGTGTGAGCATTTTAATAAGTTTGTTAATTGTTTCAACTGTTCAAGAAAGAAAGAAACCAGAAAAAATCAAGAGAAGTAAAAAATAAAGAAAGCAGTGAGACTGGGAAAATGCGACCGCATTTCTCCCAGTTATTTGGAAATGCGACCGTATTTTTCAAATGGCCGAGGGTAGTGACGTCATTTAAATGATGGTCATGTGACCTAATTTTAAGAAACCTATAATTTTAAGACCCACACATAACATATCATGAAGAACACACCCAGCCACCCGATTCCACGCAAGATTACTCGTTCTCCGAGTAATCGAAGCAACCCACGCACAAAGCAAATCGATCAACGTCGTGAGGAAGGCCCCAATCCACGCATGCACGAAGAAGGAGTCGAAAGACCCACGATATCTTCAAGAACCACCGTGGAACAAAGACCCTTTTGTCAAACTCCTTCATCCGCAAGAATTTTAACCTCCACAAGGAAAAATCTAGGTGCTTCACGGCAAAAGAAGGCCACACCCACTGATAGCCTCCACCACACGCAACAGTCCGTGGAGAAACCTCTCAAAAAGCGATCCACGGAGTGGTTTGCAATGATTCAGGACATGGGAGCCAAATGGCGTGCGGCCATTAAAGGGGAAGCAAGGCTCGGAGAAGCCGAAGAACTATTTCCCATTGCGGGCGAAAGCTCACGGCAAGGAGGATCTTCAATGGGTAAAGGTTCAAGTTCTTTAACTGATGCTAATATGTACAAGGATAAGTCGGTTGTAACTTATTACTCTAAGAAAAAAATGGAAATAAATCAGCAAGAAAATTTGAGACTGAAAAGCCCCTCGAGATTCAACCCCTTATGAAGGAGATAATGCTGGTGGATATTTTTGAAAACATGATTCGGCTGGTCATAGCACAGGCTCTTGTCATTGTTGAAGGGTATAGAGCTGTACAATATGCTCTTGATGAATTGAGGGCTGAAAAAGAAGAGCAATTAAGGGAAATTTGGTGCATCAAGAACGAGGAGGAATTGAGTCAAAAGAAAGATGAAGAGGATGAGAAGAAAAACAAACAAGATGAGAGAAAGGAGGAAGAGGAAAGGCAAGAGGCCGAGAGGGCCAATAGAGAAGAAAAAGAAAGAATTGAGGTTGAGAAGGCAAGAAAAGAAGATGAGGAGATGGGGAGATTGGCTGCTGAACTCCAACTCCTTGAAAAAGAAAAAGCAAGACGATAAGCCCTTCCGAAGGAAGGAGGCTAAAGATTTTCTTGCAGCCTTTGAGCCCCTACACAACGCTCAAAGAGAAGGGGAAGATCTGCAAGAAGAAGAAGAAAAGGCCCCTAAAGGACCGAATGAAGAGGAACAAAAAAAAAAAGAAGAAAATAGCACGGTGCAGAATGCGACCACATTTAGGCAGCATTTTGGAGAAGGCCAAGTTGAGGCTTTTGGTGACTAGCAAGGTGATGATTCCCTCGATCCATTGTTCGAATATGATACCAGGGGAACTCCACCAGCTGCTAGAAGCTCTTCTTGGGAATAAAGAGAATATGAAAAGAAAAATGAAGAGGTCGATACCTCTAGTGAAAGTGAAACAGAAACAGACTTTGAGGTGAAGGAATTGGATGATGACCAAATTCTAATTTCTTCAACTGTGAGGAAAAAGAGGAAGTGAGAAATACAAGCTGATCGGAGGACTAAAAACAAGAATGATCCAATCTTTACGAAGAGGCCGAGGACTAGGTCTATGGACGCCTCCGTAGAAAATGGTGAGTTTCTCCTCTGTAGATATAAACAGGATTTATGGGGTCAAAGCTCCTTTGCGCCCGATAGGAAATGATGCAATAAAGAATCCCTCAGCCAAGTAATTGAGGGAAGCACTCAGATTAGTGCCCAGGAAGGAAGTTCAGTGGAAAGAATCTCAAACTAAAGTGAAGTCTTTAGTGCCAAGTGATTTGAAGCTTGAACTGGCACTATTTCAGTAGAGAGGGTCATGCTTCTTTACAGTATAATGAAGGGGTTGGAAATTGACATTGGGAGCATCATCCGGGAAGAGATTCTCTCCTGTGGGAGAAAGAAAGCGGGCAAGTTGTTCTTTGGGTCACTCATAACCCAATTATGCCAGAGAGTTAAGATCATTCCTGGAAAGGATGAGGAACGACATTTTTACAGGTCTATGATTGACTTGCCTCTGATAGGGAAGCTGCAGCAGTACAATGTGCAAAGGAAGAATCACTACAACAAAAACGGTATTACTTGACGCTTTTGGAATGTCAAATTTTAATACTCTTGATGCTTTTAAAAGGGTCGAGAGAACCATTTTCAAGAATAAGGTATCAAAAATGTGACAAACAAGAAGCGTCAAGATATTCTTTCCTTGATATTTTTTAAACGCCAAGAATATTAACAACATTGACATTCTTGACGCGTCATGTATATAGATTTCTTGACATTTACTAAATATCATTTTTGTTAAAACTTGACAGGTCTGACATGTCAAATGGTACTATGTCTTGACATTTCAAAAATATCAATTTAATAAGTTTTTTACAAATTTTACATGTCATATTTGTTTGTGATTTTTTTTTCAATTATAATAGTTGTTCCCTATTATCTTGAATCTCCTGCATTGCATTCCAACAATTTGATATATTGATCAAGCAAATAATCAAATACACATCCAAGATCCATCAACCAAATTTCCTCCAATAACTTCAACAAAATTCATATCTTCAACATTACAAAAGTATCCAACCTCCATATGAACAAATCCAAAACTACAACTATCAACCCATATGAACAATTCCAAAAATTACAAGACCTACCAACCCACATGAACAATTACAAAATTACAAGACCTATCAACTCAATTCCAAAATGAAGAAATTTACACCCATTTATACCCTATATTCAAAATTACATAATACCTATCTCCACCATATATTAAAAATCACAAACTACCTATTAAATAATTCATGTGTTTTTGTGCCTTAAAATACTTACAATAACTTCCAAACAAGGGGAAGCTTATTTGTCTTCTTGTAATACTGGGCCAGGCAATGGATCCTGCTCTCCACCAAAATCAACCTGAACTTGGAATCCTTGTCTTTCCTGTTTCTCTTCAAATGCTTTCTGATTGAAACAACTTTCTTGATGAGATGGTAAAGATCCTCCGGGATTTCAGGAGCTAGCCCTGAGCCAAAAAAGAAAAGATGTTAAAAGGAATAACATAATAATTCTGACTGATGTATAGAATAGTGAAACTTGAGCATGTAACATTTACCAAAGAATTGGGGTTTTTAAAGCTAGGAATGAACATTTTGTTGGGTTTTATGCCCTAAAACTCGAAGATAGTAAATGAAACAAATTAATTGATCTCAATAAAGCGTTATTTGAGTGATTCAGTAACTTGGTTATTGAATAATCGAGTTTGCATTAATAAACCCTAAATCCAATAAACTAAGATCCAAGGATGTTTAAATGAAACTTGGACTAGTATGTGGGGACATACGGGGATCGGTGTCCAAGTAACAACCTAAAAGGTCTATAGTATAGGGATAAGGCTGGGTACCTTATCTCGGTGACACTATGTGATACGGCCCACATTGTATTCGATACAGATGCAATCATCCAAAGCACCCATGTAGGAGACATGCGGGTGGGGGTATCCTATGCAAGGAGTTTGCATAAGAACAGACAGAGAAATAGTAACCACTAGATGTAACGCCGTTAACTAGTTTAAGTTTCTATTTCAATAGGATGACCTAGGTAACTCAATCTCAACCCCAAGTCTTTTATGAACTCCTTTCAGGAGGGATTGTCCTTAGATTTGTATGGGTGAGAGTCGCCAGTTCGCCGACTAAATAATCCTACCATTTCAGGGGCAAGACCGAATGGGGGCTGGGAACATAACAGTACAAGATGAAATTCACTCTTTCCCCTATTAGGGTAAGTAATGTGTGTTCCCTTAAGGGCTGATTCCGGGGCTTAAACAAAGGCTCGTCGTCCTCTCCTGGCCCGAGAGGAACTCCTGTTTAGTGGTTGGACCCAAAACAACTTGTTCATTAGAGGGATCAGTGGTACTTAAGGAACCAGAGGTAACCCAAGGGTAAAACGGTAATTTGACCAAGCTGGTGTTACGAACACACGTGAAGGATTGACTTACTGGATTGGTCGATATCCGTGGACACAGAAATATTCTACAGTGAGAAGAGTGAAGTTGTGGGTCTTTAGCGGAGTGACCCACAATTAACGAATGTTGACTAACTTGGTTAATGAGTTTAGCCAATTAGTCTCTTATCATTGGAGCTTCTGATCTGTAGGTCCATTAGGTCCCACTCGTAGCTCGTAAAGAGACTTGAGGCAATTAAATATAAATTGTAAATTGAAAGTGTTCAATTTATTTAGCGGAATCATATAATGTATATTGATACATTATAATATAAAGTTTATGAAACTTTATAATATAATTTTGAATTAATTTCAAAATTAATTCTTGAGAGAAAATATTTCAAAGAGTTCAAATAATTAATATGAATTGGATTCATATTAATATAAATAATTTAATAAAATCCCTAAGATTATATATATGATATTTAATTGGGTAATTAATTAATTATGAAATTAATTAATTATTTATTAAATTAAATATGAATAAGATAATAGATTTGATTAGATCTTATTCATGACTTTTTCCTATAAGGAAAAGGTCTTGGCCTTTTTCCTATAAATAGGACCCCTGGGGTGGGGTGAAAGGCGTCCCATTCATTCTCCTACTCTCAGAGAATTCTCCTGAAGGCTCCCTTTAGACTCCACCAGTCTCCTGCCTCTAGAAGTCTCAGAGTCGTACCGGTGTAGCAATAGTGGTGGTGTTCGCAGTAGTTCGTGATTATTTCACAAGCAGTTGGTGAACTTAATCTGAGTCGTCAACGAGAGTAATTAATTTGTTACTATATAAATTAGATTTAGATTGAATATTTTTGTATGCTTAGCCTTAATATAAATTTAGAATAGTTCTAAGATTATTGCCAATGTATTGGTATTTTAGATTAAACAAAATTAATTATGAATCGGTCCCAATCACGCTTCCGCTTTACGGAATTACAAAATTCCTATCCTTCAATTGGTATCAGAGCCGATCATAGATCTAATTTTGTTTCTCTAAAATTTGCATTGGCTATTGGTGGGATTGATTAGTGCATAATGTATGTATGGTTTGCATTGGACTGTTTAGGTTAATTTTATGGCCATAGATTTTACTGTTTTTTTATGTGATTTGATCATGTAAGGGCTCGGTGTTTCGGGTATTTTATGTAAAATCTAGTCCTTTGTAAGTCCGAGTCTAGATTAAGTTTTTTATGAGATGTAAAACGTTGAATTCATGGATGAAATCGAAGAAAAAGACGAAGAACAGACACTGTTTTTTGCCCAGTAAGTGCTCCAGACGCAACAGCGTCGCGATGCTGTCTCGATTTGCAGACGCAGACGGCGAGAAGAAGTCGCAGCATCGAGCGTCGCGACGCTGTCACGATGTGCGACGCGCATTAGGGTTTTGCGAGGACGTGTTTCAGGCGGTTCAAGGTAGCTGGCGGTCTGGTTTGCACGGTTCATCTGGGCTGGGACCGATTTGGTCCGGTTCAGCTAGAATTTGGCTCGGTTTGAGGTTTTCGTGGCTGGTTCGAAGTGGTTAGGGTCGGTTCGGGCGGTCTAGACCAGTATTTGGAGCTGCAGAAGGACTTTTAGGATAGAATTTAGCTATAATTATTGTAATTTATGCTTTATTTTATCCTAGGGGCCAAAATTAACTGGTTCAATTGCTATTTATTTGCTTTATGGATGTCATATAACTTAAATTCCCACCTTAGGTTAAGCATATTCATGCACATTTATTATTATAAATGTTATAATGTATGAAATATGTATGAATTTTATTTTCATAAATGTTTAATATAAAGTGTTATATTAAATGGATGAAAATTAAAATGCATTGAGCATGACATTACCTTAGTTTGATATAATTGTTATATTAATGTATGTCATAAATGGTATTGTATGGTTATAAATTAATTAGAATTCGATTGTTAATTTATGTCACCATAGTAGCAAGTTATAGGATTAATTCATTAAAATTTTATAAGTGTTATAAAATTTAGAATCTGTTAACCTATAACAAAGAATTGTATGCAAACATAGGACCTTAGGAAAATTAGATTAATTTTAAAATGTTTAAAATTAATGAGACCTAAGATCATATTTCTAATAGGATTAGAATTATTCTTACTTAGAATTAAAAATAGTTTTAATTGACTAAGTAGGAAAAACATTACTATGATTATAAGGGAACTCCACCGGTTAAGTTTTGTCTAAGGCTGGGGGTACTTAAGATGACGATTTACGGAACACCTCCTACTTGGGAACTAACCCGGAATAGTGGAGTTGAATTAATCATAGTTAAATGTTAGCATGCAATGTCACTAGGTTTTTTAAAGAGTTTAATTCACCTAGATCTTTAGAGTAAAGAGTTTACATTACTATGGTTATAAGGGAACTCTCCCGATGAAGTTTTGCCTAAGGCTGGAGGTACTTAAGATGACGGTTTACGGAACACCTGCTACCTGGGAACTGACCCAGAACTTAAGTTGAGTTAACCATAGTTATGTTAGCATGCAATGTTGCCAGGTTAATTAAAAGAGTTTAATTCACCTAAGACATTAGATTAAAGACCTCCATATAAGAGTTATATAATGAATAGACTTAGATAGATTCATTTTGCCAGAATTTACCTAAGTAATAGACCCTATAATTATAAAAATACTTAGTGGGAGGAAATATATCAAAACAAGATTTTCATAAATCAAGTTTTGCTCTCACGTCCTCAAAAGTTCACAACGTGAGGTCCATGCTTGGCCTCGAGTGACCCTGGGAGTGACCCCCTACGGATGGTGTTTGCATGGATCAATATCAAGGTGAATGAGGGAGTATTTTATAGTAAGTGGGAGCAGGACACGTGTCAACGTATCCTACAGTCTCCTCCATTAGGTTGCACCGTGAGATCCCCATGATCTGCCTGCGAGTCACCCTGGGAGCGATCACCCTACGGAGGGCTTGATCAAGGGAGTTGGAACAACGCAAACTCCATAAATGGATAGGGTTTCTTAGGTCCATTTCCAACTTTGACTTTCCCTACAGTAGCATGGTTGGGGCCGACCTCAGAGATCTGAAAAATGGAGGGTCACACTTACGGGAAATTGTTAATGTGTTAATAATTTCCTGACCGAAAAAAACGGTAGCTAAGAACTATTGGAATATGAGTTATTCTGGGAATAGGGATTGACTGAGATTTTCTCAATTCAGAGGAGGAGTAGCTGACTGCCCTACGGTAGATGTTGTTCTAAACCTCTGAAGTATCGTTGCAAAATGAATGTTTACTCTATGGGTCGATCATTACTTCTGCTAAATTGATTGGATTAAAATAATATTATTATTTTGTGTAATGGGTTAATGCAACATCACTTATTAAGTTAATTTGTTTGTTCTCAGCATGAAACGTTCTTTGTATGCCTTGAATAACGCCAATTACAAAACTGGTATTTCTAATACAACTAAGAAAATGAACTTAAACATTAATTGCGTGGAATTGGTCTTAACTGAGGACGATGCTCAAGCCCACATGTCTAATTCATCTGAAATTGTTCATGATGAATATGACATAGACTGCTTAGCACATCTCAATGAAAATAAATTTGATTTATTGGTCATTGAAACGTGTATAGTGGAAAATGATGATACAACCTGGATCCTTGATTTAGGTGCCACTCATCATGTATGCTCTTCATTTGAGGGAATGAGCTCCTGGCAACAGTTGGATGCTAGGGAAATGACTCTCAGAGTTGGGACTGGGGAGCTCATTTCAGCTAAAGCAGTGGGAGATATTAAAATGTTCTTCTCCAGGGAACGCTATATGTTATTAGATAATGTATATATAGGTCCCAAAATAAAATAAATTTGATTTCTATTTCTTGTTTGCTAGAACAAAGATATTCAGTGTCCTTTTCTGTGAATGAAGCTTTCATTATTAAAAGGGGTACTGATATCTGTTCTGAAAAATGGAGAACAATTTGTATGTTGTAAGACCAATAGAGTCTAGGGCTATTTTGAACAATGAAATGTTTAAAACAGCTGAGACTCAACCAAAAAGGTAGAAAGTTTCTAAAAGTACCTATCTTTGGCACTTGAGACTTGGCCACATAAATCTCAATAGGATTGGGAGATTGGTTAAGAATGGAGTTCTAAGCTAGTTAGAAGATGGTACTTTACCTCCGTGTGAGTCATGTCTCGAAAGTAAAATGACCAAACGACCTTTTACCAGAAAAAGTTATCGTGCCAAGGAGCCCTTAGAACTCGTACATACGGATCTCTGTGGTCCAGTGAATGTAAAAGCTCAAGGAGGGTATAAATATTTCATCTCTTTCATAGATGATTATTCAAGGTATGGTTATTTATACCTAATTAGTCATAAGTCTGAAGCCCTTGAAAAGTTCAAGGAGTACAGGACTGAAGTTGAGAACTTGTTAGGTAAGACCATTAAAACACTTCGATCTGATCGTGGTGGAGAGTATTTGGACTTAAAATTCCAGAACTATTTGATAGAACATGGAATCTCGTCTCAACTCTCAACACCAGGTACACCTCAACAGAATGGTGTATCTGAAAGGAGAAACAGAACCTTGTTGGACATGGTTCGATCTATGATGAGCTATGCTCAACTGCCTAGTTCTTTTTGGGGTTATGCAGTAGAGACTGCAGTTTATATTTTGAATGTAGTTCCCTCAAATAGTGTTTCAGAAACACTATTTGAACTCTGGAGAGGGCGTAAAGCTAGTTTACGTCATTTCAGAATTTGGGGTTGCCCTGCACATGTGCTAGTAGCAAACCCAAAGAAATTGGATTCAAGTTCAAAAATATGCCTATTCGTAGGTGATAACTCTCCAAAAGGAAGTAATTTAGGCCTTAGTTTTATAGTATTTTGTGTGTCAATTGTGCTGAATAGGGTTGCTTTTAGATGAATATGATATGTTTTGACCCATTTGGAAGAATGGATGCTTTGGAGGTTATTTTGTGCAGAATATATTGTTGAGCGACTTAAGGGAGCAAAATCTGTGATCCAGCAAAGCAAGGAGCAAAACTGCCACGTCACAGCTCGTTGTCCATTTTAATGAGCCAAAGTTTGTTGAGCTATTCTCGGATTTAAGAAGCTTGGAAAGCCTGCCACGTGTACAATTTGACCTAATTAGGGCTTGCTATCACTCTATAAAAGGGAGGAGCCGTCTCAAGTCAAAGGAATTCCATTCTTGGGAGGAACATTCCACTCTTGGAAAGTTTATTTCCACTTTTGGGAGCCGAATAGAGGAGGAAAGATAGGAGACTCAAGAAGACCATCAACTACGGGTTTCTTCAAGGGAATTTACCTTTTCTTGTAATTTCTTGTAGTTATGGATGCACATACTCAGATTGTAGCGTGTGTTATCATGAGCTTTATGAACTAAATTTGCTTAGGTGTTTGTTAGGAGTCATGTAATTGTCGTACTTCATTCTCTATGCAATATATGTTGAATTGAGCATCTTGATTATTTATTGTGCATATTTATATTTTGTGTCCGCCTGGCCAGCCGATATGAATACCACTTCTTAGTTTCAGGGATGATTTGAGAAGTGTGTGGCATTTAATCACACTAGATCATTGTATATTGGTGAACGCCAGTGACTGAGCTCAACAAGATTTTCGACTTTTCCTGACGCAAAAATGCGTCGGTATAGCCTCCATTTTGCGTCGGTAACTACTTATACCGACCCAAACTTTGCGTTGGTAAAAGCGTCGGAACAGAACTGTCGGTGTAGGTTACGCCAACGCAAAACCGTTAAGCGTGGCTAGAAATTCATTTCCGCCGACGCAAGCAATGCGTCGGTAGAGCTTTGTCTACACCCACACAAACACGTGCATTTCTACCAATGCAGAATGCGTCGGGAAAACCTCCATTTTGCGTCGGAATAGGTCATGTTTGGGGTTTGAACAGGTGTTTCTACCCACGTAAAAAGCGTCGGTATAGATAAAATTATACGTCAGAATAGGCCAAGTTCGAAAACAAATTTTTTCAAATGTCTATATTACCGACGCAGTTGTGCGTCGGTACAAGTACCCCCCCCCCCCCCAACCCCATTATTTGGATTATTCCTTCATGTTTCATAGCACACCTAATTGTTGATTGATAATATAACATAAAAATAATCTATAATTGATCATTCCATGAATATAATAGAAGTTAATATATATTAAAAATATCACAAAAGTAGACATATAATTCATGTTCGATAGTTCGAGAACAACCTAAAACCATACAATTATAGATTACTACTGAACTGTGCAACAAAAATACATAAAAATATCACAAAAGTCGACATATAATTCATGTTCGATAATTCCTACTAAACTGTGCAACAAAAACAACCTAAAACCATACAATGTTTCCTACTGAGCTGTGCAACAAAAATACATTAAAAAAAACAATAAAGAAAAACAGCATCCGCATCTTGTCCCAAAAAAGTGATTTGAAGATGCATTCACATATCATATCCCAAAAAAATTGTCTTGAAAAAGCTACAAACCTGAAAAAGAAATAATATGAAGAAAGTTAGAACATAAAGTTAGCTCAAACGTGCCTAAGTGACTCTTAAGGCCTAAACTTAGCTAAAATGACCTAGCACCACACCCGAACCTACAAAAGTGTCACAAACCTAAATGGCTTTTGAGGTCTAAACTGAGCTCGAAAAGAATAAAATCTCTCCTCAAACCGACCAAAGAACCTCAAACATGCCTAAATGACTTTGGAGACCTTAAGTGAGCTAGAAAATACCTAAAACCATCCTCTTGAACCTTGAAACGTGCCTCAAACAAGTCTAAATGGCTTTTGAGGTCTTAACTTAGTTAAGAAGAAACTAAGACCACCCTACAAACCTAGAAAGTGTCTCAAATGTGTGTCTAAATGACTTTTGAGGCATAAACTTAGCTACAAAGAACCTAAAACCACACCACGAACCTAGAAACGTGCCTCAAACGTGTCTAAATGACTTTTGAAACCTAAACTTAACTAGAAAGGAACTAAAACCACCCCTCAAACCTAGAAAAGTGTCTCAAACGTGTCTAGATGACTTTTAAGGCTTAAACTTATCTACAAAGGACGTAAAAGCACCACTCAAACTTAGAAACATGCATCAAACGTGCCAAAATGACTCTTGAGACCTAAACTTAACTAGAAAGGAACTAAGACCACCCTCGAACCTAGAAACGTGCCTCAAACGTCTCTAAATGACTTTTGAGGCTTAAACTTAGCTACAAATGACCTAAAACCACCCCTCGAACCTAGAAACATGCCGCAAACATGCTTAAATGGTTTTTGAAGCCTTAACTTAGTTAGAAAAGAACTAAGACCACCCCTCGAACCTAGAAAAGTGTCTCAAACGTGTCTAGATGACTTTTAAGGCCTAAAGTTAGCTAGAAAGGACCTACAACCACCCCTCGAACTCAAAAACGTGCCTCAAACATGCATAAATGGCTTTTGAGATCTTAACTTAGTTAGAAAGGAACTAAAACCACCCCTCAAACCTAGAAACATGCCTCAAACGTGTCTAGATGACTTTTGAGGCTTAAACTTATTTACAAAGGACGTAAAAGCACCCTTCAAACCTAGAAACGTGCATCAAACGTGCCTAAATGCCTTTTGAGACCTAAACTTAACTAGAAAGGAACTAAGACCACCCTCGAACCTAGAAACGTGTCTCAAACGTGTCTAGATGACTTTTGAGGCCTTAAGTTAGCTAGAAAGGACCTAAAACCACCCCTCAAACTTAAAAACATGCCTCAAACATGCATAAATGGCTTTTGAGGCCTTAAGTTAGTTAGAAAGAAACTAAAACCACCCCTCAAACCTAGAAACGTGCCTTAAACGTGTCTAAACATAAGTGACTTGAACATGCCTAAGTGAACCTAAGTGGCTACCATAACTGCAGGATAACCACCCACCACTAAACATAAGTGACTAACGCACATAACTCATCCCACCCTTAAAGTTGCAACCATAATGCATCTACGCTACCCTTAAGTCTATTTAATGCATGAAGTGGCTACCATAACTGCAGAATAGCCATACAAACTCACGAATCCTCACTATATTCACATAATCCAATCATTAGATAATAGATATCTAAGAAAAATTCAATACTTACCTAAGATGTTCGAAGGTTCTCCCTGCCGTTCATCATTGTACTTGTTGATTTGAGTGTATACACTTGTCAGAACTTTAATATTCAGTTTTGGTTGATTTGTTACTAGGTCTTCTGTCTTAAAAAGATTTTGCAAAGTATTCCATAGCAACAGAAAATCAAAATACCCAATCAAATAAAAAAAAAAAAACTAAGAACCAATGTCTAGAAAATACATTAATATAATGAATAGAAAGAAAACCATTATCCTCGACATCACAGAGAATTGATTTTCTTGAAATCAAAAAAGAAGCATTATCCTCCAAAGAAAATAAACACACAAAGTCCTCGACATCACAGAGAATTGATTTTCTTGAAAAGCCCCTTTATTCTCTTTGAAAATGCCACAACACATGGAATTAAAGGGGGATAGAGAGAGACCAAAGACTTACCAGCGGCGAAGGACTTGTCGGCGGTGAAGAAGCAAGGCGGCAAAGGACCTAAGACTGGTTCCAAGCTTTTGGGTCGCAAGTTCAGCAAAAAAAAAAAAAAAAAAAAAAAAAATAGGAAGAAGAACGTGAAAACTTACCAAGGGTTCAGCAAAAAGCAAAAAACAAAAGGACAAACTATGAAGAAGAAGATGAAAACTCACCACGAGTTTAGACGGCCGCACAGTCGCGCAAAGAAGAAAGGGAGAAGAGACGGCGCGAATGGGAGAAGAAAACGTGGAGAAGAAAATAAGGGCCTAGGGTTTTTAATCGGGATTTCTCCCGACGCAGCACTGCGTCGGAATAGACCCAAACATGCGTCGGAATAGCCCAGCCAAAACGCAGAGTTTCACTATTGTTTCTCCCCACGCATTTTGCGTCGGTATAGCCTCCCAATTGTGTCGGCGAAAATTTTTCGTTTTTTCGTGGAAAATATGGAGGATTTATTCCCACACATAGTCAGTTGCGTCGGTAGAAATGGGTTTCTACCGACGTAAAGGTATGCGTTGGCGGAAATAGTGTCGGGACAGTTCAAAATTCTTGTGGTGGGATAGCCAGTTGCCTAGTGCTTGATCGGTAGCACGTCATTGGAGTTGAAACAAATTCCCAAAAATCCAGAGTTCCGGGAGGATCCTGCTAATAAGACTGCAAGAGTTTTACCTAATCAATAATATTGCTAGAGCATCTTTTAAAACAATTACTAAGTCCTGACCAACGCCTGTTTCCTATCTGTCTGCTTTACTTGTTTACTTTCTGTTCTGTCATTTCTTTTGCTTCAGCATTATATCAAAATCAATCATTTTAACCACTTTTGAAACCATTAAGAAGTTATACAAAATAGATAAAGTGAGAGCTATTCAACCCCGTGGATTCGATAAATACTTATTACTTGCTGCGGATTGTGTATGCTTGCACAGTGTTCTAGAGTCTATTTTTACTATATTTTTACCCACTCTTGAAACCCAACAAGTTTTTGGCGCCATTGTCGGGGACTTGAATAATTTTTTATCTGATCTGTTTTGTGTATGTGTTTTAGTGGTTTGGTGCTAGAACTTTTTGATTGTTTCTTTTGTTTTTGCAGGTGTGAGTTTGGTGCATGAGCGATCCGCCTGGGGTAAGGTTCGAGCTTGATCCAGAAATTGAGAGGACATTCAGGAGAAGAAGGAGAGAGCAGCGTCGAAACCAAAATCCAATGGCTGATGTGTCGCGTCTCCCACAAGTTCCAGAAGATCCACTTGATCCCCAGAATCGTGTGCTGCAGCAAAACCCACCGCTGGAGCAAAATGGACAGCAAAATAATAAGGCTGAGAATCCTATCTTGGTAGCGAATGATAGGGCCAGAGCCATTCAAGCGTATGCTTTTCCGATGTTTGACGAGTTGAATCCAGGAATTGCACGTCCTCAAATTGAGGTAGCAAACTTTGAAATGAAACCGGTAATGTTTCAGATGTTGCAAAACATGGGTCAGTTCCATGGTTTGTCATCTGAAGACCCCCATTTACATCTTAAGTCTTTTCTAGGAGTTAGTGATTCGTTTGTTATTCAGGGAGTGTCTAGGGATGCCCTTAGATTAACTTTGTTCCCGTATTCTCTTAGAGACGGAGCAAAGGCATGGTTAAATTCTTTTGCTCTAGGATCAATTAGGACATGGAATGAGTTAGCGGAAAAATTTCTTAGTAAGTATTTTCCACCAACTAGGAATGCTAAATTAAGGAGTGAAATAGTAGGGTTTAGGCAACTTGAGGATGAAACTTTTAGTGAGGCTTGGGAGAGGTTTAAGGAGCTTTTGTGAAAGTGTCCCCACCATGGTTTACCTCATTGTATCCAAATGGAAAAATTTTACAATGGGTTAAATGGAGCAACCCAAGGTATGGTTGATGCTTCGGCTGGAGGGGCCCTTTTGGCAAAAACTTTTAATGAAGCCCATGAAATTTTAGAGAGAATATCAACCAATAGTTGTCAGTGGTCGGATGTTAGAGGCTCAAATAAAAGAGTTAAGAGTGTGTTAGAGGTTGATGGTGTGTCTACCATTAGGGCTGATATTGCAATGTTAGCTAACGCTGTTAAAGATGTGACAGTGGTTAGTCATCAGCAGTGATAAGGGTCAAAAATATACTTATTTTGCCCTTATATTTAGCTCATTTCTTGGTCAAATGTTGTATGTTTTGATCAATTTGCCGTTCCCGAGTTCAAAATATGCTTAAGTTGATAAGTTAGGGTGTTGAGATTCACTTTTGTCAAATTATGCTCATTTGTGTTTAAAAAGACTTGATTTTAAGAGAATTTGACTTAGTTTGTTGCTGTGCAGGAAAACAGAGAAAAAGCTGGAATTTCCCCAGAAATGCGACCGTATTTCTAGGAAGGCAAAATGAAATGCGACCGCATTTCTGGAAAAACTGAAGCCGTTCCGAGTCATCCGCGGGTCGTTGTTGACGAGTCTTCTTCGCACCTAACTGGCTGTTTTGACCCCGAAACTGACTGGGCAACCTTCCAGCACCTATTTCGCAACTTCTCAAGCATTTTCTACACTATATAAGCTCGAGATTCGAAGTCAAATTCAAGCAGAACTCACTTGGAAGAAAAGGGTGGTGACAGAACCCTGGCTCGACGCCAATGTGTAGGGATGCCCGAGGTCCTTCTTAGATGACTGAGTTCTAACCTGAGTTAGACATCAAACCTTGTGGTTTGTAGAGAGTTTCACCCATTCCCACTTGTAAAAGCGAGAAAGTGGAGTGTCTTAGCGAACTCTAGAAGGATTGAGTAAATAGAAAAACCCATAATATTTAGCTATCTCCTTTATTTCCAGCTCTTGAATATTTTCATTATTCGGTATTATTTACATTCTTATTTCAATGAAAATGTGTTCATTTGCTTTTTATCCAATCATGAGTAGCTAAATCCCGTTGAGGGGTTCAATGTGGTGAATTCTCTTATTGTTTAATGGCTTGAAAGTGTTTTATTTGCTTAAGTCATGTTCAATGCATGTCATTCTTTATTGATTATCACTCTAATCTTGCTGAGTTTAACTTGATCACTTAGACTTTGCATGCTATGTGAGTTTGATCTCGAAAGGGACAAACGATATCGGTTCTAATAAAGGTGATATAGGAGAAAAAGCTCGAAAGAGGTTGTTCGGCAGTATAGGGGAAGCTGCCTAAGGCACCCTATATCGACTATAGGGTTATAGGTTGCATTCGTGAATTGTCTATGTCAGATTTGAGTCACAGGAATGTGCATAACAGTACTCACTTAGCCTTCTAACGGTTCTTGGGAGCAAGGGCCAAATAGGAGTTAAATCTGACCCAATGCATTGAATACACGTAAGTTAGATATTGCATGATTATGGTTATTGCCTTAGGGATGAACCCATGTTGAATACCTCGTTGTTTATTATTGTTATTTTTATTATTTACTTGCTTGTTTTATCTATCTTTTCAAAAACTCAATCAATCAACTTATTTTCTTTGGTTACCTTTTCAAAAGCAATCATTTGATCAGTTTCTTCATCAAATCTGAATTTACAGCTAGTCCTCGTGGGATCGATACCCTTGGAGTACTTCTAAGGTTTTTTTATTACTACGTGCGACAGTGTATACTTGCACTAAGTGTTAGCTGAATTATTCTTTATTAATATTATTCATTTTATCTCACATTCCATCCATTCAGCTGACGACGCACCAAGTTTTTGGCGTCGTTGCCGGGGACTAAAAGTGAAACCAGATTTGTTTTTGAAATTACGATCAGATTGCGACCGCATTTCTGTCTCAAAGGGAATTTGACTTCGGTTTGCATTTGTTTTTCTTTTGCAGGTTGGAGTTAGTGCATGAGCAAGGTGTATCCACTCCTTGACATTGATCCGGAGATACAAAGAACCTTTTGTCGTCGAAGGAAGGAACAGAGACGAAAGAAAAAGGAGCAACAAGAGTTGAGCGCACGGGAATTTCGAGAGGAAGCATCTTACATTCAAGAATTTCCAATGGAACCTCCTGGAGTCGATCCTCAAGTTGATCCACAAGTTTGTGGAAGGGAGCATAATGGTGGGAGAATTCCTCCTGTTCCTCTAGTTCCACTGGTGCCACAACAAGAAAATCCGATCTACATTGCTGAAGATCGCAACCGAGCAATAAGGGACTACGCTTTACCAGTTTTCCAGACATTGAATCCAGGAATTTTGGAGCCACCAATTGATGCTCCACAATTTGAACTTAAACCAGTGATGTTTCAGATGTTAAATACAATGGGCCAATTCTCTGGACTTCCAAATGAGGATCCACACAAGCATATTAAGCTATTTTTGAGAGTTTGCAATTCTTTTAAAGTCACAGGAGTGCCGGAAGATACTTTGAAGTTAAAACTTTTTCCATTTTGTTTGCAGGGAGATGCTGAAGCCTGGTTGGATTCATTTTCTCCAAACTCCATCACCTCTTGGAATGATTTGGCAGAGAAATTCTTGGAGAAGTTTTTTCCCTCCAATAAAAATGCCAAGTACAGAGCAGAAATTATTGCTTTCAGACAGTCTTACAATGAACCTTTGGATGCAGCTTGGGAAAGATTCCAGAGGCTGGTTCGAAAGTGTCTACACCATGGACTGCCTGCTTGCATTATTTTGGAGCATTTTTATAGTGGATTAGATCAAGCTTCAAAGGCACTAGTAAACGCATCTGCAAACGGATCTTTTCTAAAGAAGTCTGCTAATGAGGCGCATGCTATTCTAGACACCATAGCCACCAATAATCGACATTGGGGAGAAAATGAACCAACAACCATTTTGAAAAATTCAGTGAAAGCAGTGGAAACAGAGGCTAACTCTACGATGCAAGCCCAGATCAAGGCCATCCATAGCATGATGATGGGCATGACCATGAACAATCAAGCCAACATAGCCCCTGCCAAAGCTGTTTCCTCTCTCTGTTGTGAGATATGTGGTGAGGAGCACATCGCTGATAGTTGCCCACTAAACCCTGCATCTGTTTTTTATGTAGGTCCACAAGGAAATCAGAACCAAAATAGATGGAATCCTTATTCAGCCACGTACAACCCAGGATGGAGACAACATCCAAATTTTTCTCGGGGAGGACAAGCCGGGTCAAGTAATTCCAACACTCATCAATTTGGAAAGCAGCCTACACAACAGCCGCCGCAGAAAAACTTCCAACAAGTTCCAGTGCAGAGTTAAGAGTCAAATCTAGAGACTCTTATGAAGGAGTACATGGCAAGGAACGATGCTGCAGTAAGGAATTTGGAAGTTCAGCTTGGACAAATTGCTCAGGAGATTAAGAATAGACCGCAAGGGACGTTGCCTAGCAAAACCGAAATCCCTCACAGAGAAGGCAAGGAACAATGCAAGGCAGTGACCTTAAAAAGTGGATTAGAATACGATGGACCAAAGTATCCAGTAAATCAAGAAGCAGAAATCCCAGTTGAAGCTCGAAAAAAGATTTGTGAAAAGAAGCCATACATTATCTCAGATATTTCAGAGAATAAAGAAGTTGGAGTAGAAAAGACCAAGGAGCATGAAGCCTTGGTAGAAAAATAAGGAAAATCAAAATTGGAGAAAAAACAGGAAAATGCGACCGCAAAACCCCAAAAATTTATGATAGACCCAGATTACAAACCACCTCCTCCGTACCCTCACAGATTCAAACTAGCCTCGCAAGATGTACAGTTCAAGAAGTTTTTAGATGTATTGAAGCAGTTACACATCAATATCCCATTAGTGGAGGCACTCGAACAGATGCCTACCTATGTGAAGTTCCTGAAAGATATCCTATCAAAAAAGAGAAGGTTGGGAGAATACGAAACGGTTGCACTCACGGAATGTTCCAGTGCTCTAGTGAAGAACGAGATCCCTCCGAAGCTTAAAGATCCAGGAAGCTTCACCATTCCATGATCTACCGGAGGCAGGGATGTAGGCAGAGCTCTGTGCGACTTAAGAGCAAGCATCAACTTAATGCCATATTCGGTTTTTAAACAGTTAGGGATAGGGGAAACACGGCCAACAACTGTGACTTTACAGTTGGCGGACAGGTCACTCACACATACCATTGGAAAGATTGAGGACGTATTGGTTAAAGTTGATAAGTTTGTTTTTCCTGTAGATTTCATCATTTTAGATTGTGAAGCTGACAAGGATGTGCCAATCATCTTCGAACGATCGTTCCTAGCCACTGGCAAAACCTTAATAGATGTGGAGAAAGGAGAATTGACCATGAGGGTCAACGATCAGCAAGTCCCTTTTAATGTAATGAAGGCAATGCAGTATCCAGGATACCTTGAGAGATGTTCTATGATTGAAGAAGTTGACGAACTCTCTATATCTGTTTTGCAGGAAGCATTAAAGGGAAAACTTTTAAAAGGGAACAAGTTTGAAAAGGGGGAACTAGAAGAAGAAGGGATTGAAGAAATAGAAATACCAGTCACTAATGATTCTACATCAGCAAGGATAGAAGCATTAAGGGATTCATAAGACCACGAAGAAATCAAGCCGTTACAACCATCTCTAATCAATCCTCCTGAACTGGAACTCAAGCCTCTGCCAGAGCATCTCAAATATAGCTTTGTTGGGGAAAACGGGACATTACCAGTTATTATATCTGCTTACCTTACTGAAAAAGATGAAATTTCTTTGTTGCAGGTCCTCTCTAAACATAAAAAAGCAATAGGATGGACAATTGCAGACATTCAAGGAATCAACCCCTCATTTTGCATGCATAGGATAAACCTTGAAGAAGGAGCTAAGAATTCCATTGAGAGTCAGAAAAGATTAAACCCCACCATGAAGGAAGTTGTCAGAAAGGAAATCTTAAAGTGGCTGGACGCAAGAGTCATCTACCCAATTGCAGACAGTAGCTGGGTCAGCCCAGTTCAATGCGTTCCAAAAAAAGGTGGAATGACCGTAGTGGAGAGCGAGAAAAATGAATTGATCCCAACACGGACGGTTACATGATGGCGAGTCTGCATAGATTACCGCCACCTTAATAAAGTAACTAGGAAGGACCACTTCCCGTGGCCATTCATAGATCAGATGCTAGATAGGCTTACGGGGAAGGATTATTATTGCTTCTTAGATGGTTACTCCGGTTACAACCAGATAACAATAGCCCCAGAAGACCAAGAGAAGACAACGTTCACATGTCCATACGGAACGTTCGCCTTCCAGAGGATGCCATTCGGTTTATTCAATGCACCAGTGATAACTCTTCAAAAGGGAGTTATTTAGGCCTTAGTTTTATAATGATTTGTGTGTCATTCGTGCTAAATAGGGTTGCTTTTAGATGAATATTGCATGTTCTAACCCATTTGGAAGAATGGATGCTTTGGAAGTTATTTTGTGCAGAATATATTGCTGAGCGACTTGAGGGAGCAAAATCTGTGATCCAGCAAAGCAAGGAGCAAAACTGCCACGTCACAGCTCGTTAGCCATTTTAATGAACTGAAATTAGTTAAGCTATTCTCGGATTCAAGAAGCAAGGAGAGCCATCCACGTGTCTAGGTCAACCTAATTCAAGCTTGTCTTCATTCTATAAAAGGGAAGAGCCGTAGAAGTCAAATTCATTCCACTTTTGGGGAAGAGATAATTTCTCATTTCCATTTTGGGAGCTGAATAGAGTAGGAAGACTGGAGACCTCAAGAAGACCATCAATTGCGAGTTTGAGCAAGGGAATTAGTATTTTCTTGTAATTTCTTGTAATGATGGACGCACACACTCAGATTGTAGCGTGTGTTATCATGTGCTTTAGGAACTAATTTACTTTAGGTGTTGGTTAGAAGTTATGTAATTGTCGTGCTTAATCTCTATGCAATATATGTTGATTTGATGCATCTTGATTATTTGTTGTGCTTATTTATATTTTGTGCCCGCCTGGCCAGCCGATATGAATACCATTTCTTAGTTTCAGGGATGATTTAGGAAATGAGTGGCATTTAATCACACTAGATCATTGTGTATTGGTGAACGCCAATGACTGAGCTAGGGATAGCCAGTTACCTAGTGCTTGATCGGTAGTGCGTCATTGGAGTTGAAACATATTAAAAAAAAATCCAGAGTTCCAAGAGGAATCTGCTAATAAGACTGCAAGAGTTTTGCCTGATCAATAATATTGTTAGAGCATCTTTAAAACAATTACTAAATCTTGACCAACGCTTGTGTCTAATCTTTCTGCTTTATTTGTTTACTTTATGTTCTGTCATTTCTTTTGCTTCAGCATTGTATCAAAACCAATCATTTTAACCACTTTTGAAACCATTAAAGAGTTAAACAAAATAGATAAAGTGAGAGATATTCAGACCTTGGATTCGATAAATACTTATTACTTGCTGCGGATTGTGTATGTTTGCACAATGTTCTATAGTTTATTTTTACTATATTTTTACCCACTCTGGAAACCCAACAAGTTTTTGGCGTCGTTGTCGGGGACTTGAATAAGTTTTTATCTGATCTGTTTTGTGTATGTGTTTTAGTGGTTTGGTGCTAGAACTTTTTGATTGTTTCTTTTGTTTTTGCAGGTGTGAGTTTGGTGCATGAGCGATCCGCCTGGTGTAAGGTTCGAGCTTGATCCAAAAATTGAGAGGACATTCAGAAGAAGAAGGAGAGAGCAGCGTAGACAGCAAAATCCAATGGCTGATGTGCTGCGTCTCCCGGAAGTTCCAGAAGATCCAGTGAACCCCCAGCAGAATCGTTTGCTGCAGCAAAATCCACCGTTGGAGCAAAATGGACAGCAAGATAATCAGGCTGAGAATCCTATCTTGGTAGCAAATGATAGGGCCAGAGCCATTCGAGCGTATGTTTTTCCGATGTTTGATGAGTTGAATCCAGGAATTGCACGTCCTCAAATTGAGGCAGCAAACTTTGAAATGAAACCGGTAATGTTTCAGATGTTGTAAACTGTGGGCCAGTTCCATGGTTTGTCATCTGAAGACCCTCATTTACATCTTAAGTCTTTTCTAGGAGTTAGTGATTCTTTTGTAATTCAAGGAATGTCTAGAGATGCCCTTAGATTAACTTTGTTCCCATATTCTCTTAGAGACGGAGCAAAGGCGTGGTTAAATTCTTTTGATCCAGGATCAATTAGGACATGGAATGAGTTAGCGGAAAAATTTCTTAGTAAGTATTTTCCACCAACTAGGAATGTCAAATTGAGGAGTGAAATAGTAGGGTTTAGGCAACTTGAAGATGAGACTTTTAGTGAGGCTTGGGAGATGTTTAAGGAGCTTTTGCGAAAATGTCCCCACCATGGTTTACCACATTGTATCCAAATGAAAACATTTTACAATGGGTTAAATGGAGCAACCCAGGGTATGGTTGATGCTTCGGCTGGAGGGGCCCTTTTGGCAAAAACTTTTAATGAAGCCCATGAAATTTTAGAGAGAATATCAACCAATAGTTGTCAGTGATCAGATGTTAGAGGCTCAAATAAAAAAGTTAAGAGTGTGTTAGAGGTTGGTGGTGTATCCACCATTAGGGCTGATATTGCAATGTTAGCTAACGCTCTTAAAAATGTGACAGTGGTTAGTCATCAGAAGCCGCTAGCTGTGGAGCCTGCTGCAGAGGTGAACCAAGTTGCAGAGGAAGCATGTGTCTATTATGGTGAAGAGCACAACTACGAGTTTTGCCCCAGCAATCCAGCTTCTGTGTTTTGTAGGTAATCAAAGGAATAACCCTTATTATAACTTTTATAATCCAGGTTGGCGCAACCGCCCCAACTTTGCATGGGGAGGACAAGGAAGTAATCGTCAAGCACAGCAAAAGGTGAACCAGTCGGGATTTGCTAAATCACAGGTATTGCCCCAGCAAAATAAGCACGCTTTGCCCCAGCAAAATTCAGAGAGTTCTCTTGAGGCAATGATGAAAGAATATATGGCCCGTACAGATGCCGGAATTCAATGTAATCAAGCTTCAATGAGAGCCCTGGAATTGCAAGTGGGCCAGCTAGCTAATGAGCTGAAGGCAAGGCCTCAAGGGAAACTTCCTTCAGATACTAAACACCCTAGAAGGGAAGGTAAGGAGCAGGTACAAGCAGTGACTCTAAGGAGTGGTAAGCCACTAGAAGAGAGAAAGAAGCCTAGTAAACCCCAGGATATAGAGAAAAATTGTGATAAAAATGTTGTTGTTGAAAAGGAGTTGGAGTCTGGTCAGGGTGCTGGAGGCAGCAATAATGATGCTGGAGCATCTGGTTCTGTTCCAGATGTGGAACCACCTTATGTGCCGCCCCCACCTTATGTACCACCTCTACCTTTTCCACAAAGGCAAAGGCCTAAGAATCAGGATGGTCAATTTAAGAAGTTTTTAGAGATTCTTAAGCAATTGCATATAAATATCCCTTTAGTATAAGCTATAAAGCAAATGCCTAATTATGCTAAATTTCTTAAGGATATTTTAACTAAAAAGAAGAGGTTAGATGAGTTTGAAACTGTATCTCTTACTGAGGAATGTAGTGTCATTCTTAAGAATGGGCTACCAACTAAGGCTAAGGATCCAGGATCATTCACTATACCTGTTTCAATAGGTGGAAAAGAGTTAGGTAGAGCACTTTGTGATTTAGGCGCAAGCGTTAACCTTATGTCTCTTTCGGTCTATCGAAAGTTAGGTATTGGTGAAGCTAAGCCTACCACAGTCACACTCCAATTAGCTGATAGGTCTATCACATATCCAGAGGGTAAAATTGAGGATGTCTTAGTAAAAGTAGATAAATTCATATTTCCTGTTGATTTCATTATTTTAGATTATGAGGCGGATAAAGATGTCCCACTTATTCTTGGTCGTCCAATTTTGGCTACTGGTAGGGCATTGATAGATGTTCACAAAGGGGAATTAACAATGAGGGTTTATAATGAGGAAGTGAAGTTTAATGTGTTTAAGGCCATGAAGTATCCAGACGAAATGGAAGATTGTTCTTTCATTAGGATTCTGGAGAACACAATTGTTGAGACAGCAATGCAGGATTTGGCAAATGAACATTTGGAAGATCATGGAGAGGTTAGTGTAGAGGATTTAGAAGTTTGTTCTTTAGAAAGAAAAAATGAAAAAGAAGTGTCTAGGTGTGAGGATGTTTTTGAGTCTTTAGAGTTAGATGAAAGGAAGGCTCCTCCTATTAAGCCATCCCTAATTGAGGCACCCACTTTAGATTTGAAGCCCTTGCCGGATCATCTAAAGTATGTGTATCTTGGGGAGGGTGAGACGTTGCCCATTATTGTTGCATCAGATTTAATGCTGGAGGATGAAGAGGCCTTAATAAAATTACTTCAGCAATATCGTAAGGCAATAGGTTGGACATTGGCTGACATTCAGGGGATTAGCCCGTCTTTCTGTATGCATAAAATCACTCTAGACGAGGGATCCTTTAGGAGTATTGAGCAACAGAGAAGGCTTAACCCTACAATGAAAGAGGTTGTTAAGAAGGAGGTGATTAAATGGTTGGATGCTGGGATCATTTATCCAATTGCAGATAGCAATTGGGTGAGCCCTGTCCAATGTGTTCTTAAGAAAGAAGGTGCCACAGTAGTATCTAATAAAGACAATGAGTTGATCAAAACCAGGACAGTAACTGGCTCGAGGGTGTGCATGGATTACAGGAGGCTTAATAAAGCCACTCGTAAGGACCATTTTCCTCTACCATTTATTGACCAAATGTTGGATAGATTGGCTGGTCAGGCCTACTACTGTTTCCTAAATGGTTATTCTGGGTATAACCAGATTACCATTGCTCCTGAGGATGAGGAAAAAACCACTTTCACCTGCCCTTGTGGGACGTTTGCTTTTAGGCGAATGCCTTTTGGCCTTTGCAATGCTCCAGCAACATTCCAGAGGTGTATGCTAGCAATTTTTTCTGATATGATTGAGTCCACTGTTGAAGTATTTATGGATGATTTTTCAGTTTTTGGAGGGTCTTTTCAGAGTTGTTTGGATCATTTAGGAAAGGTATTAAAAAGATGTGAGGATACCCATCTAGTTCTTAATTGGGAGAAATGCCACTTCATGGTGAAAGAGGGCATAGTGTTAGGTCATAAGATTTCAAAGAAGGGTCTAGAAGTTGATCGAGCAAAAATAGAGGTTATTGAGATATTAGAACCACCGAGTTCAGTTAAAGGGATTCGGAGTTTTTTAGGTCATGCCAGATTTTATAGAAGGTTCATAAAAAATTTCTCAAAAATTAGTAAACTTCTTTATAACTAATTGTGCACTTATCATGTTTTTTACTTTAATGCAGATTGTAGGAAGGCTTTTGAGACCTTAAAGGCTGCTTTAATCTCAGCACCTATTCTTTGTGCACCTAATTGGAATTTACCATTTGAGGTAATGTGTGATGCGAGTGATGTTGCAGTAGGTGCCATGCTGGGGCAAAAGCAAGACAAATTTATCCATCCTATATATTATGCAAGCAGGGTTTTGAACGAGGGACAAATCAACTACACAACTACTGAAAAGGAGTTGTTAGCGGTTGTGTTGGCCTTTGAGAAATTCTGCCCATATTTGGTTGGGTCCAAAGTCACGGTTTTCACAGATCATGCAGCAATAAGGTATTTAATGTCTAAGAAAGATGCAAAGCCTAGATTAATTTGTTGGGTTTTATTATTGCAGGAATTCGACTTAGAGATAAAGGACAAGAAGGGATCAGAGAATGTCATTGCAGATCATTTATCTCGTCTTGATCCAACATCATCTTTGCTGAAGCAATCTGCCATTTCAGATTCATTTCCAGATGAACACCTTTTTGCTGTTGAGGTAAAAGTAGTCAAGGATATCCCTTGGTATGCTGATATTGCCAACTTTTTGGTAAAGGGAGTCACTCCTATTGACATGGATTGGAGGCAGATGAAAAAGTTTAAGCATGATGCCAAATTTTTCTATTGGGATGAGCCATTTATGTATAAGCAATGCTCTGATGGTATTATTCGTAGGTGTGTTTCAGGTGATGACACACCCCTCCCCAGCTCTCTCTTAACTACCTAGTGACGTGGTGTGCCGGCAATGAATCCTAACTAACTATAGGACTCATGGCCATCTACATGTTCTTAACCTCGTTTAGGCTCTCTAGGGACCAAAAATTTGGTCAGAGTTTCCCCTAAAACTTGGCTAAAACACACCTGAAAAGAAACGACATATATCCATATTTAATAAACTATATCACAACCAGAAACCAGATTAGAGACACAGGCGTCTCAACCACAATATTCAGCCCAACAGTTCGAGATGCGATAATTTACAACCAACTACTCTTTACAACATATAACTTTTACATAACTTCCATCCAAAACCTCATATACATACAAAAGGTACTCTAAACACGGACTCGAGTGGCAAGATCGACTTCTGTAGGCTTGTCGAAACTCAGTCACTACCTGGTAGAAAAATTTAAAGGAAAAGAATGAGCTGAAAAGCCCAGTGAGTGGTAATTACTTTCTATTACGAAAATAATTCTTGAAAATATTTAAGTCAACTAAACAAAATATCGTGAAGAATTCAAAGCTCAGAAACTCATAAACATTTAGCTTGTAAAAGGAAAATGTAGTAATAAATCCTTTTAAGCATAACTAAAGAATCAACAAGAACTTACTAACCCTGTACCCTTATCTCTAGTCATACCGGCGTAGACAATCTTTGTCAGAGGACAATCCACATGTTTCACAAATGTGTTGAGTTATTGATCTTAACCATAAACATTCTCGACTAGCCTCATGAATCGTCAGGATCTCAGCATGGTTTGAGGAAGTAGTTGTTATTGTCTGCTTCATAGACCGCCATGATAAAACAGTTCCTCCATATGTAAATAAATAACCTGTTTGAGATCTAGCTTTATGTGGGTTCGATAAATAACTTGCAACTGCATAACCAACTAGATCAAAGTTTGATTTATTATAATAAAATAAACTCATATCAATTGTCCTTCAAAGACAACGAAGTATATGCTTAACTCCATTCCAATGCCTTTTTGTTGGAGAATAACTATATCTAGCTAATAAATTTACTGAAAATATTATATCAGGTCATGTATTATTAGCAAGATACATAAGTGCACCAATTGCACTAAGATATGATACTTCTGGACCAAGAAGATCTTCATTATCTTCTCGAGATCGGAAGATATCTCTCTTTACATCTAGTGAACGAACTACCATTGGAATGTTCAATGGATGTGCTTTGTCCATGTAAAATCTCTTTAAGATTTTTTCTGTATAAGTTGATTGATGAATAAATATTTCATCTGCTAGATGCTCAATTTGTAAACCAAGGCAAAACTTTGTTTTTTCGAGATCTTTCATCTCAAATTCCTTCTTAAGATATTCTATTGCCTTTGGAAGCTCTTTAGAAGTTCCAATTATATTAAAATCATCAACATATGTAGTAATAATAGCAAATCCTGAATGTGATTTCTTTATAAAAACACATGGACAAAATGGGTTATTTTGATATCATTCTTTCAATAAATATTCACTCAGGCGATCATACTACATTGTCCTGATTGTTTTAATCCATATAAAGATCTATGTAATTTGATCGAATATGATTCTCTAGGATTTGAATTATGACTCTGGTATTTTTAATCCTTCAGGTATTTTCATATAAATATCATTATCAAGAGATCCATATAAATATGTTGTAACTACATCCATAAGATGCATGTCAAGCGTTTTATACATAGTCAGGTCAATTAAATATCTCAATGTTATTGCATCCACCACAGAAGAATATGTCTCCTCATAATCAATACCAAGCATTTGTGAGAATCCTTGTGCAACAAGTCTCACTTTATATCTTGTGACATCATTCTTTTCATTTCTTTTTCTTACAAATACCTATTTGTATCCCACAGGTTTGACATCTTCTGGTGTCTAGACTACTGGTCCAAAAACCTCACATTTTGAAAGTGAGTTTAATTTTGTCTAGATTGCTTCTTTCCACTTAAGACAATCTTTCTATGTCGACATTCTTGGATAGATTTTGGTTCACAATCATCATTTTAAAAAATGATGTCATAAGCAACATTATACGCAAAAATGTTATTAGCAACTATATTGTTTCGGTTCCATCTTTTTCCAATCATTACATAATTTATCAAAATTTCATTATTATCCTCAGGTATTTGACTTTCTTTGATATTCGTATGAGTATTCACATTCGGGATTTCTTCTAGAATATCCACATTATCAATTGAGTCATTTTGATTATTGACTACTTTTATTTTTCGAGGATTTTTATCTTTGGAACTCGTTGGTCTACCACGCTTCTGGCGTGTCGCAGACTCATTAGTTATGATAGCTAACTGCATTGGGATATAAATTTTAGATGGTGTATTTGCAGCTGGTATATGTGACTCACTTTCTTGGCATCTATAAATGCATCTGGTATTTGATTTGCAATATTTTGCAAATGAATTATCTTTTGAACTTCTAGTTCACATTGATATGTACGGGGATCTAAATGAGACAATGACGATGCATTCCATGTAATTTCATTTTCCAACTTCTTAATCTCTCCCCCTAATGTTGGAAAATTTGTCTCATTAAAATGACATTCAACAAATTGTGCAGTAAATACATCACCCGTCAGGGATTCGAGATGTCTAATAATTGATGGGGAATCAAATTTAACATATATTCCTAGCCTCCTTTGAAAACCCATCTTAATACGTTTTGGTGGAGCAATTGGAACATATACTGCACTTCCAAAAGTTCGTAAGTGAGATATATTTGGTTGCTGGTCATAAGCTAATTGTATTGGAGAGTACTTATGATAAGTTGTTGGCCTAATACGTATAAGCGATGCAGCATGTAAAATTTGCATGACCTCATACAGATATTGGAAGTCTTGTCTCATAATAAGCATCGGTCTAACAATTAATTGCAAACGTTTTTTGAATGATTCAGCTAAACCATTTTGTGTATGAACATGAGCTACAGGATATTCAACACTTATCCCAATTGACATACAATAGTTATTAAATGATTGAGATCTAAACTCACCAGCATTATCAAAACGAATTTTCTTGATTACATAATCAGGAAATTGTGCTCTTAACTTAATTATTATGAACAAAAAAAATGATTCAAATGTTAATATCATCATATATAAATATGATACTTACTGTAGACACCGTATTTAGTCCAACTCGATTTTTAATAAAGTTTATAATTTCTCTCAATTTAAGAAATTTAATCTCGAATTTGGTTTTTTGCCTTGGTCGATGAATGTATGTAATTTCATGTTATTAGGTTTTGTATAGTTTTTATTTTTCTATTTTATTTTATTTATTTATTTTTCTTCTTCTTCTCTCTTTATTTATTAGTTATTTTTTATTTATTTTCATTTTTATTATATTTATTATTATTATTATTATTATTATTATTATTATTATTATTATTATTATTATTATTATTATTATTATTATTATTATTATTATTATTATTATTATTAGTTGTTATTTTTATTTTATTATTAGTTTTTAGTTTTTATTTTTTCTCCTCTTCTTCTCCCACGTTCCCTTCTTCCCCTTTTTTCTCTCATTCCTATTCAAGGGAGCCTTCATGAAAGAAGGTTTGGGAAGCTCCCCACTACCTCCATTTTTAGATTTCTCTTCAACTATAAAAAGGAAACGAATTGGGATGAAAAAGGGGAACCAAAAAAAAGGAGAGAAAGTGAAGAAAGTTGAGGAGACAAAGTAAGAAAGGAAGAGTGAAAGTTCTAAGAAAGAGTGTAAGGAAATTGGAGGAGGAGCTCTTTGAGAGAGAAAAAGAAGAAATTTGTGTGAGAATGAGAGCTTTAGAGAGAAAAACTTGGGGTTTCATGATAGATCTTAAGAGATTCTGACGAGTTCTCGTTTCAACGCCGCCGCTCACCATTTCATCGTTGCCGCTCAAAACCCACTTTGCTGCCATTTCAAATCCGTCGCTGCCATTTCATTGTCGCCGCTCGAACCCACTTTGTTGCCATTTCAGATTCGCCATCGTCTTTTCGTCACGCCCAACAATTTTCCAGCACGCACACTCAAAGTTCTGACATTTGCAGCAGGCCGTGAAGTTTTCTATAGCAAAAAAAAAAGAAGAGGAGAAGGCTGGAAAACATAATCGTGAGGAAGAAGAAAAGGGTGGCAGAAAGAGAAAGAGTAAGTGATGAGTGGGTCCCACTTTTTTTTCCTTTTATTTTATTTCATTTTTTATCTTTGATTTGTTATTATTCATTATTATTATTACTTTTATTTTGAAAAAACCTGAGTTTTTTTTCCTCCTCTTTTTGTTTTAAATCTATTTTTATATATTCCTTTAAAGTTCTAGTCTTGTTTAATTGGCCTAAAATTTGAAATTCATATTTAAATTTCAATTTGGAATTTTAAGTTGACTCATGAATCCCAATTTTCCATTTCAAATTATCTTTTAATTTGACATTGCCTAAACAAATCTTAAATTGGATTTTAATTTGGAAGGTTCATATGATTTTCATATTAGATTTTGATTTGTATGCTCAAACTAATGTCAAATTTAATTTAATTTGGAGTTTCAAATTGAATTCCAATTTCACTTCGCTTTCCAAGCTAATTTCAAATTGATTTTTAATGCTCAAACAAATGTCAAATTGAGTTTAATTTGGAATTTCAAATTAACTTTTCTTTCACTTTCCAAACTAATTTCAAATTGGTTTTTTAAGACAAATTGACAAGAGAGAGAAAAGAAAGAGCATTGATAATGGAAACTTTTAGCCTAAAGTGTTGAAGTTAGCCTAAAGTTTTGTTTTGAAATTAATTTCAATTTACTTTGATTTGGGAGTTTTTATTCAATTTCCTTTCAAAATTGAATTTCATTTCGTAAAGCGAGATTGAGTTTAATTTGAAAATTTGAATTAAATGTCAATTTTGTTTTAATTTGGTTTTGAATTAAATTTTCAAAAAGTCTTCAAAATATTAAATCATATTTTTCCTTATTGAATGGTTTTACCACTCATAATTGTTCATTTACATTTTGCCGTTGAAGTGTAAATTAATAAATATGAGACAAAATAATTCATGTAGAGCCTATGACGGAGTTGAAATAATTTTCAAATTCCTAAGGTGAAGAATTTCTTTTAATTAGGAAAATTCTACATGATAATAAAGTCAATTAACCCCACTCACAAAATTAAATCCTTACTTTATTTAAAGATAAGGTGAAATTAGTGAGACATTTCATTTTCATTTTTTTTAATTTTATTAAGATATGGACCTTTGATTAATGAATTTAAGTAATAAATAAAATGTTTTCAAACTAGTGTTGTAGGGTGCTAATACCTTCCTTACACACAGCTGACTCCCAAACCTAACTTTGGTTTCTAAGACCAGTTCTGTTTTTAAAACGGGTGACCAATCACACCCCAAGATGATTGGTGACAACTCCAAACTTTTAACCTCAAAAGAGATCCTTAGGGAAGGACGTCGCCGCTCCGCGTCGTGATGACGTTGCGACACTTACTAATCACATATAGTATGCATAATAACAAATAATATGCTAATCTTGCATAAAATATATGTTATCAACGTTCAATACACAATATATATACGAGGTATATATAATACATATACACTGTATATGTGAAACATACTGAAAACATTTGCAAAGTAAAATGAACCCTACCTTCAACTGAACAAAAATGGTGGAGACTCGTGTTGATAACGTGTTATAAAAAAACGTAAAGAACAATAAGAACACTAAGAGAGAAATGGAAAGAGCAAAGTAGGGAGAAAAGAGAGCAAATGTCTTCTCATTCAAGTGTGTGTTCAATCCTTCATACACCTCCCTATTTATACTAATATAGTAGGGATGGTTACAATCTTAAAAGACCTAAAACAGGAGGCCTATTGTTAAGGAGAGTCATGGGGAGAGCCATAAAATGATGGGATTGAATGGTTAAATATGGATATTTATTAATAAATATACAGTGTATTTATAACATCCTCTATGTTATTGAAGTGTTCTTTAAGGCCTATTGTTTCGCCTCTCCCTCCTTATTATCTCGACACTCTTTCTCACTCTCCATATATATATATATATATATATATATATATAATTCAACACTCACCCTCCATATTCAATACACTCACCTATCATTTTCCTCTATATTTCCATATTTAAATTTTCAAATGATTGTAATTAACATCGGTCTATTACTCTTTCTTTTTTAAAAAAAAAAAAGGTTTTTTTTTTGTGTTCAAATTTGAAATTGTTGTATTTAGTTTTAATTTTTAAGCATTTAAGTGTTAAATTTGTTTTAAATTATTTAAGTTCAATTTAAATTATAAATAAAGCGCATAAATTAAAATTACATTAGAGGGACATGATAATGATTATGAATTACATTTAAAGACATAATAATAACATCAAATAAAATTTAAAGTTATCAAAGTTTTAATTGAAGAAATGTGATCACTAAAGCTAAAAAAAAAAATTTAAAAAAAAACTCATTAAATGAAAATTTTAAAATATCAAAGAACATGAACTAAAAAAAAAAATATATCAAACAACATAGTTGGCCTCTCCTAAACTTCAATTTTAGCTTTCTTATTTTGGCTCTCATCGTCTTCCAATTTTGTTTTTTTATCTTTGTTCAGGCTACATTTATTTTCTGACATTAACTTGACTGTGCATATCTCTTGAACAACAATTTGGCGGCGTGTTCTGTCTCTTTCCCCATCCTCGTCCAATATAACTAAAAAGTAGTATTTCTTGTCGTCTGCCAAAACCAAGTTTTTGTAATATTCATTATTCTCCTTTGTTTCAACCTATGAAAAAACTAGATATTATATGTATATATTAATTTCTAAAAAATCAATAAAATAACTTTGGGAAACTTAATTTAAAAGGCAATACTTACTTTACAAAGATCATTGAAATATTCAACCACGTTACAACCTATTAAATGTCCAGTACCATCAAACATAGTAATGTAGGCTTCTAAATCTCCATCTGAAACAATCATTTTTGACATGAACCTTCTTACGAATAAAGTAGATTCAATGTTACATGTTGGACATACTTGTGATGGCATCACCTATTGGATATACTCTACCACTGCATGAAGTACACTTTTCAAACCACATTGATTCCTTATTTTGAATCTTTACAATTCTTGTTATGAAATTACAAAATTCTCCCTTTATTTTTCCCAAAATAACATCTTCTAAAGATACTTCAGAAGTCTCTCTTTGTCTCTTAGAAGGAATTAATAAATGACCAAGTTTCTTCTCCACACAAACATACTCAAACCTAAGATTTGAACAGAAGTAAAATATATTAACACCATACAAATATAAAATGAGTATTAAAAGAAAAACTAATGCACTTACTTTTCCCTCAAACATTCCATCTCTTCTATAGGAGGATTAATTGCAATGTCACTAATATTAGTAGTGGTCAAATTAACATCATCTGTGAATAATACCAAATAATATTATAAAAATTAAGATTTTTAATTAATATATTTTTTCCATAAGAATAAGAAAGTATTACAATAAAAGTATTAATACCTTCATAATACGTGACCTTAACATTAGAGACAACAATTATTTGACATTCTTTGTTGTTTTTTTCTACAATTCCTTCTTCATGTTCGGCTAAATCTGCCCACATTGTTAGCAGCTTCATGGCATTTGAACTACGCATGTTACAAAAAAAAATTATAAGATATATGAATAAAATAATTTTATTTGATTAACTTTTGAAGAAAAAAATACCTCTAATCAAGAAGAAATATGTCACGATTCTTGGTAAAATGTTCTTTCAAATTTCGAAATTTGATAAAAGTCGTTGGTTTTACACTTATTACAACTCCAACAATATTTTACAAACAATTGAAAGTTAGAGAAAGGAAATCTAAGAATGAAACTACTTTTTTTTTTGTAATATGAAAAAAAAAATGCTTATCAAAGACTTTAGGGTGGAACTTGTTGTTGATGGAAGTAAAATCCAAATGATTACTCTTTTTATTACCAAAAGATATATTTTCAATCTCTTCAATTTCACTACTACTTGTGAAAGTAATCTCAAACTCATCATGGACATTTAGATATCTACGATTCACTGTACTGATTTTTCCATTTCGAATGATATAGACTTTGCCCTTCTTTATAATGTCATTGAATTTTTTAATTAAATCTTTGTACGGATTAATTTGAATCTTTGTTCCCTATAAAAAAAATAAATAATTTAATTAAATATTACCATTTCTATATTTTAATAATATTTAAAGGAATATTTCAATGCAAACTAAAATATATAATAATTTATATAAAAAAATATTTGTATATATTCATGAAAGCTAATATGAATATTTTTATATATTCATAAAACATATAGTATAACAATATTATCTTGATAAACATTTAAAATTACTGTAAAAAAATTATGAACATTTACATTAAATTAAATTAAAAATAAGAAATTCAAAGTTACCTCTTCATCTATGACAATGAGTTTCAACACCTCTATATGCTCTCCATTTTTAGTTTGATATTTCTTAATAATACCTTTACAAATAATACTTGCTTTCAAACTCCAATTAGTTTAGAAAGGTTCCAAATCTCGTATTAGCATATTCTACATTAGATCACCCAAAATACAAAACTTATGAGTCATATCTTTCAAGTTTCAGAATCCAATCTAGTGCCATAGAACTTGCCTTCATTTCCTTTGTTTCTCGGTGTCAAGTTTCTAACATATAAACATCAGAGAAATATAAAAAGGATATATGAGACAGTAGATGAGGTCATTATGAAATGGATAAGTCTCAAACTGAAGAAGTGTGGAACCACTCGTGCGGAAGCGATTTGGATTGAAAGCACTCTAATTTCGTTAATTTTACAAAGGAAAACACATGCTTTTTAAACAAAAAAACAGAGTGTGTTTACCAACCTCTTTGATGTTCGAAATTCATCAACTTCGTTATGTTTCTTTGGTCACGAACGTGTTGTGGACCACTTCTAGTGTCTTTCCTACTATCCTCCGGTCTTAGAACGACTTGCGGGAACTGGTACATGATGAATTTGAAGGGAAGAAAAAGCTTGGAGAGTGTTAGAGCCTTGATTATTTTGAGAGAGAATTGAAACCTTTTGAAGAACAATTTTCCAGAAATTAACCCTCACTTCCAACCCTCTTTTCATTGTCTTCTTAGCCTTATATATGAGGAATCAAGAAACCCATAAAGTATGCAAGAAGAAAACACATCTATGAGTCGTGGTATAGGTGGCTTATCTTCCCAAAATTTACCTATTGGGTAAAATTAATCATATTGAAATTAATTTCTTTTAATTATTAATTCAAATAATTAAAATTAATTTCAAAATAAAATTAATTTAAAATAATTAATTATTAATTATTATCTAATATTAAACTTTGCACCTATCTCGATCTCTCACAATCTGATATGAATCGCTATTCATATATACAAACTGAAATATGCATCCTATACATATTAACAATACTTAAATCACATTTAAATATTTCTAATCTCTTTATACTTTAATTCATAATTGAACTGTTGCGTCAATAATATCGTATATAATTAACGTTAACTCCCTATACCGAATTTGAACAATTCAAATTTTTTCATCACACTATTCTAAGGTTTAGTCCGTATGAGCTAGCAGGGAGACCTAATGGACCTACAGATCATGAGCTCCAACGATCCAAGATTAACCGACTAAACTCATTAACCTAGTTAACCAACATTCGTTAACTACCGGGACACTCCACTATAGCCCAGTAGCTGCACTCCCCTCACTGTAGATATATTTTTGTCCACTCGATATAACCATGATTAGTAAGTCGATCATTCACAGGTTGTTCGTAACTACAACTGGGTCAAATGTTCATTTTACCCCTGAAGTTACCTCTAGTTTCTTAAGTCTCACTGATCCTCTAATGAACAATTGGTTTGGGAGCCAACCAACAAACTGAGTCCCTCTCGGGCCAATGAAAGGGTGGGGCCCCTTGTTCAAGACATGGATTCATCACTTAAGGGAACAACCTCTCTACTATCCCTATTAACGAGTAGGAGTGAATTCCGTCTCGTAGGATTATGTCCCCAGCTATCTACCCGGTCTTATCCCTGAAATGGGAGACTTATTGAATCGACGAACTCGGGCCACTCTTACCCGTGCAGATCTAAGGATAAACCCGAATAAACAGGAGTTCATAGTTAGCTCAGGATTAAGATCGAGTTACCTAGGTCATCGCATGAAATAGTCAGTCTCAACAGTAAACGACGTTATAAAGTGAAAGTAACTTATTTCGCGGTCCGATCTTATGCAAACTCATTGCATAAGACGCTCCCACTCACATGTCTCCACATGAACGATTCAAGATCACATCGTCTGTACTAAATACAAAGTGGGTTGCGTCTCATAGTGTCCCCAAGATAAGGTACCCAGTCCTATCCCTATACCATAGACCATTTTGGTTATTACTCGATCCACTTTTATGTCTCCACATAAAGCTCAAGTATACATACTATAGCCAGTGATCTTAGTGTATTGGATTTGGGTTATTTAACGTGCAATTTATTATTCAATAACAACTGTCTTGAATAAACCTCAATAACAACTTTATCGAACAAGTATATAATTTGTTACATCCACTATCTACGAGTTTTAAGGCATAAAATCCAAAACACACGTGTTCAATTGTTAGAGGACAATTGGTCTATGAATACAAACTATAAGAAAACTATGAGAACTTTTAAAAAAAAATGTTATACAAATATGTTTTTATTAAAATTTTATTCCAAAACAGGAACAACATACAATCCCTTTTATATATATATATATATATATATATATTTGCAACTAATTAACTCCTAGTTTTTTATATACTACAGATCTCTTAGATTCCTGCCCCCTTCATTTTCTCCATTTTCTCCATTTTTCTTCTCTTGTTCTTTTTTCCCAAATTAGTTTTTAATAAGAAGACATTGTACTTGTTTTTATGTCTTTCAATCTTTAAGAAAATGGCCTATGAAAGTTTTAGATGCGTATGCTATTTGGGACCGATTAAAGAACATGATCGATCTCCTAAAAAAGAATCATATGCTACAAAAAATTGTTAAAATTATGAAGAAAAAAAAAGCGTCAAAGACTTCGTGGAATTGAAGAACATCACCGATGTAATTCAGAATTTGAGCTCGGACTCAAGAAATGTGTTTTTCATGCACTGCCCTATGAAGGAGAACACAACAATCCTCTGTGTAGGGCGCCTTGAAATTAACTTTCCCTTTGATTCTATTTAGAGACCTTCATTTTCTCGTGAAGATGAGCATAGATTTTGGTACTCTAACTTTCCAATTTGGTTCTTATCCCTCGTTCATCGGGGTGGTTGTAATTGTTTTTCATGATTAATGAAATTCCTATTTCAAAAAATAAATAAATAATCAAAAGTAAGTTTAATAATTGAAATGTGCGTCAATGATGCTATTTTAACCTTTTCTCTTTCCATCTTAAATAAGTTGTGGCATTTTCATTTTCTTCTTTTGTTTTACTTTTCTTCTTTCAATGCTAACTTTTCATTTTCCTCTTTAAATACCACACCATAATGTCATATCATGGTTCATGAACACAACTATCATTTATATTATAAGAATTTAATAAGTGAAATGTGATATTGATTATAATTCAATTAAAAGTATTAGTGGCTTAATCCATGTGACTTGCAAGGTATTTAAAGATAGTATATCTATTATAATTTAATTACATGGTAAAACAAAATAGATTATATATAAGAATTATTTAAATTCTTTATTTGTCATATTCCACCTCCTCCTACTAATTATATCAAAGCAAGCCCCCATTAATTTATTTGATTTCATGTATACTTAATAATAGTTTATTCATGGAAAACAATTTCGTCGGATTTCTCTCGGGCACATCATCAGAGATTTTCATCACTGGATTTCTGGGAACGCTTCGTTTTTATTTTTTATTCTTCAAGTTGATTTTGCTCTGATTTGCTGCAGATCTTGATTTGATTTCGATTTACCCCTTGATTGTGGTTGTTCATGAATCTTTGGGTGGTTATATTTGGTCTTTGCCGGAAACCTATCAGAGCAACTTTTCCAAGCATCTTCAAGTTAATCGAAATCTTGCTACGATCATTCTTGATACCAAATGGATTTTGAAGAAATGATGGAAAATTGGGAAAAATTCACCCTGACTACTGAAGAAGAAGGAACATAGGTGGACGTAGATCGACAAGCGGCAACGATAACGGGGAAATCTGGAATTCAGTTTGATAGGGAAATTGTTCGCACCTCAGATTTGAAGGGATAAAAGTCCTTTCGCAGCGGAAACGTACAGAACCTTAACTCATATTTTAATAGGAATTAAAAAACCGTACGTTGGCAAATAAAATACAGCAGTAAAATCATATATAAAACGTGCTGTAAATTTATTATAAAACATGCTAGATAATATTTAGATCTAATCTAAATTGGATCCTATTGATCCAAGATCAAGAACACTATACCTTTGCAGACATTCTTGATCGTATCGCCAAATCCACAGTGCAGAAAATACAGCAACCTTTTTGGAATCCTCTTGCTGAATTTTATGAACCCAACCACAAGATCTTCACCGATATTCTCACAGGGAATAATTGAAACGCAGAGATGAAGAGGGACTGAGAGAGGGAGCTTTGCGTGAATGATAGAGATTAGGTTTTTCCAAAATCAAGTGGGAAAGTTATCTAACGGATGATCAAACTCCTTCCCTAAAAGCCCTCTCATTCACGCGTTTTACTGGGTTAGTGGGAAGACTGTATCAGTTACTTTAACTGATCAGATATTAAATTTAATTAATAAATAGATTAATTAACTTATAAAATTAAATTAACATTTAATTTAATAAAATTCATATAAAACAATTTTATATAAATTATACCACATAACCTAAAGTTTTAATCTAATTCAATTAAATCAAATTTAATTAAACTGAATTAAAACAATAATTAATTAATTCTCCAATTAATTAATATCATAATTAAATATCACATATTTAATTATATTTCTCTCAAATAAACTATGGTATTAATGTACATCTAATGCACATTAATTATAACCTATAGTTTTTAATATGAATCAAATTCATATTATAACTTAATATTCGAACCCCTTCGAATATTAAATTCCCCTTAGAAATTTACCTCAACGCCCTTATAGAGCAACCGGTGGGACCTAATGGACCTACAGATCAGAAGCTCCAACGATGTGAGATTAATTGGCTAAACTCATTAACCAAATTAATCAATGTTCGTTAACTGTGGTTCACTCCACTATAGAACCACAGCTGCACTCTTCTCACTGCAGATATATTTCTGTGTCCACGGATATCGACCATCAACAGCAAGTTAGCCCTTCACGTGTGTTCGTACCCCAACTAGGTCAAATTACCGTTTTACCCCTGGGCTACCTTTTCATCCTTAAGTACCAGTGCTCCTCTAATGAACAACCTGTTTGAGGTCCAACCAACAAACAGAAGTCCCTCTCGTGCCATAGAGAGGGTAGAGCCCATTGTTCAAGACTCGGAGACACCACTTAAGGGAACACACCTCTACTTGCCCTAATATTGGGAAGGAGTGAATTCCATCTTGTAAGACTATGTTCCCAGCTCCCCACTCGATCTTGTCCCCAAAATGATAGGCTTATTGAGTCGGCGTGTAGGCCACTCTCACCCGTACAAATCAAAGGACAATCCCTCATGGACAGGAGTCCATAATCCACTCAGGATTAAGGCCAAGTTGCCTAGGTCATCCTAGTGAAATAGAAACCGAGCTAACTAACGGTGTTACAGTTAGTGGTTAACTATTTCGCGGTCCGGTCTTTGTGCAAACTCATTGCACAGGATACCCCCACTCGCATGTCAACTACATGAACGCGTTGGATCATTACGTTTGTATCATTATACAAAGCGAGCCGTATCCATAGTGTCACCAGGATAAGGTACCCAGCCTTATCCCTATACTACAGACCCTTTAGGCTAAAACTTGAACATCAATCCCCGTATGTCCCTACATACTAGTTCAAGCCTCATTCTATTAGCCTTGGATGTTTAGTTTATTGGATTAGGGTTAATAAGACAAGATATAATACAAACATGAATAATACATCACTTTTATTAATGATCGGTCAAATGTACATTTACTATCTACGAGTTTTAGGGCATAAAACCCAACAAGATTATGGTTGGTGATGTGATGGGGAGAAATTTTAAGGCTGCCTGGAACATTTCAAATGGTCTCACAGTAGAAAAGTTAGGAACTAATTTGTTCCTCTTTTCACTCCATTCGAAAGAAGAACAAGCTCGCATTTTAAGACAAGGCCCATGGTTATTTGATAAATTTCAGTTGGTTTTGTCCAAGCTAATCCCACTAGTCAAGCCAACGACAATGGAGTTCAAATATGCATCGCTCTGGGTACATTTCTATAAACTCCCTATGGATTTACACAATTCCTCAATGGCTGAGAGATTGGGGAATGCAATTGGTCGGTTCAAGGAGTTTGACAACGGTGGGCGGGGACACAAGGAGAGCCTTCGGGTTAGAGTCACCATTGATATATCTAAACTTCTCCGCAGATGTCTCAAGGTAAATCTGGATGAAGTTCTCGGAAGCTACTGGTCTTCAATCCGATACGAAAAGCTACCAGAACTATGCTCATACTGTGGAATCATTGGACACAGTGTGAAAGATTGCAGTGCTTTCTATATGGCCGATGGAGCTCCTTCCCAAAAGTATCAGTATGGGTCGTGGATGTAGTTTACTGGATGACCCTCCAATTTTTCCGATCACCAAGTTCCAGTCCGATGGGGAAATCTTAGATGATGGTCGACCATGAAGGGTTGAAATCCCTTTGGCAGCGGAAACAATCAAGACCGATCTCGAATTTTAATTTCAAAAACGAAAAACCAATACGTTGGCAAATGAAAAATAGAAACTATTTCCATAATTACTAAGATTAAGCATGCTGGAATTTTAAGATCTAAACTATTTAGAACTCAGAAAACTTACATGAATGAAGACCCGAAAAACATTGCACGATGCTCCAATTCACGTACTTCTTCCTCCCAACGAACACAACCACTTGAGAGCACCCGCTACACTCTTGGATCTCTAAGATTGGCTTGTGGGAACCCAAAACTTGTCTTGGAAGGGAAAAATCAGCGAGGTAAGGCTGCTGAATTTTGGATTTGAGAGAGAGAGAGATTTTAGAGATCGTTGATAGCGAGCATAACTAGCTATTTTTCTCTGATTAATTAAGCTAGTCTTTTACAATTATTTGCCCAAATTTATGCATTTTTATGTTTTATTTGTAGGAAGTATGTGTTTGAAGCTCAATTCAGCAATTGGAGTCAAATGGAGTCTTCAATCTAAAAAAAAAAAAAAAAAAATAGCGTCGCGACGCTATAGGAAAATTTCCAAAAATGCGGTATCGCGACAGCGTCGCGACGCTGTCGCCAGATTTTCTATAAATTCATCTTTTCATGCTACGGCCAAGGGGAGTCCAATTGGTGAGATTTTAGCCCTAATTTCGACTAGAGACCTTTTGTGGGAGCTAAAGGCAAGGCCAAGGAGCGGGAATCAAGCGAGAAGACGTGGAGATCGTGACGGGGACGTGCGGTGTCGGCGGATTCGAGTTTTCCTTTCTCTTTCCCTTAACTCTTGTAGTTTTTATGGCTTTTCTTTCAATTAGTGATTGTGCTTTAAAGACTATGAATTGCTAGTTGTTTGTCTTAGGGTTTGATGTAGTTGTTTAAATTGTTGGATTGAATTTTGGGAATGTGTTCTTATTCTATGCATGCAAAAAAAAAAAAAAAAAAAAAGACTCCAATTGCTGAATTGAGCTTCAAACACATACTTCCTACAAATAAAACATAAAAATGCATAAATTTGGGCAATAATTGTAAAAGACTAGCTTAATTAATCAGAGAAAAATAGCTAGTTATGCTCGCTATCAAATACCCCCAAACTTAAGCTTTTGCTAGTCCTCGAGCAAACTAAAAATCAAGCATACAGTGGAAGAATGGATGCAACAAACATGACTCAATCTTCAAGGCTCAAAAGTCAATAGTCAAGCAATCAAGAGACATGCACATAAAGACCAATGAGGGAGACAAATCAAAAGTTTTCCAAAATTAACTTGCACAAGCGAGATCTAACTCAACTAGATCAGACTCTACTAGCCCGGGATTGGATTATTAAACTCTCAACTCATCTTCCCTCTACACTGGCACTAAGGATTCACTAACGAGTCAATGGAACAAATTAGTTTGTTTTCATCCATACTTAGGTGCTTATAATTGAAAATTTAATCAAGCATTTATATGTGGCACTAGCTTTCACACACCTATTGCAGGGACCCTTAACCTGAGTTTTCTCTGGTTGGCCTAACTGATCACAACAGGGGTAGCTCTTTTTGCCTAAATCTTTATTACTCATTGCAAACTGTGCACAGGCCATGGCATAATAATTTCTTTTCTTTCAAAAGTAAAGACAAGAGTGATTTTTCTTTCATGATCATGATAAGCATGTATTCTTTTATTTCCTCCTAAGCAAGATCAAACATGCTAATTTGCAAAAAAATTAACCCTTTAGCTCTTCCCTACACCTATCGAGGTGACAACAAGTATATGAACCTAATAATTCGCTCCTAAGCATTCAAATCCAAATCTAGCCAAGACAAATACTCTACTCATGCAAGACATCTCCTAGAAAAAGTTTAAAAAGTCTCCCTTTTTGGGCACTCATGCTTACAACTCATCGAAAGCTTGAAAATTGACAAGAAAGCCTATCCTAGGAAATCATAGTCATGCAAAAATAGCATCCAGAAAACAACCATATGCTCAATTCAAAGAAAGCTCAAAACTATAGCCCGAACTCAGATGCTCAAGGGCTCCACAAACATGCTATTCCACTCCCAAACTTAAAACATGCATTGTCCTCAATGTATAAATCAATAAAGCATACATAAGCATGAGAACAAGAAAAGAATGGAAGGGGTGAACAATACTGCCCTGGAATGATGACCTTTTCATAAATGCTTGGCAAAGGCGAGAACACGGGAACACCTACAAAACAAAAACAACAAAAAGATCAAAGACATAAAAGAGAAAAAACAAACTAACTTGGGTTGCCTCCCATAAGCGCTTGTTTAACGTCTTTAGCTCGACGTGCTCGTGCAGTCTGTCAAGGCACATAAAAATTCTCGTATTTCTTTGGACCCTTCTTTCTTGAATCGATAACACCAACGATCGCTAGCAAACTTACTAGCTTTTCATGGGCCCCTGAAATAGGATTATTTTTTGAATTTTTGAACAAAATAAGCATAAAAGAAGAAATATCAAAATAAAGAGACTCTGACTCTATAACTGACTCGTGAGAATAGAAAAAAGAACAATCAAAATCTACAAAGGATGAAGAAGATAAAACAGACGAAAGTTTTTCAACCTCAAACTCTACCTCCTGAACTTCCTATGTCACTGCAAGCTCATTTTCTTTTTCTTCCTCACAAACACACTCTTGATAGGTGCTACAACTCTCCAATTCTTCCCCACTATTCATGCAACTCACCCCTAAATGCTCAACCATAGCAAAATCGAAAGAATTATGCTCCTGGATAGGTGCCAATGAATCATCGGCCACATGACTCACTAGACATCCTATGGAAGTGGATCCCACCTCACTAACTTCCTTTGGGGTCTGAAGTCCTTTTATAATTTCATCAAATTTTAGACTCCTCGCTCTAGACTCCTCAATATAATTTTGAATTATGTTTTCTAAGGAAGAATTTTCTTTTAAAGGGGTAAAACTTGAAGATGAAAAATTGGAATATGGTGTTGAATAAAAAGCCATTCAATTAAAGCATCAATGATAATTAGGCTTCCAATCAAATAATAACCCAACAAGAACAAAGGACTAAGACTCAAACAAAAAAGGAAAGAAAGAAAAAAATAAATAAAAAAAAACAAAAGCAAATAAGGGAAAGACAAATAAGGGAAAAAAATCAAACAAGTAAGGAAAGAACTAAAATAGGAAACTAACAAATATGGAAAGAAAACAAATAAGGAAAAAGAAAAGCAATCTATCTACAAAATAAAAATAAGGAATGCAAAAACAAATATGGCAAAAACAAATAAGGAAACTAGCAAATAAGGAAAAACTATACTAAAAAGGAAAAAACTAAAAAGAAAAATTCTATCTATGGAAAACTCAAACAAATATGGAAAAATCTAAATATGGAAAACAAACCAACAAAGGAAAAAAATGCAATCTACCTAAAAACAAAACTAACAAAAATAACAAAAAATAAAATACACTCTAAACTAAGACCGGACAATTTTTCTACGATATTAAAATTGACTAAATATGCCAATCCCCGGCAACGGCGCCAATCGTTTTTCACCACTATGTTTCTGCGTAACCCAGAGAATGAGAGGAAGGCAACCCTAACTTATACGTGGGGAATGGGAGGTTAACTCCTTACACGATCTCCACCGTTGGTCATCATCAACGTGATCCTGGTCGTCAATTAATTAAATAATTAAATAATAAATATTTAATTAATTAATTAAATTATAATTAATTTAATTAAACCAATTATAATATAAAGTATTTAATTCAATTTAAATCATATTCAATTGAATTAAATTGGTCATTCAATTAATTCTTAATTAATTGATCCCCACACTAATTAAATATCAAATATTTAATTAATTTCACAATTGAATCATATTCAATTGTATTTCTCTCATTTAACCTATGGTTTTAATGTGCATCAAATGTACATAAACCATAGTATTAATTTGATTAAATCACATTTAACCAAATTAAATTAAATTAATTAATTCTCTAATTAATTAATTCATGAATTAATTAAATATCACATATTTAATTAAATTCATATTCTCTCATTAATTAATTTTGAATCATATCCAAAATTAATTTTATTATAAAGTTTAATTCTTTAATTAAACTTATAATATAATATATCTCCATACATTATATTAATTGCATCAAATACAATTAACTAAAATTGCCTTAATATGTTGTTTCAAAAAAACTTCCCTTAATATGCAAGACTATATTATCTCAGCACCCGTTACGAGCTAGCAGGTGGACCTAATGGACCTACAGATTAGAAGCTCCAACGATACGAGATTAACTGGCTAAACTCATTAACCAAGTTAATCAACATTCGTTAACTATGGGTCACTCCACTAAAGACCCACAGCTGCACTCTTCTCACTGTAAAATATTTCTGTGTCCACGGATATCGACCAATGCAGTAAGTCAATCCTTCACGAGTGTTCGTAACACCAGCTGGGTCAAATTACCATTTTACCCCTGGGTTACCTCTGGATCCTTAAGTACCACTGATCCCTCTAATGAACAAGTTGTTTAGGGTCCCAATACTAAACAGGAGTTCCTCTCAGGCTAGGAGAGGACGTTCAAGCCCTGGAATCAGCCCTTAAGGGAACACACATCTACTTGCCCCAATAAGGGAAGGAGTGAATTCCATCTTGTACTGTTATGTTCCCAGCCCCCATTTGGTCTTGCCCCTAAAATGGTAGGATTATTGAGTCGGCGAACAGGCCACTCTCACCCATACAAATCTAAGGATAATCCCTCCTGAAAAGGAGTTCATAACAGACTCAGGATTGAGATTGAGTTACTTAAGTCATCCTATTGAAATAGAAACCTAAACTAGTTAACGGTGTTACATCTAGTGGTTACTATTTCGCAGTCCAGTATTATGCAAACTCATTGCATAGGGTACCCCCACTCGCATGTCTCCTACATGGATGCTTTGGATCATTGCATCTGTATCGAATACAAAGTGGGTCGTATCACATAGTGTCACAAGGATAAGGTACCCAGCCTTATCCTTATACTATAGACCGTTTAGGTTGTTACTTGAACACCGATCCCCGTATGTCCTCACATACAAGTCCAAGTTTCATTTAAACAACCTTGGATCTTAGTTTATTGGATTTAGGGTTTATTAATGCAAACTCGATTATTCAATAACCAAATTATTGAATCACTCAAATAACGCTTTATTAAGATCGATTAATTTGTTTCATTTACTATCTACGAGTTTTAGGGCATAAAACCCAACAGACCAAACACTGGTGAATCATCAGTCTCCACGAAATGATCGGGAACCGAAAGTGGGTTTGAACGCTGGAGGAGACGACGCCGGAAAAACATCTTCGATGGCTGTGTCGGACAGTAAATCTATGGATATCTCGCCGGCGGTCGTGGAGTCCGATCAACCACCATTATTGCCTTTTAATTCAGCATTCACTGCTAACCAAGGAATATTTAATGCGGGGGAGTCATCAAAGGTAAAAAGACGTCCTGATTATGATTCTTTAAATATGGGTATTAATGATATGCAGACAAAAATTGTGGATCCTTTTTCGGTGAAGAACCATGATTCAAGGTCAAGCGGCAATTTCAATTTTTTTGGGATTTCAATGCCAACTTCCACGCAATCTTCGGTCTCAGTGGGCTTAAATCCAGAATTTAAGGAAAAAAACAAATCGTTCAACTTACCAGCAGACCAAATCAACCGTGAGTTGAATTTTGGGCTGGCTGAACCGTTCAACCAAGGGCTGAAAGAATCTAAACCGCAGCCAATGTCCAACTCTGAGAACCGTGTGAAATTACAGCAGAATGTGGGTCTCATGGCTGACGCGCGAGCAAGTCTTAAGGGATGGAAACGTAAAGCACAAGCCAATGTTCCAAATCAAGAAAACAATTCAACTCTGGACAACCATAAAAAAAAGGATGGGTTGTGGACTTTCATGAGGCTCAAGGAAGTGTGTTTGAACTGATGAGGAATTTCAAAACACTCAAACTGATGTATCGGCAGTGGCTGTGGAGCAACCCCGCCGGGAGCCATGAAAACACTTTGTTGGAATGTCTGTGGATTGGGGAATCCTAGGACATTCCGAGCCGTTAGTGATGGAGTTTGTCACTATGATCCTCAGTTACTTTTCCTACTTGAAACTAAATGTATCGCCAATGCGTGCAATATTAATAAAATGAAGTTGTCTTTCAATTATTCTGGTTGTTTCTTAGTGGACTGTGTTGGATGAAGTGGGGGGTTTTGTTTGTTTTGGAAAAATGAAGTGGATGTAACCATTCAATCTTTTTCGTCATTTCACATTGATGCTTCAATTATCTGGGAGTCTAAAGTATGGCGTTTTACTGGTTTATATGGTCATCCAAATTCAAGCCAAAGATTTCACATGTGGGAACTCATTCGTAGGTTGCATAATCATGATAACTCTGCATGGCTTATTGGTGGAGATTTCAATGCTACATTATTATATGAGGAAAAAGAAGAGGGTGTTCCGGTCCGTGACTCTCTTATGGATATGTTTAGGAATGCATTGGATGATCGCAATTTACAGGATATGGATTATATGGGAGAGGTATTCACATGGTCGAATAGGCAAATGGAATCGTCACAAATTAATGAACAATTAGATAGATTCATTGCCAATGAAGATTTCTGCCATCTTTTTCCAGATTGTTTGGTAAAACATTTGGATTGGGCACGTTCAGATCATCGTCCAATCATGATGGAATTGGACTCTAATTCGGTCAATACTACTTTGATACGGAAAAAGAAAAGAATCTTCAGGTTTGAGGAAATGTGGGTAAAACAACAGGATTGCAAAAGTATTGTTTCGAAAGCGGGAAGTTGGACAGACTACCAATTTGGTGATCCTCGTCTTGAACATTGCCTCCAAAAATGCAGGACTGGTCTTCAACGATGGGGAAAGGGTACAATAGCCACAATTCGTCGGGAAATTTTGAAAAACCAAGATGTGTTTCAAGGTTTATATAAAAAAGCTCCACCATGGGATTTTAATACCATTAAGATCCTAGAAGGAAAAATTGACAGACTAATGGAGGATGAGGAGATTTATTGGAAACAAAGATCTCGCGAAAATTGGTTACAATGGGGAGACAAAAACACCAAACGGTTTCATACTCGGGCATCAATGAGGAAGCATCGAAATGAAATTAAGGGAATTGTCAACATGGATGGCGATTAGACCAACGATCGGAAGCAGATGGATCAAGCTTTTGTGGCATATTTCACGCAAATGTTTACCACTTCTAACCCAAATTTTGAGTTTATTGATTTTGCATTACAGGACATAACAAGGAAGGTAACCAGTAGTATGAATGATCAGCTTCTGGCACCATTTACTCATTGTGAAATAGAAAGGGCAATAAAGCAGATGTACCCAATCAAAGCTCCTGGACTAGATTGGTTTTCCTGCTCTATTCTACCAGAATTACTGGAAAGAGGTTCGTGACATCACTGTTTTAAATTGCTTAGATATCCTGAATCGCAAAAGATCGATTAAAGAGTGGAATGAAACTTACATTGCTTTGATTCCAAAAGTGCATCAACCTAACACAAGTGTCTGAGTTTAGGCCAATTAACTTATGCAATGTTTCGTATAAGATCATTGCTAAAGTTTTGGTTAATAGAATGAAATGGATTCTTAAAGATATTATCTCAGAAAACCAGTCTGCATTCGTTCCGGGTCGATCTATCTTTGATAATATTATTGTGGGTCATGAATGCTTACATAATATCCGAACAAGAAGAAAGGGGAGGAAGGGTTGGGTGGCTTTAAAGCTAGATATGAGCAAAGCATATGATAGGGTGGAGGGGTGTTTTTTGGAAAAGCTCATGTTAAAGATTGGGTTTCATTCTGTGTGGGTGGATTTGATCATGGATTGTGTGAAAACTGCACAATTCTCTATTCTTTTTAATGGGGTGCCCACAGGAACCATCATTCCCCAACGTGGGTTCCATCAGGGTGACCCATTATCTCCATATTTATTCCTTCTGGTTTTGGAGGTTTTATCTGCAATGATTAACGGGGCAGTATCATGCAATCGGATCATAGGTTTGAAGCCAGGAAAATTTTGTCCATCTGTTTCTCATTTGTTTTTCGCTGATGACAACCTTATTTTCTGTAAAGCATCAATAGAAGAAGTTTGGGCTTTTCAAACTTTGTTGAAAAATTATGAGAAGGCTTCGGGGCAAATGGTAAATGTCACCAAGTCAGCTTTGTATTTTTCACCCAATGTTAACATAGAACTGCGTGGTTTTCTTTATGAACTTCTTGCTATGCCTGTTGTTGATATTTTGGGGAAATATTTGGGAGTGCCCTCGTCTTTTTCTAAGAAACGATGTGATGATTTCAAGGCCATAAAATAGAGGGTATGACAAACTCTGCAGGGATGGAAAGAGACTCAATTTTCTGTTGGGGGAATGGAGGTGCTCATTAAAAGTATTGCACAAGCTATTCTGACTTATATCATGAGCTGCTTTCGCCTACCACAAACACTGTGTAATGATATTCATAAAATCATGGCTCGTTTTTTGTGGGGTTCTAATGAGAGAAAGAGGAAGATCCATTGGAAAAAATGGGAATTTTTATGCAATCCAAAGAAAATAGGTGGCTTAAATTTTAGGGATCTGGTGAATTTTAATAAAGCTTAACTAGCCAAGCAGGTCTGGCGATTGTTCACCAATCCACATCTTTTAGTGTCTAAAATTATTCAAGGTAAATATGCTCACAATGACTCTCTTCTATTGGCTCCAATCAAGGCTAATTCCTCGGTGTTCTGGAGGGGTTTTGTATGGGCGAGAGCTCTTATTCATGCATGTACAAGGAAAATGGTTGGTAATGGGAGGTCTGTTAAGTTCTTTAAGGATCATTGGATCCCTAAGGAGATAACTTTCAAACCACGGGGTATTCTGAGTAGAATTGACGATGAAAAGATTCTGGTTTCTAATTTTATTACGTCGTCAAAGTAGTGGAATATGGAGGAAATTAGGAAAATTGTGACTCCTAATGGATGCTGACATTACAGCAACTATCCCCATTTTTGTATCAAATGAGGATGACAAATGGATTTGGCATTTCAACAAGAATGGGATCTACTCAGTTAAAAGTGATTATAAACTTGCCATGAGTTTAAGTGTGGGACAGTGTTCTACGAGTGTTGAGATTCAGAGTCAATGGTGAAGCACATTATGGAAATCCAAATTACCGTCTAAAATTAAGTTGTTCATTTGGAAAGCCTACCATCAATGTTTACCCACTAATTATTGCCTATGGAAGCGAGGGATGGAAGTATCTCCTGTCTGTCAAATATGCCTAAGTAGGAATCAATCGATCATGCTTTATATGGGTGTAAGTGCTCTAAGAAAAATTGTGATAGTATGTTTTCCAAAGTTGATAAATGATTCTGGTTCATAATAATTTTGCGGATCGCATTACTAAATTGGTTGCAACTTTGTCTAGTGTGGAGTTTGAAAAAACATGCATTACTTTCTGGTCTATTTGGAATGACAGGAACAGTGTTGGTAGAAATGCTCCCATTATGGATTGGACACTTCGATGTGAATGGATTAGCAAATATTGGGAAGAAACAAGACCAACAACAAAGGAAGGTGACATGGGTGGGATGGAGCAAGCTACTTTGAATGACATAACACATATCACTAAACTTTTTACGGATGCAACTGTAAATTCAAAGCATGTAGGAAAACGGGATATGGTGTTGTGGTTTTAGGACCTGATGGACACCTGCAAGGCGCCATGAAAAAGTTTGATCAGGTGACTCTCCTACCATTGGCAGCAGAGATCCAAGCAATTGCTCAAGGTCTTCAGTTAATTCAACGAATACAAATAGTGGAAGCATGTGTTTATTCTGACTTCCTCAGCGTTATTAACATTATCAAAGGGGAGTAAGAAATTTCGTCTGATGTCTATCATTGGATAATGCAAATCCATGATCTGAGCAAGAGCTTCAGTTTATTATCTTTCGCTTATATTCCTAGAAATAGAAATAGGAAAGCGGACTTCTTAGCAAATGATGTTTTAGCTCATACTAATTACATGTTATGGTTATCTAATTTTCCATCATGGTTGTCGTTGATGGGACACAATTCCCATTGTAAATGTACTACAAATTGTAGTTGTTCGAATTAATGAAATTCAGTATATATAAATGTACTACACAATTTTCCACCTCCTCCTTTATTTTTTTTTTTTTTTATATTTTTTTTTTTTCTTAAATTAAATATTAAAATTGAAGGTCAATTTTCATTTTGTACTTTAATTTTAACTTAAAATTTGGTATATTACTTTTTTCCTGCTAAACTATATTTACTTTATTCTTCTTCTCATTTATTATTTTGGTTTTTCTTAAATATCGAAATTGAAACTCACTTTTATATTTTCACTAGTAAACAATATGAACGTGAAATTTCTATGTTATTTTAAAATATAAATAAATAAAAATATTAAAAAATAGTAAAAGAAAGATTGTATTTAATTTTATGAGCAGAAAAAGATAGTTTAAATATCTTATTATTGTCTAATTCAAAAAAAAAAAAATCTTATTATTGTCTATCTATATCTATATCTATATCTATATCTATACTGTATTAAAATGCCAGAATTCCTGAAAAACATTTTTAGACCAGAATACACTTATAAATTTCAGATAATTACATAATTAGTTTTCAAATTCTAAAACCAATTTTCGTAATTTAATATCTATATCTATACTATATTAAAAGGCCATGATTCCTGAAAAACATTTTTAGACCAGAAAACCCTTTTAAATTTCAGATAATTAAATAATTAGTTTTCAAATTCTAGAATCAAATTTCGTAATTTAATATCTATATCTATACTTGATCAAACGAGTTTGTCGAGTCCTCAGATCAAATAAATTTATAATTCCACGGCACTACAACTATTTTTGTAGAAATAGTGATCGGGGTCGAACGCAGGGAGCAATCGAATTAATTAAATTAACTTAAGATTTTTAAGTTAGTAACCGGAGGGGGGGTTTGGCATGGAAGAAGATTTAAGGATGAAAAATTAAAATGCAAGAAATTAAATTACAAAATTTTAAATAACTAGAAAATAGAAGAATGGACTGGCTAATCTTACCTCGGGATCGTGCAATTGGTTATCCGAATTCAGTTTGGCAATTCCAAATCATAAACTCTCTTATTTAACAATTTATTGGGTAATTGTCTAACTACCCACTGGAAAAGCCAGCGGGATTAATGATCCCAGTTATTTCTAACCCGACCAATGCATCGAGGCCAGAACCTAATTAAAAGTCTAACTAATGACGTCTCACTAATTAGATTTTAATCGCATTAAGGACAATGGATTGATAGATAGAATGCATAAGCTAGAAAAAGCCTAAATTCATACGATTCTAAGCCTTAACTCCTAAATCTATCATGCAATTTTGACCAATAGGGATAAAACGCCTTTTAATAAAGAATTAACAATAGATTTATTCGCTACCAATTCTAGCAAAGCAATTGATAAAAACACAATAGGTTGTCAATCCAAAGATTCAAATCAATTGTAATATAAATTGGAATTAAGAACACAATTAAACAATAATACACTAAAATCTTAGGTACAAGGTCTCAAAGGAATGTCGAACTTACATTCGGAGTCCCCAACTACGACGATGTACACTTAGTCGGACATTGCAATGCTCCAACTAGGCGTCGGGGCTCGATTAGCCATCCTAACTAAGCCTAAACTAAGAGAAATCTGGAAAATACCGCGAAATTGAGAGAGAATGGGATTCCTGAAAAACATTTTTTGACTAGAATACCCTTTTAAATTTCAGATAATTACATAATTAGTTTTCGAATTCCATAATCAAATTTCGTAATTTAATATCTATATCTATATCTATATACTATATTAAAAGGCCAGGATTCCTGAAAAACATTTTTAGACCAGAATATCCTTTTAAATTTCAAATAATTACATAATTAGTTTTCAAATTCCAGAATCAAATTTCGTAATTTAATATCGATATTTATACTATATTAAGAGGCCAGGATTCCTGAAAAACATTTTTAGACTAGAATATCCTTTTAAAGATTATATTGATGGACAATAAGCACGTATTAAAATATGAATCGTTAGTTATATCTTGTTTAAACTTCTATAAGAATGTATAGAACTAATCTTAATTGGTTTTAAATTCATTTTAGTTCATATATATTTTCCTCTGCACGTGGTAAAAACCTAATGTAGATAAATTAGAATTTAATTTTATGTTATACGAAGATTTTAGTTGAAATTTAGATTTAAATTACAAATTATGTATTATATATATATTTTTTAATACCTCCTGTTGTTTAATTATAACTTTTTATAATTCAATTTACTAAAATTCTCTCGATTTTTTCTTTGTATCTTCTTGTTTTGGCTTCTTATGCTTTTATCCTCTCACCTCTATGACCCCATGGACCTAATTAGAAAACCAAGAAGCAAATTTTTTTATTGTGATATTCAATTAAAGCTATGTTTAATCCAACGGTTAAATTAGCACTAATTAAATAAAAAAAATCATTTTCTTCCTATCGTCTTCTCTAAAAAAATCCCAAAAATATATGAAAAAATTTGAAGATCGGAGAAAAGCATAATAAAGAGAGATCAATTTTTTCTAAAAAAAAAAAAAAAGAGGATAATAGTAGTGATCAATCTCCTTTCCCATTTCAGAAAGAAAAAGAAAGGTAATGCTAATAACTCATACTCGCTTCTATTAGAGAAACAAACGGAAAATAAATAAATAAAAAGGACAAATAATAAAATAAAAAAATCTTTAAATTTTCACAATCGAAAATCAATTAGAATTAATAATTGAATAAAAATCTTATAATTTCCAATTTATGAGATATGGGTAGGTAATTTATGTTTTTATATTTTTAATAGATATTATTTTTTTTAATAAATTATGATATTATTTGTTGATGGCAAAATCTGGTCGGGAGGAACTCACCTGACCTTCACGTGCCACCAACGGTAAATTTGTTTGTGAGGGGGGAAGACGTGGCCTACAAGACAAAGAACCTACACACCGGTGTGGTGCTTGCCACATCGCCTCCGATGCTTAAGTCAGAAAACGAAAGGAGGAGAGCAAGAGAGCAAGAGAGTAGAGTAGAGAATAGAGTTCGGATTCCTTCTTCGGTGGCGAAAAGGGGTTTAAATACCTACTCATGCTCCTAGGGTTTTTAGGAATTCGAAGGCTTTTCGGGACGAACCAGGCGAAACCGGGGCGGCCAGAGGCAGCAGGGACCGAACGGAGTCGGAGGAACTCGGCCCGTGCAAGCGGGCCGAGTGGTCGGCCTCGGCCTTGGGGGTCGGGCCAAAAGCCCGATCCCTTCGGCTTTGGCTCAACCCTTTGGCCTATTCTCCCTCCGGGTTCCGTTTCCTGGCTGTCTCCTTGGGCTGGTATTGCACTGTCCTCATCAATTCCTTGCTTATCGGAGTGGTCCAAAATTACCTATAACATTATTTTCAAATTTAGGAGTACAGATAAAAATTTTAGAAATTTTATAGATTTTATCAATTTATTGTTTTTTCAATCATAATAGTTTGAAGATTAGAGATTTGCGTAGAGAATTTAAAAATATAATAATATATTTAATAAAAAGGGAAAAAGAGGAAACCTCAAATTAAAGAGGGGCAGAAAGGGAAATCAAAAGTTTCTCCTCTTAAGCCACTTTTATTTTACTAGTTTTTTAGCACATGCGTTGCACGTGTCTATCAAATTATTCATATTTTTTCTTATAACAATCAAATAATTTTATGGAAAATACAAATGATAGATTATTTTTATAATAAGTTATATTTAGAATTAAAAACAATCTGTTTTTAGATTTCATTAAAACAAAATGTGTTAAGTCATTTTGTAAGGTATATATGGTTGGATAAAAGGTGAGGTTCGAACTCCTACCTTTGCATTAAAAAAATAATAATAATAAAGCATGTTCAAACATTTTAAATAACAAATACAATAATAAAAAATATATATATATAATTAAAAAAAGCATGTAGTATGCATAAAATAACATTAAAAAACAATAGTTAAGAAAAATCAAAGCTCTCTATACACATCCTTAAAATTGCATGTTAGTTTCTACTAAAAAAAACCGATTATTCAATTTTATCAAATTAAAATTATAATCTTCCAAACTTACAAATCCCGATGTTGATTTGATATATGCATCCTATAGACTTGAATGCATAACGTATGTCATCCTAAAAAAAAATGTACAAGGTATGTCTAGAATTGCTTTCAATATTTGAGAGGCTTTGAGAGTAACGAAATTAGAAATAACTAAAAATAAAGAGAAAAAATTGTGGTTTTTTTTTTTTTTGAAAATGTTACAATTTTGTTTGGAATTGTAAACTTTTGAAATTCTATTACTCATTATTTCTAGTGAAAAACAATTAATTTTTGAGAAATAAATTGTAACAGCCCCACTTCTCATTACTACTTCCTAGGGCCGTTACCACATGCATGCCTACTTTTAAGAAAAAGCTTATTTTGAAAGAAACATTAACACAAAATATACGACATTTTAGAGAAAGGAAGCCTTTCAGCCTGGGATCCCAAATAAAACAAGAAACCTTGTAAAAACTTCATTAAAACAAATGTTTCCTAAGGAAAACACGGAGACGTTTTAAACCTTAAGAACCACCATTTACAAAACTAACTAAAAGCTAAATGAGAAGCTAGACTATGCAGAAATCATGATCACATATTTTCCATGGCTCGTCAGCAGTAATCCGCCACGCGCTCTGTATGTCCTTGCTCGTACTTGAAAGGAAACATTTTTAAAAAGAATGAGTATTAAAAATACTCAGTAAGTAACACTACTATCGGGAGGAGATTTACAAGTATTACCTGGATATTTGGAGGTTAGTTGCTATTAAAGGGCCTAATAGTCATTTCATTTCATTTCATTTCATTTATCATGACGTACGGGTCACGTGGACAATTAACCAGCCTGTCACATGCTTACCAACTCACTGGAGGTACACAAGTGGGAATCGCGAGAGATCTCTACTCCCACTGATGGTAGAAGGCACCCAGTCAGTGAAGCCAAGTCTCACCCATCAAGGCACCTATGTGTGCATAGCACTATAACTACCAACTCACTGGTGGGGCGTCCATGGGTTTGTAGTCGGAACTTTACTCCCACAGATAGTAGATGGCACCTAGTCTGCGAAGCCGAGCCCCGCCCATTTAGCTCCTCATCTCAGTCTATAAACATTTCAGTCCTAGGTGTTTAATTGCCACAGTCCCTACTGGAATAAGTAACCTATCCTCATTTCGTGTTAGGGCCCCTGTTAACAGAGTCTGATTTAACTTGCAACCTAACCATCAAGTTTCTTTCCCATAAAGGTCTCTGAAGGGCTAATTTCACACGCTTTAACTACCTCGCCTTTCGTCTCATTCAAGCGTAATTATCGAACCAACATCCAAAACACTAAGTAGAAAAGGCGCATATTTTAAACGACCAGCAACCAATATTAGCACATCGTAATCCAAGTGATAGCACGAAACTTAGCCTCGTTATTCCCTGTAGTGCTACCGAAAATTTGGCAGCATAATGACATACGTATAGCTGTTCCCAAATTTCTTATCACCTGTAACCAAGAGAATACACTTCAATATTCAAAACTGCCCAACTACAAACTTCCACAGCACTTCCGAACAATAGAATAGACCCGAACTTCCACAAAACAAAGCAAGTCCGGTCTCGCATCCACAACCCAACTACATAGAACATCCTATCTTACCCAACATAGAGCATTCAGAGCATTCAAGGTTTACCCAAGCAGAATATTCTATACTTACCAACACAAAACATTCAGAGCATTCAATATAGACGAACACACACATAACCAGAAGATTTAATATCGCCAGAACACACAATATCCAACATTCCATATTCCATCCATACATAAACGATGTCTCATGTTCTGTACTATTCAAGTTTTGGAATGATTTATGTGTGTTAGATGAATACCCATTGATATTAGCTTCTAATTTCAAGGTACCCGTGGCGTTTAGAGGTCGAATTGTCGAATTTGAGCAATTTTGGACTGCTGGACAGCAAGCTGTGGTTCTGTTTTGGCTTGCTTAAGAACCTTGTAGTTACGGAATTTCTTGAAGGTTAAGCAAATATCTCCTTCACTAAGGTAAGTAGCTGTTGGAATAAATTCTCTGCTTTAAACTCATTTAAATTGAGTATGGTTTACTATAGCATGAGTTGGATTTAAACCTTAAGTTGCCCCTTGGAATGTAAGTAGCTTTTGGATTTTTATCTGCAAGTTTAGTCCCTGTTGCTTATTATGGGATTTTGATAAACGCCTAGCCTGAGCTTTTGAACTAGTTCTTTGAGGGATTAGCCTGCTAGCATGAGTTAAATTGTGAACCTTGGACTCGTTTTGGATTTCTATGCAGTTAATAGTTATTACATTGTAAAACACGTTGCGACATGGAGGTTGAGTTTTCTTTAGCATGTCTGATACTGTTTTGGGGTGGAATTGTATTCTTAGTTGTTTTGGAAGCATGCTCGATTGTATGGTTTGGTTGTTCTGCGTATCTGAATGGTTGTGGATGTGGGGTCTATCTCGCTCTGCCTTTTAGCAAATTGTGGTGCCTTGCAGCTTGTGTGGTTGGATAATCTGAATCGTAGAAGTGTTTATTTCCCCTTTCAGGTGAATAGGAAAATTTTGGGTTCCCCATATGCATGCCGTTATGCTGCCGAATTTTCGGTAGCATACGAGTGGTTTCAGAATTAGGAGTGTCGGTTGTTGCCTCCATTTCTTATTCTTGAGATATGACTGAGTTGGGAAGGTGCATATCAGTTAGCCTGTCAGTAATCTAGGAAAAGAAATCGATTGTGTTAAATAGGTTGCAGTTAAAGATTAGTAAGTGTTAAGGGGTCCTAAAGGGAAAAGGATTAAGAAAGGGAAAGGAATAGGCTAGCGCCTTACAAGAGGGTCGTGTCAATTAAACACCTAGGACTGAGATGTAATAGACTGAAATGAGGGGCTTAATGGGCGGGTCTTGACTTCGCAGTCTAAGTGCCATTTACTAACTGTGGAAGTTAATTCCTGACTTAAACCCATGAACGCCACTAGTGAAATGGTAGTTTAGAGCGCTACGCGCCCATTAGTGCCTTGAGGGATGAGACTTAGCTCCACTGACTGGGTGCCATCTACCATCAGTAGGAGTAGCGACCTCCCAAAACTCCCACTTGTGCACTATCAGTGAGTTGGCAAACTTATATATATATAGGTGTACTAATTGAACACGAGACCCGAACTGCAGATAAATGAAATGAAATGAAATGAATGAGAATGAGATGACCTAACCCTTAGGCCCTTAACTCGAATAAAATGTTAAAACCTTGATTGCTACTTACTGAGTATTTTCTTAAATACTCACTCTTTTCCCTTTCATATAACTGCAGGTAGAGGTAAAGGTATACTGAACTCGTGACGGAATGCTGCTGAGCCATGGGTTTTCTTTAGAATAGTCTTCCGCATTTTTTTTTATGTTTCGAAATTCTTCTTTTGAATTTGTACTGCGTTGTTTTAAGGTCATTTCCGCGTTAAGTTTTGTTTTGAATAACTAAAGGTTTCGTTTGTTCTGTTTTAACTGGGATCCCAGGTTGAAAAGTTTCGCAAAATTTCTAAGTGCGTTTTACTTTAAATGTCATTTCCTCGCTGTTCTTAGAAGTAGAATGATATGTATGTGGTAATGGCCCTAGGATCTAGTCATGAAAAGCTGGGTCGTTACAGTTGTGCCATCTACTATCTGTGGGAGTAAAGTTCCGACTACAAACCCATGGACGCCCCACCAGTGAGTTGGTAGTTATAGTGCTATGCACACATAGGTGCCTTGATGGGTGAGAATTGGCTTCACTGACTGGGTGCCTTCTACCATCAGTGGGAGTAGAGATCTCTCGCGATTCCCACTTGTGTACCTCCAGTGAGTTGGTAAGCATGTGACAGGCTGGTTAATTGTCCACGTGACCCGTACGTCATGATAAATGAAATGAAATGAAATGAAATGACTATTAGGCCCTTTAATAGCAACTAACCTCCAAATATCCAGGTAATACTTGTAAATCTCCTCCCGATAGTAGTGTTACTTACTGAGTATTTTTAATACTCATTCTTTTTAAAAATGTTTCCTTTCAAGTACGAGCAAGGACATACAGAGCGCGTGGCGGATTACTGCTGACGAGCCATGGAAAATATGTGATCATGATTTCTGCATAGTCTAGCTTCTCATTTAGCTTTTAGTTAGTTTTGTAAATGGTGGTTCTTAAGGTTTAAAACGTCTCCGTGTTTTCCTTAGGAAACATTTGTTTTAATGAAGTTTTTACAAGGTTTCTTGTTTTATTTGGGATCCCAGGCTGAAAGGCTTCCTTTCTCTAAAATGTCGTATATTTTGTGTTAATGTTTCTTTCAAAATAAGCTTTTTCTTAAAAGTAAGTAGGCATGCATGTGGTAACGGCCCTAGGAAGTAGTAATGAGAAGTGGGGCTGTTACAGATGGTATCAGAGCGGAACCTCTCCCAGTAGGATGTGGTTCGGGGACGAACCAAGGCGGAAGTTGGTGGGCATGTAACACCCGAGTTAGGAGGGCTACATGAATGAACAGAGACCACATCCGAATGAGAGGGATCTTGAGGACATGAAAGCATGGTCAAGATAAGCTTAAAAGAATTGATAGATACTACCTATACCAACAAGGTGCACCTTCCTTTTCGGTGGCTCAATCATAGGAACTTTGAAGTTAAGCGTACTTGGCTTGGAGAAGTTCTATGTTGGGTGACCTCTTGGGAATTTTCCTAGGAAGCATGTGAGTGAGGACAAAGCATGCTAAAAGGAACCCGTGTTGGTTTGTGGGGACAGTCTTCACTCTTGGAAGCAGTTTAAGACGAGTATGGTGGCGTGGCCAGGTCGCAGGGGAATGTCGGGGCCTGAGGTGCCGAATCCGAATTCCGAATCCTAGGCCTGGGGCGTTACATAAATAATACTACCTTTTCATATTCTAACTTTTTAGATTCCTTTATTGATTATGGGTTTTTTAGCCTTATGTATTTATTATGGTTGATAATGATTTACTTATTATTGATAATTATTTTTAAAAAATTAAAAATTTATATTTAATCAAGGGGGAGAGATATTGTCAAAAAATAAAATAAAATAATAAGGGGGAGAGATATTATCAAAAAATAAAACAAAATAATTAAGGGGGAGAGACTTTAGGGAGGTGGTGAGGATGAGAGTTGAAAATTTATTAGAATGATTTTAATGTTTTTGTGGTTACCGCTCTTTATTTTCTTTATTTTCTATTTTTTCCAAGGAAAAAAAATTATGGAAGTCATTTTTTAGCGAAGATAGTAGAAGAAAATTAAAGTTAGATAATAATATTTCAATCCACAAATTTGTGAACTCTTGTACTCCCCCAACTTAAGGGAGTCAATTTTTTTTTTAAAATTTTAGATTTTTACTTTAAGGATAGTTTATAGTTTAAGTATTGCATAAAAGAGCAAAGATAATATTGTAAAAAAAAATTATTTGTACTAAATTCAATTGTTAAAGAAAAATTGCAAACATAAAAATCAATTTATTATTATTAATTAATGTCGATGACATGATTGTAAATTTAGAAATAAAGGTAGGAACGGAGTAATCCAAAAATGACTTTTTAACACACTTCATTATATATATATATATATATATATATATAAATCAATTATATGAACTAAAAAAATTATCTAACAAAATTAACATGTGTTTTAATTTTAATTTTTTAAAAAAAAATTCATAAGTTCTTTCTATATTATAAATAGATAAATTTATTTCATTATTGCATGTTAGTGTAATTGTAAAAATGAAAAAATTAAAAGAAATTGTTATTAATAATAAAAAATTAAGTTAATTGTGGTTTTTATATGAATAGTTATTATTGTTTTTTACAATTATAAAATGATATCAAAATTAACTTATGCATTTCTTATTCGTCAATATTTTTTTCTTACAATTTTTTTTAACTGTTTTTTACAATTATTCTTAATTATTATCAATACATATTTTTTTAATGTTCTTACTTGTATTCTTAATTTTTTCTCAAAAAAAAACCTTAATTTTCTTAAATTTGAACTTTCAAATTGTTGTGAAAAATAAGAAGAAGAGAAAAATTTAGGGTTGAAGGAAATGAAATGATTATAAAACTTTTGACCTTAAAAAAATTTTATATTCTATAATTAAAAATGTTAATTTTAGAATTTAATTTTATCTACATGGAGGAAACTTTTTACATTCTACCTTTTCACATTCCATATATGCATTTAATTTCTATGAGTGCATTTAAATTGCATTATCTCATACACCAAAATCTAAGTAAACTTTATGTTACATTTTATTGTTTTTAATAAATCAATTTAAAAATATATAGTTATTTTCATTTTTTTTATTTTGAAAAAGTTATTTTACCTAATTTGGACTAATTATTTGTTTTAATTACCTTTTTTTTAATTAAAAAATTTAAATCTTTCAATGCTAACTTTTTGTTATGTATTGTTTTTTCAACTTTGTTTTTTTGACAATTTTTTTCAACCTTAATAAAGATAAAATTAATTTACTAATTTGATTTCATATTATAATTATAATCAAAGAAAAAATATTTAATTTCTTGGAGAATGTGGAATGAGAAAACTTTTTGTATCCCAATCGTTCATATTCCATATAAATTATGGTAGATAATTTATTATTGATAATTAATTAATGTATTGTTTATAATTAATTTAAAAATTTGTGTGACATTAGGTACATGATTATTTTCTCAACAAAAGAAGCATACTTTGTAATTGATCAATAAGTTCTTATTTTTTCAATAAACATTTTAAATTAAAAAATACACTAATTATAAAAGAAAAAAAAAAGACATTAGCTATACACTCGTTTCTTCAAATACATTTGCTAACTTGATCACAATTGATAGACAGATACACTGTTATTCAAGTTTATCAAACTTGAGTTGTAATGTCGCAACTCCTAAGGTCTGGGATATAGATAACAACACATGCATCCTTTGCATCTTGAATGTAACACCAACAACCAAGAAATTTCCCTAATGTTACTTCGAAGGAGCACGATACTATTACCTAGGGGGTTCATCTTAAACTGAGATTTTCTTGATCTTTCAAGAACCATATGTAGAGCTTCTGGATGTCCTTCCTCCTGTCTTGGATTTGAAAAGTATATCATCTTAAGAAGTTTTGAAGATTGGAGAGCTTTTGGGAGCAAGACAATGAGAGAACAAAAATAAAGAATAAAGAAAGAATAAAGTTGTAGGTGTGTGATGAAAAAATGGTAAAGAAAACCCATTTTTATAGTAGTAGAATGTGAGAGTTATAAAACTTTTAAATTTACCTTTTGAATTAAATTAAAGAAAAAAATCATTTAAGTGGTAGGAAAAACCTTTAGTATTCCAACCTTTAAGATTCTATAAATTTATTATTGATAATTAGTTATTAATTAATTAATATATTATTTATTTGAGTGGTAGGAAAAACCTTTAGTATTCTAACCTTTAAGATTCTATAAATTTATTATTGATAATTAGTTATTAATTAATTAATATATTATTTATAATTAATCGTTAATGGCATATCTTGTAATTTAGTAAATCAAAAAAGGACAAAAGTGTCCAAAAATGTTTTTCCAACATCCTCACTTTTTAATATAGTATAGATAATATAATAATAAAATAATAATAATAATAATAATAATAATAATAATATATATATATTTATATTTATATTTATCTATATCTATATCTATAGTATATATAAAAGGAGAAACTTTTTGTACCAATTTTATCCTTTCATTTTTTAAGTGCATGTCAATTTTACCCTCGATGCTTTATCTTCCTCATTCAATACTGTCATAAGTCCGTTTAACCTTTCATTTTTCCTTTTAAATAGAGTCTTAATTTCATACCATGAATTTGAGTTACTATCCATTTCTCATGAATGCTATTTATTACACGTTCAAAAAACTTTCTACATTCCACGGTACTTATTAGAATATATATACTTGTGTAAGATGAGTTTTATTTATCCATGGAGAAGGGAGCAGTCAAGAGATTGGAAATTTACAAGAAAGTGGAAGGTCAAATAGCGGAAGAACAAGATGTGTAAAAGATAGCAACAATAGCCGTGGAAGTGGTAGAGCGGAAAAGCTAAAGGGGTTGATTGAAGAGAGACTCAAATTTCCAAAATTGAAGGCTCAACTTTATGCTAAGCAAATGAGATTTCCAAAACCAAATAACCAAGAAGGTTGTAAAAACAGAAAATGATGATTTGCAAAGAGGAGAAAGAAATTTAGAACCTATTCTGTTGCAGTGAGGGATGAATACTCCCTGAAAGCACCATTAGAGGGTGGTGCACAATAGAAGCTGTTGTGACAGAGTAATTGTTGTGGACGGCTACAAAGGAGGAATGTTTTCATGATGTGCTATGGCAGTGGCGGTGGCGGCGGCTGAGAGTTGTCAGCGTGGGTGGTCGATGATCGACGACCACGATATAGAGTTTCAAAAAAGTAAAGAAAAACCATCCAAGAAGAGACTCAGTGTGGGTGGTCAGCGGCAACGAAGTTTTGTGGAAAGGTAAATAAACAAATGTCTCAAATCAGGAAAAAGAAAGTAAAGAAAAACTGAAGAGAAGATTTTGAATGAGGACTTTGTGTGGTGGGTGACGGCTAGAAGAGAAAGAAGAGGGTTGAAGAAGAAGTGATTTATGGTTTTGATTTTTAATATCATAAATGTATTATTATTATTTTTATTTTTAACGAGTTTTTTCTGTATGGTAAAAAAAATATCATTTCTCTAATGGGCCCACAACTAGGTATAAAATGTAAATAAAATAAAATAAAATCTATTTTACCTTTGTTTTCTTTCTTTTTTTTTTAGAAAGAATCTAATTTACCTTCGTTTCTGTTTATTTTTACAAAAATTGTATTAAATTTAGTTTCTTTTTCCTTCTTAAAAATTTCCCCCCACTTTAATGGTTTATTAAAATTAAAACTTATTACTATGAATATAGTAAACTTGGAATGTTTATTAAATGGAATAGGACTTAGTTAAAAATTTTAAACAATATTAATTATTTACATAATGACCTTCAATTTTTAATAATTTATAATATATTTGTGACCTCTAACTTTAATGATCCATTTATTTTCATAATATTGTTTTTTTTTTTTATTGAAAAATACAATCTTAACAACATACTTTATACTCTCAAATATTTTCATACATGAATAAGAAGAAGACATTAAGATGAATATCTTCTCTTTTATAAAATTAAATTATATTTTGATTTTCAACTATTTATTTTTATTATTTTGTACTTTAAATTAAAACTATAAATTTTCACGTGCATCGCACGTGTTTCTTACTAGTATATTAAAAAGTGAGGATCTTGAAAAAACTTTTTTGGACACTTTTCTCCTATATTTAATTTACTAATTTACAATTTTACCATTAAAGAATAATTATAAATAGGGAATTAATTAATTAATAATTAATTATCTATAATAAATGTGTAGGATTTCAGAAAAGATTGGAATGCAAAAAGTTTTTCCTACAACTTTTTTTAATTATAAGTCATAATGAAATTTTATAAGTTAAAGAATTTAAAAGGTTATGTAACTCTCATCTTCTACTACAATAAAATGGGGTTTTTTTCACCATTTTCTTCACCAACACTTAGTTTCATTCTTTCTTTATTTTTGTTCTCTTTGTTTTCTTTGCTATCCAAAGCCTTCTCAATCTTCAAAACATCTCGAGGTGTTGGTGTGATGTATTCAAATTGCAAGGGGATGCATGTGTCAAACCTAGATCCTAGCTTTTGACATTGCAACTCCAATTTGAAGAATTGTATTTGTATATCAATATTTGTCAAGTGAGCAAATCTATTTTAAGAAATGGATGTACATTTTAGTTTTTTTTTTTTTTTTGTTACTATTCATTTTTTTTATTGTTCTTATATAATTCATGTTTTTTTATTAATAATATTTGTTGAAAAGTAAATTTTATTGCATCAATTACAAGTTTGTATTTCTTTTGTCGAGAAAAAAAATGTGTAACTTAATGCTCCACAAAGTTTTCAATTAATTATAAATAGTAAATTAATTATCAATAATAAATTAAAAATTAATTATAGATAATGAATTAAAAATTATTTATCAACAAAAAATTTGTATGGAATCTAAAGAGTTGGAATACAAAGTGTTTTATCATTTTATTCTCCAAGAAGTTAAAATATTTTTCTTTAACTATAATAGTAAATTAACAAAAAAAAAATATTTAGAATTGGTAACAAACATACAAATACAAAGTAATAAAAAAGAAAGGAGTTCAAATACAATTTAAAAAACTTTTTAAAAATAAAAATGAAAAATACATATATATTTTTTAATTAACATTTTAAAAAGAATAAGATGTAACCTAAAATTCATCAAGTATAGTGTGAGATAATTCAATTTAAATACACCCATAAACTATTTCAAAAAAAAAAAAAACCATAAAGATAAAAGGAATGAAATGTGAAAAGCTTTAAAATAAAAAGTTTACCTCCATGTTGATAATTTAAGTCTAGAATTAATATTTTTTTATCTAATTATATTTAATTATAGAATATAAATATTTTTGGAACGTCAAAAAGTTTTATAATTCTTTCATTTCCTTCAACTCTAAATTCATCTCTTTCACTCATTTCCACAACAATTTGAAAACTCTATTTTAAGGAAATTAATATAAGAAAATAATTATTGAAAAAGTCAAAAATATATTCTAATAATGATTAAGATTTTGATGGAGTGAACCAACAATAAGACATGGAAAAAAATTGATAAACATAAATAAATTTAGATATCATTTTTTTGTTCAAAAAGGCAGTCATGTATCGTTTTCTATCATTAAAAAAAATCATGACTATTTATATATAAACCACGACTAACTTCTAATATTTCATAACATTTATAATTTTTAACTTATTTTATTCATGATATTAATTGTGTGTGTATATATATATATATATATATATATATATATATATATAACATTTTACAATATTAATATTCAATAATAAAATAAATTTATCCATTTGTAATATATAAGAAATTTATCAACTCTTTATACATTTTTTTGAAACAACTCTTTATGCATTTAAAGTATATATTAATTTGTCAAATAGATTTTTTTAATAAATATAATCAACAGTTTATAGAACTAAAAAAAACGATTTGTAATATAAAATAAAGAAAAAATATAAAATACGACCTTAACTTTTTATAATATAAAATAAAGTCTGATAAAAAAAATATAATATAAAATAAAGTAAAAAAATATATAACGTGCATTGTATGTGTTAATAAAACTAGTATATATATACTAGTCTATTACCACGTGCAAATGCACGTGATATTTCTACTATTTAATTTAAGTTTATAATAACACCAAATAAAAGGAAGAAAACAATATCATTGATAGTATAAAAAAAAAAGACAACAATAAGAAAAAAAAGAGTAAGATTGTCTATGCAAACTCCTTCAAATATATATATCTCCGTTATTTGTATTATTTTTTCTATGAAAATAAGTTATCTCTTCGTGAATTTCACACCAACTTTATATACCATTATTTTTTTTTTAAATAAAATATTATGTACACAATATAATTTTAAAACTAAATAAATATTTGTTACCACCTAATGAACAAATATTTATCAAGACTTTTTTTTTAAGTCATCAAGACTTTAGTTTTAATGAGTAATAAGATAGGGTAAAAATATAAATAAAGTAAGAATATAAATCAAACTTTATTGAGAGAAAGTTTATGTAACGCCCCGCGTTTCAAAATTAAGCCTTTCTGAGATATTTTAGATCCATTATTGAGTTCAAATTGGAATTTAAGTTGATGGAATCAAATTATTTCAAGTGTTGGAATTTTGGGTTAAGAAGAGAAAAATTAGAAGTTTAGAGAGCCCTAGATTTTTTCCTCTTATTTTTTTTTAGGTTTTCCTAATTGGGGGAAATTTAAAGAAACCCTAGAGCTCTTATTTTCCCCCCTCTTCCTTGTATCAGCCGTTCAGCCTCGCCCCCCATCAGGTCGTCTTCTTCTTCGTCCACCAGACCCACGCATCTCGTTTTCCCTCTCTTCTACGTTTTTCTCTTCCAGCCGGCGGGCCTGCAACACTCACCGACGACCACAACCACGAACGATGCTCGCACGTTTAGGCTGTAATTTTCTCCTTCTCTCTCTTGTTTTCTCCCTCGAATTCGGTACCCACGAGTTGCAGCGGCACAAGAGCACATGAATCGCGAAGCCTCTAGCCAGTTGACGATGCTCTCGAGCTTGATAGCCTCTTCTCCTGCGAAATCACAACACGAGCTTAATACTCACGTCGTCGACGACTTTTCCTTCATGTATTGATGCTCTCAACGACACCCTTCAGTCACACTCATGTGCATCATGTAGCGTCTCTATGACCCGTGCACAAGACCTTCTAAATCGGTCCCTTTTTGGCATCGTGATACTAGCAGGTTGCATATTGAACCACCACCACGTGCATTATGTGCACGTTTCAGCCAGTAGCTGCGATTCTAATCCTTTACGGTAAGGTTCATCAGTTACCCACTCGTGTTCTGGGTTAGATCTAAGTTTCCCACTCTCTAACGACTCCGAATTTACAGGATTTGGCCTTTTGAATCAATTTCCAGCAAGCTGTTAGGTTCGAATCTGACTTTTGGCGTTTACCCATAGCCCAAAAGGTCTTATATCAGATTGCCCATAGTTTTGCGGCTTTAGATCAACGTTTTTGGAGCTTTTCAGTTACTGTCCAGCAAGTATTCAAGTCTTTTGGGTAAGATTCATCAATTTCCAGCATGCTTTGTACCTGTTCGAACTCATTAAAAGTATTTTAAGGTTTGATATATCGATCCTTAACGCTTGGAAGCTCCCTATTTGTAGGTTCAAACTCTTTCAGATGTTTATAGCAAGGACCCAAGTCCGTTCCGGTGAGTTTTAGGTGCTTAAGCCTTGCTTAGATCCTTTTGAATTCTTATGAGTGCTTTAGATCAATTTCTAACGTCCGATAACTCTTGGTTTATAGTTTGAAAGTGGTCGAGCTAGGTTCTAAAATTGCCTTTGGGTAAGATCTTCCCTTTTTAGCTTCAACTAAGATTGGGTCTTTAGCTTAGCCTTAAATTTGTATCTTTCTCGTTTCAGGAGACCGTTAGACTAATTAGGAGCGCTTCAGAATGAATTGTAAGTGGAATTCTATCTGTTGGGTCTATTTGCTTGTGTGCTAGCATGATGTGTGCTTTACTCGTTTGGTTTATCTTATACTGTACAAATATGTATGTGTTATGTGATCGTGATGAGTTTTGAATACGTTGGACTGCTGTGTTGAGCTTATATGTTGAAACTACTATTGTGCTAAGAATGTTGTTTCATAGTGATTGATTGAAAAACGTGGAGTTCATTTGACGTGTTTTATGACTCAATGCATGATTTAGAAAGCATGTTTGGTATGTGCATTATGAGTTGCATGTCACTGGCATGAAGCATGGTCTAGAAGCATGATGAGTAGGATTCATGCATTCTAGTGAGAGTGTGAGGTTAAAGGACCTTGTGTGTCTAAAAGGAAAGTTAGGTGAATACCAGGTGCCTCGGATAAAAATGGTCGAGGGGTAGTATGTCACCAATGGATAAAGAGGAGCATCGGGTGCCTTGGGTAATATGGCCAAGGGGCGATGTGATGAGTCTATACGTTGTGAAAGTCATCGGGTGCCTTGGGTATATGGCCAAGGGGCGATGTACAGTTTGATCGTGAAGTCATCGGGTGCCTTGGGTAATATGGCTAAGAGGCGATGCACAGTTCGAGGCATTGGGTAATATGGTCAAGGATCAAACGCTGAGCGCCGTAGAGAAACGTCGAGGCCCTGGGTAATATGGTCAGGGGTCGGCGTGACTTGAAGGAGTCAGTCTCAGAGAGCTTTGTGAGGGCTATGAGTGAGCGAGCTCGTGGAGCTTGAGAGAAAACTGAGTGTGCATGGCATGATGCGGAATTCATGTGTTGTGAGTATGCATGGCATGATGCGGAATTCATGTGTTTTGAATGTGCATGGCATGGTGCGGAATTCATGTGTTAGGTGCATGGTTAGTTGCACGTTTACATAATTGAGCAGGTTGCGATATGTATGATGTTCACCTCGTATGTAAGGCATGATAGTGTGATTGTAAAGCCTAATTTGCTATGTATGATGTATGATGTTTGATGGCTCTTCAGGTGTGAGCCACTTACTCAGTACCGTGGTTATGTACTGACCCACCACCAGATTTTGCAGGTGATGAGGAATACTACGAGTCTGGTGATGCTGAGGAGCAGGCTTGAGAAAGCAAGATTCCTAGATTTACTTTATTAATATATTCAGTTTGTTTAAGCTTTGCCAGGGGAGATAATCTTATTGTGTTAGACCAGAGATGGTTAGAGGAATGTTTATTTATGTACTTTGCTAGTGCTTTGAATTAGACTTATAAGTTGATTCAAGGTATTTAGATGGGATCTGTTATGAAGTTCTTACTCTTCCTTACTTAGTGAAGTTAATCTGTTTTCAAATAGATCAATGTTGTATGCCTTTGTGAGTAAGCTTGCAGTCTTGTCGAGTAGTTGTAAATACGAGACCTAACTCGTATGGTATTTGTGTTGTGGAAGTTCTGTTGAGTGTAGTATGGTGGAGTAGGTTGGAAATTTTATATAGAAGTGTTGTTTTATTTTTAACAGGTTGTAAAATTTTGGGTTAATCAAGATTACGTCGTTATGCTACCGAATTTTCGGTAGAACCTTAATGGGTAATGTGACTAAGTTTAATGGTAACCTTAGATAGTCTCTTAAGAATTTGGGGGCTGTTCACACGTAACTTCGAAGATGGAGCACGTGGAATAAACAATATATTTGTATTGATGTAATATGCGTGTGAGTGTACAATCTCTAACTTTAATCCTCTGATTCTCTCTCTTGTGTGTGAATGTGTTTCACTCGAGGGGTGTTGCGCTTGTTCTCGAGTCTGAAGCTTCAATTGACTCTTGGAGCTTTTGAAGTCTTGGAGTCTTGAAGAATTTTTGGTCTTCAAGAAGTCTTAGGGTCTTGAAGTCTTGAAGAGTCTTTAGTCTTCAACAAGTCTTGGAGTCTTGAAGTCTTGAAGCCTTGGAGTCTTGAAATCTTTAAGAGTCTTTAGTCTTCAAGGATTGTTGAAGTCTTCTAGTCTTGAAGTCTTGAAGAGTCTTTGGTTTTCAAGGATTGTTGAAGTCTTCTAGTCTCGAAGGGTCTTTAGTCTTCGAGAAGTTTTAGGGTCTTAAAGTCTTGAAGTCTTGAAGAGTCTTTGGTCTTCAAGGATTGTTGAAGTCTTCTAGTCTTGAAGGGTCTTCAGTCTTCGAGAAATTTTAGGGTCTTGAAGTCTTGAAGAGTCTTTGGTCTTCAAGGATTGTTGAAGTCTTCTAGTCTTGAAGGGTCTTCAGTCTTCAAGAAGTCTTGGTGGAGTTTCTCTGAATTCTCTGACTCTGGCTGAGAGCTTCCAACTTCTCTTCTCTATCTCCCCCCAAAATGAATGGTGGCCTCCTCTATTTATAGAGTTTGATGGACCTCTGGGCTTGGGCTTGGGCCCAACCTTTGGGCTTAGGTTGTATTTGGGCTTTAATCCAAACCATTTTTAATAAAGTTGGATTATTTTAATTTAACCCAATTTCTTCAATGATCTCGGGTTACATTAGTCTCGGGTCCAATTGTCACGTGGCATAATTTGATTGGACTCGGCTTATGTCATCTGATGGATCAATAATAGACAAGTGGCAATGTTTGATTTGCCGAATTTTAATGTCTATTAATTTAATTTAGGGACACATGTAAATTTGTAATTGGTCCCAAATTTATTTCATCATTAATTCAAATTAATGACGTGGTAATTTGTGATTGGCCGAAATTTCTTATTCAACAAATGCCCCCTTTTCGAGATTTATGCACAAGTACGTGTGAGTGAATCTCGAAAAAGATAATTTGAAATCAAAATGTAAGATATTCGTTCTTAATTTTGGCTTTCTTTGATGTGTCAAATAATCAAAATAAGAATTTAATTCAAAATTTTGATTATTATATATTTTTTATTTTACACAGTTTTATGCCAATTAATCAAAATATGAATTTGGGTCATAATTTTGATTTTTTTATTTGGCAACAAACTTTCAGTCGAATATCAATAGACTTCATATTCCACATCGCATTTTGAATAGGATTGATGTTCTATCCAAGAATTTAAAGTCCACTCAATTTGAATTTGGAGTAGAATTTCAATTTGAATTTTCCTCAAATTTTGATTTGTGATCAAATTTGGACTACGCCCAAATTTTAATTTGAGGTGGAATTTTACGAAATTTGGACTTGAATTTGGAATGAAATTTGATCTCTATCTAAATTTTGATTTGGGAGAAAATTTGGAGTATGCCCAAATTTTAGTTTCAGAAAATTTTGTCAAAATCTTGAATAGAATTTGAGTTCTATTCACCTTGGCTTGAATTTTGGGATGAAGTTTGAATTTGAATCAAATTTGGGAGAAAACTTGGAGTATGCCCAAATTTAATTCAAGTAAACATTTAGACTTTCCTCATGGGCTTATGATTTGGGAAACTTTTTTGAGAATACCCAAATTTTGATTTATGCCAAATTTAAATTCTATTGAGATTTTTAACTTTAAATAGAATTTAAACTCAAACCCCGATCTTGGCTTTAATTTGAAAGATAAAATTTTGAAATTCACCCCAATCTTGATTTGACATGAGATTTGGAATAAACCAAATTGATTTGGAGTAATTTTACCCAAACTTACGCATGGAATTTGCCAAAAATTGATTTACCAATAAAATTTGGGTCTTAGATGAGATCAAATCTTATTTAGAATAATCGATTTTATTCATGTCAAAAAAAAATCTTTACCAATATAAAATTTTCTCAATATATACCATCTTCAGCAAGTTTATGAAAATCACCTTCCTCGAAGGTGTGGCTGTAGCGAATCAGCGAACTGCTCTGTCATCGCGATCCCAACCGACAACCACCGTTTCAGCGACTTAGCAAGTTCAATTTTTTCGATCAGCAGAACGCAACGAAGGTTGGAATCGCCGCCATGTGTGTTAGAGATAAGAGCAGCCAGCAGTGCTGCACCGGAGTTGGGTATCATCAGGACGCCGTTTTTCTCCGTCATACCCGTTGCCGGCTTAATGGGCTGAAGGATGGCGGCCAACATTTGAGTGGTAGGAAGCGTATGGTGGTTCGCCGGTCAAGTAACAGAGAGTTTGCTCGCTCGAATATGTCGCCGCCGTTGTTTTGTGGTCGACTAGAGCTTGTCACTTGCGTTGAGCTGCCGCCACGCCTGCCCATGGGTTTGTTATACGCCGAAGTCTCTTGTGCATTGCTAGAAATTGATCGGAAGAAAGGCGTTGCAGCAATGATGTTGGTTCCGAGAGAAGTAGGCGACATGAATTTTTTATTATTTTTATTTATGTGTGCAGGTCTGTTATGCATCACTGTCGGAGTCCATTCCAGAATTTCTTGCCCACCGACGAATCTTGAGTCTTTATAAGTATGGGTGTAAGTCGAGGAAGTAGACGAAATTCACAAGGATCCTCCCAAATAAGTGGGTCTCTTTGGAGCTTTTGAGTGCTTCTTCGTTGTTGAGAAGTAAAGAAATAGCCCATGTCATTATTACTATTGTAGTATCAAATCCACCCAACATCACATTCAAGCATGTAGCTTTGATGATTGTAGCAGCATTGTAACTGAATTGTTCTCCATTATTATTTTTAATGGAGGAAATCATCACGTCCGTGAAGTCACGTTCTTCTATCTCCACATCACTGCAATTTCTTCTCTCCCAATGTTCTTGGAGGAATTTATTGAAATGCTTGGTCTATTACTTTTGTCATCTTGTTTATGGCCTTCTCATGTCCTCTTTTTTTTTTTAACTTGATCTTCTGTAACATTTTTTTTCTTTTACTTGCTTTGTTGCCTTTTTTTTTGCTAATTACTTTCCTTTCTTTATAAGATTTGGAATTAACAAGTTCGTTTGACGATCTCCTTGGATACAACATCAATCTTTGTCCATTACTTGAAAGGTATATACATATTCAAACCTTTTTTTTTGCCAATTTTTGAATATGCATATATATTCCATTGGTGTCTTTATTGGATGTGTATATATGAACTGCTTTGATTGTGCCATAGATTTTCTTATCTCCTACTTTTTTTTTACATATATTATTGCAATTTTCTTCTTTCTTGCTTGAATGTGTAAGCTTCGTGCAACAGTCGTCATCAAATTCACTTTCAGTGATTTCACCACCTGTCTAAATGACTGTAGTTTCCTGCAGGGGTGGTCACCACGGACATCATCAAATTCACTTGCAGTGATTTCACCACCTGTCTAGACCAGTCACTTTGATGACTGTAGTTTCCTGCAGGGGTGGTCACCACGGTCGTCACCAACTTCACTTGCAGTGATTTCACCACCTGTCTAGACCAGTCACTTTGATGACTGTAGTTTCCTGCAGGAGTGGTCACCACGGACGTCATCAAATTCACTTGCAGTGATTTCACCACCTGTCTAGACCAGTCACTTTGATGACTGTAGTTTCCTGTAGGGGTGGTCACCACGGTCGTCACCAACTTCACTTGCAGTGATTTCACCACCTGTCTAGACCAGTCACTTTGATGACTGTAGTTTCCTGTAGGGGTGGTCACCACGGTCGTCACCAACTTCACTTGCAGTGATTTCACCACCTGTCTAGACCAGTCACTTTGATGACTGTAGTTTCCTGCAGGGGTGGTCACCACGGACGTCATCAAATTCACTTGCAGTGATTTCACCACCAGTCTAGACCAGTCACTTTGATGACTGTAGTTTCCTGCAGGGGTGGTCACCACGGTCGTCACCAACTTCACTTGCAGTGATTTCACCACCTGTCTAGACCAGTCACTTTGATGACTGTAGTTTCCTGCAGGGGTGGTCACCACGGTCGTCACCAAATTCACTTGCAGTGATTTCACCACCTGTCTAGACCAGTCACTTTGATGACTGTAGTTTCCTGCAGGGGTGGTCACCACGGTCGTCACCAACTTCACTTGTAGTGATTTCACCACCTGTCTAGATCAGTCACTTTGATGACTGTAGTTTCCTGCAGGGGTGGTCACCACGGACGTCATCAAATTCACTTGCAGTGATTTCACCACCTGTCTAGACCAGTCACTTTGATGACTGTAGTTTCCTGTAGGGGTTGTCACCACGGTCGTCACCAACTTCACTTGCAGTGATTTCACCACCTGTCTAGATCAGTCACTTTGATGACTGTAGTTTCCTGCAGGGGTGGTCACCACGGTCGTCAGTAAATTCACTTGCAGTGATTTCACCACCTGTCTAGACCAGTCACTTTGATGACTGTAGTTTCCTGCAGGGGTGGTCACCACGGTCGTCACCAACTTCACTTGCAGTGATTTCACCACCTGTCTAGACCAGTCACTTTGATGACTGTAGTTTCCTGCAGGGGTGGTCACCAGATTTGCCTACAGCGACGCATGCCTGCCAGATCAGTCCCTATTTTATTGGGTGTTTTAAGTAGCATTTGAAGATGAAGTGAAGTTGTCAACCGTCAACTTTTGAAGAAGAAGTGAGACTGGCAACCGTCAACTTTTGAAGATGAAGCGAAAGTTGTCAATCGTCAATTTTTGAAAAAGAAGCGAGGTCGCCAACTTTTGACTTGAGGTAAAATTCTATCCAATTTTAACTTGCATTTGGAATAGAATGAATTTGAACTTTAATTGATTTTGGGTTTGACATGATTTGGATTGAGAATAATCTGAGTTGACTGAATAGCATATATGTATAATATTAACAAGCGAATGTTAATCAAAATACTTGAATGGTCTATTGGTTTAATAGCCAAGCTAGATACTTTAAGGTCATGAGTGGTAGGGAACTGCAACTTCGAACCTTCGAACTTGGAGGAAGGAAACTGCAGGGAAGCAACGTGAGAACACGAGCGCATGAGAAGATTCAAACTTGGGGAGAAAGAACTCCAGTTCGAAATTGGAGGAAGGAACGTGAGAACCTTCGAACTTGGAGGAAGGAAGCTGCAGCGAAGCAACGTGAGAACCTTCGAACTTGGGGAGAAGGAACTGCAGCGAAACACATGAGAACCTTCGACTTGGAGGATCCTTCGAACTTGGAGGAAGGAAACTGCAGCGAAGCAACGTGAGAACCTTCGAACTTGGGGAGAAGGAACTGCAGCGAAACACATGAGAACCTTCGAATTTGGAGAGAAGGAACTCCAGCGAAGCGCGCTCACCTTCGAACTTGAAGAATCGTAAGAACCCGCAGCGAAGCAACGTGAGAACCTTCGAACTTGGGGAGAAGGAACTGCAGCGAAACGCATGAGAACCTTCGAATTTGGAGAGAAGGAAGTGCAGCAAAGCGGTACAACGTAGCGTACATCGTAAGAACCCTCAAACTTGGAGAGAAGAGGGAGCAACAAACTTAAGGTGAATGGAACACCAAACTTGAGGCGAGCGAGACATTGAATTTGAAAGAATGAAGTCTTCTTTTATTCATCCAACTCATAACTTCACATTCACAATGGTGCACAACTTCAATTTGTTGTGTTGCCCCCAGTAGTGATTAATTTCTTCAATTTATATTGTCATGCTTATTTCTTGCCCTTTTTTTTTTGTTTGTATAGACTGAATGTTGCCTTGTGCAAGGTGATTCTAGATATGCAAGAAATCCTCACAAATAACTCAAAAACGTGCAAGTATACACATCATGGCAGCAAGTGATAAGTAAATTAAGATCGTTCTCCACAGGGATTGATTTAGGGAATTTTACTACTTCTAAGCTTGATTTTTAATGAAATTCAAAGTAACCAAGAACCAAATATTTTTTCTTAACTAAATGCAAGAGATTAAAATGGCAAACAAGCTTAAAATGACAAGAACTAAAGTAGAATTCAATAAAAACAGCAGATTAGCACAGAGAAGGTAAGGTTCAGATTAGGGGCTGTCTACTCTCACAAGCTGCTCGTTGTAGCAGAACTCTAAATTTGCAACTCACCCAGTATTTTCTACGGGAATTTTCCAATTCTCCTATAGGTAAGGTGATTAAACTCCCATTTAACCCCTTCTTTTTAGCTCCACTGATTTAGTGCCTTAGGTGGTTATTTATCCCTAAATACCCACTCATTTTCATGATCATTAAAGACTAAGGTAAAGCAAAGTAGTCGGTTATCTATTGTTTTCCCAAACACTAAACAACAATGCTAGAAAATGGTTGGCCAAACGAAATTCCAGCTTTAAGCATGAAGAACACTTTGCTTTAAGTTGCAATAAATAAAGTTCCACTAAAACAAACAACAAGTTCAAGCTTAAGCACCCTAATCCTCACCTAAGAGGATTTAGCTCATGTTCAAGGTGAAAATAATGAAAATACAGCAGCCAACAACCATATCAGTCATGATTACAACCTTAAATACCAACTAATCACTAGGAGAAAGAAGAATAAAAGAAGAGGAGTGAAGAGAAGAAGCTTCCAAGGGAGATTCCAGCTTTCCCAAGCTGGAAATTCCTCCAAACAGCAGCCTCCTTGTCCTTTTTTTCCCTTCAATGACAGCAGCAACTCCTAGGTCAACTTCTCCAACTATTCTTCTTCTTTTTGGGCAAAAGAACATTTATACCCTCTCTTTTTCTTGAATTCAGGGCTGATTAGACATATAACTCCACATGGACCTTCCCCAATTGGTTGAGATAGGACAAATCAGCTCCACATGGCTGCCAGCTCAATTAATGAAGGCTTACACGGATTTGGCACGTGCAGAATTTTATTACCCAGACTTTCTGCCTTCTGCTTGTGAAATCAGTTGCTGCAGCAAACCTGAGTGGCCCTATACCAGAAAAATCAGCTTAAACATAAGAAATCTGCACCAAATTCAACTCAAGTTTGGCCTACTGATATGTAAAAATTGTTCAACAAAGAATACTCATTTTCAAGCACAAACCAAAGCTCAAACACATCAAAGAGTAGAGTTTTTAAGCCTAAAAGAGAACCAATAGCTCTTATTTTTAAGAGCTATCAAACCCCCAAACTTGAATCATTGCTCGTCCCTGAGCAATGCTAGCCTACAAAAACTCTAACTCATCATCCCATATCCAGCTTGCAGTCAACATGGCCTAACTATAACACCTAGCTACTTTTTGACAAGCTTACACCTCTGAATGCATACAACTACTCAACAAAGCACTACTCTTTTAAAATACCCTTTCAACTTGGCATTTTTTTTTTTTTTTTTTCTAATGATCCTCTAGCTCAACCTATTTACAAGAGTCATCATATCAAATTATACCAGCCTATTGACATCAAGGAAGCCACTAACCTTCAAGCCTAAACTTAGCTCAAACCTCAATCCTAAAGCTTGCAAAGCAATCCTATAGTCTCTTTGCACAACCTCTAAAGCTTCTAAGCTCAACCTAAACTTCTCTCTTAACTTTTATTCTTTTTTTTTTACCAACTTAGAAAGTCTCATAGGTTATAGCTTTTTGGTCCAAGAATGGCAACACTTTATGGTGAAACTCACCTTAGCCTCCAAGCTCATCACCTAACGAGAACTACACTCATTTCCCTTAGAGTTGACTAAGATTTGCTCTCTAGCAACCACTTCCTTGCTTCTTAGAATGGCGACACTTTTTGGTGAAGCTCACCTAAGCCCTAGGGAAGATTGTAACCTTCAAGCAAAGACTCATCCCTTTTTCATCTCATTTGAACTTTTCTTTTCTGCTCATTTTTTTTATATATATATGTTTTCTCTTCCCTTGAGCTACTTTTTGACGCAGAGGCAAACTATGGGTATCATAAATCCCCCTGGTTACTAGGCAAGCTCAAGAAAAACAGAAAATCTTCAAAAAGGGAGAGGAGTGCATCTTAGGCAAAACTAAGACAAAGAGGAATGCTTTCTAAGTTGCCTTTTCTATTTCTTTTTCATGTTTTTTTTTTTTCCAAGGGTTACCTCACCCCCAAACTTAATCCATTCATTGTCCCCAATGAGTGAGAAAGCAAGGCAAGGACCCCCAAACTTATTATTTTTTTTTAGAGAAGCTAAGGCTTATTGCTTAGGAGGATTATAAGGTTTGGGCAAAAGGACTAGGAACAAGCTTTCCTAAGATTTGAGCTAAGCTAAGGAGGAAAATTAGGAAGCTTCCTAACTACCTAAGGACTTAAAGCACAAAAAGATAATCTAACTAAGCAAACAGGCTAAGCTTATTGTGGATCATTAAACAAACATTTTCTTTTCAAGTAAAACAGAAAAAGATTTTTCACAGCTGCTGTTGCAGCATTCAGCAATGCTTAGCTTAATCAAAAGAACAGCCAAGAGCTAGAGCTAGGCCTTAACTACTTATACACAAGCTGGACAACCCATATTTTCAAAACAAAACACAATATACCAGCTGCAGCATGCTAAAAGTCAGCAATTTACAATTCTCTAGCAGAAAATTCATGCACCAGATGGCTATTCTAGCTTGATTAGCAATTCAAATGGGCTGAGCACCTCAAAGCATCTTTGATTTCAGCAGGTCACCAATCTTAAAATTTGCATTAAATGGCTTTGCTAGCTTAAAATATCAATTCAAGCAAAAATGGCAATGACTATGCATTAATATTATATCAAATAACATGGATAACTGAAAAGAACAGATGCATTTTTTGCTTTACTACGCTTGCCCCATATGCAGATTTTTAGTACTCATGCATTTTCAACACTCAAAGTACATGATTTCATTAAAATAGATGCCTTGAACACAACTGAGCAGCTACGTGCTCCACTAAGATTTGAAGCAAAAGATATACAGCAGACACAACAAAAGACAAACAACCTTAAAACAACAAACAGACAGACCACATGATCATTCTTTTCTTTCTTCATAACAGCAGAAAATAAAGAAGCATAAAACAAGCACAGCAACACTCCCCTTCAATCTTCTTGATCAGCCTCAGCATCATCATTGTTCCCACTTGGAGATGGGGAAGGGTTCCATGGATCAAATAAGCTTGCAGGGAATTGAGGAAATGGCTGAGGAAGTTCCTCAAAGCCATATTCAAATGTTTTCTCCATGGCAATGTCTCTGCGCTGAGCATACTCCCAATAGGCTTTGTGCTGAATTGCATCATGCTCCATTTGCCTCCTCATTCTTCTCTGCTGCCTTAAAATTTCCTCAACTCCACAGACCATATTTGTGTTCAATCTCCCTTTATTCTCCCCATGCAATCGTGCTATAGATGCTGAATCTATTATGCCCTTGTCCATCAAGACTTCTTCATCCTCATCCACTTGAACATGAGCCCTCAAACACAATGCTGAAATTAGATTTGGGAAAAACAACCTTCCTACCTTCCTTTTTGCACACGCCAAAATTTCCCTTGCCAAGAGCTTTCCCACGTCAATGCTCAGGATTTTTAAGATGGAAAAAATCAAGAGAACTCTTTCTTTAGACACCGTGGTGTCATGAGTGGTAGGGAGCAACCTACTCCTTGCAAAGGTGTGCCACACATTTGCTTCAGGCTTAAGGTATGCTGCCAGTAGTGTTCGGTTGGAGTTCCTTGACATTTTCCAGCTTGCTCCTTCTACTGCACAAGCTCCCAAAGCTGAATGGAGCTGCTCTTTAGATGGCGCAATCTCCATTGAGTTAAAAATCGCCTGAGGGTAGTTAGGGAGGTTGTAGAATTCATTAATGGCCGTTGGTGACCAATCTATCCATCTTCCCCTCACCTTGGTTTGGTAGAGATCATTATCTTGAACATTTGCATAGAATTCCCTTACCAACGGAATAATGGCCGGCTCTGGCTTTCTACAGAATGCTTCCCACCCATGGTTGATGATAACAGATGAAACAAACAACGGTAGCTTCTCCATGTCTGACTCAAATCCTCTTTCAGGGAGAGGATCTCTGTGGAGCATCTCTTCAAATTTCTTTTTGGCAGTAGCATTGATAAATTTTTCCTTTGGGCTTTCACTGATCACTAGCATTGGCTCCTTTCCTTTTTTCTTTTGGCTTTTCTTTTGGCTTTTCTTTTTGGATGAAGGACTCTTGGGTGGAGGTACAGCTTCCTCCTCTAGGATTTCAGCTGCAACAACTTCTTCTTGCTCTTCTTGCTCAACAGCATGCTCAATAACCTGCTCAATCACTTGCTTCCCCTTTCCTTTTTGTCTAGGACTCCTTCGTGTGGCCTTTGGTTGAGTTCCTTCCCCCACAGCAATCACTTCCTTGTCTTGTGGTTTTGCTGATGGTGTGGAAGATTCAGCAACCTTGGGCCTGAATAGCTTTTTGAGCACCTTTGGAGCCATGGATACCAGAGAGGTGTGTCTCGGGTTAGGGAGAAAAACAGCAGAAATTTTTTTCTCTTTTTTTTTTCTTTCAGAAGAGAGGCTACGGATTGCTTGAGCTTGAAAGACTACCCCTCCTTGTTTAAATAAGCCATAAAAGATCTTCTCATTGAATAAGCAAAAACAGGTTGGTTGAGGGGAATCACGGGCCTTAAAGTGCTGCCACCAGCTCACTGCCCCAAAAAAAAATCTGCTGCTATGGCTGCACCAAGTCTGCTGCTATGGGACTGCAAGGATTCTGCTGCAGCTTCCAGATTTCACCTTTTTAGACAAATCCACCTTTTCAAATCTAATGATAGCAATCTCATCAGCTGGCTTTTTCTCCCAAGACTAACAAGCTCACTGCCCAAGGAAATCTTTTTCCAAGATTCATACTTCACCTTTTGCATGAGGACTCCTACTAAATAAAAGCTTGCTTGCACTAAAGAAACTATATTGTCAGCAACTAAATATTGAAATTAAAGGCAAAGCAAATTGAATAAAATGAAAGCAACTAGCTACAACTAAACACTACCAATCGGCAAATTAAAAGACAGAAGAATTAAAGCTAAAGACTGCTGCAAATTGAAATAAAACAGTAAATTTGAATGCACTTTACCACCTTTAGGGACCAAAAGAGTATTCAATAGAACTTAAAACACATTGTCCCTAACTTCTCCCTCCATTTCTCAAATTTCTAACAAATTGCAAGAGGCAAAACACCTCTGGAATTCTTCACCCCAGTAGTGCTTTAATCTCTGACCATTGACCTTGAATTCTCTTCCATCACTTTCATCTCTTAATAACACAGCTCCATGACTGTAGGCTTCTAACACAGTGAAGGGTCCCGACCACCTAGATTTGAGCTTGCCAGGAAAAAGCTTTAGCCTAGAGTTAAACAACAAGACCTTTTGCCCCCTTTCAAACTGCTTAGGCACCAATTTCCTATCATGCCAAATTTTGGTTTTTTCTTTATATAACTTTGCATTTTCATATGACAGGTGCCTAAATTCTTCCATCTCCAAAAGTTGGAATTTCCTCAACTCACCTGCTGCTTTGTGATCAAAATTGAGCTTTTTAATAGCCCAAAAAGCTTTATGTTCCAACTCCAAAGGCAGGTGGCAAGATTTTCCAAAAACTAACCTATATGGAGACATGCCCAAAGGGGTTTTGAATGCTGTCCTATAAGCCCATAATGCATCATCAAGCCTAATAGACCAATCTTTTCTATTTGGACTGACCATTTTTTCCAAAATGCTTTTAATTTCCCTATTGGAGATCTCGGCTTGCCCATTTAGCTTGTGGATGGTAAGGGGTTGAGATTCTATGCTTAACATTGTACTTGACCAACATGCTATTCATCATTCTATTCACAAAATGGGTGCCCTCATCACTTATTAAGGCTCTTGGAGTTCCAAAACGAGTAAAAATGTGCTTGTGCAAGAATTTCAACACTGTTTTGGCATCATTGAAGGGACAAGCAATGGCTTCCACCCATTTTGACACATAGTCTACAGCCAAAAGAATGTATAAATTTCCAAAGGAAGGTGGGAAAGGTCCCATAAAATCCAAACCCCAAACATCAAAGAGTTCTACCTCTAAAATGTAGGTGAGAGGCATTTCATCTTTTTGGCTCAAATTTCCCTTCCTTTGACACTTGTCACACACTTTACTAAACAAATGAGCATCCTTAAACACTGAGGGCCAATAATAACCTGACTGAAACACTTTTGCAGCTGTTCTTTGACCACCAAAATGTCCACCATAAGGGGATGAGTGACAGTGAGCTAAAATGGACTGAACTTCACTTTCAGCAACACATCTTCTAAAAATTCCATCTGCACACTGCCTATACAAGAATGGTTCATCCCAAAAATAAAATCTCACCTCAGAGTGGAATTTTTTTAGCTGTTGCTTGGTCATATCAGGGGGCACAACTCCACAGGCTAGGTAATTTGCAAGGTCTGCAAACCAAGGAGTGTCAATTTCCTTCACTTGAGCTACTGTAAGCAGTTGCTCATCAGGAAATGAATCCTTAATTTCACTCTGCTGTAACAGTTTCTCATTGCCTTCCAGCCTTGATAAATGATCAGCAACAAGATTTTCAGAACCCTTTTTATCCTTAATCTCCAAGTCAAACTCTTGGAGCAAAAGCACCCACCTAATTAGCCTTGGTTTAGCATCTTTCTTGGCCAAAAGATATTTAATGGCAGCATGGTCAGTAAAAACTGTTACCCTTGTTCCCACTAAATAAGGTCTAAATTTTTCAAAGGCAAACACTACGGCTAAAAGCTCTTTTTCAGTGGTGGTGTAGTTCTTTTGGGCCTCATTTAGAGTTTTGCTAGCATAGTAGATAGGGTGGATCAGCTTCCCTATTCTTTGTCCCAACATAGCCCCAACAGCGAAATCACTTGCATCACACATCAACTCAAATGGCAAAAGCCAATTGGGTGAGGAGATGATAGGTGCAGTGACTAATGCTGTTTTTAGGGTGTTGAAAGCCTTCACACACTCAGCATCAAACTCAAATGGGCGGTTCACTTCCAACAATAGGCAAAGGGGCTTGGAAATTTTTGAGAAATCCTTGATAAACCTCCTGTAGAATCCAGCATGCCCAAGGAAGCTTCTAACCCCTTTTACTGTGGTTGGAGGCTCTAGCTTTTCAATGATCTCCACCTTAGCTTTATCCACCTCAATGCCCTTCCTTGAGATTTTGTGCCCAAGAACTATGCCTTCTTTGACCATAAAGTGGCATTTCTCCCAGTTGAGCACCAAATTGGTTTCTACACATCTTTGCAATACTTTTCCCAAATTAGTGAGGCAAGCTTGGAATGACTCCCCAAAAACCGAAAAGTCATCCATGAATACTTCCATTATTGTCTCCACTAAGTCAGAAAAAATAGCCATCATGCACCTTTGGAAAGTGGCAGGGGCATTGCAAAGACCAAAGGGCATTCTCCTAAATGCAAAAGTGCCATAAGGACAAGTGAAGGTAGTTTTCTCTTGATCTTGAGGGGCTATGGTGATTTGGTTATATCCTGAATAACCATCCAAAAAGCAATAATAATCTTGCCCAGCTAGCTTATCCAACATTTGGTCAATGAAAGGTAAAGGGAAATGGTCTTTTCTTGTGGCCTTGTTCAAACGCCTATAATCCATACATACCCTCCATCCTGTCACTGTTCTAGTGGGAACTAGCTCATTTGCCTCATTCATCACCACGGTCATACCTCCCTTTTTAGGCACACATTGGACCGGACTAACCCAATTACTATCAGCTATAGGGTATATAATTCCAGCATCTAGCCACTTTATTATCTCCTTTTTCACTACTTCTTTCATGGCCGGATTAAGCCTCCTTTGCTGCTCAACAGATTTGAAGTTTCCTTCCTCCAAATTAATTTTGTGCATGCAAAAGGATGGACTTATACCTTGAATGTCAGCTAGAGTCCAACCAATGGCCTTTTTAAACTTCTTCAACAATTCCAGCAATGCTTGTTCATCTCCAGGGAGCAAACATGCTGAAATTATAATGGGCAGTGTTTCTTGGTCCCCTAAGTAAGCATATTTCAAATGGTTGGGCAAGGGCTTTAACTCTAACTTTGGGGGCTCTACAATGGAGGGTTGCATAGGCTTGATTTTTCTCTCAGTCAACTCCAAAGACTCAAAAGTTCTCTTAAAGCTAGGAGCTTCATTCACTAATTCTACATTCTGCTGCACACACAAAATTTCCAAATCTTCCACTTTCACTTCACCAAACTGCTGTATGTGGTGCTGCAGTAGTTCTTCCTCCCATTTATGAGTCACCAACTCATCCAACACATTAATCAAAGAACACTCTTCTATCTCAGATGGGCATTTCATAGCATCAAAAACGCTGAACCTCACCTCTTGGTCATTCACCCTCATAGTTAATTCACCTTTTTGGACATCTATCAAAGTTCTCCCTGTGGCCAAAAATGGTCTCCCTAGGATAATTGGGACATCCTTATCCGCTTCATAATCCAAAATGATAAAATCAGCTAAAAAGATAAACTTATCCACTTGAACTAAGATGTCCTCAATTTTTCCTTCAGGGTAGGTGATTGATCTATCAGCAAGTTGCAAAGTCACAGTGGTCGGTCTAGCCTCTCCTATTCCTAATTTCTTGTAAATGGACAATGGCATGAGGTTTATGCTAGCTCCAAGATCGCACAGAGCTCTTCCCAACTCTTTACCACCGATAGAAACAGGAATGGTAAAACTTCCAGGGTCTTTCACTTTGGGTGGAATCCTATTTTTCAAAATTGCACTACACTCCTCAGTCAATGCCACAGTTTCATACTCACCCAATCTCCTTTTCTTTGTCAAAATATCTTTGAGGAACTTCACATAGTTGGGCATTTGTTCCAAAGCCTCAACTAGCGGGATGTTTATATGAAGCTGTTTTAGGACCTCAAGAAATTTCTTAAAATTGGCCTCTTGATTTTTCTGCTTTAGCCTTTGGGGAAAAGGTGGTGGGGGCGGTTTAAATGTAGGGGAGTGTGTAGGAATTGACTTAGAAGGAGCTACAGGGACCGCTCTAGGAATTTCTTCAATTTCCTCACTCTCTGGACTTTTTTCTACTTGAATTCCAGCAGGTTTTTCAACATTTTTCTCTGCTGTCTTTTCCATATCAGCATCAATATCAGCTGGTTTTTCCACTTGCTGTCCAGCTGGTTTTTGTTGGGTTGGCCCTTTTTTCTCAACCAACGGCTTCCCACTTCTTAGCTCCACAGCTTGGACTTGTTCCTTTCCTTCCCTCTTTGAATTTTCAGTGTCAGAGGGGAGTTTACCAGGTGGCCTAGCTTTCAATTCACTAGCTATTTGGCCCATTTGCACTTCCAAATTTCTCAATGATGCTTGGTGAGTTTGAATAGCAGCATCAGTTTTAGCCATGTACTCCTTGAACATGCTCTCTAAAGAACTTCCAGTGGCATGTTGTTTCATGGTATTTTGGAACTGAGGTTGCTGATTTTGTTGCCCAAATCCGGAAGGTCCACTCATCTTTTGTTGAGCTTGTTGGGTGTTGGAATTACTTCCTTGACCTCCCCAAGCAAAATTTGGATGATTTCTCCAACCCGGATTATAGGTATTGGAATAGGGATTATTCCTAGGGGCATTTTGGTTTCCTACATAACACACTGAGGCTGGATTTCCAGGGCAAAATTCAAACTTGTGATCCTCTCCACAGTAAACGCAAGAATCTGCTGCATTCTGATTTATATTGACTGCTGCAGCAGACTGGTTTGCACTGGAATTCATCAACTGCAAACTCTCAAAGCCTGAATTTAACTTTTTCATCATGCTTTCCATTGAATCAAACCTCGCATTAAAGGATGTAACAGTGTCAACCTCAAGCATACCCTTATTTTTCTTCCCAGCCACACTTCTAGAATCAGACCATTGGCAACTATTTGTGGAAATTCTCTCTAAAATGGCATAAGCTTCATCATAAGTCTTGGATAATAGAGCACCATTAGCTGAAGCATCTACCATGTTTTGAGTAGCCCAGTTCAACCCATTGTAGAAAGTCTCCATTTGAATGCAATGGGGTAGACCATGGTGAGGGCATTTTCTCAACAATTCCTTAAATCTCTCCCAAGCTTCACTAAATGACTCATCATCAAATTGTCTAAAGGACACTATATCCGATCTAAGCTTGGCATTCCTTGTGGGAGGAAAGTACTTAATGAGGAATTTCTCTGCTAACTCATTCCATGTAGTGATAGAGCCAGGGGCAAAGTTATTCAACCAAGCTTTGGCACCATCTCTCAAAGAATAAGGAAACAAGGTTAACCTCAAAGCATCTTGAGAAACTCCTTGAATTCTAAATGAGTCACTCACTCCCAAAAAGGATTTAAGGTGTAAGTGTGGGTCCTCAGAAGGTAATCCATGAAATTGTCCCACTGTTTGCAACATTTGGAACATCACAGGCTTCATTTCAAAGTTTTGTGCCTGTATCTCGGGTCTAGCTATCCCAGGGTACAGCTCATTGAAGGTAGGGACGGCATAGGCTCTAATAGCTCTTCCCCTATCATTGGCTATAAGGACAGGGTTTTCAGCTTGGTTTTCTACTCTAGGTTGCTGATTTACCTCAGGATTAGGCTGCTGGTTGTTTTGGTTTTCTTGATTTCTAGGAGGTACAGGGGGTAAAAGAGGTGGTGGATCCATCCTATTGTTTCTCTCCCTTTGTTCCCTTCTCCTCCTATGAAAAGTCCTTTCAATTTCAGGGTCCAAACCGAATTCTAAGTCAGGGAATTCGTTCATACACAGCTACCAGCACCTGCAAAGTCAAACAACCAAGTTAGAAGCTGTTTTAGCACCAATTTCACCAAATTTCAGCTCAAAAATAGCAAAAATCAACTCAATCCCCGGCAACGGCGCCAAAAACTTGTTGCCTTGTGCAAGGTGATTCTAGATATGCAAGAAATCCTCACAAATAACTCAAAAACGTGCAAGTATACACATCATGGCAGCAAGTGATAAGTAAATTAAGATCGTTCTCCACAGGGATTGATTTAGGGAATTTTACTACTTCTAAGCTTGATTTTTAATGAAATTCAAAGTAACCAAGAACCAAATATTTTTTCTTAACTAAATGCAAGAGATTAAAATGGCAAACAAGCTTAAAATGACAAGAACTAAAGTAGAATTCAATAAAAACAGCAGATTAGCACAGAGAAGGTAAGGTTCAGATTAGGGGCTGTCTACTCTCACAAGCTGCTCGCTGTAGCAGAACTCTAAATTTGCAACTCACCCAGTATTTTCTACGGGAATTTTCCAATTCTCCTATAGGTAAGGTGATTAAACTCCCATTTAACCCCTTCTTTTTAGCTCCACTGATTTAGTGCCTTAGGTGGTTATTTATCCCTAAATACCCACTCATTTTCATGATCATTAAAGACTAAGGTAAAGCAAAGTAGTCGGTTATCTATTGTTTTCCCAAACACTAAACAACAATGCTAGAAAATGGTTGGCCAAACGAAATTCCAGCTTTAAGCATGAAGAACACTTTGCTTTAAGTTGCAATAAATAAAGTTCCACTAAAACAAACAACAAGTTCAAGCTTAAGCACCCTAATCCTCACCTAAGAGGATTTAGCTCATGTTCAAGGTGAAAATAATGAAAATACAGCAGCCAACAACCATATCAGTCATGATTACAACCTTAAATACCAACTAATCACTAGGAGAAAGAAGAATAAAAGAAGAGGAGTGAAGAGAAGAAGCTTCCAAGGGAGATTCCAGCTTTCCCAAGCTGGAAATTCCTCCAAACAGCAGCCTCCTTGTCCTTTTTTTCCCTTCAATGACAGCAGCAACTCCTAGGTCAACTTCTCCAACTATTCTTCTTCTTTTTGGGCAAAAGAACATTTATACCCTCTCTTTTTCTTGAATTCAGGGCTGATTAGACATATAACTCCACATGGACCTTCCCCAATTGGTTGAGATAGGACAAATCAGCTCCACATGGCTGCCAGCTCAATTAATGAAGGCTTACACGGATTTGGCACGTGCAGAATTTTATTACCCAGACTTTCTGCCTTCTGCTTGTGAAATCAGTTGCTGCAGCAAAACCTGAGTGGCCCTATACCAGAAAAATCAGCTTAAACATAAGAAATCTGCACCAAATTCAACTCAAGTTTGGCCTACTGATATGTAAAAATTGTTCAACAAAGAATACTCATTTTCAAGCACAAACCAAAGCTCAAACACATCAAAGAGTAGAGTTTTTAAGCCTAAAAGAGAACCAATAGCTCTTATTTTTAAGAGCTATCACTGAACTTAAAGTTTTCTTTAAGCTGCCTACGTACCCTTGTGGAATAGGGATCAAGTCATAACGTAGTTCAAGATATTTTTTTTTTTTGCACTCACCTTTTAAGCTCATGTGGGCTAGGAGCATCATGCAGTTTAGACTCTTACGATAAGGAGTGTTTACATTTTAAAAGCTCTTATCTCTATCATGGTCTTGATCCGATCCTTCATTTATAGGGTTAGTCAAGACAATGAGATTTGTCTTCACCTTCAAGGAACCTTCTGTAGTTATGAAAACAGAGAATTTCCTCTTCATACGTGACGAGACGCTACTATGAAGCTTCTTGTCGCTGTTTACTTCATCGAAAAGTTTCACCTCCAAGTTGTCCATCTTTCTTTTAGGTTGATCGCTTGTTACTTTGAGGCGATCAAAAACAGATGTTGAAGGTTGACTTTTCTTCGATGTGGAGACACTTAGTCTTTGGAAAGCTGAAGGTCGAGTGGAGGTGGACATTGAACATTGATTTCCTTCTTCTGTCGCGGCCATACACATTCTTTGGAATATCAAAGGACGAGTAGTTGGAGGCTTGATGCGATCGAAGACGGAAGTCCTTTGTTCACCCTTCTTGGAATTGTCAACTTCTTCTACGTCGATGCAGTAGGAAGTTGCAAAGTTTTCTTTTTCCTTTTTGTGGAAAGTTTTGGAGAAAAGCTCCTTTGCAGTCACTGGTTGTTGAGGTTGAGAAAACTCTTTACTTCTCTACCTCTTGGGTTGAAGTTTCTTAGGATCTTTCTTTCTTGGATGCTTGATCTTTTCTTTGATTGTAGCAAGATTTGATTGAGCCACTTCATCAAAGTCGAGCCCAATTTTGCCTTCCTTAGCTAGCTTTAGAATTAAGTCCTTTAGGACGAAACATCTTTCCACTGGATGACCAATAACTCGATGATACTTGCAATACTTGGGATCATCGACTTTCTCCATCTCTTCTAGTCGTTTACACTTAGGGAGCTCTATCAGTTGCGCTTCCAGTAGTTGTTCCAACATGTCAGGGATGTCAGCATCAGGGAAAGGGTATATTTTCTTCTGTCTTTCCTTTAAAGTTAAGCGACGTGTTCCATTTGTTTGTCGTTTTTCTTTCGAAGATGACTTGAGGGGAATTGTGCTTACCACCATAGATTCTTCTATAGTCGTTTCGGCGTCCTTTCCTTCTATCTTCAAGTGAGGAAGTAGAAGGTCTTGGTTTTCTTGGCTAGCAATACTTAGCTCCATATCGTGGGCGCGAGTTGCTAATTCTTCAAAGGTGCGAGGCTTTATACCTTTAAGGATGTAGAGGAGTTCCCAGTGCATGCCTTGAATGCACATCTCAACGGAAGAGAGTTCAGTGAGACGATCTTTGCAATCTAGACTCATGGCTCTCCAGCGATTTATATAGTTAACAACGAGTTCACCTTTTCGTTGCTTAGTGTTGGTGAGCTCAAACATGCTAACGGTTCGTCTAGTGCTGTAGAAGCGATTCAAAAACTCTCTTTCGAGTTCCTCCCGACTGTCTATTGATTCAGGTTCTAGATTAGTGTACCAATCAAAAGCATTTCCTTTAAGTGTTCGAACGAACTGTTTGACTAGTAGGTCCCCTCGAGTACCAGCGTTCTCGCATGTCTCAACGAAGTGGGCAATATGTTGTTTAGGATTGCCCCTTCCATCAAACTGTTGAAATTTCGGTGGCTGATACCCGATTGGCATTCTCAAGTTATCAATCCTCTTAGTATAAGGTTTGGAATACAAGAGGGAATCTTGAGTAGGTCCACCGTACTGAGCTCTGATACAGTTTGTGATCATATCTTGGAGTTGTTGGATGGATAGTGAAGCGATCGAAGTAGAACACTGTGGCTGATCATCTTGCACTATAGTCTTTCCTTTGTCATGATTTTTTTATGACTTGGGTTTGACTTGATTCGGCGATATGTTGGTTCTCAATTTGGCTCTTTAGTTGCGCGATTTGAGAATCTTTTTCTTCAATCGCCTTGATCAAGGTGTTGATGTGCTCCTGCATCTCAGCCATTCTTTCTTCCATAGTTCTTGTCTCAGTCATCATGACAGTCACTACGTCAGAATCAAGTTCAAACAGAGGGTTATACTTAACAAGAAACTTGTCTTTGGTATATGCCCCCTGCAAGGTTGTTTCTTCGCTTGCAATGATAGAAGCTTTATCTTCTTGCAACCTCAGTTCATTAAAGCAACAATGGGCAGTTGAACCCATGTAAGACTTGTTCTTGACAGCGGCCATCGAAGAAGTCTTGAATGACATGTTTACTTTTATGTTTTGAGATAAGAGAGAGAGATGAGAGGTAGAGATGGTCCCACTGGGCGTGCCAATTTGTTCACACGTAACTTCGAAGATGGAGACACGTGGAATAAACAATATATTGTATTGATGTAATATGCGTGTGAGTGTACAATCTCTAACTTTAATCCTCTGATTCTCTCTCTTGTGTGTGAATGTGTTTCACTCGAGGGGTGTAGCGCTTGTTCTCGAGTCTGAAGCTTCAATTGACTCTTGGAGCTTTTGAAGTCTTGGAGTCTTGAAGAATTTTTGGCCTTCAAGAAGTCTTAGGGTCTTGAAGTCTTGAAGAGTCTTTAGTCTTCAACAAGTCTTGGAGTCTTGAAGCCTTGAAGTCTTGAAGCCTTGGAGTCTTGAAATCTTGAAGAGTCTTTAGTCTTCAAGGATTGTTGAAGTCTTCTAGTCTTGAAGTCTTGAAGAGTCTTTGGTTTTCAAGGATTGTTGAAGTCTTCTAGTCTTGAAGGGTCTTTAGTCTTCGAGAAGTTTTAGGGTCTTAAAGTCTTGAAGTCTTGAAGAGTCTTTGGTCTTCAAGGATTGTTGAAGTCTTCTAGTCTTGAAGGGTCTTCAGTCTTCGAGAAGTTTTAGGGTCTTGAAGTCTTGAAGAGTCTTTGGTCTTCAAGGATTGTTGAAGTCTTCTAGTCTTGAAGGGTCTTCAGTCTTCAAGAAGTCTTGGTGGAGTTTCTCTGAATTCTCTGACTCTGGCTGAGAGCTTCCAACTTCTCCTCTCCATCTCCCCCCAAAATGAATGGTGGCCTCCTCTATTTATAGAGTTTGATGGACCTCTGGGCTTGGGCTTGGGCCCAACCTTTGTGTAACAGCCACTTTGTTTGGAAAAAAAAAAAAAAAAGGGGGGGGGGGGGAATTGGCTTTTCAGCCGGTCAAATAGGAGGAAAAAGGGGGGGGGAAACTTTCACGTTTCCCCCCAAATGCGGTCAACTGACCGTTGTTTAAAAAAAAAAAAAAAAAAAAAAAGTCTGAATCTCTCTCTCCCTCTCACTCTCTTGGCCCTCTCTCTCTCTCTCCCTCGGTCTCCCTCACGCCGCCGCCTTCAGCCTCACGCCGTCGCCTTCCTCCGCCGCCGGTAATGTCTCTCTCTCTCTCTCTCTTGTTTTCGTCTCTCTCTAACCCGTCTCCCTCTCACTCTCTCATTTTCGTTTCTCTCTCTCTCCCTCGTTTCCTTCTCTCTCTAACTAAGCTTCCTCTCTCCGTTTGCGACTCAGTCCGCCGCCGTTGCACTCCACCGTCGACGCCGCAAGCCGCCACCGCTCCGCCGCCGCCACGTCCCGTCGTCGTGCACGCCGCCGCCGCGGCGTTCAGATCTGGTTGTTCTTCGTTGCTCGGATCTGATTACCGCCGTCACTGCCTTAAGACAAATAATCACACGTCTCTTGTATGTTCGACGATTTCAGTTAGTGGGTAAGTGAGATTTAAGGTGTTTTGGTCGACTTAATGTTTTATTATGGATAACCACTGATTTTAGCTTCCAATTTCAAGGTGCCCGTAGCGTTTGGAGGTCGAGTTGTCGAAGTTGATCGACTTTGAACGGTTGGACAGCAAGCAGTGTTTCTGTTTTGGGTAAGTGAATTAAGTTAAGTTTTGGAATGATTTAAGTGTGTTAGGTGATTACCCACTGAATTTGGCTATTAAATTTTAGATGCCCATTGCGTTTGGTGATTAAATTGTTGGTTTTAGGTGGATTTGAGAGCCCGGACAGCAAGCTAAGTTTCTGCTTTGGTTGCTTGAAGTCTTGGAATTTAAAGGAAAATTGGTTAGAAGCCGATCAAGGATTTGTTGGGCTAGGTAAGTAGTTTTCTTTGGTTTACGTCGTATGCTTTGGAATCGTGTGTTCATTATGTCACCATGCTAGCATGAGATAAGTATGAATGGTTAGCCTTAAAGTTGGGGAACATGATTGTTATGCTTTTGACCCGCTGCGCGATTGATAGTTGATATGTAGTCTTTGTTTGGGTTTTCATGCTCTAGTTTATTTTTCTTTAGAATTTATCATGCTTGCGTGGATAAGATTTAAGCATCAGTCTTTACTTGTGGAATGTAAATGGGCATGATGAGCTTCTTTTCAAGGCATGTCAATATGTGGTAATCTCGATATTCGCTATGACATATTTACTTTTGTATGGTTGGTTGGATAATCTATGGCTTGCCTTAGTGTTAAGATAATGGAGGATGGGATTAAATGGTTGTTGGAGTTGTGAATGGTTTGTGTATGCGAGGTCTGGCTCGTTATGGTTATAGGAGTGTATATTCTTATTTTCAGGTGCAAGGAAAAATTTTGGGTTCCCTCTGCGTATGCCGTTACGCTGCCGAATTTTCGGTAGCCTCATGACGGCTTAGGAATCATATTTACCTTGAGGGAAAGGATTAGGAAAGAGAAAGGGATAGGCTAGTGCCTTAGACGAGGGTCGTGTCAATTAAACACCTAGGACTGAGATGTAATAGACTGAAATGAGGGGCTTAATGGGCGGGACTTGGCTTCGCAGTCTAGGTGCCATTTACTAACTGTGGAAGTAAATTCCTGACTTAAACCCATGAACGCCCCACCAGTGAAATGGTAGCTTAGAGCGCTACGCGCCCATTAGTGCCTTGAGGGATGAGACTTAGCTCCTCTGACTGGGTGCCATCTACCATCAGTAGGAGTAGAGACCTCCCAAAACTCCCACATATGCACTATCAGTGAGTTGGCAAACTTATGTATATATATAGGTGTACTAATTGAACACGAGACCCGAATTGCAGATAAATGAAATGAAATGAAATGAAATGAAATGAATGAGATTGAGATGACCTAACCCCTAGGCCCTTAACTCGAATAAAATGTTAAAACCTTGATTGCTACTTACTGAGTATTTTCTTAAATACTCATTCTTTTCCCTTTCATACAACTGCAGGTAGAGGTAAAGGTGTACAGGACGCGTGACGGAGAGCTGCTGAGCCATGGACCTCCTTTAGGATAGTCTTCCGCATTTTATGTTTTGAAAATTCTCCTTTTGAACTTGTATTGCGAATGATTTAAGATTTATTCCACTTTAAGTTTTTGTGTGAATGGCTAAAGTGTTCTTTGTGTTGTTTTAACTGGGATCCCAGACTGAAAAGTTTCGCAAAATTTCTAAGTATGTTTTCCTTAAATGATATTTCCTCGCTGTTCTTAGAAGTAGAATGAAATGCATGTAGTAACGGCCTTAGGATCTAGGCATGAAAAGTAGGGTCGTTACACTTTGGGCTTAGGTTGTATTTGGGCTTTAATCCAAACCATTTTTAATAAAGTTGGATTATTTTAATTTAACCCAATTTCTTCAATGATCTCGGGTTACATTAGTCTCGGGTCCAATTGCCACGTGGCATAATTTGATTGGACTCGGCTTATGTCATCTGATGGATCAATAATAGACAAGTGGCATTGTTTGATTTGCCAAATTTTAATGTCTATTAATTTAATTTAGGGACACATGTAAATTTGTAATTAGTCCCAAATTTATTTATCATTAATTCAAAGTAATGACGTGGTAATTTGTGATTGGCCGAAATTTCTTATTCAACAGGGGCGTTACAGTTTACCAAATTATATTAAAACACTTGGAAGAAACTTAATTTATTTTAAATTATACATATATTTCTAAAATGATTGATCATTTTGTTTTAGTAATTAGAAAATTCTAAATAAAGATAATAATATTTATTTTCTATGGTTAGAAGATGACGAAAGAAAAAATAATTTAATTGATTTAGATTAAAAGATAATGTAAGAATTTTTTTTTAAATAAATATAATCATACATAAACAATAAATAAATAAGAATATTAGCTATAAAATAATATAAAAATATATATAAGAATAAAATATTGATACCTTTACTTCTTTTTGAAAATAGGTTTTCACCTCTATGGTTGAGATAAAAAAACTATGCTGGATTGAACCCCCACCATGGGGTAACCAAGGCAAAGTGCTCAACCACTGAGCTAGGTGGGTGTTGATAAAAACACTAAATTGTTGTAGAAAAAAAGTAGAAGATTTTTTTTTTTTTTTTGACAATATGGGGGTGGGGGGATTTGAACAGAGACCTCGTAGTTATTAGTACATTTTTATGCCAGGTGAGCTATGCTCTTGTTGGCAAAAAAAAAAAAAAAAAAGTAGAAGATTTGGCTTTTTTATATTGTAGGAGATAGGAGATGAATAATTTACAAAACTTTTGGGTTCCACCATTATTAATTATAATTAAATGCAAACTCATAAATTTTTAGAATTAATTTGTAGAAATAAAAGAGGTAAATTCATATTTAAGTTCTCCATATTCTTAGCTTTTCACATTCCTTCTTAATTAATGTTATTAAATTAAAAATTAAAAACACTTCATTTTTTTGATAAAAAAATCACTTTATTTGTAAATTTAGAAATAGGTGTAAGTAAAATCTAATTAAATAATGTTAAATGAAAAAGAAAAAAAAACTAAATTCAAAATTGTCATCTTTTATGGTAAAATTTGCTATCTTAATTTTTTTTTTTGTGGCTTATTTAGAAATTGTATGAGTTACTAAGAAATTATTATTGTTAATTAAATAAAGGGAGAGAAACTAATTTAATATTATAAAAACTTTTCACATATTCCATCTTTGTTATTTAAAATAAATATAATTTAGTAATTATATAAATAAAAAATCTTTTCATATTCTATTAAATAATGTTAAATGAAATAAATAAAAAAAAAAACCTAAATTCATAAAACTCAAGATTTTTCTTCTCAAAAAAAAAAAAAAAAAAAACTCAAGATTTTCATTTTTTATTGTAAAATTTGCAACGTTAATTTTTTAGTGGTTTATTTCAAAATGGTATGAATTACTAAGAAATTATTATTGTTATTTAATATTAAAAAAAAGACATTTCATATTTCATCTTTGTTATTTAAAATATACTAGTGTATTACCACGTGCAAATGCACGTGTATTTTTTTTAATTAAAATGTTATTAAGTATAATCATTTTTAAAATTAATTATAATTTTTTTTTGTTGGTGGTTGAATGTTTTAATATTTAATTACTAAATTTTTGGGTTCAATTTTTTAAAATTAAGAACTACTTAAAAAAATTTAGTTAGGATTTATTTTCAAATCTAAGTTAAAAATAAAAATAAAATAAAATAAAAAGAGCATCATGTTTAAAAACATAAACTTAATTATATAAATAATGTTGGTGAAATAGGTTCCAAAATTTCAAAAGTTTTACTCCTTTAGTTGTTTAGCTATTTTTTATATATATCGTAAAAATAGGTATGGTTAGAATAAAAGAACATTGAAGAAACCGTTCTACTATATTGATGAGGTTAAAATTTTCTAAATGTTATAAAGTAACTTAAAAACATTCATAGAAGGAATTCATACCCATGTTTGAAATCATTTTAGTTTAAAATTAATTTGAGAAAATTTTGATTTTTTCTTTTTAATATGGATAGTTTTTTTTAGAAGAAATATGGATAGTTAAAAGGTTACTTTTTAGAAACATATAAATTCATACTATTTTCTTGATGCAAAAAGAAAAAGATGTAACCTTTCTCTCATATCACTTAATGATTGTCCTCATTTTCAATTAATTGAAAATTATGCAATTATTTAAATGAAAACCTCATAAATTAAATATATATATTTTTTTTAACATTGCACATAGTAGTTTTCATTATTTTATCATATTCCTAGTATATTTTCATTTCATTTTGTTATATATTAATATTATTTGTTTTAAAAAAAGTTAAGTATATATCCGATCTTCGGTTCATTTATATTTACAATAGAATAAATGATTTATTAAGTATTTTACACACTTACAAAGTTTTAAATTATTAAAATTTTGATAAACTTTTAAATTTTAATTAAGGAGAACTTCATAAATTTTATAATTTATTTTTAGGAATAAATTGACAAAAGTTTTAATATTTTAACTTTTCATGTTTTTGTATTAAAGAAAAGTAGGAGAGAGTTATTTATATAGTGGTAGAAGATAAACAAAAATACAAAACTTTTAAAATTTTCTTATTCATGGCAATTAAATATAAATTCATAAAATTTTAAGATAATTAAACTCATACATTTTTATAGCTATAGCTACTTAATAAAATAAATGATAAACTTTTCATATTCAAGTTATTCATATTAGAATGTTTCATGTTCTAATGGTTCACATAGTAATAATATTTCTTCTAGCTTCTCTTTTGCATATCTTCAAGTCTTTTCTTAAATTACCAGGGATCAATATTGCGACAAAAGAAAATCAAGAAGAATGTTAGATTAAGGAATTCAACAAAAGTTATTAGGCAAAGCAAAAACAATGAATAAAAAAATAAAAGCAAACATAAATATAAGAGAAAACTCAAAAGCTTGTAAAACAAATTGTTGAAGAGAGCTTTATACATAGTTGTAGGAGATAAAAGTTACAAAACCTTTGGAATTTCACTATTAAACATAATTAAAAATAAGCTCATAAATTTTGAAAAATAAATTATAGAAATAATGATATAGAGCTTCTCATATTCTACCTTTTCACATTCTTATTAATTAATGTTATTAAACGTTAGAATTAAATGACATGCTTAATAAACATAAAAATAGATCAAATAACATAAATGATCCAAAAAAAAATATTTTCAAGATTGCAACTTTTTATTTATCAATTTTGTTTTAATTCAACTTTTTATTTATCATGAATCATAGAATATAGATTATGATTAACATAAGCGCTAATCACATTAGATTGATAAGATGATTTTGTTGTTGTGTTTTTTTTTTTTTAATCTAAAATTGAAATTTAAATAATCATAACCATGCATACACATTTAGAATAAGAACGACAACAAATATTAACTATAAAGTAAACTTGAAAACATTTATCGGAGAAACTGATACCTATGGGTTGCGAGCATTTTTTATGCATATTCGTCTCCCCTCAATACTTTAACACCACGTTGAATTTCATGCAAACTTCGAAATCTTTAATTGAGAGAGAGAAAAACTAATAAGAGGAGACCCAAATTGTTATAGAAAATAGTAGAGGAGAGCTCTTTATATAGTTGTAAGGTATAGGAGTTGAATGATGTTGCAAAACTTTTGAAATTCCCTTAATAATTATAATTGAATGTAAACTCATTAATTTTATAATTAATTTATAGACATTAAATTAACAAACTTTTTATATTCTAACCTTTTACCTTCTTATATTTTCATTTAAAAAATTATTTTATTAATTTCAATATAAATTATGCATCAAAATATTATATTTAATTAAAATTTTAAAAACTTAATTTAAACTTTGGCACTATAATATATCTAAAAGATTAAGGTTAATAATGTCTAAAAAAAAGTTTCTTCCACATTTAGACTTATATATATATATATATATAGACTTATATATATATATTACATTTTATTCTTTTTAAAATGTTGAATGAAAAATATATATGTATTTTCATTTTTTATTTTTAAAAAGTTTTTTATACTGTATTTGAACTCCTTGTTCTTTTTTATTACTTTGTATTTGTATGTTTATTACAAATTCTAAATATATTTTTTTTTAACTTACTAATTTGATTTCATATTATTATAACTAATTATAGTTAAAGAAAAAATATTTTAACTTCTTGGAGAATAAAGTGAATAAAATGATAAAACACTTTGTATTCCAACTCTTTAAATTCCATACAATTTTTTTTGTTGATAAATATATTTTAATTCATTATCTATAATTAATTTTTAATTTATTATTGATAATTAATTTACTATTTATAATTAATTGAAAAATTTGTGGGGCATTAAGTTAGACATTTTTTTTTCTCAACAAAAGAAATATAAACTTGTAATTGATGCAATAAAATTTATTTTTCAACAAATATTATTAATAAAAAAACATGAATGATATAAGAAAAATTAAAAAAAATGAATAGTAACAAAAAAAATCTTAGATATACACTTATTTCTTAAAATAGATTTGCTCACTTGATAATATATTGATATACAAATACAATTCTTCAACTTCATCAAATTGGAGTTGCAATGTCAAAAGCCTAGGATCTAAGATATAGATTTGACATATGCGCACCTTGCAATTTGAATATACCACCCCTCATGAAACCCTTGCAATTTGAATACACCACACCAACATTTCGAGATGTTTTGAAGATTGAAGAGACTTTGGAGAGCAAAGAAAACAAAGAGAACATAAATAAAGAAAGAATGAAACTAAGTGTTGGTGAAGAAAATGGTGAAAAAAACTCCATTTTATAGTAGTAGAAGATGAGAGTTACAAAACCGTTTAAATTCTATAACCTATAAAATTTCATTATGACTTATAATTTAAAAAGGTTGTAGGAAAAACTTTTTGCATTCTAACCTTTTAGTAAATCCTACACATTTATTATTGATAAAATTGTAATTAATTAATTAACTATTTATAATTATTCTTTAATGGTAAAATTGTAAATTAGTAAATTAAAGAAAGGACAGAAGTGTCTAAAAAAGTTTTTTAAAATTTTAAAAACTTAATTTAAACTTTGACACTATCATATATCTAAAAGATTAAGGTTAATAATGTCTAAAAAAAGTTTCTTCCACATTTAGACTTATATATATACTAGTTTTTTAGCACGTGCGATGCACGTTTATATTTCAAATTATGTATATTTTTTCTTATAATTAATAAAATAACTTTGTGTAAGACAGACAATTGATTAATTACTAATATAATATGATATAATTTATAATTTTATTAATAATTTAATTTTTTCAAAAAAAATAATAATAAAGCATGTACAAACATTTTAAATAAAAAATATATATATATGATAATAAAAATATATTAAAAATAAAAAAAAAACTATAATAAGTATAAAATAAAAATTAAAAATAGTTAAAAAAAAAAAGAAAAAAATCAAACCTCACTCTATACACATTCTTGAAAATTGCTTACTAGTTTTTTTTTTTTTTTTTTAAAAAAAAATTACATCATCAAATTGGAATTAGAACCTTCCAAGTTCCAAACGGCAAATTGGGATGCATATTTGATATATGCATCCCATCAACTTATATATGATATTTTTATATTTGATTTTAATATTAGAGGAGACTCCTGGGAGGAAGGGAATTAGAGATAACTAAAAATAAAGAAAAAAAAATGTAGCTCATAACATTGTTGAAAAAATGAAGGAATAATTTTTTTAAAAAAAAATTATTATAGTAGTAAATGTCATAAGTGTTACAAATCTTTTAGAATTCCAAACTTTTGAAATTCTATTATTCATTATTTTTAGTCAAAATTATTAAATTTTTGAGAAATAAATGAAAACATTTTTTTTTTTTTGTGTGTATTCTAACCTTTTAGATTCCATAGATTTATTATTGTTTTTTAGTAGTATATAATTATTATGGTTGATGATTATTTATTTATTATTGATAAATATTTTAATAATTAACAATTTGTAATTAAGCTAGTGGGAGAGAGATTTTATGGAGGTAGTGGGAGAGATTTTATGGAAATGTGAGATGTGAGTGAAAAATTTATTAGAATAATTTATTAATAGTTTTGTGGTTATGGTTTCCTTTATTTTATTTCTTCATTTTTATATGCTTCCAAGTAAAAACAAATTATGGAACTCAAAAAAATAATAATAATAATAAAAACAAATTATGGAAATCATTTCTTAAGATAGTGAAAACATTTTTTTAATTAATTTATTATTGTTATAGTAGTTAATTAAAAATTTCTTGAGACATTAGGTTAGATGATTATTTTCTTAACAAATTAAAAGAAACATAAGTTTGCAATTAATCAATAAACTTTTATTTTTCAACACATATTGTAAATAAAAATAATAATACACTTACTTATAAAAGAACAATAAAAAAAAATAAACAGTAAAAAAGAATTCAAGATCTTCATTATAATTATAAAAAAAAATAGAATAAACAATAAAAAAAAAATTCAACATCTTAGCTATACACTGATTTCTTCAAATAGACTTCTCACTTGTGATAGACAAACTTCATCAAAGTTGAGTTGTAATATTGCAAGCCTAGGGTCTAGAATAGATACACATGCATCCCTTCCCTTGCTCCTTGAATGTAACACCAACATCTTGAGATCTTTTGAAGATTGAGGAGCGTTTGAGAGCATTGAGGGAACACCAATAAAGAATAAAGAAAAAATGAAACTCTAGGTGTTGGTGAAAAAATGGTGAAAGAAAACTCATTTTTATAGTGGTAGAATGTGAGAAGTTACAAAACCTTTTGAATTCTAAAACTTTTAGATTTTCTTTTTGAATTAAATTAAAGAAATAAAATATTTTAAGTTGTAGGAAAACCCTTTTACATTCCAACCTTTAAGATTCTATATACTTATTATTGATAATTAATTATTAATTAATTAATTTTATTTTTATAATTTATTATCAATGGCATATTTTGTAAATAGGAAAACCCTTTCGCATTCCAACCTTTAAAGTTCTATATAATTATTAGTTTAAAAAAATTCTATATACTTATTATTGATAATTAATTATTAATTAATTAATTTTATTTGTATAATTTATTATCAATGGCATATTTTGTAAATTAGAAAGTTAAAGAAGGGACAAATATGTCCAAAAATGTTTTTCCAACATCCTCACTTTTTAATATAGTATAGATATAGATATATATATTACATTTTATTCTTTTTAAAATGTTGAATGAAAAATATATTTAAAAGATTTTTTTAAAAGGGTTAAAACGGTTCTTTTTAAAAGTTACATTAGGAGAGTATGTTTTTTTTGGGCATAATATATTTACGTATTTAAATATCACATTTATAGAAATATATATATAAGGAATGAAAAATAACTCTTTTGTTGTTAATTATTATTTTTATCAATAATCATATACTGCCACATGTTTTTTTGTATATCATAACTTGTTATAACATTTGCTATAACATTGTCAATTTTTTTTTTTTTTTTAATTTGAGAAGAATTTAAATAGGTAAAGTTAACCCTATATATTTTTTTTAGTACGAATAGTTAAAACTATTACTTTTTTGTAAACTTCCTTCTTTTTTTTTTTTTTTTTTTTTTTTTTTTTTTTTTTTTTTTTATCATTTCAATGACAATCTTATCATTCTCTATTAATTGAAAACTATGCTATTATTTAAATCAAACCCTCATAAATTAAAGTCATTTTTTATAACATTTTTAATTTATCATTCTACTTATTTCAAATTACCTATGGAGTTATGATCGTAACTGATTTAAAATTAAGATTGTTGTTGCAAAATAATTTAAATTGAAAGGGCATAATGAAAACCCCATTTTTTTTTAATTAGATACAATTTTCTTTTCTTTTTTTTCTTTTTTTTTTTGTGTGTAATACCATCAATTTGTTATTGTAATTATTTTGATGGTTTTATAATTACTAAAGGGCACGATGTTAATTTAACTAAAACACCAATATGCAATGCAAGCTTCTTAATCTAAAACTATGAGAAGAAACTAATAGATGAAGAAAAACAAATCAAAATGAGAAAGCTATCGTTGTAGAAAAAAGTATGTAATTTTGCTTGTCAAAAGGGATTTTCAGCTTGGTAAGATGTTTGTTCTAAATATAATCTCTTCTGAAAAAAAAAAATATGATCATACATAAACAACAAACACTAAGAAAATTATTAATAAAATAAAATGAATAATTTATAAGATATCGATACCTTTGATTCATACGATTATCTGGGAAGAGGTTCACCTTTGATTGGTGTTTGTCATTTGAGATTGAACAATTTTTCCAAGATAAAATCACATCCAATTACTAAAAACACTATTGTGCAAATTCCTACAACTTAACACTACACCAATATGCAATGCAAGCTTCTTAATCTAAATCTAAAACTATGAGAAGAAACTAATAGATGTGCAAAACCGTTGAGTTCCAAAACCTTTCAAATCTAATTACTAATTTTAATTAAATGTGAGATTAAATTGAATTTATTTCTAGAAATAATTAGGTAACTGAAGCTCTTTATATTCTTAAATTTTTTAATTTCATTTTAATTAAAGTTATTAAAAATTATAAATGTCATTTTAAATTTGGTAAAAGTAACAACGGTTCCTTAACGTGCAAACCTTAAGTTAGTATTTCTTTTTAATTTTTATTTAAAGTTTTAAGTATTTTATAAATAAATTATTAATTATTGATAATAAATAAATAGGTTCTTCACAATGACATGATTGTAAATTTAGAAATTGAAGTAAGAGCATAATAGTCCAAAATTTTTTTTTCAAGATCCTCCCTTTTTAATATATAATAATATATTATAGATTATAGATTATAGATTATAGATATATAATTAAAATTAGTAATGATATAAGTACAAAACTTTTCATATTCTAGCTTTTTAAATGTCATTTCATATTCCATCTTTGTTATTTAAAGTACAAAATCTATTTATATATATTTATATTTATATTTATTATTATTATTGTTGTTGTTATTATATAATAACAACAACAATAATAATAAATATAAATATAAATAAATAGATTTTGTACTTTAATTTTAGTTTAAAAATTTTGTAATTGTTTTTTTTTCTAAACTATATTTGCTTTTTACTTTTTATACTTTATCAAACAATTTTTAATCTAATCATCAAATAATAACGGAAACTCTAAATTTTAGAATTTTATACACAAATACCTTTTTTTTTTTCTTGACAATATGTGGGGTGAGGGGATTCAAACCACCGACCTCATACAACTTTATATAGCTATGTTCTTGTTGGCATACACACAAATACCTTACTCCAAGTTTTTTAATCTATCGAGCAATATAATTGAAAAAAATCTGAAAAGATAGGAATTGAAAATTAAAAATTATGGAAAAGTGGGAATAGTTTTATTTTATTTTATTTTAAGAGGGAATCGTTTTAATTTTAAATTTCAAAACTGGTAAAGTTTAATTGGTAGCTATTTTTTTTTTTTTTTTAAGAGTTGGCAGGTAATCTTCAAATTTTATTGTTTTTCTTTCCTTTTTCCATAAACTGAGCACACTTTTTTAGCCCACTCTGTAAAATTAAAAAAAAAAAAAAAGAATAAATAAAAGAAGGAAACCCTAACAGCAGCTCACGCCACTTCATCTTCTTCACGCTGTTTTCTCCTCCGTTTTAGCAGTTCAGTGTCGCTGCCGCCTCCCTCCCGTTCACTGCTGCCGCAGCCGTCGTCTTTCTCCGCTCGTGCCGCCGCCACCGTCGTATTTCTTCCGTTCATGCCGCCGTAGCCTTCCTCATTCTCTACTTCCTTGCTGTTACTGGTATTTTTTCAATCTTCATCTATGTTTTTCTGCTTACTTTAAAAATAAAAATTAGAAATTTTCTAATGAAAGAATAGGGGAGTTTTTTATTTTCTTTTTTATAATAACAATAGCCGAAGAGTAAAAAAAACGGGAACAAAATGGGAGACTGTTGGGCACAATTGGGACAAACAATGGAAAGATAGTTTTGAGACACTGCATTCTTGGAAGAGAGAAAAGGAATTGGATTGAAAAAAAAACCAAACCAGATCGAAGTTATTGCTTTTGTTTGTGAATTGTTCTCCGTTCCAGACAACTCAAATTAGGACTTAGTTTGATGGTAGATTGTAATAGAGGTTGATGGGTTATTGGCTTATAATATTTTGTTGGGAGCCAATGAGTCGTTTTTTGAAAATTGAAGTTGTCTACTGAAATTCTCTAATTAAGATTGTAATAGATGTTGATGAGTTATTGGATTAAAATATTTGGTTGAGAGCCAGTGAGTCATTTTTTGAAAATTGAAGTGTCTTCTTGGAATTTTCTACTGAATGGTGCTTGGAAAGAGAAGAGTATAGGTTTTTGTGTAATAAAAATAAAGGGACACATTAATCAATAACGTATAGTAAATTGTGGTGGGGTTGTGGGACAACTATCTTAACCCAACCTACTTTTTCTTTTTTCCCTCTTGGGTCAAGGGAATTAGGTAAAATAGGCATATGTTTAAAACTTGGGGGACAAAATGGAGAGATAAAGTTTCTCATTATAGCCACTTTTGTGAAATTGAAGGTCACTCTATATTTTCATTGAACATGAAATTTTGTAATTTTTTTCTAAACTATATTTGCTTTTATTTTTTTATACTTTATCGAATGATTTTTAATCTTATCATCAAATATTATTTTAAAACATTAAAAACATGTGCATCACATGTAATGCTAATTAGTTTAAAAAAAACCTTAAAAATTTAGGTCACTTCTTCAATATTCTGTTAGGCTCCTATAAATAAAGTGTACACACGCAGGGGTAGAAAGGGGAAAGAAATTGTAAAGGACAGTTTGTTATGTGTCTTGTGGGAGTGTGTGTGCTGAGTGCAAATGGGAACCACTGTGGTCCTACGTGTGTGGGATGAGAGGTTATTGTTAGGGAGGGGAGTATATATAGTTGCTTATGTCTTTAGGGTTCTTTATGTTGAATTTCTGCTTAGTGTGGTAAAGGAGGGGAGAGTAACCAACACTCTTATTTGTCTGGAAGTTTTGTATTGCCTTAGGGTTGTTTTCTCCTTTGAATATCAGTATATTGTAAGGGGTTTCCTTACAAATTGGTATCAGAGCAAAACAACTTGGAGAGGTGGAAGAAAATGACTCAGAAAAAGATAGGGGAAAGGCTCGATGCTAATGAAAAGACATGGCTGAAATGAAGGAGAGTCTTCAAAGGATACATGCGATAGAAAAAGGAATGATAGAATTCCAGAAAGTTATTTCAACGTTGGCATCTGAGATCGCTCAACTATGTTCATGACCGGCTTCTTCAAGAGTCATCGATGAATCTAGGCAAAAGAGGGAAAAATGGCTAGAAACTGGGGAGAATATTGGAACCAACAGTGAAGGAAATAGACGAATTGTTTCTGAGCAACTGGAAAAGATCAACAACGATTGACACAAGTTTAAGAAGGTGGAGATGCCTGTTTTTGGGGAGATGAATCAGATGCCTGGTTATTTCGTGCTGACAGGTATTTTCAAATCCATAAACTATCTGATACAGATAAACTAATAGTGACTGTGGTGAGTTTTGGAGGTGTGGCCCTTAACTGGTATCAAGCAAAGGAAGAGCGCGAACCTTTCAAAGATTGAAGGGATTTAGAAACGAGATTGCTGAGACGATCCCGGAGGAAGAAACCGGGAACAACATGTGGAAGATTTCTTGTTGTGAAACAAGAAGCAATGGTCATGAAATACTGGGAGGACTTTGAAGAGTTACTGGCGCCATTGCCGCACCTGACAGATGAGCTATTAGAGAATGCGTTCATGAACAGATTGAAACTAATGATCAAAGCCGAAGTCCTCTGTTTCCGGCCTGTGGGCTTAGAAGACGTGATGGCCTAGCTCGTCGAAGACAAAGAAATGGCTCATGGAGAGGAAGAAAGACCCAAGTCAGGGGTGGGTCGAAACTCATCGACTGCTAAATTCGACCCGGACTTAAAAAAAGAGGGATTCAAACCCGTGGAGGCCCACCTGACCTGCATTATAATGTTGACCAGTAACCCTAATTTGAACACGAAAAGAGAGGGAGGTATGAAGCGACTTTCGGATGTCGAGATTCAAGCCTGAAAAGAAAAGGGGCAATGCTTTAAGGGGCCGTTTGTTTCGTGGGAATCCGAGATTCCCATGAGTCGGGCATCTGGATTCCCACGTTTGTTTTGTAGTAATGTAAGATATCCGGGTATCTTGAGATGCCCGGGTATCCTAGGATGCCCATACAGGAGGTAATCTAAGTACTTTTGGATGCCTTTTTGAAACATGGGTTTCGAAGATTCCCATGTTGCGGGCATCCCCTCTTTACTTTTTTGCCCTTCGTTCATTTTTTTTTTTTGATATATTTTCTTTCATCAATTTTCTTTATCGTTATTTTTAATTTTATGATTTAAATAGGTTAATCTCTAATAAACAACTTTATATAATTAAGTATATTTATATATTACATTTACATATAAAATAGACTTCAATTAAATTATATAATATATCCATTTATTTTTAATATTTAGAATGAATTATTATCAATAATATTTATTATCTTATATAAATAATTTTAAAGCAACATTTTTTAACTACCAACCTACATTTGTTATTTTTCTTCTTAAATGTATATATCATTTATAATGTAATAAATAAATTTCACCTCATATAACATTAATTATATAATTGCCTTTTAGAAAAATATTAAAATTAAAAATAAAATTTATATTTAATATAGTTTTTTTTAATTAAGAAAAGTCATATATTAATATGAATTCTACGAAATAACGTACAAAAATTAATGTACACGGAATTAATATAAAAAAAATTAAATTAATAAAAAAATATATTATATAAATATAAATTATATTAAATCAATATATAAATTATATTAATATATTAATAAGGGCATTTTTGGAACATTACATAAATTTACAACATTTCCAAGAATAAATCCTTCAAAACTATCGAAATATTTCGGGATACCCTTATAAATTTCCTACAAAACAAATGTGGCTATCTGAAGATGCCGGATATCTAAAATTCCGGTCATCTGAGATTCCAGAAATCTGAAGATGTCGGGCATCTACATTCCCAAAAAACAAACGGCCCCTAAATGTGAAACATGTCATCATTGCAAAGTCAAGGAATTAAGAGCAATGGTGGTCCAAGAAAAGGGGGATGAACTGGAAATCATAGAAGAAGGAAATATTGCCATCGAGCAAGCTGTGGAAAGTGTCGAGGATATGGACAATGCGGTTGAGTTATCACTAAATGTAGTGGTGGGGTTCATTGGACTAGGTACCATCAAAATGAAGGGGAAGATTGACTTAGAAGAGGTCATCTCAGAAGCGAAAACCCATTGCTTTCTTCAACTATAGACTATTTGCACACAAGCCTAGCAGAAATCGATTTACAAGCATGAGTTGATGGCGATTGTACTAGCTGTGCAACAGTGGAGACCATATCTTTTGGGTCAAAAGTTCGTGGTGAGAACAGACCAAAGGGCACTGAAATATCTGTTGGAACAAAGGGTGATACAACCCCAATATCAGAAGTGGTCGTCGAAGCTTTTGGGCTATGATTTTGAAGTCCAATACAGATCGGGACCTAAAAACAAGATTGCAGATGGGTTGTCTCGAGTAGTACCTGTGGTTCAGCTAACAAATTTGATAGCCCCAACAATACTTGACCTAGAAGTAGTGAAACTAGGAGTTGCCCAAGATCCAAGACTATCCAAAATTATCCAACAACTGGAAGAAGATGGGTGATAGTGAAACAAGGAGTTGCCCAAGTTCCAAGACTATCCAAAATTATCCAACAGTTGGAAGAAGATGGCCGATAGTGTTCCTAAGTTCGAATGGGCGCAAAGGAAGCTATTGTACAAGAAACAGTTAGTTCTATCTAAAACTTCCTCACTAAGTCCTGTTGTATTACACACATTCAATGACTTTGTCTTGGGGGCATTCTGGTTTTTTTGTGAACATAAAAGAGATTGATAGGGGAGCTTTATTCGGAAGGGATGAAAGCTGATGTGAAGTCATATCATATGTGGCTCAATGTCTTATCTGTCAAAAGAATAAAGCCGTCGCCACTTCCCCAACCGACCTTTTGCAACCACTGGAAATTCTCGAGTGAATTTGGGAATAGTTAACCATGGATTTTGTCAAGGGCTTACCAAAAGCTCATGGCTTTGATAATACTATATTGGTGGTGGTACATCGCTCGAGCAAGGTTGCACGTTTCCTTTGTTTGAAACACCCTTTCACAGCCAAGTCAGTAGCAGAGGTCTTTGTCAATGAAATTGTGCGGTTACATGGTTTGTATCAGACCGAGATAAGATCTTCTTGAGTAATTTTTGGTTTGAAATGTTCAACATGCAAGGCACCAAATTATGCAGAAGCACGACACATCATCCTCAGTCTAATGGACAATCAGAGGTGGTGTAAATAAATGTTTTGAGTTATACCTCCGTTGTTTCTGTAGCAAGTGCCCAAACAAGTGGAATCTATGGTTGAGTTGGATTGAATATTGGTACAATACTACGTACCATAGTGCCATTGGAATGATTCCATTCCAAGTTGTTTATGGGTGCCTTCCACCCCCTCTGTTAACCTATGGGGACATGCGAGTGCCTTCCACCCCCTCTGTTAACCTATGGGGACATGTGAACTACCGATGCAACCCTTGACCAGCAGCTTACTTAGAGAGATGCAACATTGGAAATATTAAAGGATCACTTACAAGTGGTGCAAGAAAGGATGAAGAAGTTTGCTGATCATAAACTAGCTAAGGTACATTTTGAGGAAGGCGACTGTGTGCTAAAAGAAGAAATGAAAAACTAACACCCAAGTTTTTTCGGCCATATCAGATAGAAGCGAAGATTGGATCGGTTGCTTATCGACTTAGATTGCCCTCCGAATCCACAATCCACCCGGTGTTCCATGTATCACAGTTGAAACGTGCCTTGGGCAACCATCAAATAGCATAGTTGTATCCACCATTGCCGATGGAAGATTTCGAGTGGATAGCAAAATGTTAAGATACACAAAAGAGGATTCGTAGTATTATAAGTAGGCAAGTTACAAAATACACCAATTCGAGAAGGTGCTATCTCCCTATCCATTCTTCACCGAGAAAGATAATTCAGTCAAAAGTAAAAGCATGCCTAATTACCGCCCAAAATTACATATATATAATCCCCTACAACCGACTAACTTAAACCGCCCCTAATTAAAGCCCACACCGACTGATATGATTACATTACGGGGAATGGGAATTACTAGGTCTACCCCTACGAACATAGGTATGGATAATCCCTTTCCACTGCACCAGTAATTCCCAGGCACTACTGATAGGATTTGGACGATAAGCCATTATGTCTTGTGGTTCTGCCTTCCATTTGAAAAAATCTGTCAACATGGGTGGAGTTGGTTCCACATAAGCATTGTTGCCCATCGCCTGTTTGATCTGAGACACATGAAAAACAGGGTGGATGGTGGCTTCTGGTGGTAACTCGAGCTTATAGGCCACACCTACTCGATCCAAAATTTTACAAGGCCCAAAATATTTAGGAGATAATTTCTCGTTGCGCTTGCGGGCCACGGAAGACTGGCGATAAGGCCGCAACTTGAGGAAAACCCAATCTCCTACTTCATATTGCTTCTCGCGGCGATGTAGGTCCGCTTGTTTCTTCATCCTGTCTTGAGCTCGCAAAAGTTGGGCCCGCAAGTTGTCAATGACGACATCTCTTTCTAATAATTGTTCATCCAAGGTGGCATTTGCAGTCCGCTGATCTCCATAAAACAATAAGGTAGGGGGTGGCCGTCCATACACAATCCGAAAAGGAGTCGTATTGATTGAAGCGTGATAAGGAGTATTGTACCAATACTCAGCCCATGGAATCCATCTTTCCCACTGCTTTGGACGCTCTCCACAAAAACACTGTAAGTACGTCTCCAGGCACTTATTCACCGCCTCTATTTGTCCATCCGTTTGCGGGTGATAGGCCGTGCTTCGACGTAACTGTGTCCCCTGTAAGCGGAACATCTTAGCCCAGAAATGACTGATAAAGATTTTGTCTCGGTCGGAAACGATGGAACGCGGAAAGCCGTGTAAACGAACAATTTCTTTTTTGAACATAGCAACAACCCCCTTTGCAGTGTATGGATGACTAAGCGGAAGAAAATGAGCATATTTACTTAATCGATCAACAACTACTAATATCGGGTCATACCCATGAGAGCGAGGCAATCCTTCAACGAAATCCATTGCAATATCCTCCCATATTCGCTCAGGAACAGGCAAGGGCTGCAGCAAACCTGCCGGCGACAGAGTTAACGTCTTGTTCCTCTAACAAACAGGACAATCTTCAACATAACGCTTCACTACGCCTTTCATTCCGGGCCAATAAAGCTCGGCAGAAATTCGTTTATAAGTTTTGAGAAACCCAGAATGGCCACCTAAAACGGAATCATGGTACGAATGAAGGATTGCCGGTAATAACGTTGATTCGGCCGTAGCACCAGTCGACCCTTGTAGAGTAATGTTCCCTGATGAATGGTAAATTTAGGATGGAGCATTGGATCCACAAATAAATCGCGGACGATAGCCTGAAGCTTGGAGTCCTCTGCCACTTCCTTCTTAACCGTCTGAACATCTAATACCGTCGGAGTAGTCAATGCAGCTAAATGGACCATGGGAGGTAGTCGAGAAAGAGCATCTGCAGCTTTGTTCTCAAGGCCAGGCCGATATTGTATTTCGTAGTTGTATCCCATCAGCTTGGAGACCCATTTTTGGTATTCGGGTTGAATCACCGTCTGCTCGACTAAAAAACGTAAGGCCTGTTGATCGATGCGAATGATAAATCGTTGCCCCAGCAAATAAGGTCTCCACTGCTGCACTGCTTTGACGATCGTCATTAATTCACGCTCATAAATGGGCTTGGTTTGGGCCTGCGGCAATAACGACTGACTAAAGAAGGCAATAGGTCGCTGATTTTGACTGAGTACGGCCCCAATTCCAGTTCCAGATGCATCAGTTTCAACAATGAATGGGATAGAAAAGTCCGGTAAGGCAAGAACAAGAAGGGTGATCATGGACCGCTTTAACCCATCAAAAGCCTCTTGGGCTGCAGGGGTCCATTCAAACGCATCCCTTCTGGTCAACTGGGTCAATGGCAAGGCCTTAGAACCATAATTCTCTACGAATTGGCGGTAGTAGCCCGTTAGGCCCAGGAATCCTCTTAATTCTCGGACATTACTGGGCTGTGGCCATTGGACCATCGCTCGTACCTTCTCCGGGTCAGCTTCCACACCATTGATGGAAATCCAATGGCCCAGATACTCAATACGTTCACGGGCGAACAAACACTTTCTCATATTAGCAAACAATGAGTTATCACGAAGCACATTAAGAACAACTCCCAGATGAGATAAATGCGACTCCATGTCAGGGCTGTAAACAAGAGTATCATCAAAGAAAGCGAGCACACACCTGCGCAGGAATGGTCGAAATATTCGGTTCATGAGGGCTTGAAATGTAGATGGAGCATTTGTCAACCCAAATGGCATTACGCAGAATTCATAATGGCCGTCATGTGTTCGGAAGGTGGTCTTATGCACAACCTCAGGAGTCAGGACTTACACGAATCTGATGGTATCCGGATCGTAGGTCTAACTTGGAGAAGACCCTAGCGCCGTGGAGTTCGTCTAGTAATTCTTCAATGACCGGAATTGGAAACTTATCCGAGACAGTCGATTCGTTCAAAGCCCGATAGTCCTCGCAGAACCTCCAGCTGCCATCTTTCTTCTTGACTAGCAACACAGGACTGGAAAACGGACTAGTACTGGGCCGAATAATACCTGCCGTGAGCATTTCTTTGACCATCTTTTCGATCTCTTCTTTTTGTGCATATGCGTATCTGTATGGCCGTACATTGATGGGTTTTTGTTCATCTTTAAGGTGAATATGGTGATCAATTTCTCGATGTGGTGGCAGCCGTTTGGGTTCCGAGAACACGTCTTCATAATGCTCGAGGAGTTCGTCCACGGCGGGTGGATTAGGCGAGGGCAGAACTGCCTCAAACATTGCCGGTTCCCCAACCAATGCCGTGATAGCTTGAAGTTCTACCAGAAATCCTTGATCATGCTTGTTCCAGGATTTTCACAACTGTTTCATGGAGACTTCCGATTTGGTCAACAAAGCGTCGCCCTTAATAAAGACCTTTGAATCGCCACAATCAACGGTGAGTGTTAAAGATTTCCAATCTACAGTGGTGACGACCATCGTTTTAAGCCACTGCATGCCGAGTATGACATCAACATTACCCAGTTCTAACGCAAAAAATCCTTCGAAACCGTCAATTCCTTGAGAGCAATCTCCACCCCCTTACAGATTCCTTTACCCTTAACGGCGGTCCCCGTGCCCATGATGATTCCGTAGTTAAGTGTTTCTGATACCGGTAACTTCAATTCCCCTACTAGCTTTTGTGAGATGAAATTATGCGTTGCACCACAGTCGATCAGTATGACTACTTCCCGGTCTTCAATCCGGCCTTTCACCTTCAAAGTACCTGGAGACGAAAACCCCACAACTGTATTCAGGGATAGTTCTGCAGCATCCATTTCGAAAGACGAATCCTCTACTTCTTCCACCCGGCACCTCTTTCAGTTCTTTGTCTTCCTGGGCTTTCTCCTTCTCCTCTCCTTCGTCTGATACTATCAAAACTTTCAATTCCTTGCGTTTGCATTTATGACCTACAAAATACTTCTCATCACACCTATAGCATAGACCCTTCTCCCTACGCGACTGAAGTTCAGAGTCAGTCAGGCGTCTGAGTGGAATTTCCTTCCGTCGATGGGATGGAGTGGTCGGCAAGGTAATGCTTTTGATTGGGCTGGGCTCAAGTAGCTTGGGAAACATCGGTTGTCCGATTGGGCTCCCAACATTAGGCTTCCATGCCCGAGATGGGCCTGGGTGTGTCTTCACGGCTAACGCCTGATTCTTGTCTTCTATTCGCTGGGCCGCCTTCATAATGGCCTCCAACCCAACTGGTACTTTTAACTTCAGGGAACAAGTCGTTTAGGAAAGTTCCTTCTAGTACTTCCTCCGAAAGTTGGGGTAAGGGTGCGGCTAGGGCTTCGAACCGTTGACGGTATACCGCCACCGTCTTCTCCTGTCGGACGGCCAGAAAACGAGCACACAGAGACCCCTCCTGGGAGGGTCGAAACCGATCCAACAAGCGGTACTTCAAGTCTCTCCAACCATTAAAAGGCTGCCTTCCTTCGGCCCACCGGTACCAGCGTAGCGCCGCTCCCGAGAAGCACACCGACGCTACAATTACCTTCTCTGCATCAGTCAATTGATGAAATTCAAAATAACGCTCGGCTCTAAAGAGCCAATCATCAGGTTGGTCTCCCTCGAACTCTGGTAATTCTACTTTCTTGAACTTGTGTCTTTCCTGTCCCGCCTCAAGTCCCTGAGGTTCTTTGCGGCTAGAAGTCGCGCTCTCATCTTCTGGTAACTTTCGTTTATGCCCCGACTCCTTTTCACCACTTGTGCCGCCTCGGAATCCCCCTTGAAGGAGGTTGGCCAGAGCCTTCTGGTTTTCTACTGTCAGTTGTCTTTGGTCTTCCACACTGTTGAATAGTTTCTCCATGCTCTGATTCAGTTCTGCCACCGATTTCTCAAGTTCTGGGAATTTTTCCTTCAATCCTTCCATACTCTTTTCGGATTTAGAAATCCGTTCTTCAAGTTGTCGTTGAGCCATTCCGCGTGTTTTTCCCAAGTTAACTGCTCTGATACCACTTTGTTAAGATACACAAAAGAGGATTCGTAGTATTATAAGTAGGCACGTTACAAAATACACCAATTCGAGAAGGTGCTATCTCCCTATCCTTTCTTCACTGAGAACGATAATTCAATCAAAAGTAAAAGCATGCCTAATTACCGCCCAAAATTACATATATATAATCCCCTACAACCGACTAACTTAAACCGCCCCTAATTAATGCCCACACCGACTGATATGATTACATTACGGGGAATGGGAATTACTACGTCTACCCCTACGAACATAGGTATGGATAATAGGGGGCCTAACACAAAACTAGCTGAGGTTTTTGCTTTTAACCCAGATTATACTGAAGCTCTAATTTGCTGGAAAAGCTTACCAGAACATGAAGCAACATGGGAAAAGATTGAAGACTTCAAGAAGCAATTTCCTGATTTCAACCGTGAGGACAAGGTTCTTGAGCAAATTGGGAGTAATGTTAGGCCTCCTATAAATAAAGTGTACACACGCAGAGGTAGAAAGGGGAAAGTGATTGTAAAGGACAGCTAGTTTTGTGGGAGTGTGTGTGCTGAGTGCAAATGGGGACCACTATGGTCCCAAGCTTGTGGGATGAGAGGTTATCGTTAGGAAGGGGAGTATATATAGTTGCTTATGTTTTTTAGGGTTCTTTATGTTGAATTTCTGCTTAATGTGGTAAAGGAGGGGAGAGTAACCAGCACCCTTATTTTGCTGGAAGTTTTGTATTGCCTTAGGGTTGTTTTCTCCTTTGAATATCAGTATATTGTAAGGGGTTTCCTTACATATTCATTATCCATTTTTCGACAGTTTATCAGTCGCGTTCTTCCGTTTGATTGAATGGGCAGCTTTCAGCTCTTTAGTTCTTCCTTCTCCCTCAAGGTATAATCATCTTCCCTACGTTTCTGTATCATTACACCAAAATAATGTTAATTATAAAGTCCCCAAAAGAAGACCGAGTTTCAATTTGGTTACTAAGTTGCATTTCTTCACTTGGAGCAACCCATTTTCAAACTTCTGATTGCTTTCTTGTCTGCAAATGGAACTTTGATTTTAGCCTCGAGAATTTAATGTTTGGTTTTCTTAGTTCACTTAGCTTCATTACTTATGAAAATATAATTTATGGGTTTTTCTGTCTGTCTTAATTTTTGTAGTTCCCGTCTTGTTGTTTTAGTTCAATCAAGGTTCTAGGTTTTGTGTGGCCATGAAGAGACAGGAAGAAACAGTTGTAGCTACAAGTGGTCGCTGTGAGATGAAGATTCCTCATGTGTTGAGTGTTGCTGGTTCTGATTCAGGAGCAGGGGCTGGAATCCAAGCGGATCTTAAGACTTGTGCTGCTCGTGGAGTGTACTGCTCCACTGTGATAACTGCTGTTACTGCACAGAACACTGTTGGGGTTCAGGTCATTATCACACACGTAATTATTATCTGTAGTTATATATTGATGTCTTTGTTTTGGCTTGAAAGGACATCGGAAGGATTTGTGAATAAATAAATAAACGTTGACTTGTGACTTGTCTGCCTGTTTTGGTATAATGGGTTGTAGAATATGAGATAACATGCTACAATTATTAAGTTCTAATATTACTAGTGAGTTCAGGATGGTTTTTGAAAGAAAGGTTCTTTTGAGTGAAAGCTCTCCTCTGTAAGCACGATTAAGTGCATGTTTGGGAGTGATTTGGAAATGGCTAAAATCACTTTTGGCAGGTTCGAAATCACCTCGAAACATACCTTTAATTATTCAAAATCAATTTTTTGTTTGATTTTACACTTTTAAATGTGATTTTCATATCATCAAAAATATTTTTGAATTATTAAAGACATGTTTCGGAGTGATTTTGAATATGACAAAAGTGATTTTAACCATTTCAAAATCACTACCAAACATGCACTTAAAAGCACTAATTAAGTGCTTTCTAGGATATGTTTGGGAATACTTTGGGCAGGAAATAAAAAACTCTTCTCACGCCCAAAAGCACTTCTTGCTAAAAATTGTCATGCTTCGTAAGAAAGCACTTTTAGAATGCTTTTGACCCACGTGTTTGATTGGTAAGCAATTTATAATCTCTTTTAAAAGTGTACAAGTAAAAAGTGATTTTTATTAAATGGTTATAATTAAAATACTGAACACTTAGTCCATGAAAACTTTGAAAAGTACTTCTAATGAGCTAATAACACTTTTCACCCTTGCAAAAGTCATTGTAAACTCACTCTTAGAATATACTGCATCCTTAAAGTTAGTTTTTGCTTGGTTCAAATCAAATTAACTAAAGATGTTTGTACTAAATTATACTGCTTGTATCATGATTTTATTTAACACTTTGGTGGAATAACGTTATCAGGATGTAAACATTGTGCCGGAGGGTTTTGTTTCAGAGCAGCTGAAATCTGTTCTCTCTGATATGCAAGTGGACGTGGTGAGTATTACTAAATTAGATATTTTTTTTTAAAATAAAAAATAAAAAATATAAAATGTGTTAAGTTAGGATTGCCTATAATATGTTGTTTAGGAGTTCGTGTGATGTAGATTGTGGAACGTTCATGTATAGGATATTGCACAGACTAGCTTCTATTGGATTTTCAGTGTACATATCAATACAGTATGTACTTGTATGTAAGCTGGAAAGCATGGCTAGAAGACTACTAATGATGACATTAATTTAGGTGAAAACTGGAATGCTACCTTCTGTTGGCATTGTTCGGGTTCTACATCAGCGCCTGAAGAAGTTTCCAGTTCGAGGTATAAAGTAATTCAGGAAGTTATTGGTGCATCTCTTTGATATATTAATCATTCTTTTAATATTATTAAAGGCAGCTTTGGTGGTTGATCCTGTCATGGTGTCTACCAGTGGAGATGTTCTGGCTGGTCCTACCATTATTTCAGTGTTACAGTAAGTTGATTCTCTCTTTAAAAGGAATATCATCAGTCCTTCAAACTAGTTCTATTTGTAAGATTATGATAATTGTCTTGCTTTCTGAGTTTGCATTTTTTCAAATATCTTCATAATTTGGATAATATTTTCTGGCTTAAAAGGCCTCTGAAGCTTATGTGTGTGGCTCAAATTTTTAGCCTTGAGACTTACATCTGAGGTTTGCACCTTTATTAGAACCTACTGAGGCTTGAAATCCTTATGTCTTGTATAGTGATTAGAATTTTTTTTTTTTGAGAAGAAACAAAGAACTTCATTCACAAAAGGGAACGCCCCAAGAAACAACCTAGGGACGAAGGGACAAGGCATCCCTCCTCCAAAAGAAGCTACAAAAATGCCTTCCATTGAAGGTTAATCATGGCAACAGAATAATTAGAGAAAACCTTATCTAAGGCACTCCAATTCGAGGCCGAAAGCTGTACAGTATCACAAAAAATATTAAATGGTAAAGATTTGTCATTGAAGATCCTCGAGTTTCTTTCCTTCCATAAGTGCCAAATGATTGCTCTGAAACAATTACACTACAGGACGTTAGCTTTTCCTTTCAAACCTCCACCACCGAGGGCTTCTTTCAACCAACTGACCACACTGTAAGGCTTGCAATATTGGCCGCCAAAGATACTCCCAAAGTGGTTCCACACCTTATCAGCGAAATCACAATGCAGCAAGAGGTGGGAGGCCGATTCTGCTTGCTTCATGCACATCACACACGTTAGGGGATATTTGAAGAGAGGGAAATTTTTTTTGAACTTTATCCATAGTATTAATACCATTGAGAGCCAAAGACCATAGGAAATCCCAGTCAACCTTATCATAAGCCTTCTCAAAATCAACTTTGATAACAAAGCCTTTTCTCTTTCTGACACAGTAATCATCCACAGCCTCAGCAGCTAACATAATATCATCCATGATCTGTCTACCTTCTATAAAGGCCATCTGAGAATTGTCAACCGTGAAGGGAAGGACTGCTCTAATTCTTTCAGCTAGCACTTTAGAAATGATTTTATAAAGCAGAGTAACTAAGCTGATGGGGCGAAAATCACCGACCTTTGCAGCCACTTTCTTCTTCGGGATCAAACAGATGTAAGTTTCATTGGTTCTTCTGTTAATAATGCCATTCTAAAAAAACTCCTGGAACACCTTAAACAAGTCTTATTTAATGGTGTTCCAAGAATATTTTAAAAATTCCCCTGTAAAGCCGTCTGGACCAGGGGTTTTTTGAGCTCCAAGAACCGACAAAGCCCTCCATATTTCCTCCCTCTCAAAGGGCCTTTCTATCCATTGAGCTTGATCCGTCGAAATGGGCTGCCAATCAACCCCTTCTAAAGTGCATCGTTGCTCACCATCTTTGCTGTATAGCTTCTGATAGTAGGTGATGATATCATTCTCAATAGCTTCCTTGCTCGACAAGAACTCCCCCTCAGTAGAAAGGATCGAGGAGATGTAACTTTTGTTTCTCCGGTATGAGGCCCATCTATGGAAAAACTTGGAATTCACGTCCCCCTCTTTCAGCCATTTAACTTTCATCTTCTGAATCCATGATCGTTGTTCTTTAATAATAACATCAGCTAAGGTGGCTTGCAGCTTTTTTCTTTCATTAAACATTTGATCTCCCAGGGGCCCTTGTTCTTCAAGGTTATCGAGCTCATCTATACGCTGACCAATACTTTTCTTTCGATCCCTTATATCCCCAAAGGTATCCTTGTCCCAAGCTTTAAGATTCAGCTTGAGTCTATTTAATTTATCCATAAATTGGAATCCTGCCCAACCTTCATCAACCGGTTCCTTCCACCACTCTTCAATAATCTTAGAGAAGTTAGGATGGGAGAGCCACACATTTTCAAACCGAAAAGGGCTAGGGCCCCACGAGAAGTTCCCAACTTGCAACATGATGGGGAAATGATCGGAAGTAACCCTTTGCAACCGATTAACATTAACGTTCGAAAAGAAGTCCAACCAATCTGAGGACACGAAAAATCTATCTATTTTGGAGAACACTGGGGCTTCCCGTTTGTCTGACCACGTGTATTTAGCATTGAGCATCACAGCTTCAGCCATGTTGCATTCGTCAACCCATCTGTTAAACCTTTTCATACTTCTAATAATACGGCCAAGGGAAGATCTTTCATCATTTCTCCTGATCACGTTAAAGTCTCCTCCAATACGCCACAAACTGACACAAGCCATACAAATCATATAATTCTTGCCACAACAAGTGTCTATCCTTATATCTACTAGGGCCATAAACTGCTGTGATCCAGCACGACGAGTCTATACCAATCTCAAAAAGGACCGAAACAGAGTAATTCCCCGTAACAACATCCAAGGCCTTCACTTCCTTCTCCTTCCACATCACCAGATCCCTCCCGAAGCTCCTTCTGAATTGAGGGCGACCCAACCTATAAATCGACAACTCCACAACTGCTTGATAATGTTCCTATTAACCGACCCCAATTTAGATTCCTGGATCAACACTACATCAGGACTATAGCTCCTAATAAAGTCTTTCACTACTCGCCTTGTATCTAACACTCCCAACCCCCTAACATTCCAAGAAAGGATCTTCATTGATCAACGATTTGGCCCTGTGATGAAGAAATAGCTTTCTCCATTGGTTTTTCCCAGGAACTAATGAGCCCTTTTATCTCTCTTTTCCCCTTGGTACTTCCTCCTGCTGCCTTCTTAGGAATTGGTCTAATACAAAGCCCATTTTGCCACAAGATTTCAATAGTTTCCTTTAGAATTGGGATATCCAACCGTTGACTCAAAACAGGGCTCCCCATTGGCTCTTCTAAAGCTACTATCGGGCTAGCACAGTTATTGATCCCCCCTTCGTCTGACTCTTCCGATCTTATAGGAGGCGCATCAATCATAATGTCATGGGGAGTACCAACGACTATGGATAGAGGCTTCAAAGGAGGTCCGTTCTGCTCATCTTTCTCTTCACCTTCGAACATAGCGGCTATGTCTTCTAAAACCTCAGCCTGATTCCACACCTCCTTCTGGCCTTCGAATCCCTGGAATTCATCCTCCCAACTCGATTTGCTTAAAAACGAACCATCTTGCTCCAGGTCATCCATTGTTTCCTCTCTACGGCCTCCTTTTTTCTGAATTTTTCTGCCTTCAGACGTGGAGCCTATTAAGCCTTTCTTCACAAACGTTTTAACTTTGGCTTTAGGGGCAAAAGAGACCCTTTTTTGGTCTTTGACTTTCTCTTTCCATTGGTAACCTTTCACGTGCGTGGAAGACACTCCCCTCACATCTGCTATTAATCTCCCTATTTTCATTGGTACTGATAATCTGATCACTGGGCCCCACCTTGTCCTCTGTCACACTTTTTCTATCGTCAATACTTTTTCCTTTCCCTCTCTCGACAACTGGACCTTCCATTTTGCTGCTAATAGTGACAGGACTTGTCTTTATCACAGCCCCATATATCTGACTTCTGCCCTTGCGGTCCTCTATCCGGTTTTTCTCCACTAGGCAAATCTCTTCCCTGATATCGTCTTCCCCAAAGAAAAACCCTAGTAGCTTTACTGGTAAAACCTCCATGAATGTACACTCTTCTGCTTTCCAGATGTTGAGGGTCTTCATACGTAACAACTTGAGCGACCGCAATAGATCCATCTTCTTGAATAATATCGATTTTGGCTGGGATGAAACCACAATAATTATTTCTAACTTTAATAACCACTCCCATACACCCCACTAACGAGAGGCATTTATCATCGCATTCAATATACCCTCCACAAGCTTCCCCAATCGCTTTAAATGTGTCAACACACCAGTTGTGCAGAGGAATGTTTCGAAATCTCACCCATCCCCCATAAGATGGGACCACACTGATTCTTTCGTGCAACTCATAATTCCAATATTCAAACTTCAGAGTGAAGTTCCCTATCACCGACCAGCCTTTATTATGAGCCACTATACGAGCGAAGTCTACATCTGGACACTTTAAGAGAGCCTTATCTGGATGAAAAGGGTTAATAATCAAATCCTTCTGAAAAGCGTTACATAACGTATCATAAATCTTACCCCATTCATCGTGAAAGCATCTTCGAGTAACAACCAAAGTTTGGTCCCACCAAACTCGTCTGCATTCATCCACCTTGTGAGTAGGATTTTGGACTACCCTTCCCTTTTCTTTGTACTCATTGGTCTGATCTCTTGGGAGGGGAACGATGTTTGAAGAGCTTGGCCTATCATCCTTGTTCCTCCCTTTGACTACATCTACAAAGGACCTCTGGGGATTGTAGACTACCTTTTTGTCTTCGTGCTGCTCTGCTTTGCCATTGAAAAAATCATTCACCATCGCGAGGAAAGCTCTCCATCCCTTGGACTCTTCCCCTCTGGGAATTATCAGGTTGGTTCTACTTCCAGACGAAGCAACTTTCGCTATCTCCACAAACACTCCCCTTTTGTTCGACACTTTTTGTAGCCATATGAAACCATTCTCACATGTTGTCTTTCGGAAAAATTTTTGGTTAATTCAGTGATTAACAGGTCATCGATGGAATCCGCAACCCAGAGGACGAACTTACTTTCCAGGACGACTTCGAACCTCAAATCATGGTTTTTCTCTACTATCTTCACCAATCGTTTGTTTCTGTCCTTACTTTAATCTATGGAGAACAACTTTCTCTCCGCTACACATTTACAAGCTGATCTTGACGTCATATTCCGGCTTGACTAGCTTAGGATTCATGGTTGTTGGGGGCAGAGGTGTTGAGTCCAGAGGGGCACGGGAAAAGATGAGAGGAGAGGAGAGAGGGTAGAGAGAGGAGAGAGAGCGCCATGTTCAACTGAGGAATGACCACTTGGTTTTAGTTCTTCCCCATATTTAGTGTAAGCTTTCTTGATATGAGTAAGGTAGACATGTAGAAAATAGGAACTCTAGACAAATGCCACAAATCCATGAGGAAGGGTATCGGAACTCCAATGGAAGGAGAGAGTTCTTCATTTGGCAAGTTTTCCCAAGGTCATTTGCTCAACCAATTTCTAGAAATTAGAAAATTTTGTATAGTGATTAGAAAATTAAAACTAATTTAATGCCTATTCTCTAAAAATGTGAATGTTCACCTATGTAAATCCTAATAACATCATGATCTACATTCATGTTTTAGATGATGTCCATACATCAAAGTGAGGACTGTAGGCAACTCCCAACAATTTGATATAGTTTTTTGTGGTATTACTACTCTTTTCACTTTCACATGTTAGATTGGAAGGCTTTTACGAAAGTCCTCTGCTTGGAAAAGGGACATCTTGTCCCTTTGTCCGTCAGCTGCTTTGGAAGCTTTCCTGAATGGAATTTCTGGCATGTTTATTATAAGAAGAGAAGAGAGGGAGAGAGAGAGAAAAAAAGAAAACATCTTGGTTGTAGCTTCCCTTGATAGTTACTGGGGTCTTATTTTGTTAGATTGGAAACCCTTCATTTAGTTGGGTTCTCCTTTGGGGCTTGGTTTTTTGTATGCCCTTGTATTCTTTCATTTTTTTTCTCAATGAAAGCTCGGTTTCTTATCAAAAAAAAAGTTGCTGGTTTCTCTTGTTGAGAGAGGCTTTAGTTTTGACTTGGCAAAACTTGCTAGTCTTTATTTGGCTACATGTTGCTCCGACAAAATTGCCTCTTCTTGGCCCCTAAGTGCCCTTGTTGGTAAGAAATTACAATCTTAGAACCCCTCCCCAAGTCTTTAATTCCAACCGTGGGTCCTAGGGGTCAAGAGAATTAACTTCCCTACCCATATGGGTAGGGACCCATTGAGATCTACTAGAACTGGAGCAGGTGGGTTTCCCTGGGGATTAGAGGGGGTGGGACCCATATGCCCCAGTGTTTGGATGAAAATAGTGCTTTTCCATTATTCCAATTTCATGTTTGGTCTTAATATGTTAGTTTTTCATAAATCTATGACACGTCTCTTGCTTGCAGGGAAGAACTTCTACCTATGGCTGACTTGGTAACCCCAAATGTGAAGGAAGCATCTGCCTTACTTGGTGGTATGCCACTTAAAACAATTTCTGACATGCGTCATGCTGCAACATTAATCCATCAGATGGGGTCGAAGTAAGTTTTGAAATTGCAATTTGCTGTTTACCTCTAGCCACAGAGACTGACCTAGCACTTGTTTTTCCTCATTGTTGCTTGCCTCTTACCAATAATTTTATACCATTCTATTTAGGATGCATTCAAAATTGTTAGTATGGTTTCTGCAAGAATTTTGTTGAGAATATTATCAGGGTTATGTCAGAAATTCTATTAGGACACTAAGGGTATATTGTTGGTCATTAGCTAAGGAATTTGTTAGTAAGGGGGGTTATAAATAAACCATCATGGATGGTTTGTTATTAAAGCTCTGGAGGAATAGGTTCAAACTCCATGGGTATCAAAAGAAGGAAGGAGAAAGAGATAGGTGGCTATAAAACGAGTGAGGGAGAGAGGTGGAGGTAAGCAATTGTTTAGTTGTTTAGGCTTGGATTTACTCAAAGATAAGCATCTAAGGAGCCGTTTGGTTTAAGGTTTTATAGATGCCTAGGAATAAAGGATGCCTGAGAATACTATGCCTGGAAATAAGATTGCTGGGAACTGTGTTTGGTTGTGCATGGGAATGCCATCAGGATTTTATGAGAACGAATTATGTCTGTATTTATTTTTTAGAATTAATCAGGTAAACTTTATGTAATTTTAATAAATTAATCAATAAAATAATCAAAATTAATTCAAACTATTAATAAAAGTTAATGAATTAATAATCATGAAATAATTTTAATTGGATAAACTATGTTAATTTAACTAATTAAAATTATTTTATTAATTTTTTTTAATAAATATCCTTAACTACAATAATTTAATATATTTGTATCCATAAAAATTAATTAGATAAATATTTTAATAATAATATGATTATTTATTTATTATAAAGAAATCCAAAAAAATAATTAATTGATTATAAATAATCAATAAGTAATTAATTATAATTATTGAAAAATGAATTTTTATACTAAAATCATTTAAATAATTTTAATTCAATAATTAAATATATTTTCGATAATGTTAACTAATTGATTATAATTTTAGTAAATATGTAATTACATCCCTTAATAAACTTGGACTAAGTATTTGTTTAAAAAAAACTTGAAATTCTTGACAAATTATTATTTAATATAATTAAATAATTTATTATATTATTTTTTAATTTAGTATCCATTAGTTAATAAAATTGCATATAAAAATAAAAAAGAAGAGATGAGAAAAGAGAAAACCCATGCTTTTGCAAGGGTATAGAAAACCCTTGCTTATGGGCATAAATGATGTATGGGAATCCGTTAATTCCTGGGCCCATCACAGAAACCTTGAAACAATCAAGGGTATCAGAAACCCTTGCACCAAACAGCTCCTAAGTTCCTCTAATTACTTAGACATTTTCTTTTTGTAATTTCTTATTGGGCAAGTTTTTTATTTTTATTTATTTATTTATTATTATTATTATTTTAATAAGAAACCATGCATTCATTAAAGAAAATGAAAGGTTATTCGGAAAGTTATTAACTATTAAGATAATCTGGATTTCAACTCTCTACCCAATTAAAATCGACCTTGTACATTTTGATGCTTCAGCTTCATACTGCCATTTTTAAGTTGTAGAAGGTTTTGTTGTGAAGGCTGGACCGCAATATCCACAGTTGACATTTGATTGAATGGTTTTATATTTATCAAACCATTCCTGACTGATGTGATAGAACCCAGACAAAACCAAAATGATATTGAATTATAAAAGATAAAAGAATTATATGATAACCAAGTAAGTTGAGTTAATTGGACCATTCCTCTCTTAATGTCACTTGAGTCTAAACCAACTGAATCAATGCCTACCTTCAACATTTTTCACCCTCTATTTATAACCAAACCCTCCTAACGAGCTCCTTAGCTAAATAATATTCCCACTTCTATCCCAATAGCATTCCTATTATGTTGCTGAAGAGTGTATATTTGTTTTCAGAAATGTACTTGTCAAAGGTGGGGATCTTCACGATTCATTGGATGCCGTTGATATATTCTTTGATGGTGAGTATAGATTGCAAAATTTTGACCATTTGATATTTTTTTTATGAAGGAAACAGATCCATTGTACCCAAATTTTGAACTAATTTTCACAGGCAAGGACTTACATGAGCTACGTTCTCCACGCATAAAGACTCTCAACACTCATGGTACTGGATGCAGCTTAGCATCATGCATTGCAGCTGAACTCGCAAAAGGGTCTTCAATGTTCTCAGCTGTCAAGGTAATCTAGTTATCAGGGACCTGATCTTTTAATCTCACGAATAATGACTTCAGCAATAAGAAGATTAAGGAAGTTTAAATGGCTCGGAATAGAACTTGCTAGTGAATAGTTAAATTTATAATAAAATAAAATCAAATTGTGAACCACTTTCAATTTATTGTAGGATAATAATTGCTCAAAATAATGCTATATTTCACCCGTTTCTCTTTGGCTTGTTATTTGTATATCCTTGTATTCTTTCATCTATTCAATGAAATTGTGGTTTCTTACCACCCCCACTATATTCACTATGTATGTAGGTTCTCTTACCTTGGTAAAGACTTCAGATGTTTGGAGATACCTTCCAAGGTCTTGAGTTCAAGCTTGCAAGTTGAAAGCTTAATAACTTTGGGGTGTTTAGTTAGTGATCTAAAATTAGGAATTTGAAAATTGGGATTTAAGGGAATAGAGTTGTATTTCATATTTTCATTGTTTTTAATGTGTTTGGTAGTGGATTTAGAATATGAAAACACTGAAAATATGTAATTATTGTTTTCAAAATCCAATTTTTGGGTAGTAGAATTCAAATACAACTAGAAATAAACCCACCAAAAAGAAAAGTCGCTAAATTTATTTCACTCCGTGATTCTAAAAACTAGAAATTGAATTTAGATAAGACATCAAATAGGCCATTAAAACTTTAGTTATTTGTCAAAGCTAGCCTTAGGATGGGAAGCCGCTCAGATATTAGTTAGGGATGGGCTATGAGCATTATGTAAGGAATGCTGGCCCCGACACCTTAGTTATCAAAAAGGAAAATGGAAAATAAAAATCCCTTCACTTCGAATTAAAATCTTGTTTTGGTGGTGTTTTTCAATGCGCTAGCCAAAAGAAAAAATAATAGTTACATTATGGTTGTCCCTTAATCCAATTTGGAGTTTTGAATTCTTTGATTATTTTTATCTACTTTCTTTTTGGATGAAAATTTTTCACTCCATGTCATTTAACTTGATCAATTCAAATCACAATAGGCTTGGTTAGACTTGACTGTCCACAACTAAGGTTTTATTTATCTGGGGATCTTTACAGACAAGCAAACAGTTTATTGAAAGAGCCTTGAATTACAGCAAGGACATCAGCATTGGAAATGGACCTCAAGGCCCATTCGATCATCTATGTTGCCTTAAGGGTCGCGACCGAAGTTCCTATAGACAGGGGGGTTTTAGTCCAGCTGACTTATTCTTGTATGCAGTTACGGACTCGGGTATGAATAAGCGTTGGGACCGTCCTATCACAGATGCTGTTAAAGCTGCAGTAGAAGGAGGTGCTACTATTGTTCAAATAAGGTTTGTCAAATGTCTTCCATCAATCAATCTGTTATTTAACATTTTGTTCGTTAAAAATGTATTCACAAGTTGATATATATTAAAGTCATTACCTCAAATATACGGAATTCTTGTTGCATTTTAACGTCCTCTTTAAGACCTCTTCAGTTTAAAGGTTAATTGGCATTAGACCCACGAAACCTAGGCTAAATGCTCCTTAGGTGATCGATAGTGAATTAGTTCTTGCAGGTGAAAGGAACCCGTCAGTAAGATTTGAATATCTTAATTAACTCGTCGCATTCTTTTTGAGAGAAATTAAATACTTAGCATTGTTTTAGAACTTGTATTCGGTTTTTAATTTTCTTCCAATGATTAGTGTTCCCTTATTTCTATGAACAGGTATTTAATTTTCTTCCAATGATTAGTGTTCCCTTATTTCTATGAACAGGGAAAAAGAAGCCAAAACTCGCGATTTCTTGGAAGCAGCCAAGTCATGCCTGAATATTTGTCATGCGCATGGAGTTCCATTGTTGATTAATGATCGTATTGACGTTGCACTTGCATGCGATGCTGATGGTGTACACATTGGTCAATCCGACATTCCTACTCACGTTGTTCGCAGCCTTCTCGGCCCTGATAAGATCATCGGTGTCTCGTGCAAGACACCAGAGCAAGCAGAACAGGCATGGCTTGATGGTGCTGATTACATAGGGTGTGGTGGAGTTTATCCCACAAATACAAAAGCAAACAATCTGACTATTGGGCTTGATGGATTGAAAAGAGTTTGCTTAGCTTCCAAGTTGCCTGTGGTTGCAATTGGTGGGATTAACCACACAAATGCAGCAGCTGTGATGGAAATTGGTATTCCAAATCTTAAAGGTGTTGCAGTTGTGTCAGCTCTTTTTGATCAGCAATGTGTTTTAGAGGAGACCTTAAAGTTACATGCAACTTTAGTGGAGGCTACAACATTAGCTGTGAAATGAATGAGAGACCATATTGTTATGATGGCTCCTTTGGTCTTTGGACTTTGATGAAATCAATCAAATGTATGATTGTAATGCTTAGAATCTTTTTGGAATAAAAATAATTGTTGATAATATGATTATTAAAGTAACAAAATGTGTGTATATTTAGTCATAGTTAAGTAAAAGAACAATTACTTAGTCATAATTAGATAAAAGAATGGGTTAAGTACATGTATAGACCATTTTGTACCTTAAATTACATAAATGTCTAGTTTTGAAAAAATTATCGACTTTGTCAAAAGCCAAGCCAATATAGAGATTAATTTACGTGAATATCCATTATATTTCATGCAAATTTAGATAAAATTAAAATAAAAAATAAAGAGGGTTAATTAATTATGATTGATATTTCAAAAATTCCCCTAAAATCTCTTATTTTTTTTTTCCAAATTTCAATAAAAATAATAATCATTAGTAGTCAAAACTGTTCAGATTCTCCCTCCCAAATTGATTTCCTTCATTTCTTCCATGATTTACTTTCCAAACCAAACAACAGATCCTCACAAACACGATATTGAGGCTTGGTTTGGGGTTGCTGTAGCTTCAGGCATAAGAAATCCCAATCCAGCGATTCCTTTTTATGATATCAATTTTTGCTCTATTTTTCCATCGCATGCTTTATTCTGTTCTCTTTACTTTCAGCATTTATTTTATTTGTCCTGCTTTTCCAAAAACCCCTCTGTTACATAAGCACAAAATCCTGCATCTGCTGGATCCCCTTCCCTGTGTGCGACCCCAGCCACTATTTCTACAAAATAGTTTTAGTGCCGTGGACTATAAATTTATTTGACAACTCGAGTCTCGACAGCTCGGACTCCGTCAGAGATTCACTCTTTCGATGCCTAAATCTTTAATAAATTCACCCTTACCTATGAGATGACGGAATGTTGCAGTGCAGTCTCACAGTGTACTAGTGTAGAATTATATATATAATATATACCTAAGTATATGTTTATGAATACTAGGGGTGAAAGGAATCGAACCGAACCGGTCTGGTTCGGTTCCAGGTTTAATGCTGACCGAACCGAATCGAACCGATGGGGTTCGGTTCGGTTCCCTTCTTTGTCCAAAACCACATCACACGCGTTTCATTCTTCGTTTAAAAAAAAAAAAAAAGAAAAAGTAAAACGCGTTTCATTCAGATTTCACTTTCAGATCTAGTGTTTCTCTCTCGTGGGTTTCAAACTTTCAGTCGTTCGATTTCAGATCTAGGGTTTCTCTCTCGTGGGTTTTCGCCGAAGAAGGGAGAAGAAGAAAGAATCGAAGTTTAATTTTATTGTAATTTACTTTAGTCGTTCGAGTCGAAGCGTCTGTCGCCGCCGCCATCGCCGTGAGTTTTCACCGAAGTCGAAGCGTCTGTCGCCGCTGTGGGTTTTCGCCGAAGTCGAAGTCGAACCGAGCTGTGCCGTCTTCATCTTCGTCTTCGTCTTCTTTGCAATCGAACTGCCGTCTTCATCTTCGAAGTCGAACCGAGCTCTGCAGATTTCGTCTTTGTCTTCGTATTCTCTGTGTTTTTTTTTTTTTTTTTGGAGAAGTAGGCCATTTGTGTATTTCGAACTGCAGAAAGAAGAACCCGACCCGACCCGACCCGGGACGGCGCTGACCCGATTTGGGTCGGGTCGGTTTGTCCGTACAACCGACCCGACCCGAGAAATTTACACCCCTAATGAATACCAAATACTACATGGTATATATTTATGATTTTGAAATTTTACTAATGAACTAAATAAACAATGACATATATATATATAATATAAATAGGATTATATAACTGTTTATATATTATACTGCATAGAATATATTTATCATTTTTAGAAATATAACATTTTACAGGAAATTGTGTGATTAAATTTCAATAAGAATTAATGTAAAAAAAAATTAATAACATTTTATGTCATTAGTAGACAAAAGAATAGAAAAATAAAAATAAATAAACTCTCGGATGTTTAGCAAACAAAAGAAAAAAAGACACCATAATACAGCTGTTGCACAAGCAGAGAAAACAAAAATATAAAAAACATACACATCTTGTTTGACAGAATTAAATAAAATTTTTAAAAAGATAAATACAAATCACTTGTGAAACATTTTGCAATATAAACAAAATTAAGAAAGTTGTGTAATAAAAAAAAATACTCATTTTTTTTTTTTTATAAAAAAAACCATACTCATTGACGTGAGCAGTGGTTGGCAACAATTTCTATGTTTGACGGCAATAGTGCTATTTTGTGAAATGTGTTTAGGGGTTGTGTAATGTAATTAAGTTGTCTTAACGGTGAATTTCATTATGGAAAAAAATCATATACAAGTCAATATTTAATATGAGAATTTTAAAGGGTAAAATAGGAATGATTTACGTGGAAAATCTTGAGCCAAGACAAAGCCGATATTTTTTTCAAAACTAGACATTTGTGAAATATCAGTTCTAAAATAGTCTAATTCCCATAATTTCCGTAAAAGATTGATAATGTTTAGGGAAAGTAACTGGTCTTTAAAAAAGAATACAAAGGAATACTAAAAGTTATGAAAATATATGGCAAAACAAGATTGGTAGCGTAAGTGATGAATATTCCTGTCATCTCAATGAGGTTAGAGATGCATGGATATAACTTGTTTGGTGACAATATCTTGAAACGTGAGAACCTAAAAACTTATCAACGTGGTTAAATATAAAGGCATAATAAGAAAAGCACATCCATGATTTTATATATTCAAGATGATAAGCAATTTGTTATATATTCATCATAATAGACGTACTCGTTATATATTCATCAAATATTCATCAAAATAAGCATGATTAAGAGATGCTAATTGTCACTATGCGCTTTCACAAAATAGTCAAACATTTTTCAAAATAAAAAAAAAAAAATAGTCAAACATTATGTAAAGTCATGATAGATAATTCATGATACATTCAATCTATCATATATATAGAGAGAGGTTAAATTATCAAAAATACCCCTAAACTATGGGGTTGGTTTCAATTATATCCCTAAACTTTCAAAAGTTTCATTTTAGCCCCCAAAGTTTAAAGTTTGTTTCAAAATGACCATTGGAGACATTTTCCGTTAAATTTATGGACGAAAAATGACGTGTTTGCATGTGTTTTTATTGTTTTTTCCACATATATGTTCAAATACGTTCACATAAGCAACAATACATATGCAAACTCGCCATTTTCCGTCCATAAGTTTAACGAAAAATGCATTCAAGGTTTGTTTTGAAACAAACTTCAAACTTCGAGAGCTAAAATGAAACTTTTGAAAGTTCAAGGGTAAAATTGAAACCAACACCATAGTTTAGGGGTATTTTTTTTTTTTTTTTATAATTTAACCTATATATATAAATCACATCCCAAATTTAGGAAATAGTTCTATTAAGTCCCTCCACTGTTAATTTTCTTAACGGATGTTGACATGACACTTTAAAATAATAATGAATACTGATGGGGGGTTTGGTTCGAGGGTGGGGGGGGGGTTGATTTTAGGAATTGCATAATGAATCACGGAGAAGAAGGGGTTGATTTTAAACAGGTTTCTGCCGACATCGTTATTAACAACATTGACAGAGACCTATACTCTCTCGACGTCATAATTTAACGGCGTGTAGAGAAATATTTTTGCCGACGTCTTTATATTTCTCTCCACAACATTAATAATGACATTGCCAAAATAGGGTTCTCTCAACGCCGTTAAATTATGATGTTGAGAGAATAGGTCTCTGTTGACGCCATTATTAACGGCGTTGGTAGAAGCCTTTTTAAAATCGAAGTTTCAATACCCTCAAAATGGCGTTGGCAGATATCCATTCTCTTGATGCCTTTTGCTTGCATCGAGAGAAAGTCCGTTGGCAAAATTGAGTTTTCTTGGAGTGTAAGTCTCTATATGGGCTTAGGAAATTTCCCAACCATAGGAGATTTGATAAGTACATTATGGAATTGACTTCAATTAGTAGTAAATTTGATCCTTGTGTTTATCTAAACGAAGGTATCGATAATGATAAAGTATCTCTTCTACCATATGTATATGATATGTTATTGGCAGGGAAAAGCATGAAGGAACAAATCAAAATAAAGAAGCTGTTTTTCTGAGGAATTTGAAAGGAAAGATGTTGGGGTTGCAAGTAAAATTCTACAAATGGAGATCCCTAGGAATAGAGTTTCAGGAGAACTATATGTTTATCAAAGAAATCCCGCGATTCTCAGAATTATGTCGGAAAGCCCAGTTGCGACTGCAAAGTTGGGTGCAAAATCTTCTATGCACTGCCTTGACACTTCTGTCTTCAGCTAGGGCTACTTTCCTTATTAGTTTGCGGGCACAATTCAAATGCAAATTCCACATCTTCAGGACCAAATGTGGGCGCAAATCTTCAACCTCAACTCTTTTGCTCTGCTAACTCTTTCTCTCCAATTGCGAGCACATTTCCCTTGCAAAGTTCTCTGCACAAAAACATTAACTTTGGATAAATTCTTGCAAAAGCTATCTCTTTTTAGACATTTTAAGCATAAATTCTATATCTCTAAGATTTTCAACATGATTTTAAGATTTTTTCTAAATTGACTAAAAAAGATATGATTTTAAGCATAAAGTCCTTGCTTTCCTAACAATAATCTAAGTTTTTAAGGTCACACCCCCAAACTTAAGCCATTGCTGTACTCAAGATATTTCAACAAAATCAAAAGAATCAAGAAAGAAAAGATGTGCATTTCATAGGTAAGTTTAGTTCGTGAGGGCGCCTTTCAGGAAAGATCTCAGTTCCTAACACTCTAAGTTAACAACAAGACTTTTCTAACACTCGACCTTCACTCACTTCTCTCAAGATAAAACATTCTCATGCATTCCCACCTCTATTACCTGTTATTCCACCTAGCCTTTATTCAGAGTAGCCTATCTCTTTTACAAGTTATATCCTAACTCTCAAAATGGAAAAGAAATTTTAACTTCCCTCCCCTAAACTTATTACAAGTTGCTGCTAGCCTTCATACTTTTTTTTTTCTCTTTTTTTTGTTTTTTATTTTTTATATAGGAGAGTCTCATAATCATCTATACCTTCGTTCCAACATACTAACACATTGTGGTGAAAGTAGCTGACTATGAGCACTAGCAAAAGGCAACATGATACATGATATAGAGAGAGTATAAAAGACAAAAATGTCCCCCCAAACTTAAACGAGTCAATGTCCCCATTGACTAAACATGAAGAACAAAATAGGAAAGACTAAAAAGGATGGACAAGCTAAGATCAAGTCTAAACTTCCTAAAGGTTTTGACAGTCAAAGCCTAAGGTGAGTTTGGACTTGAATGTGTTATGGAGAGAAGTTTATTCAGGCTTCATGCCGAGAGAGCTTTAGGTATCATCATTAAGGGCGCTAAAAAACAAACAAACCACTAAAGCACACTCAACTTTCAAAAATATTTTAGAATACTTTTCAAAGAGATATACTTTTTTTAGAATTATTATTATTTTTTTTCAAACAAAACTTAAAAACACAAGAAAGAAACAAACAAAGACAAACAACCTATCTAAGAATAAGAAATGCAAGAAAGCAAATAAGAGACTCACTAACCTAACAAAACCACACAAACAAACAAACAAAACAAAACAAAATCAAAATAAAACAAAAGAAAGCAAGTAAAGATAACTAGACTCTAATTCTAATCACCTATCAACAAAAGAATATTGAATTAAAGAATAGAAGGGTGAAAAGAAAACTCCCCTAGGCGTTTGAAGGGCCAGCTCCATCGCCTCTAGGTGGGTCCATGATGATGTTGGGGAATGGTGGAAGATAATCATCAATATCTTCCACCAACCTACTGAAGACACTCCTAATCATTCTATCTCAAATTTTGGCATAGATCAGGTAGTTCTTGCATTGCAGCCGCATATGCTCCAGATCTCTCCTCACTACCACCAAATCATCTTTAAGTTCGGGCTGTGGTGCTTGTTGTGGAGGATTTTCTGCTGAAATTTGCGATGGGTTTGCGATCACATCTTCTGTTTCTGTTGCATTCGAAGTTTCTGTAGGTGGCTATTGTTTTGCTGCCGCATCTGCTGCATCAGCCACTATGGACTTTTCTGGAGGAGGCTGTGGGGCTTGGGCTGCAGAAGGAGTGGATTGAATATTCTTATCTGGGGAGGTCACCTTCAGTCGTGAGTTTGCAATGAGCTTCTTGATCAAGCTCAAATCTATTGAAGTCCTGGCGATCTTCTTTTCTTCTTGCTCCTTGGGCTTGACTCCTACAAGCCTACAAAGCTTTGTGATCAAGGTTGGGAAGAAGAGCCTCCCCACATTGTTGTGGCCACAAGCCAGGATCTCAGTCCATATGGTTCGGCCTAAGTTGAGATCCAGGCCCTTATACATGCTGTACAATAGAATGACACGCTCTCGGGAGATGGTTGTGTCATGCGTTGTAGGCATGATCCTGTTCTTGATCAAGTAAAGCCAGACTGCTGCCTCTGGCTTCAAGTCTATAGATAGAAGAATCCTGATCCCCGTCCTAGACTCTTGCCACTTGACTCCCTCGTGGCCTACCAAAGAAAGTGCCTCTGCCAACTGCTCTGTAGTTGGCTCCTCTATGGCCATATTGCCAGCTGGATATCAGAGGGATGGCAATCGGAAGATCCGATTGATTTGTTTTACTGAGAACTCCACCACCCGGCCTCTCAAGAACATGACCGTCTGCATCTCCTCCCCAATCTGCACATAGAATTCACGTACCAAGGGGATGGAGGCTGCTTTGGCTCCTTGTGAAATCGGTCCCAGCCGTACCTGCGTAAAATGTCTTCAATAAAAGCAGAGAGAGGACTTGTCTTAGTGGAAAAAGCCTTCTCACACATCAGGGCCCTTTTCTTCATGATTACTAGGTGGGCTTGTGTGTTAGCATGGGGCTCCACCTGTCGTTCCACTCTCGGTTTCTTCATCGGAGTTCTCTTTACCCGAGGAGTGGAGGATTCTCCCTTTGCAGGCTGTGGTGGTGGTGGTGTCTGGGCATGGGGTAGCACAGAAGTCGCTCCCCTAGTGCTTGGCCTCCTTAGGGAAATGTTGATCTTTCTCTTCTTACTCTTCCCCTCTGCCTCACTTTCATCTTCTCTGCCCCTCTTCTTGGGCATTTCGTCCTCAGTTATTTCTTGGACCTCATCTTCATCAACAGGAGCCTGCTGCTCCTCTTCATCTTTTTCTTCATCGTGCTCGAATAGGTCCTCGGGCACTTCTATGTTCTGGTGCTCGAACAAGTCCTCGAGCACATTTTCATCCTCTTGTGGTGGTGGTGGGGTTCATTCTTGCTGTTGCACTTCAGGAACTGGTGCAACTTTCTCTTCCTTTATTTCCAGCACTTGGCACTTTTCATTTATTTGTATTCTTTACATTATATTTTCAATGGAAAGTTGTTCATTTGCACTTTATCCCACCATGCTTAGCTAAATTCCATTGAGGGGTTCAATATGGTGAATTCCCTTATGGTTCAATAGCTTGAAAGTGTTTTACTTGCTTAAGTATTGTTCAATGCATGTCATTCTTTATTGAATATCATTCTGATCTTGCTGAGTTTAAATTGATCACTTAGACTTTGCATGCCATGTGAGTTTGATCTCGAAAGGGACAGACGATATCGGTTCTCATAAAGGTGATATAGGAGAAAAAGCTCGAAAGAGATTGTTCGGTGGTATAGGGCAAGCTGCCTAAGGCACCCTATATCAACTATAGGGTTATAGATTGCATTCGTGAATTATCTATGTCGGAGTTGAGTCACAGAAATGTGCATAACGGTACTCGCTTAGCCTTCTAACGGTTCTTGGGAGCAAGGCCAAATAGAAGTTAAATCTGACCCAATGCATTGTTTAGGCTTAAGTTGAATAATCTATGATTAAAGTTATTGACCTTTGGGATGAAACTATATTGAATACCTCATCTTGTTTATTGTTGTTATTCCTTTTATTTATTTAATTATTTTGTTTAATTTCTAAAAATCACTCATCAACTATTTCTTTGGTTACCTATTTTAAGCAATCATTTGAGCAATTTCTTCTTCAAACCTGAATTTTCAATTTAGTCCTTGTGGGATCGATACCCTTGGAATACTTCTAAGGTTTTTTATTACTACGTGGGATAGTGTATACTTGCACTAAGGTTGGCTGAATTTATCATTATTAATATCTATCATCTTATCTCACATCCATCATTCAGCCTCTGCCGCACCAAGTTTTTGGCGCCGTTGCCGGGGACAAAAAGTGAAACGAGTTTTGTTTGAGATTGCGACCGCATTTCTGTCTCAAAAGGAATTTGACTTTAATTTGCAATTTTTTTTTTCTTTTGCAGGTTGAGTTAGTGCATGAAAAAGGGGTGTCCACTCCTTGACATTGATCCTGACATAGAAAGAACCTTTCGTTGTCGTAGGAAGGAGCAGAGACGAAAGAGAAGGGAACAACAAGAGTTGAGTGCATAGGAACCTCTAGAAGAAACTTCTTACATACAAGAGTTTCTAATGGAACAACCTGGAGTCGATCCTCAAGTTGACCCACAGAATCGTGGAAGGGAGCAAAATGGTGGGAGAATCCCTCCAGTTCCTCCAGTTCCACGGTGCCACAACAAGAAAATCCAATTTATATTGCTGAAGACCGCAATAGAGCAATAAGGGACTATGCTTTACCTGTTTTTCAGACTTTAAATCTAGGAATTTTGGAGACACCGATAGATGCTCCATAGTTTGAACTCAAACCAGTGATGTTTCAAATGTTGAATACCATGGACCAATTCTCTGGACTTCCAAATGAAGGTCCACATAAACACATTAAGCTATTTTTGAGAGTTTGCAATTCTTTCAAAGTTACAGGAGTGCCTGAAGATACGTTGAAGCTAAAGCTTTTTCCATTTTCTTTGTAGGGAGATGCTGAAGCTTGGTTGGACCCATTCCCTCCAAACTCCATCACTTCTTGAAACGATTTGGCCGAGAATTTTTTAGAGAAGTTTTTTCCTTCTAATAAAAATGCCAAATATAGAGCTGAAATTATTGCATTTAGACAATCTTACAACGAACCTCTGGATGCAGCCTGAGAAAAATTTCAAAGGCTGGTTTGGAAGTGTCCACACCAAGGATTGCCTGCTTGCATCATATTAGAGCATTTTTATAGTGGATTAGATCAAGCTTCGAAGGCACTAGTCAATGCATCTGCAAACGGATCTTTTCTAAAGAAGTCTGCAAATGAGACACATGCTATTTTGGATACCATAGCCACAAACAATAGACATTGGAGAGAAACTGAGCCAATAACAATTTTGAAGAATCCAGCTAAGGCAATAGAAATAGAGGCTAATTCTACCATGCAAGCCCAAGTCAAAGCTATCCACAACATGATGATGGGCATGACTATGAGGAATCAAGCTAACATAGGCCCTGCCAATGCTATTTCTTCTCCCTGCTGTGAAATTTGTGGTAGGGAACACATTGCTGACAACTGTCCACTAAATCCCGCGTCTGTCTTTTATATAGGTCAATAAGGGAACCAGAACCAGAACATATGAAATCCATACTAGGCTACATACAACCTAGGTTGGAGGCAACATCCAAACTTCTCTTGGGGAGGACAAACCAGCTCAAGCAATTCCAATACAAATCAGTTCGGGAAACCTCCTACACACCAGCAGCCGCAAAAGAACTTCCAACCAATCCAAGTGCAAAATAAAGAGTCAAATCTAGAGACTCTTATGAAGGAGTACATGGCAAGAAATGGTGCCGCTGTTAGAAATTTGGAAGTACAGATTGGACAGATTGCTCAAGAAATTAAAAACAGACCGCAAGGGACGTTGCCCAACAAGACTGAGATCCCTCAAAGAGAAGGAAAAGAGCAATGCAAGGCAGTCACCTTGAGAAGTGGACTAGAGTACGATGGCCCAAAGTATCCCGTAAATCAATAAGTAAAGATCCCAGAAGAAGCTCAAGAAATTTTTTTAGAAAAGAATTCAGAAGTTACCTCAGAAGTTATACAAAATAAAAGCAATGGAGAAAAGACCAAGAAGCATGAAGTCTTGGAAGAAAAAAAATGAAAATTCAAGTTCAGAGAAAAAACAAGGGAATGCGACCGCTGTTGGGTTTTATGCCCTAAAACTCGTAGATAGTGAATGTAAACAAATTTTATACTTGTATTTAATAAAGTGTTATTTAGTTTCTGCAATAAAATGTTATTGTTAAATATTGCACTATTTGACCCAAATCCAATAAACTAAGATCCAAGGTTGTTTGTATGTAACTTGAACTAGTATGTGGGGACATACAGGGATCGATGTTCAAGTAACAACCTAAAAGGTCTATAGTACAAGGATAAGGCTGGGTACCTTATCCTGGTGACACTATGGATACAACCCGCTTTGTATTATGATACAAACACAATGATCCAACGCGTTCATGTGTTTGACATGCGAGTGGGGGTATCCTATGCAATGAGTTTGCATAAGACCGGACCGCGAAATAGTTAACCACTAACTGTAACACCGTTAGTTGGCTTGGTTTCTATTTTACTAGGATGACCTAGACAACTCAGTCTCAATCCTGAGTGGATTATGGACTCCTGTTCACGAGGGGTTGTCCTTTGATTTGTATGGGTGAGGGTGGCCAGCACGCCGACTCAATAAGCCTACCATTTTGGGGACAATACCGAGTGGGGAGCTGGGAACATAATCACACAAGATGGAATTCACTCCTTCCCGACTCTAGGGTAAGTAGAGGTGTGTTCCCTTAAGTGGTGTCTCCGGGACTTGAACAATGGGCCCAACCCTCTCTATGACACGAGAGGGACTTCTGTTTGTTGGTTGGACCTCAAACAGGTTGTTCATTAAAGGAGCATTGGGGACTTAAGGACAAAGATGTAAACCAGGGGTAAAACGGTAATTTGACCCAGCTGGGATACGAACACACGTGAAGGAATGACTTGTAGTATTGGTCGATATCCGTGGACACAGAAATATTCTGCAGTGAGAAGAGTGCAGCTGTGGGTCTTTAGTGGAGTGACCCACAATTAACGAATGGAGACTAACTTGGTTAATGAGTTTAAGCCGATTAGTCTCATATAGTTGGAGCTTCTGATCTGTAGGTCCATTAGGTCCCACTGGTAGCTCGTAAAAAGACTTGAAGCAAATAAATATAAATTGTAAATTGAAAGTGTTCAATTTATTTTGGGAATCATATAATGTATATTGATGCATTATAATATAAAGTTTATGAAACTTTATAATATAATTTTTGAATTAATTTCAAAAATTAATTCTTGAGAGAAAATATTTGAAAGAGTTCAAATAAATTTAATATGAATTGGATTCATATTAATTTTAATTTTAATAAAATTCCTAAGATTAAATATATGATATTTAATTGGGTAATTAATTAATTATGGAATTAATTAATTATTTATTAAAATTAGAGACCTTTTTCTATTAGGAAAAAGGTCTTGGCCTTTACTATATATAGGACCCCTGGGGTGGGGTGAAAGGTATCCCATTGTCTCTCCTTCTCTCAGAGATCTCTCCCAAAAGACTCCCACAAGTCTCCTGCTTCAAGAAGTCTTAGAGATATACCGGTGTAGCCGATTGGTGGTGTTCGCACAAGAGGGTTGCTGCGTTTTCAATCTTATTGGCAAGAAAAGGCGAATTGATCAAGGCTTTCTACAAAAGTAAGTTTTCTATGAAATCCTTGATCACTAGGATCAATCTAGTTGATCTTTTTAGCATGATTATAGCCTATGTACAACCCATTAAATATAGATTTATTGCTGTAATATTTTGCAAATTATATTGGTATTTCAATTAGAATCTAAGACTCTGAGTAGGTTCGGTAATACTTTCCACTGCGTGGGGCTTTTATCCCTTCAACCGCAAAACCTAAAAAGTTTGTTATAGATCCAGAATACAGACCATCACCTCCATACCCTCAAAGATTTAAACATGCTTCACAGGATGCACAGTTTAAAAAGTTTTTAGATGTCTTGAAGCAACAACATATCAATATTCCATTGGTAGAAGCACTTGAACAGATGCCTACCTATGTGATGTTCTTGAAAAATATTCTATCAAAGAAAAGAAGGTTGGGAGAATACGAAACGGTTGCACTCACTGAATGTTCCAGTGCACTGATCAAGAATGAGATCCCTCCCAAACTCAAAGACCCAGGAAGTTTCACCATTCCATGCTCCATTGGAGGAAGGAATGTAGGCAGAACTATATGTGATCTAGGAGCGAGTATAAACCTGATGCCATACTTAGTTTTTCAACAGTTGGGGATAGGAGAAGCAAGACCAACAACTGTAACCTTACAGTTAACTGACAGGTCACTAACACAACCTATTGGTAAAATTGAAGATGTGTTAGTCAAGGTTGATAAATTCGTATTCCCAGCAGATTTCATCATTCTAGATTGTGAAGCCGATAAGGACGTGCCAATCATTTTAAGACAACCATTTCTAGCAACTGGCAGGACCTTAATTGATGTGTAGAAAGGAGAGTTGACCATGAAGGTAAATGACCAGCATGTCACTTTCAATGTGATGAATGCAATGAAATATCCAGGAGATCTTGAAGAGTGTTCTATGATTGATGAAATTGATGAACTCTCCTAGTCTACTCTTCAGGAAATGATGCAAGGAGAAACATTGGAAGATTTACTTGGAGAACAAGAAGAACAAGGTGGGAAAAAGATTGAAGTAGAGGAAATCAATCAACAACCCATGAATAGGCAAAGAATCAAACCTTATTGCGGGAAGGGCTTTGAGGATAAAGAAGCCCATGTTTCTGTGATTGACCTGGTATGAATTCTATTCCTGAATTTATTTTTGTATATTATGTGGATCTATAATGAGTTAAAATAATGAATCAAAATAAAATAATATAGATAGGAACTCCAAAATATATGGACAAGAGTAAAAACTCTGTCTAGGAAAATCCTGTCTAGGAAAAGGTACTAAAGTTGCCCGAAGGGAACACCTTTTCTTGGGGATTTACCTGGGAGTTTGAAAAGTCCAAGTGATTTTGTATCCAATCTATTTTAAAGAAAAAAAAAATATATAAATCATCATGATTAAGCATGTGAAATTTCTAACATGTTTGTGATTGTTTCAGCAAATAAAAGAAAGATAGAAAAGCGAGGAAAAATGAAAAGTCAGAGAAAAAAAAAAGAAGGCAGAGTACTGAGGAAAATGCGATCGCATTTCTCCCCAGTGCATTTGGAAATGCGACCGCATTCTCCAAAATAAAGAGGGCAGTGACGTCATTTAAAATGACCATCACGTGACCTAATGTGGAAAACTATAAATAATTGACTTTAGTCTTTCCCTCTTCACCAACCACTTAAACCTTTTGCATTCAAGTCAAACTCAAGAACTCTCCATCTTCATTCCCTCTTGAAATCGAAACCCACAAGCAAGATCAATGAAGAACACACCGAAATCATCTTCAACCCGCAAGATTACTCGATCTCAGAGTAATCTACTTTCCCAAGAAGTGGAAGCAAGTGTTCGACGCCAAGAAGAGCAACCCGACTCCACCATGCACGATGCGAGAGGGGTGAGACCTACGGGTTTCTCGCCAGCGATCGTGGACCAAGGAACTTCGGCTCAAACTCCTTCTTCCTCGACAATGCCGGCTACCTCGAGGGAGAATCCGAGTTCATCTCAACCTAGGAGGTCCACGCGCACCAATCTCGTCCATAAAACCCAAAAACCCACGAGCCAACAATTCAGAAAACGCTCAAGGGAATGGTTTAGAATGATTCGGGAGATGGGAGCCCAAAGACGTGCGGCTCTTGAAGAAGAAGCAAGATTGACGGGATGAAGAAGAAGTCGCCCAAGCTGAGAGGAGCTCTCGGCAAGAAGGAAAACCAACGGGTAACACCTCTGAACCTTCAACTAACCCTTCTTCATCTTGCAGGGACAAACCATTCGTTATGTACAGTGCAAGGAAGAAGGGTCCTAAGAAGATTGCACCCGAACATCCACTTGTCATTGATAGCGAGCAGAAATGTAGCCATTTTAGTCCCAATTTACTGAGCTTTTTAGTGCTTTAATGGTGTTTTTATTGAAAATATCTTATATATTTTATTATTTTGTCCCAAGGAGCAAAGTTATGGATTTTGGAGGAAAAGTGCCCAAAATGAAGCCATTCAAGCCCAATTTCCATGCTTGGGTCAAGGGGAGTCAAAAGAGGTCAACTATGAAGAAAAAGCCCAAAAAGAAAAGAAGTTGGCCCAAGAATCAAGCCCAAAATCGCAGCTGAAAGTTCTGGAATTCACCTAGCGTCGAGACGCTGTCCATTTCTTGGCCGGCAAGTCGATGACGTCACAGCGTCGCGACGCTGTGCCATATAGCGTCGCGACGCTACCCCCTTTCCGAGCCTATAAAAGGCGCCCCTTGGTGCCTCATTTTACAATCAATCAATCATCCATCAATTCCTTTCTTCCTTTCTAAGGCTCCTTTGGAGCCTTCTTTCAAGGCTCTTTAGCCTTTTGAGAGTTCTTTAGTGGGAAATTTTGGGGAATTTTGGGGAGCATCCTAGGAGGCTCAAGGAGTTTTCGGAGGGACTCCAAGCGTAGCGAAGGGGTCTTCTACGGTCAATTCCTTCCCTTTTATTATGCTCTTTATTATGCTTTCCGTTGTAAATTTTGTGAATATTTTAGCTATGTATAGCTAAACTCCAATTTGGGGTCTTGAAATGAAATTATAGTTTAAATGTTGTTATAATTACCTATCTCTAGCCCTTTTTCCTAATTATTTGTATGGATGTGCTTAATGCTTTATGCAATCTGGCCAATTGTGTGCTGATCTGATTCTTAATGGAAACTCGACGGAGAGAAGTTAGGATAGATCATAATCCATGCAACTAGTTTAATTGCCCGTTGTGACAACGGGATTAGTTGATTAAACTTAGATTCCTAAAATGAATCAGAGCGTAATTATTAATGATTTTTAATGGCGCTAAGGACACTTAGGTTGTTAAAATGAATTAATTACAATTAGGGGAAACCGACGGGAGAACCTATGTGATTAACGGAGATTCTAGGATTATAATTAGTTGGGCAACGAGATAGGATAATTATAATAAATGTTTAGCTAATAATTGATTTTCAAGACCCCACTTCCCAGTAAAGACTCTTTCTCCATATTTTGTTTTCCTGATTGATCAAATTTTCTCTTTAATTGCTTTGGTTTTTAAATTCTCTTTGATTGCATGTTTTTGGTCCCTGAATATTATTTATCCCAAGTATTTTTAGTGCTCTAGGAATCTTTGCTTGCTTAAATTTCGCTTCGCCTCCCTGTGGATTCGATACTCGGAATTCTTTCCGTTTTATATTACTTGCGATACCGTGCGCTTGCGGTAGCGGCCAACAGTCATCGAGCCCCTGCGTATATGCTTTAGACAAACCCGAAGGAGCTGGAACCTTATTCGAAAGTGTACCTATTTGTAGGTTATTCCAAAGAAACGAGTTATGGATACTTCTTTGTGAAGGATTGGAATTCTATAATTCCGTAAAGCGGAAGCGTAATTGGGACCGATTCGTAGTTAATTTTGTTTAATCTAAAATACCAATACATTGGCAATAAACTTAGAACTATTCTAGATTTATATTAAGGCTAAGCATACAAAAATATTAGATCTAAATCTAATTTATATATAGTAACAAGTTACTTACTCTCGTTGATGACTCAGATTAAATTCACCAACTGCTTGTGAAATAACCACGAACTGCTGCGAACACTACCACTATGGCTACACCGATATGACTCTGAGACTACTAGAGGCAAGAGACTGGTGGGAGCCTTTAGGAGAATCCTCTGAGAGTAGGAGAATGAATGGGATGCCTTTCACCCCACCTAGGGGTCCTATTTATAGGAAAAGGCCAAGACCTTTTCCTTATAGGAAAAAAGGTCATGAATAAGATCTAATCAAAGCTATTATCTTATTCATATCTAATTTTAATAAATAAACAATTAATTCCATCATTAATTAATTACCCAATTAAATATCATATATTTAATTTTAGGGATTTTATTAAAAAATTTATTTTATTAATATGAATCCAATTCATATTAATTATTTGAACTCTTTAAAATATTTTCTCTCAAAATTAATTTTTGAAATTAATTCAAAAATTATATTATAAAGTTTCATAAACTTTATACTATAATGTATTATCATACATTATATGATTCCCCTAAATAAATTGAACACTTTCAATTTACAATTTATACTTAATTGCCTCAAGTCTCTTTAAGAGCTACCAGTGGGACCTAATGGACCTGCAGATCAGAAGCTCCAACGATATGAGATTTAATCGGTTAAACTCATTAACCAATTAATCAATTTTCGTTAACTGTGGGTTCACTCCACTAAAGACCCATAGTTGCACTCTTCTCACTGCAGACATAATTCTGTGTCCACGGATATAGACCTATACCGGTAAGTCAATCCTTCACGAGTGTTCGTAATCACAGTTGGGTCAAATTACCGTTTTACCCCTGTGTTACATTGGTGCGGCAGAGGCTGAATGATGGATGTGAGATAAGATGGTAGATAATAATAAAGATAAATTCAGCCAACCTTAGCGCAAGTATACACTGTCGCACGTAGTAATAAAAACGATAGAAGTATTCCAAGGGTATCGATCCCACGAGGACTAAATTGGAAATTCATATTTGAAGAAGAAACTGCTCAACTGATTGCTTAAAATAGGTAACCAAAGAAATAATTGATGATTGCTTTTTTAGGAGAATAAATAACACAAGTAAATAAATAAAGAATAACACTAATAAATAAAACGAGGTATTCAATATGGATTCATCCCAAAGGCAATAATTTAAATCATGGATTATTCAACTTAAGCCTATTCAATGCATTGGGTCAGATTTAACTTCTATTTGACCTTGCTCCCAAGAACCGTTAGAAGGCTAAGCGAGTACCGTTATGCACATTTCTGTGACTCGACTCCGACATAGATAATTCACGAATGCAATCTATAACCCTATAGTTGATATAGGGTGCCTTAGGCAGCTTGCCCTATACCACCGAACAATCTCTTTCGAGCTTTTTCTCCTATATCACCTTTATGAGAACCAATATCGTCTGTCCCTTTTGAGATCAAACTCACATGGCATGCAAAGTCTAAGTGATCAATTTAAACTCAGCAAGATCAGAATGATATTCAATAAAGAATGACATGCATTGAACAATACTTAAGCAACTAAAACACTTTCAAGCTATTGAACCATAAGGGAATTCACCATATTGAACCCCTCAACGGAATTTAGCTAAGCATGGTGGAATAAAGTGCAAATGAACAACTTTCCATTGAAAATATAATGTAAAGAATACAAATAAATGAAAAGTGCCAAGTGCTGGAAATAATGGCAGTAGCTAAATACTAGGGTTTTTTGTTTTATCCAATCCTTCTAGAATTCGCTCGACACTCCACTCTCTCGCTTTTACAAAGTGGGAATGGGTGAAAATCCCTACAAACCCTAAGGTTTGATGTCTAACTAAGGTTAGAATTTAGTCATCTAAGAAGGACCTCGGGCATCCCTACTCATAGGCGTCAACTAGGGTTCTGTCACCACCATGTTCTTCTAAATGAGTTCTGCTTGAATTTGACTTCGAATCTCGAGCTTATATAGTGTTGGAAGTGGTTGAGGAGCTACGAAATAGGTGCTAGCTGGTAGCCCAGTTGGTTTTGGGGTCAAAACAGCCAGTTAGGTGCGAAGAAGTTGTTGGGTTTTATGCCCTAAAACTCGTAGATAGTAAATGAAACAAATTAATCGATCTCAATAAAGTGTTATTTGAGTAATTCAGTAATTTGGTTATTGAATAATCGAGTTTGCATTAATAAACCCTAAATCAAATAAACTAAGATCCAAGGTTGTTTAAATGAAACTTGGACTAGTATGTGGGGACATACGGGGATCAGTGTCCAAGTAACAACCTAAAAGGTCTATAGTATAGGGATAAGGCTGGGTACCTTATCCTGGTGACACTATGTGATACGGCCCACCTTGTATTGATACAGATGCAATGATCCAAAGCATCCATGTAGGAGACATGCGGGTGGGGGTATCCTATGCAATGAGTTTGCATAAGACCGGACCGCGAAATAGTAACCACTAGATGTAACGCCGTTAACTAGTTTAGGTTTCTATTTCAATAGGATGACCTAGGTAACTCAATCTCAATCCTGAGTCTGTTATGAACCCCTTTCAGGAGGGATTGTTCTTAGATTTGTATGGGTGAGAGTGGCCAGTTCGCCGACTCAATAATCCAACCATTTCAGGGGCAAGACCGAATGGGGGCTGGGAACATAACAGTACAAGATGGAATTCACTCGTTCCCCTATTGGGGTAAGTAGATGTGTGTTCCCTTAAGGGCTGATTCCGGGGCTTGAACAAAGGCGCGCCGTCCTCTCCTGGCCCGAGAGGAACTCCTGTTTAGTGGTTGGACCCTAAACAACTTGTTCATTAGAGGAATCAGTGGTACTTAAGGAACCAGAGGTAACCCTGAGGTAAAACGGTAATTTGACCCAGCTGGTGTTACGAACACACGTGAAGGATTGACTTACTGCATTGGTCGATATCCGTGGACACAGAAATATTCTACAGTGAGAAGAGTGCAGCTGTGGGTCTTTGGTGGAGTGACCCACAGTTAACGAATGTTGACTAACTTGGTTAATGAGTTTGGCCAATTAGTCTCGTATCGTTGGAGCTTCTGATCTGTAGGTCTATTAGGTCCCACTGGTAGCTCGTAAAGAGACTTGAGGCATTTAAGTATAAATTGTAAATTGAAAGTGTTCAATTTATTTGGGGAATCGTATAATGTATATTGATGCATTATAATATAAAGTTTATGAAACTTTATAATATAATTTTTGAATTAATTTTAAAAGTTAATTCTTGAGAGAAAATATTTGAAAGAGTTCAAATAAATTTAATATGAATTGGATTCATATTAATTTTAATTTTAATAAAATTCCTAAGATTAAATATATGATATTTAATTGGGTAAATTAATTAATTATGAAATTAATTAATTATTTATTAAAATTAGAGACCTTTTCCTATTAGGAAAGAAAATATTTGAAAGAGTTCAAATAAATTTAATATGAATTGGATTCATATTAATTTTAATTTTAATAAAATCCCTAAGATTAAATATATGATATTTAATTAGAGAAATTAATTAATTATGGAATTAATTATTTATTTATTAAAATTAGATACATTTTCCTATTAGGAAAAGGTTTTCCTTTTCCTATTAGGAAAAAGGTCTTTGCCTTTACCTATAAATAGGACCCCTGGGGTGGGGTGAAAGGCATCCCATTCATTCTCCTACTCTTAGAGAATTACCCTCAAGGCTTCCTCTAGACTCTCACCAGTCTCCTGCCTCTAGAAGTCTCAGAGTCATACCGGTGTAGCCATAGTGCTGGTGTTCGCACTAGTTCGTGATTAATTCACAAGCAGTTGGTGAATTTAATCTGAGTCGTCAACGAGAGTAAGTAATTTGTTACTATACATATTAGATTTAGATCTAATATATTTGTATGCTTAGCCTTAATATATATTTAGAATAGTTCTAATATTATTGCCAATGTATTGGTATTTTAGATTAAACAAAATTAATTACGAATCGGTCCCAATTACGCTTCCGCTTTACGGAATTATGGAATTCCAATCCTACAGAAGTCTCATTCAAAACGACCCGCGAAAGACTCGGAACTGCCTCTATTTTTCCAGAAATGCGGTCGCATTTCATTTTAGCCTTCCCAGAAATGTGGTCTCATTTCTAGGCAGTTTCCAGCTTCTTCTGTTTTTTCTGCACAGCAACAAACTTAGTCAAATTCCTATCAAATTGAGTCTTTTTAAGCACAAATAAGCATAATTTGACAAATGTGACTCTCAACTCCCTAACTTATCAACTTTGACATATTTTGAGCTCGGGAACAGTAAAATTGATCTAAAACATATAGTTTTGACAAGATAATGAGCTAAATATAAGGGTAAAATAGGTATATTTTTGACCCTTATCATACCCCCAAACTTAACTCATTGCTTGTCCTCAAGCAATAGCCAATCAAAATGATAGAGATCAACTTTTTAATTGCAAATCAGAATGGAAGAGCTCAATAATAATTGCAAACCAAAATGTTATTGTCAATCATGGTACTAGCATCAACTTTTAATTGCAAATCAAGTGACATGGAATCAAGTAAACATGTTTTTCAAGATCGTTTTCTAAAAAGTTTGCCTTTCAGGAGAGGGTTCTACTCTAGTGCCAATCACAACGTCTGAGTTTCCTAGGCATGAAGATTTCTATTGTTTTTTTTTTCAAAGCAAAACTCTCCCTAGTCCATCCTAACCAATGTGTTGTTTAAACTACCTAACTTCTACTCATTGAGCCTAGTGTAGTCCTTTTAGTTAAGAAAAACAAGACTTGAGGTTCCTTGAGCATACATGAGTTTACTAGACCTAGTCTATCTCCCCCAAACTTATTTGACTGTTGGTGCTCTTTTTATTCAACATCTTTTTCTCCCAAGAGTATCCTTGCTGTCATCTTTATCTTCATTCTAGCTTGTCGACACTTTGTGGTGAAGATATCTAGCTACGAGCAAAGCTCACAAGCTTGGAGTAATACTCACTTCCCTAAGTAAACCTTTCATGCAGTGGCAAACCATGAGTGTCATGAATGCCCCTGGTTACTCAGTAAACTCTAGGAAGGAGGAGTAACTCTCGGTTTTTCTTTTTTCTTTTTTTCCTTTTTTTTGGATGATATATACTGAGCACACATTCTTTTCAGCAGTACAAATTTACAAACAAAATATGGCATAAGTACAAAGCATAAAGCATAAAACACCCCCCCAAACTTAAAGTTAGGCAATGTCCTCATTGGCTTTGTTTTTGAGGCATGGGCTTAACATGAGGCTTTTTTTAAAAAAAAAACTTTAAGGCTAAACTCTCCTAGTGTGTTAGAAAGGTTAAACATGAGGAAGTTTAGACTTAAGAAACTTTTGTAAAGAAAAAGACTAATGGAAAGCCTATGACTAGAAAACGATTCAGTTGTGACGGTGGCACTTTTGAGATAGAACAAAGCTCTAGTTTTCATCATCAAGGGCTTAAAAGAAAACTCATTTGAAAACATTTTTTTTTTCCAAAATTTTTTTTTTCTCTAGCAATTTTTCTTCAAGTTGATTTTTCTTCAAAAAGTTCATAGGTTAAGCTCAAAAACAGCAAGCAGATTTTTTCTAAGAAAAGATTGAAAAACCCAAGTTTATTTAATCTAAACTATCAGCAAGCTAACTAAAACTACTCTACGAACATAACTATCAACAACTAAACAATAAAAGAAATCAAAACAGAAACTAAACAATTAAAAACAGAATGTAAACATGCTAAAACTAAAAAAAAAACAGCAAGCACAAAAAACAATATTATATACAAAGACATCATACGAAGGGGTCAGAAAACTCCCCTAGTCCTCGTCCGAGGAACTCTCTTGCTCTTCATCTTCATCTTCATCATTTTCATCTTCTTCTTCATCAGAATCCTTATCTTCTTGAGGCAGCAGCGATTGAGGGAAATTGGGAAAGACTGGAGCAATACTCGGGGCGATAAAGAGGTAGAACTCTCTAATGGCTTCATCTCTCTCCTTTGCATATGCCCAATAAGTCCTCAAGTTGTCCCTGATTTGATCTAGCTGTCGATAGGCAATTGCGAGGGCTTCAGATGATGGTGAGGGTCCTGAAAAAGGAGTGTGCTGAGATGGAGAAGCCATGTTCAGCCCTGACGATGGGATGGCCTGAGATGTGGAGGCTTTGTCTTTCTGTTGGATGCTATTCTGTTGAAGCTTCCCAATCAAGATAGGTCGATGGTAGGCTTGAAGAAGTGACGCTCCTCATCCTTGCCAGGAACTATCTTCACCCTTTGACAAAGCTGGGTGATCAATGATCCAAAGAAAAGTTTTCCTGCTCTTTTCCTTCCACAGGCAAGAATCTCCTCCCTGATAATACTCCCGTTGTTGATCTCCAACCCCTTCATAATACAGTAGAGGAGCATGACTCTATCTACTGAGATGGTGCTATCGTGGGTGGTTGGCATCAATCGGTTCTTCAGAAAGTGAAGCCACACTGCCGATTCTGGCTTTAGATCGCTAGGCACAAGAGTCTTCACCTTCGTTTGGGATTCTTTCCACTGAACTCCCTTGTTGGCCACTAATTTCAGCGCTTCTTTCATCTGCTTGGCCGAGGGGTTCCTAATGACATCATTCCCTCTTGGATGTAGGGGTGCTTTGATTCTGTACACCCGGTTGATGTCCACTAAAGAGAAGCTGACCATTTTGCCTCTCACCACCGCCATACTGATGCTTTCCTCCCTCAGGCCGGCGTAAAACTCTCGCACTAAAGACACCACAGCCTCTTGAGGGTGAGCACAGAACTCCTGCCACTTATACTGTGAGATAACTCTGCTTACGAACTCTGGCAGTGCTCCTGCTCTGTTAGAGAATCCCTTCTCGTTGAGGAAATCTCTTATTCTCATGATCTCCATCCTTTCCTGAAAATTTACATCTCTGAATACTTCGGGAAATGGATTTTTAGGAGATGCAGCCTTAGGAGATTTGGCTTTCGGCTTGGCGGGTGAGATGGTAGGAGGAGCTGCAGGAGAGGCGTCCATGGACCTAGTCCTCGACCACTTGGCAAAAATTGGGTCTTGTTTTTAGTCCTCATTTCAGCTTTGATCTCTCTTCTTCTCTTTTTTCTCAATGTCGCAGAGATAGGAAGTTGGTCGTCATCCAATTCCTTGATCTTTGAGTTGGATTCTGTCTCTGAATCACTGGAGGTCTCGGCCTCCTTGCTTTCTTTCTCTTATTCATCCCTCTTCTCTCCTGAAGAGGTGCTATCAGATGGTGGTGGGGGTCCTCTCACATCATACTCAAATAGAGGATCCAAAGTTGCATCAGCTAGCTGAGCTTCAGTGGCTGTTTCTTGGCCTTCCTCAGAATGCGGCCCATATGTTTTTTCTTTTTCTTGATTCTCTTCACTTGGCCCCTGTTGGGCCTCTTCTTTTCTTCCTTGCAGCATCTCAGCTTCGCTTTGAGCCTTGTGGAGTGGCTCAAAAGCTGCAAGGAAGTCTTCGACTTCCTTTCTTCTTTTCTCGTCTTCTTTCAACTCTTCCCTTGTATGTCTTTCTTCCTCAAGGAGTTGCAATTCAGCTGCTGCTCTTCAGAGGTCTTCATCTAATTTTCTCTCTTTCTCTGCTTTTAAGGCCCTCTCGGCCTCTTGCCTTTCCTCTTCATTTTTTCTTTCTTCCTCAAGATCTCTTTTTCTTGCAAATTCATCCTCTTCCCTCATACTTTGATTTTCAATCTCTCTTTCAGTCTCAATCTCCCTCAAGGCTTCTTGTTCAGCCTTATAACCTTCAGAAATCACGAGAGCCTTTGCCACGGCTTGGCGGATTATGTCCTCGAACACATCCGGGGGCATTCTTGCAGTTTTGAGGGGTTCAATGACAAACGACTTTTCGGGTGCAACTTTCTTGGGACTCCTCTTCCTTGCACTATAAGTAACGAATGGTTTGTTCCTGCAAGACGAAGAGGGGTTAGTTGAAGGTTCAGAGGTTTTACCCGTTAGAGTCTCTCTTTGCCGAGAGCTCTCTACTGCCTTGGCGGCTTCTTCTTCATCCCGCCACCTTGCTTCTTCTTCAAGAGCAGCACGTCTTTGGGCTCCCATCGCCTGGATCATTGAAAACCACTCCCTCGAGCGTTTTTTGAACTATTGGCTCGTAGGTTTTTGGGTTTTATGGACATCATTGATGCGCGTGGACCTCCTAAGTTGAGATGAACTCGGATTCTCCATCGAGGTGGCCGACATTGTCGAGGAAGAAGGAGTTTGAATGGAAGTACCTTGGTCCACGATCGTTGGCGAGAAACCCGAAGGTCTTGATGGGCAAAATTGCTAACCGCAAGCGCACGGGTCAAGTAATAATATAATGAAAGTAAATTCGAATGTCGTCCTCTGGATTGGATTTTTAAGCAAATCAAGTATTGCGAATTATCTTGCTCAATTTTATTTAGGGATCAAAAAGTAGTGAGTGAATGATATGAAAACTAAATCAAGCAAGTACAAAGGTGTGGAAATTCAATTGGGAAAAATACTTAGGGAATTGATTTCGCCGATTTAGTCTAGGATTGATTTTAAGGAGTAAGTTATTATGCACAATGAAATTATGAGCCAAAGACCCTTTAATCACAACCACCTCTCCCGAGTATAATTGATTCTCATGCAAATTAACCAACTTGATATCCCTATCTAAGTTTATTAATATGCAAGGCAATGAGATCTTTTGACCAATTCTAAAGTAAATCTAAAACCGTCACGAATTAGAAAATAAACTTTAGTCATGCAATCTTGAGTATGTCTATATCAAATCCCCTCTCCCGAGCTAGATTCAAAACATAAATCATCCAACTAATGGCAAATTAATTGAAAGCATTAAATCAAGATTACAAACATAATAAACATTGCACAACTTAAACTATAAATCAATCCATAAACTCAATCAACTACATCAATCCCTAAGATACAAGTTTAGCTACTCATGATTTGTATTACAAGCTCAACTAAACATAATAAAGCCATAAGGTCTAGCTAAAGAAAAGGAAAGAGAAAAGAAAACTCAATGTAGGCCGAGACCGAACGTCCCCGTCACGATCCCCACGAACAATGGGTTGATTTCCGACTTGCTCCCCTTGCTTCAGCTCCTAATTCCCCTGTTTTTCCTCTGTTTACGGCCTCAAGAAGTCCCAAAATTCGAATCCCCAAAAACCTAGCCGAAAGGAAGCTTTTATTCTGATTTTTCGTCGTAGCGTCGAGACGCTATCCAGACAGCGTCGCGACGCTGCCTCTAAAACACGCGCGTCTGGAATGGAAATAACGGTAGCGTCGAGACGCTATTGTCACAGCGTCTCGACGCTGTGACGCTGCCGCCTCTTCTAATTAAGGAAAACCAGCGTCGAGACCCTCTAAGAGTGGCGTCTCGACGCTGATGGGCAGAATGCCCTCTCTTGGCTCCTTGTTGCTTGAACTTTCCGGTTCTTTGGCATATTTTCACGTCCCGACACCCGATTAACTCCAATTCCACGTTTTAGCTCTAATCATCGCTTTCCTACAAAATAAACAATAAAGCACAATAAAATGGCCCAAAAATCATAAAAGACTAGCTAAATTAAATAAGTAAAAGTAGCTAGCTATGCTCGCTATCAGTCTCGTCTTGCTCGTGTCGTGCATGGGGGTGTCGGGTTGCTCTTCTTGCCGTTGAACGTTTGCTTCAGCTTCTTGGGCGGTTTGAGCACTCTGGGATCGAGTGATCTTGCGAGATGATGGTGATTTGGGCGTGTTCTTCATTGATCTTGCTTGTGGGTTTCAGTTCCAAGATGAAAGAATTTGGAAAGTTGGAGTTTGACTTGAATACCGAAAGTCTAAGTGGTTGGTGAAGAGGGAAAGAACTAAAGTCAGCTATTTATAGGTTTCTCAATTAGGTCACGTGCTAATAAAAAATATTTCGTGACTGCCCTCTTTATTTTGGAGAATGCGATCGCATTTCCAAATGCACTGGGGAGTAATGCGATCGCATTCTCCTCAGTTTCTGCCTTCTTTATTTTTTTTTTCTAACTTTTCATTTTCCTTTGCTTTTCTTTCTTTTCTGAGACAAAACATGTTAGAAAGTTCACATGCTTAATCATGATTTATTCTTTTTCTTTTTTTTTTTTCTTTTTAAGATAGATGGATACAAAATAACTTGGGCTTTTCAAACTCCCAAGTAAATCCCTAGGAAAAAGGTGTTCCTTACGGTCAACTTAAGTACCTTTTCCTAGACAGGATTTTCCTAGACAGAGTTTTTACTCTTGTCCAGATATTTTGGGTTTCCTATCTGCATTTATTCAATTCATTATAGATCCACATAATATACAAAGATAAATTCTCAAAGAATAGAATTCATACTAGGTCAATCACAGAAACATGGGCTTCTTCATCTTCAAAGCCCTTTTCCCAATAGGGTTTGATTCTTTGTCCATTCACTTTGAAATGCATGCCCTGATTATCTGTCAGTACCACAGTTCCATAGTCGAAGATTTTCACGATCTTAAATGGCCCAGACCATCTTGATTTAAGTTTCCCTGGAAATAACTTGAGTCTGGAGTTAAAGAGTAACACTTTCTGTCCTTTGTAGAATTCCTTTGGATGAATTCTTCTATCATGCCATCGTTTGATCTTTTCCTTGTACAATTTTGCATTTTCATAGGAGAAATGTTGGAGTTCCTCCATCTCATTAAGTTGCAACTTCCTTTTGATCTCGGCTTTGTCCATGTTGAAGTTAAACTTTTTCAATGCCCAATAAGCCTTGTGTTCTAACTCGAGTGGCAAGTGCCAGGCTTTTCCAAATATGAGTTGATACGGAGACATCTCTAAGGGCGCTTTATATGCAGTTTTGTGGGCCCACAATGCCTCGTCAAGCCGTAATGACCAATCCTTGCGGGAAGGGTCCACTGTCTTTTCCAAAATAGCCTTGATCTCCCTGTTAGAGAGCTCTGCTCGTCCATTTGTTTGAGGATGGTAAACAGTGACTACTCTATGTCTAATGTTGTATTTGGAAAATAAGTTGGCTATCATTTTGTTTAGGAAATGAGACCCTTCGTCACTTATGATGAAACGAGGGGTTCCGTATCTCGTGAAGATTTTCCTCAGGAAAAATTTCTTCACCACCTTTGCATCATTTGTTGTGGTAGCGATGACCTCAATCCATTTCGATACATAATCGACTACGAGCGAGATGTAGATGTTTCCAAAGGATGGCGGGAACAGTCCCATAAAGTCTATCCCCCATACGTCGAAGATTTCCACCTCGAGTATGAAGTGTAGGGGCATTTCGCTTTTAGCCTTCAAGTTCCCTGTTCTTTGACATTGATCGCAGTTCTTTGTGAAGAGGTGTGCATCTTTGAAGAGACTTGGCCAAAAATAGCCAGACTGGAGGACTTTGGTTGTTGTCTTTAATCCTGCGAAGTGTCCTCCGTATGGAGCTGCATGACATGCTTCCAGTATGAGAGGTATTTCTTCTTCTGATATGCACCGTTGTTGGGCTCCTAGAGTGAGTAAAAATAAGATGTAAAATAGACTCTAGAACTCTGTGCAAGTATACACAATCCGCAGCAAGTAATAAGTATTTATCGAATCCAAGGTTTGAATTAGCTTTCACTTTATCTATTTTGCTTAGCTTTTTAATGGTTTCAAAGGTGGTTAAAATGATTGGTTTTTATAGAATTACTGAAGCAATAGAAATGATAGAATAGAAAGTAAACAAATAAGCAGACAGATTAGAAACAGACGCTGGTCAGGATTTAGTAATTGTTTTAAAAGATGCTCTAGCAATATTATTGATCATGCAAAACTGTCGCAGTCTTATTAGCAGATTCCTCCCGGAACTCCGAATTTTTTAGAATGTGTTTCAACTCCAATGACGCACTACCGATCAAGCACTAGGCAACTGACTATCCCTAACTCAGTCACTGGCGTTCACCAATACACAATGATCTAGTGTGATTAAATGCCACACACTTCCCAAATCATCCCTGAAACTAGGAAGTGATATTCATACCGGCTGGCCAAGCGGGCACAAAATGTAAATGAGCACAACAAATAATCAAGATGCATCAAATCAACATATATTGCATAGAAATTAAGCACGACAATTACATGTTCCTAACCAACACCTAAAATTACTTAGTTCATAGAGCACATGGCAACACACGTTACAATATGAGTAAGTGCATCCATAACTACAAAGTAATACAAGAAAATATTAATTCCCTTGATCAGCTTGCAATTGATGGTCTTCTTGTAGGTCTCCAATCTATCTCCTCTATTCGGCTCCCAAAGGTGGAAGTAAGCTTTCCAAGAGTGGAATGTTCCTCCCAAGGATGGAATGAATTTGACTTGAGACGGCTCCTCCTTTTATAGAGTGATAGGAGGCTTGAATTTGGTTGACCTAGACACGTGGATGGCTCTCCTTGCTCCTTAAATCCGAGAATAGCTTAACTGAATTCAGTTCATTAAATTGGCTAACGAGCTGTGACGTGGCAGTTTTGCTCCTTGCTTTGCTGCAGCACAGAATTTGCTCCCTCAAGTCCCTCAGCAATATATTCTGCACAAAATAACTTCCTAAGCATCAATTCTTCCAAATGGGTTAAAACATATAATATCTATCTAAAAGCAACCCTATTTAGCACAAAAGACACACAAATCAATATAAAAATAAGGTATAAATAACTCCCTTTTGGAGAGTTATCAACCGTCTTAGTATTTGATCAGGCCCTAGCTTATACAAGTATGGTTCGTCCCAGTAGTAGTTCTTGACGTCTTTCAAAAACTTCTTGAGCTGTTGAGCGGTTGCTTCCGGTGGATTTAGTCCACCGACTAGATAATTTACATAATTTGCGAACCATGAAAGTTCAACAGTCCTAATCGCAAGAATTTGCAGCCCTTTTTCTATTTGTGCTTCCTCTCCAAGTCTTGATAGGTGGTCTGCTACCTGATTCTTGGTTCCTTTTCTGTCTTGGATCTCAATGTTAAACTCCTGCAAAAGCAAAATCCATCGAATTAATTGGGGTTTGGCATCTTTTTTAGAAAGAAAATGTTTGAGGGCTGAATGATCTGTGTGGACTATGACTTTAGTTCCCACGAGGTAGGATCTAAATTTATCAAAGCCAAATACTACTGCAAGTAGTTCCTTTTCTGTGACAATGTAGTTCAACTGAGCCTCATTGAGTGTTTTGCTTGCAAAGTAAATAGGTTGCACTATTTTTCCTCTTTTCTCACATAGGACTGCACCCACTGCAAAGTCGCTAGCGTCGCACATCAACTCGAATGGTTGGGTCCAATCTGGTTCAATTATGATCGGTGATGTGCTGAGTGCATTCTTAAAGTCTTGAACGCTTGCTTGCAATCCTCATTGAAATCAAATGGTCTATCTACTTCCAGTAACCTGCACAAAGGTTTGGAAATTTTAGAGAAATCTTTAATGAATCTTCTATAAAAACCTACATGGCCTAGAAAGCTTATGATATCTCACACAGTTTTTGGGAAGGGTAACTTGGATATGATCTCAATTTTTGCCTTATCCACCTCAATTCCCTTCCTGGAAATGCGGTGTCCAAGGACTATGCCTTCACGTACCATAAAATGGCATTTTTCCCAGTTCAGTACCAAGTTGGTTTCTTCGCATCTTTCTAGCACTTGGTCCAAATTTCGTAAACACGTGGCAAATGATTCACTGAAGACAGAGAAGTCATCCATAAATATTTCTACGGTTCGTTCTACCATGTCAGAGAATATGGCCATCATACACCTTTGAAAGGTGGCAGGTGAATTGCATAAATCGAATGGCATTCTCCGAAAGGCGAATGTCCCATATGGACATGTGAACATAGTCTTCTCCTGGTCTTCTGGGGCTATTGTTATTTGGTTGTAACTAGAGTAGTTGAAGTTTATGTGCGACATAAGTATGGATCAAGTTCAAGTAAATAGTCTAAACGATCTATAGTATATGGATAAGGTTGGGTAGCTTAATCTTGGGGACACTATTGGCGCGACTCGCTTTGTTCTTTAAAGACAGACAATGTGATCCTAACCGTTCATGTATAAGACATGTGAGTGAGGGCATCCTATTCAAAGAGTTTGCATAGAGATCGAACCAGGAGATAAGTCACTTTCGCTTTACAACACCGTTTACTGTTGAAACTGAACATCTCATACATATAACCTAGGTAACTCGATCTTAATCTTGAGCTAACTATGAACTCCTGTTCATTTAGGATTGTCGTTTGATTTACATGGGTGAGAGTGGCCAAACATCGCCGACTCAATAAGCCTACCATTTTGGGGATAAGACTAAATAGATAGTTGGGGACATAGCTTTGCAAGACAGAATTCACTACTACCCATTTTTTGGGTTAGTAAAGGTCGTTCCCTTAAGTGCTGACTCCGAGTCTTGAACAAGGGGCCCTGCCCTCTCATAACCTTGAGAGGGACTTGGTTCAGTGATTGTATCGCGAACTAGTTGTTCATTAAAGGATCAGTGGAACTTAGGAACAAGATGTAACTATAGGGGTAAAACGGACATTTGACCCAGCTCTAGTTACGAACAACTGGTGAATGGTCGACTTGCTAATCATGGTTATCTAAAGTGGACAAGAAATATATCTACAGTGAGGGGAGTTCAGCTACGGGCTATAGTGGAGTGTCCCGGAAGCTAACGAACGATGAATGACTAGATTAATGAGATTAACCGGTTATCATCATTTCCCTTAGGCAGCTTGCCCTATACCACCGAACAATCTCTTTCGAGCTTTTCCTCCTATATCACCTTTATGAGAACCGATATCGTCTGTCCCTTTCGAGATCAAACTCACATGGCATGCAAAGTCTAAATGATCAATTTAAACTCAGCAAGATCAGAATGATATTCAATATAGAATGACATGCATTGAACAACACTTAAGCAAATAAAACACTTTCAAGCTATTGAACCATAAGGGAATTCACCATATTGAAACCCTCAACGGAATTTAGCTAAGCATCGTGGGATAAAGTGCAAATGAACAACTTTCCATTGAAAATATAATATAAAGAATACAAATAAATGAAAAGTGCCAAGTGCTGGAAATAATGGCAGTAGCTAAATACTAGGGTTTTGTCTTTTATCCAATCCTTCTAGAGTTCACTCGACACTCCACTCTCTCGCTTTTACAAAGTGGGAATGGGTGAAAATCCCTACAAACACTAAGGTTTGATGCCTAACTAAGGTTACAATTTAGTCATCTAAGAAGGACCTCGGGCATCCCTACTCATAGGCGTCAACTAGGGTTCTGTCACCACCCTTTTCTTCCAAATGAGTTCTGCTTGAATTTGACTTCGAATCTCGAGCTTATATAGTGTTGGAAGTGGTTGAGGAGCTGCGAAATAGGTGCTGGTAGGTAGCCCAGTCGGTTTCGGGGTCAAAACAGCCGGTTAGGTGCGAAGAAGTCTCGTTCAAAATGACCCGCGAAAGACTCGGAACTGCCTCTATTTTTCCAGAAATGCGGTCGCATTTCATTTTAGCCTTCGCATTTCAGGGCAAATTCCAGTTTTTTATCTGTTTTTCTGCACAGCAACAACTTAGTCAAATTCCCTTAAAATTGAGTCTTTTTAAGCACAAATGAGCATAATTTGACAAATGTGACTCTCAACACCCTAACTTATCAAGTTTGACATATTTTGAGCTCGGGAACAGTAAAACTGATCTAAAACATATAGTTTTGACAAGATAATGAGCTAAATATAAGGGTAAAATAGGTATATTTTTTACCCTTATCATACATCTGTCTCCTTAAGTACTAGTGCTCCTCTAATGAACAACCTGTTTATGGTCTAACCAATAAACAGAAAGTCCCTCTCGGGCCAGTGAGAGGGTGGGATCCCTTTGTTCAAGTCCCGGAGTCACCACTTAAGGGAACACTCATTTACTTCTCCTAGAAGTGGGAAGGAGTGAATTCCTTCTTGTGTTGTCATGTCGCCAACCTCCCACTCGGTCTTGTCCCCAAAAAGGAAGGCATATTGAGTTAGCGTATTGGCCACTCTCACCCATGCTAATCAAAGGACAATCCCTCATGAGAAGGAGTTCATGACACACTCAGGATTAAGACTGAGTTACCTAGGTCATCCTATTGAAATAGTAACCTAACGAGTTAACAGTGTTATATCTAGTGGTTTACTATTTCATGGTCCGGTCTTATGCAAACTCATTGCATAGGATACCCCCCCACTTGCATGTCTACTACATGGACGCTTCGGATCAATACGTCTGTATCAAATACAAAACGAGCCGTATCTCATAGTGTTACCAAGATAAGGTACCCAACTATATCCTTGTACTATAGACCTTTTAGGTTGTTACTTGAACATCGATCCCCGTATGTCCCCACATACTAGTTCAAGTTACATACAAACAACCTTGGACCTTAGTTTATTGGATTTGGGTCAAATTGTGCAATATTTAACAATAACCCTTTATTGTAGAAACTCAATAACACTTTATTGAAACAAGTATATAATTTGTTTACATTTCACTATCTACGAGTTTTAGGGCATAAAACCCAACGCTTTGTTCAAGAGAAAGGATTTGTATGGACAAATGCATATTTTTTTTAGAAGAAAACCACGTTAGAGATCACAAACCACGTAGAAAAACAGTGTTAAAGTAAGTTATCTAGTAAAGCTATAAAATGAATCAACAAGGAGTTGTTGATCAAACTAGTTCTTCAACAAAGGGTTGTTGGTCGAGCTGGCACAATAAGTTAGTCCTGTCCTTCTCAGTTGTTAATCAACCTAATGAATACTATATGAGTTTTAACTGAAACTCTGATTGTCATACATGTTGACAATATCGAGGATCCATTGACCTTTAATCAGGTAATGAATGATGTGGATAAAGACTATTGAGTCAAAACTATGAACCTTCAAATGGAGTATGTGTACTTCAATTCAGTCTGGTGTTGACCAGAGTTCATAGTCCAGGATCTAGAACAAAAGGTTGGCAAACTTAATCGATCCATCTATGGATTGAACTGAAGGTTTCGATCTTGGAATATAAGATTTAATGCACGATTAAATCTTATAGTTTGACCAGAGTATTGAAAAGCCTTGTGTCGACAGAAAGATTAGCAATAGTTTAGTAGCTTTCTTAGTTTAGTATATGATTGATATCCTATTCATTGGGAATGTTGTAGGTTATCCGACTAACACTAAAAGGTAGCTAGCAGCCCAGTTCTAAATAATAGATTTGGAAAGGCTCGGTATGTTCTTAGAATAAAAAACATTCGACATTGCAAGAACAAGATCATTAGCTCTGTCTCAAGTATCTTATATGCACAAAGTGTTGGCTCGATATAAGATTAGAATTCTAGGAACGGTTTGTTACCTATTCAACATGGAATTCATTTGTCACAGGAGTAGTGTCCTGAGACTCCTCAAGAGGTTGAGGACTTGAGACAAAATCCCTGTGCCTTGACAATCAGTTGTCAGATCTGGCACATGGTATGCAACAAGGAATCGTCAGTGGATATCAATTCAGTTCAGGGTAACGACATTGAACTATAATAGAAATATCCTCAAGTATCTTAGGAGAACAAAGAATTATAAGCTCGTGTATGGTGCTGAGGATCTGATCCTTATAGGATACACTAATTCTGACTTGCACACCTATCAGGATTCATGGAGATCCACAATCGGCATCAGAATTCACCCATAACAGCTAGAATGGCGTAGCATCAAGTAAGGGTGTATTACAGACTTCATCTTGAAGGCCAAGTATGTTACTGCTTATGAAGCAAGCTCAAGAGTCTGTAGGACTTAGAAAGTTCATTTGGAAAGCTGTTCCAAATATGAGGCGAATATATAAAACACAAACGTACATCTCATCTAAGAGATTATGTATAGAGGGGATGTGAATGTCACGAGGATAGACTTAGAGTAAAATATTGCTGAGTCATTTACGAAGGCCCTCACGACTAAAAGTGTTCGAGGGACATCTAGATGGTCAAGGTCTACGAGTTATAAACAACCCACTAGAGTTTTAGTCCAAGTGGTAGTTTGTTGGGGTTTATGTCCTAAAAGTCGTGGATAGTAAATATAACAAAGTTAAATATAAAATATTATTGAAATAATTCAATTTTTGGTTGTTGAATGATTATTTTAACTATGCATTAATTAACCCAAATCCAATAAACTAGAATCCTTGGCTATGATATGAAACACTCGAACTTTATGTAGCGACATAAAAGTGGATCGAGTTCGAGTGATAGCCTAAATGGTCTATAGTATAGGGATAAGACTAGGTACCTTATCCTAGGAAAAACTATGTGACGCGACCCACTTTGTTTTAGTACAAACGATGTGATCCTGAATCGTTTATGTAGAGACATGTGAGTCGGGGCGTCCTATGAAAAAGAAGTTTGCATAAGACTGAATCGCGAAATAAGTGAAGGTGTTCATATAACACATGCGGAAGCAATTTTAGGATTGGAGGCACTTACTACATCAATTTTAGAAAATGAAAGCATGCTTTCCAAATACCGTAAACAGAGAGCAGAATTTGTACCAACCTTTTTGGAGACGGATTTAGCAACTCCCTTTGATTCCTTTGATCACGAATGATGTGTGGATGTTGGGTTTCCAGAGTGAGTAAAAATAAGATATAAAAAGACTCTAGAACTCTGTTCAAGTATACACAGTCCGCAGCAAGTAATAAGTATTTATCGAATCCAAGGTCTGAATTAGCTTCCAGTTTATCTATTTTGTTTAGTTTTTTAATGGTTTCAAAGGTGGTTAAAATGATTGGTTTTTATAGAATGCTGAAGCAAAAGAAATGTCAGGACAGAAAATAAACAAATAGGTAGACAGATTAGAAACAGGTGCTGGTCAGGATTTAGCAATTGTTTTAAGAGATGCTCTAGCAATATTATTGATCATGCAAAACTCTCGCAGTCTTATTAGCAGATTCCTCCCGGAACTCTGGATTTTTTAGAATGTGTTTCAACTCCAATGAAGCTCTACCGATCAAACACTAGGCAACTGGCTATCCCTAGCTCAGTCACTGGCGTTCACCAATACACAATGATCTAGTGTGATTAACCGCCACACACTCCCTAAATCATCCCTGAAACTAGAGAGAGGTATTCATACCGGCTGGCCAGGCAGGCATAAAATAGAAATGAACACAACAATTAATCAAGATGCATCAAATCAATATTTATTACTAGAGATTAAGCACGACAACTACATGTTCCCTAACCAACGCCTAAAGCTACTTAGTTCATAAAATGCATGGAGACACACGTTACAATCTGAGTAAGCATATCCATATTCACAAAATAATACAAGAAAATATTAATTCCCTTGATCAGCTTGCAAATGATGGGTTCCTTGATGGTCTCCAATCTCTCTCCTCTATTCGGCTCCCAAAAGTGGAAATGAGAGTGATCTCTTCCCCAAAAGTGGAATGAATTTGACTTGGGCGGCTATCTCCTTTTATAGAGTGATAAGAGGCTTGAATTAGGTTGACCTAGACACGTGGATGGCTCTCCTTGCTCCATAAATCCGAGAATAGCTTAACAGAATTCAGTTTGTTAAATTGGCTAACGAGCTGTGACGTGGCAGTTTTGCTCCCAGCTTTGCTGCAGCACAGAATTTGCTCCCTCAAGTCGCTAAACATTATATTCTGCACAAAATAACTTCCAAAGCATCCATTCTTCCAAATGGGTTAAAACATATAATATCTATCTAAAAGCAACCCTATTTAGCACAAATGACACACAAATCAATATAGAAATAAGGTCTAAATAACTCCCTTTTGGAGAGTTATCAGTGGACCACCTCTAGTGTCTTCCCCGCTATCCTCCGGCCTTAGAACGACTTGTGGGAGTCAATGGTGATAGGGATTGGAAGGGATATGTTTGAACACTTCAAGCTTTTAGAGAGTATTGAGAGTGAGGTTGAGAGTGAATTTTGCCAGCATAACATTACTCCAAAATCCCTTCCTTCTCCATCTTCTAATCCCCTACTTATAGAGGGTTTTCATGCATCTTAGATTCACCAATGTAAGACACATGGAGAGGAGAATGGCCTTAGTGGATTCTAGGTGTTCTATGGAGCTTTCATGCAAGATTGCATGTGAGAGCTGTTATTCCACTTTCTTCATCCATGCAAGAGTGGATTTAGTTGTGTAATTCCACTATCTCCATCCATGTAAGAGTGAAATTTCTACTCTTGGATTTAATTTAAATTGCAATTCTCAATTGCCTTTCAAATTATCAATTAATTGAACTATTTCAACTAATCATATGACATTAATCAAATTAATTCATATCACCTAATTCAATCCACTAATCTTGAATTTCCATAAATTCAAGATTGAAATCTCTATCTCAAATTTTAATTAAAAACAATTCATAATCATTTTTAAATTAAAACAATAATTAATTAAACAATTTAATCAATTATGTAATATTAATTTAATATCATATATCAAATTAATATTATGCACCTAATATGAATCACTATTCATATATTTTGTATTTAAATCATATTTAAATACTTTACTCTCTTAATTAATAGTTTAATTCATAATTAAATTATTGTGTTGATAATATCGTATATAATCGACACTAATTCCCTAAACCGAATTTGAACGATTCAAACTTTCCTATCACTTTGTTCTAAGGTATAATCCGTCTGAGCTAGCAGGAGGACCTAATGGACCTACAGATCATGAGCTCCATCGATTCGGGGTTAACCAGCTAATCTCATTAGCCTAGCTAACCAACATTTGTTAACTATCGGGACACTCCACTATAACCCTGTAGTTGCACTCCCCTCACTGTAGATATATTTATGTCCACCTGATATAACCATGATTAGTAAGTCGATCCTTCACAGGTTGTTTGTAACTATAGCTGGGTCAAATGTCCGTTTTACCCCTATAGTACTTCTTGTTCCTTAAGTCCCACTGATCTTCTAATGAACAATTGGTTTATGGTCCAACCAACAAAGCGAGTCCCTCTCAGGCCAATGAGAGGGCGGGATCCCTTTGTTCAAGCCCCGGAGTCAGCACTTGAGGGAACAACCTCTCTACTATCCCTAATTCGGGTAGGAGCGAATTCCTTCTTGCAGGACTATGTCCTCAGCTATCTACCCGTTCTTATCCCTGAAATGGGAGGCTTATTGAGTCGGCGATGCTGAGCCACTCTCACCCATGCAGATCTAAGGATAAGCCCGAATAAATAGGAGTTGATAGTTATCTCAGGATTAAGATCGAGTTACCTAGGTCATCACATGAAATAGTCAGTCTTGTCAGTAAACGACGTTATAAAGAAAGAGTGACTTATTTCTCGGTCCTGGTCTTATGCAAACTCATTGCATAGGACACTCCCACTTGCATGTCTCTACATGGACGATTTAGGATCACATCGTCTGTACTATCTACAAAGTGGGTCGCGTCTCATAGTGTCCCCAGGATAAGGTACCCAGCCCTATCCCTATACTATAGACCGTTTCGGCTATTACTCGAGCCTGATCTACTTTTATGTCTCTACATAAAGCTCAAGTGTTTATCATATAGCCAGGGATCTTAGTTTATTGGATTTGGGTTATTTAACGTGCAATTTACTTATTCAGTAACGACTTTACTGAATGAATCTCGATAACATGACTTTTTTGAACAAGTATATAATTCGTTTAAAATTCACTATCTACGAGTTTTAGGGCACCAATCCCAACAATAAGTCACTTTCACTTTATAACGTCGTTTACTGTGAAACTGACTATTTCAAGCGATGACCTAGGTAACTCGATCTTAATCCTGAGCTAACTATGAACTCCTGTTTATTCGAGATTATCCTTTGATTTGCATGGGTGAGAGTGGCACAATAGCGCCGCTCAATAAGCCTACCACTTTGGGGATAAGACCAAGTAGATAGCTGGGGACATAGTCCTGCAAGATAGAATTCACTCCTACCTGTCTTTAGGGATAGTAGAGAGGTTGTTCCCTTAAGTGCTGACTCCGGGACGTGAACAAAGGCGCGCCACCCTCTTATTGGCCCGAGAGGTTTTAGGTTAGTGGTCCGACCACAGACCAATTGTTCATTAGGGACTCAGTCGAGACTTAAGGAACAAGAAGTGCTATAGGGGTAAAACAGACTTTTGACCTAGCTATAGTTACGAACAACCTGTGAAGGATTGACTTACTGATCACAGTTATATCAGGTGGACAAAAATATATATACAGTGAGGGGAGTGCAACTATGGGCTATAGTGGAGTGTCACGTTAGTTAACGAATGTTGGTTAACTAGGTTAAAAGAGTTTAGCCGGTTAATCTCATATCGTTGGAGCCCATGACTGTAGGTCCATTAGGTCCCCCTACTAGCTCAAATGGATTAAACCTTAAAACAGAGTGATGAAAGAATTTGAAAAAACGTTCAAATTCGATTAACGAAGAAAATCATAAATTATATTCGATATAATTTAACTCGTCGGTTTAATTGTGTATTAAACTATATTAAAGAGAGAGTTGAAAATATTTAAATACGATTGAAATATTATAAATATGTATTCGATACATATTTTAAAATAAATATGAATAAAGATTCATATTCATCGATTTTTTTGAGAGAAATCGGGGTTGGTGCAATTATTTGATTTAATATTTGAGATTAAAATTAAATAAATATAATTAATTAATTTTTTTAATTAGTTAGTTTAATTAAAATTAATTTTGAATTAACTTTAATTAGAATAATGATTTTATAAATTCATTTAAATTATAAATGAATTTATATAAAAAAAAATCATTTGATTTTCAATTCATGAAAATCCAAGAATTGACACCAAACACCATGACTCCTTCAAATTATGAGTTGTCTTTACATGCTTAATTACAGTTGCATATTGGTATACTTTACAAGATGGAAAATGTGCTGAGTTTCATAAGAGGGTTGGAAAATTTTCTCTCAAAAAGTGGAAGAATACAACAGGTTCATTTTCTCTAAAAAAAAAATAATAATAAAAAAGGACAACTCTCAAAACCCATGTTTCTTTCTTCCCAAATTCATCATGCTCGGGTTCCCACAAGCTCGTTCTAAGGTTGGAGAATAGCGGGGAAGGCTCTAGCGGTAGTCCACGTCAAGATCGTGTAGAGAAACAACCAAAGAGATCAACGAATTCAAGCTTTCAAGGTTGGTATTCGATTCCTCTGTTTTTCTTGATAAAAATTCCAGCATGCTTTCTTGTAAAATTAATGAAAATCAAGGCCTAAGATCCGTAATCGCTTCCGCTCGAGTGTTCTTCACTCCATCATCGCGATTCTCGGAATTATGTCGGAAAGCCCTGTTGCGGCTGCAAAGTTGGGTGCAAAATCTTCTATGCACTGCCTTGACACTTCTTTCTTCAGCTAGGGCTACTTTCCTTATTAGTTTGCGAGCGCAATTCAAACGCAAATTCCACATCTTCAGGACCAAATGTGGGCGCAAATCTTCAACCTCAACTCTTTTGCTCCGCTAACTCTTTCTCTCCAATTGCGGGCGCATTTTCCTTACAAAGCTCTCTGCAGAAAAACATTAACTTTGGATAAATTCTTGCAAAAGCTATGTCTTTTAACCATAAATTCTATATTTCTAAGATTTTCAACACGATTCTAAGACTTTTGCTGAATTGACTAAAAAAGATATGATTTTAAGTAGAAAGTCTTTACTTTCCTAACAATAACCTAAGTTTTTAAGGTCAAATAACGCACATAAATGAGCGTTATCACACCCCCAAACTTAAGTCATTGCTTGTCCTCAAGATATTTCAACAAAATCAAAAGAATCAAGAAAGAAAAGATGTGTATTTCATAGGTAAGTTTAGTTCGTGAGGGCGCCTTTCAGGAAAGATCTCAGCTCCGAACACTCTAAGTTTACAATAAGACTTTTCTAACACTCGACCCTCACTCACTTCTCTCAAGATAAAACATTCTCATGAATTTCCACCTCTATTACCTATTATTCCACCTAGCCTTTAACTTGATCTTGAACTAACGAAGTCAAGTCAACAAGGTATTGATGCGCAATTTGCATACTGCAAGTGTACGGGTCAAGTAATAATATAGTGTTTTCGTGATTAAACGAGTGTCGTCCTCTGGATTGGTTTTCTAGCAAATTATGTACCGTGAATAATCTTGTCCAATTTTATTTAAGGAGCAAAACTTAATGCAAAAGATAAATTTAAAGACAAAAAACATAAAAATAAAAGTGGAGACTCAAATGGAAAGACTCTTAGGGAATTAATTTCATTGATTGAGATTGAGGATTGATTAATTCGAATGAATTTATCGTGCAATTATTTTACAAGCCAAGGAAACTTTTATCACAATTATCTCTCCCGAGCATAATTGACTCTCATGCATACAATAAACCCAATATCCCTATCTAAGTTTATTAGCATGCAAGACATTATTTGGTTTAGTCCTTGCTATACTTCTAAAGGAAATCTAAATTTCGTCACAAACTTAGAAACTCAACTTTAGTCATGCAATTAAATAAGTGAGTCTAGGCCAAACCCCCTCTCCCGAGCAAGATTCAACACCCAAATCATCCAATTAGTGATCAAGTAATTGAAAGCATTAAACAAAATTGCATAAATAAAATAAAAGCACATTCATACCAAGAATTAATCCAACAAACTAAAACAACTACATCAAACCCTAAGATAAACAACTAGCAATTCATAGTCTTGAAACTACAAACACTAATTGAAAGAAAAGCCATAAAAACAACAAGAGGTAAGGGAAAGAAAAGGAAAACTCTTGAATCCGTTGAAACTGACACGTCCCCGTCACGATCTCCACGTCTTCAAGCTTGGTTCCCACTCCTTGACCTTGCTTTAGCTCTCACAGAAGGTCTCTAGTCAAAATTAGGGCTAAAATCTAACCAAATGGACTCCCCCAATCTGTAGCACAAAGTGAGGAATATATAGGAAAATTGTCTGTAGCATCGCGACGCTGTGCATAGCGTCGCGACGTTGTCCTTGCTACGCCAAAAACAGAAAAGGAAAATAAGCGTTGAGACGCCTAGAAAGCAGCGTCGAGACGCTAGCTCCCGGGTTTGACTCAAACTTAAGCCTCCAACTTTGATTCTTTTTGCTTCTTTGGGCTCTTTTAGTGTCCCGAACACCCAATTGACTTCGATTTCTCCAATTAAGCTCCAATAATCAATTCCTACAAATAAACATTAAAGTGCATAAATTTGGCCAATTTACTCTCAAAGACTAACTAAAATAGATAGGGAACAATAGCTTGTTATGCTCGCTATCAGGCATGTGTGGAAAAAGCTTGACTGTTGTTGACTTGCGAAATTTCTAGAAAAGCTATTTTTGGAGAAATTGCAACCACATTTGATTTCGTCTTTGGAGAATTGAGATCGCAATCTGAAGTTCCAAGGTTGTTTTCTGCAAAACACCAAAGACCGATCTTTCATACTCACAATGACTCTTTTACCATTAAATATGTTTGATTTACACACTTTGACTTTCCAATATTTAACTTTTGTACTTTTACTCGTTTAAGCTCGATAAATCACAATATAATGAAAACATACTCAAATTTACAAGGAGTAAGTTAACTTGCAGGGACAAATATATGTTATATTTGACACTTATCAAAAAGATCCAAAGTGAAGCTAGTCGTCCCAAACACATCAACAACAGATAGAGAGAACTTGGGGTCTCTACCAGCTCTTTCTAAGACTACAAATGTGAATTACACACATACCCCTATAGTTTAGAGGTGATTTTTTAAAATTTCCATAAAATAAACAACAAAAATTCATTAGTCACAAGCGATCAACCATTGTCATTTAATAATCTTACGAATATAAAGTTAATTATAATGTGTTGGTTGCAACTAGTTCGAACTATTGAGTTTGGGTGTCTTGAAGGCAATGTGGCTCGCCATTGGTGCAAATACAAGAGTTGGTCACAATTTTTGAAGAATTGGAGCTTTCAATCTGCAAGCAAAGGGTCTTTCCATCTTGAGTGATGGTGGCCAAATGAAGCTTAAGTGTTAGAAATAGCTCTCCAAGCACTTTGTTGACCTAAGCAGTCACTTGAGAGTGATGCTCCAACGCCTTCGCCAATAGCCTTTAAACACAAACAAGTGGCTGTCATCTTGATTGGAGTGCCATCATCACCATGACTCCATCGACTAGCGGTGGAGCAATTGCTCAAAAAAATTTCGGTATTGTCCTTTGAGATTTGGACGCATTTGCCACTTTGTGGATGATATATAATATATGAACACGATGCATTGGAATTTGGATCTGCAGGCCATAAAATGTTCGACAAGTCGTATCTTAATCTTACAAACTAGTATGATAATTTATGGTTTGTATTTAATTTGGAAAATTTTATAATGATATATTTTTTTTGTTATAAAGACCCTTGTATATTATCGAAATATTTAATATAATTACCTTGCAACATGGTCTGCTGTAGTTGAAACTTCATAGTAAAGTTAGGGTTTTGAATTTGAGTCTAGTTGGAGTCGAGAACTCCAAACACTTCGGTAGTCTCGGCTTCACCTTCTCTATAATAATAATTGCCCTGCCAACTCCATAGTGCCCAATCCAAGTCCTTTTGAACAAGATGAATTGTGAAGCAACTCATGAACCAATTTTCAGCATCGTTTGTCCCCCTCTGGTCGTACCCATGTTCACTAACAAACAAAGGAAATGAGTTTGGTCCTTCCAATACAAATCCAGCATCATCTACAAAGGCATTGACGATATTTGCACAAATATTGTTCAATGGTTGTTGTACAAACTTGCTTTCAGAATCTCCACTAAAAGAATACAAATGCACCTCGAAAAACCAACTGTCAAGGGCTTCTCCTTTAAGCATCGAAGATCATTGTCATAATTTAACCCTGAAACAATCACTAAAAGTGCTGGACTTATTTTGTGGATTGTCGTTACTCCTTGAGTTACATAGTTGTTCCAATCATTTGTATTTTCCATTGTTCCACGTATCCCATTTCGTAGGCTCATTGCTACCACCTAAATGCAATAAAAAACTTATTTCAATAACAATGAAATACCACTATAACTTCTATTTGTCAAATACTTAAGGCCTAGTCTTAAAAATATGAGAAAATATTTTAAAGTCACGTACCGTTGATTTGTTTGTAAAACATTGAGCGACTAAGCTAAGACCTTGTAACCATTCTTGAGGGTCAAAATTGCGGTTTCCAAAGAAGCCATTGCCATCATCAAGAGAGCAACACCATCTCGGTTGGCTAATGTGATTGTCAGCGATCACTATTAAGCCACTTTCTCCAAGGACATCGACAACAGCTTCATAGGCTTCAATGATGGTCTTGTTCAACACAAAAGGATTATATTGAGCCAATTCAGCTTTGGCTTTTTTCAAATCTAGAAGGTCAAAGTTCTCTTCGATTTTCCTATTAGCTCAGCGAGCGAACATGTGGGTTGCATATGTAAGACGCACACAATTGAACTTCAACTTGATTGCCTCATCGGCAAGTTCTTTTAGTGGCCTATGGTTTAGGCCTTCTGCCAACATGCTTTGTGTATGAGAAGGCCAATTCACACACACGAATTTCACTCGACGGCGCCTGTTTTAGAATCGACGATCCATCTTCCTCGAGTTGATAGAGGCAATGAATTAGTTGAAAATGATGAAAACAAAAAGACCAAGCCTAAACAGACAATGGCTTGCATTGTTCTTCCCATTTTGTGTCGTTGGAAATTGGTTCTTTTTGTTTTTCTTCCTGATGTCTTGATGGAAAGGATATGCAAAACATCTTTATATACACTTTTTTTAGGACGTTCGATTGTAATCAGAACTTGCTGTAACTTGTAAAAATTTGTTGTGTTTTTTTTTTCTAAATCGAGAAGAATAGTTAATAAATATGTGTTCTAATCTCTCTCTCAAAAAAAAAAAAAAAACAAAAAAAAGAAATATGTGTTCTAATCTAATAATGGGATATTGTTGAACAATAATGGAAAATTCTATTAACTAGCTAGTCAAGTCATGACATTTCCAGCCAACAAAGTCAGAATAGTGCCTCATCTTACATAAAATATTAAAAAAAAAAAAAAATACACTTTTGGTTCCTGAAGTTTGGATTAGGTTTCATTTTGGTCCTAAGTTTTCAAACTCGACATTTTAGCCCCTGAGGTTTAGGTTTTGTTACACTCTTAGTCCCCCAGTTGTTGATTTTGGTAGCAAAAGTCAAGGAGCTGAGCTGGTATAAAGTTGCTGACCTGTATTACAATGAGGCTGATGTGTTCCGTGAATCACTTTGTGATTGGATATGTAGTCCAACATCGTTATTTCCTCTAAATGTGAATGTGTAATTAGTGGCACATGGATGACGTCACTTAATAACCGAATTTAGGGGAATGTAGATTATATTCAGGTGGGCAATTCTTTTCACAATGTGTGAGCATTTTTTTTCTTCTTCATATGATTGTTCATTCTCTGAGAGGTCTTCAAGAGTGTGGCGAGAAGAAGTAGAAGGGAAGAAGGCGAATTCAGTGTGACATTGTTGATTGAGCTGGAAGTTTCGTAATGTCTTGATATTCTCCTCTGGTGCCCTGTTTTTGAGCTCCTGCAATTTCGAAACAAGCTCTTGAGAAGCTGGGTTTGTTGGGTTTCCAGGTTTTATGAGTTTTATCTCTGATTGAGCTGTGTATTTGTAAATGCTCTACTGATCTAAGTAATAAGAATGGCTAAGTGGATGTAGACCATCTTTTTGGGGTCGAACCACTATAAAATCGTGTGTTCTCTGTTTGTTATTTTCTCTTAATCTTCCTCGATTGATTTGCCATTGATACATTGCCTTCTTGGATTGCTTTGTGGAGTTAATTTGCTGTGGAATAGATTCTGCTTATTGTGTTTATTGTCTGGGGCTGAAATTAACACCAGTCAATTTTTTCGTTAAACATTAACAGATTGCTAACGTGACATTAGTTTTTTCTTTAAAAAATATATACATTAAATACTATTTATTGTTTTTTTCTTTTATTTTTTCTTTTCTTTTTTTCTTCTTCAATCTTCTTCCTTAATCTTCTTCTTCTCCACCAATCTCTAAAACCCACCGTCGCCACCACGACCAGTCTCCCTTTTCTTTTTCCCTCTCTTCTCCTCTCTTTTTCTTTTTTTTCTTCCCTCTTCATCCATTTCTTTCTTCTTTCAAAGTTTTTTTAAAAGGGAACACACACTCAGATCTGAACACCGCCATTGATCACAAAAAATTGTCGTTGACGGGACGAGTTGTCGAGGCTCAAACTCAAATAAAATTTATAACTCCGACTCTATGCTACTTTGCAGTAGGTAGTGGCTGGGTCATCCACAAGGAAAGGGAGATCTTTAATAACGTTTGGGATTTCGCTAAACAGGGGGTTTTAGAATAGGGGGGTTTGGTGTGTCACTGACCGAAATAATTTAAAATACAAGACAAGAAAGAAAAATTGCCGGAATGAATTAAATAGCATGCGAATAATAGAAGCAAAGTGAAAATTGACAAGATCAGATAAAAGACGGGATCGTCGGATTGGTTACTCTTTAGATCCATTTGATAAATTTAGTTTCATAGTTTGCTCTAATAATAATTTATGGCTTGATTTAAATTGCCCGGAGTGCTTATTAACTTTTTGGATAAACCACACATACTTAATCTGTGTTTAATTAATTAAATTACACGATAACCCCACGAAATAACTTAATTAATTAATTATTGTGAATTGCGCCCGCCGCCTCTCATACTTAGACCGATAAATTCTCCGCTAAATCTAATTAACCAAATTAACAACCCAATAAATCCTCTAAATTGCTAATCGATTAATTGCATGATCATACAAGGCTCAGAATTAGTTAATTAAATCAGGATTTAGATTTCTCTAATCAAATTAACCTAACTTCTCTTAAATTCTTAGGCCTATCGGAAGTCTATGCTAGGCTACCGTCAAACTAGCGATGGATCCGCCTCAACCTAGTGGCTATCTAAAAATAACTAATAGACCACGCTCATATTCAACTTAAGGGACTTCAAGACTCAAATCGATATACAAACGTGATGGTTTAAACGAGAAACTAAGATGCAATTCATTAAAATCCACAAAACAGAAAGTAAGGTTCAACAAACTCAACTAAATAAATCAAAGCATCTAAAGATTACACCAATCCAACAATCCTAAGGGGTTTAGCCCCTCCTACTACAAGCAAATCCAATGAAGAAACAAGAAAACATAGCAAAATAATGAAAAACCTGGATAGAAAACGGTTCTGAACTCAAAAGAATGGAAAAGTACAGAGAAGAGTTGTCCAAAACGGCTGAAAATATGACCTAGCGGCTAAAAAAGACGAAGAGGTCGTATTTATAAATACACTACAAGAATTTTTTGATCCGCCGACGTGGTCTACGTCGACGCAACGGCTTACGTCGGCATATAAAGGTCTACGCCAATGCGTTCGCGTCAGCGTATATGTGGAATAAAAGTCGACGCGTGTACAAGGTCTACGCCGACGCACAAGGCGTCGACATATATAGGAATAAAAGCGCGTGTTTTATACATTTATGCCGACACAGATTTAACCTATACGCCGACGCACGATGCGTCGGCATAGACCTTGAAATCCCTAAAATTTTTGTTTCCCTTTCGTCTCTTTCGTTTCCCTCTCTTTCTCTCCCTTTCATTCTCCCTCTCCCTCTGTCGTTTCCCGCTCTCTTACACTCCCTTTCGTTCTCCCTCTCCCTCTGTCGTTCTCCCTCACCCTTTCATTCTCCCTCTCCCTTTGTTGTTCTCCCTCCTCTCGCCGAAGACTCGCTCCCTTTCGTTTGATTCTCTCCGGCAGCCGTCTCTCTGCGCTTCTTCACTTGATTTCGCATTGCTAGCACAACATTTTCTGTGTTTCATTTCTTCGAAAGAACCTCATTTTTCTCAGGTACGTCAGGTTTTTAAGCTTGAAGGTACATTGAAGTTTTGCTGGGGTGTTAACTTCGTTTTCCTGCTTAGTTTGTCATCTTGGTGATGCGTTCTTTGACATTTGGATAATTGGTTTCTTTGATAGTTGCAATATATTAAAGTCCTACTTTTTTTACAAAAAAAGTCTTATAAATCAACGCATGACTCTTTCCAATTATCAAGAGGGTTTGATTTCTGATTGATGAGGATTAATAAGGTCGGTGTCGAGACGCCAAGGCCAACGTCTTGATGCCGGCCCTTCCGTCAGTGGGCTGAGATTTGGGGCAACGTCTCAGCCCTGGCTCTCGGGTTGCTCCAAAATATGCAATTTCTTGCTTGATCTTTTTGGCTCCGAAAATGATGTCCAAGCGTTTCGGTTGATGCCTTTAGCCTCGCATCATCTCGGGGACTCCAGAATAGCTCGAAAACACCGTAAAAACTTTGAGTTAGCGCCAAAATGAAATATAGGCCTAATTGGCCTATTGTGCTCGAATCCCCTATTAAATAAACACTTAAACCATCAAATGCACACTAACAAGTTCGAATTAGAAGTGATAAGATAGCACATTTTGGGTGCTATCAGTCGTCGAGCACGAAAACTTGCAACCGAACACCCACTCAGATCTGAAATCGAGCCCCCACTCAGATCTAAAACTCCCAAACTGAACACGCATTAGATCTGAAGCCGTCGTGCAAGAAAATGTCGTCGTCGAACCTACACGTGTCAGATCTGAAGCCGTTGAGCACGAAAACGCCACGTCGAGCTTGCACTAGAAACACTGTAGATTTTTTGTCTTCTCCATCTCTGGCGAACAATTGACGATTTACGAGTGGCGAGCAATTAACGGCAGCTGCATGGACAGCGAACGGCGGTGTGGGCGGTGGACGAAGGCTATGGAAGGAGTAAAGAGAAAGAAGGGAAGAGGAGGAAGGGAAACGGGAAAGAAGAAAGAAGAGGGAGACAATTTAAAAAAAAATTGTTTTTAATTAAAAATTAGAAAATAAATAATAATAATAATAATAATAATAATAAAATATTTTTTAATAAAAAATAAATGTCATGTCATCTTTGCGTTAGTAAACGGAAAAATGGATGGAATGACCAAAATGAAATTAAACTCAAACTTCACGGGCTAAAATGTCAAGTTTGAAAACTCAGGAACTAAAATGAAACATAACCCAGATCTCAGGGACCAAAAAGTGTATTTTTCCCTTAAAAAAATTATCACATAAAGATTTTCGTTTAAAAGAGCTTTAGTTTCCTATATATTATCCTTGCTATGTTTTTTTTTGGTTAAAAAGGGGGAAAACTCTAAATTTGAGATATTGTTGACTTGTTGTGATCTATTTACATTTTGAAAATTATTTGGATGGATAATTTAATATTTAAGGACGTGTGCAATTTAGTTTATTTGAATTTTTGAACAATTTTTTTTTTTTTTTAAAAGATGTTTTTGACTAAAATCAAACTTTGTGGTTATTTTTATTAAGAAGTTTAAGAAACTTTCCAGTTTCTCCAGGGGAATTTAGCTATTTAAATGAGGATTTTTCGTGTCCAATTAATTAATAAAATGAGAATTTCTTATAAAAAGTAATTTACTTGAGGATTTGTTTTTTTAGAAAAAAATTAAGTGGGGAAGAATTTCTCATAGAGAACTTTCTCTTCTTTTTTTACTCCTCTTTCTCTTATTTATTTTTTTTCTTTTTCCATCTTCCTCCTTTTCCCTTCCCCACCCACACTAACAGGGCGGATCTATGAAAATAACTAATATAGACATTAATTTTAAAAAATGTCACATAAATTGAAAACTTATTAGACACAAAAAATAAACTTTATATCTAATAGAACATTTAATTTATAAACATTTTGAATATGTGTCAAAATCCTATTAGATAGATGATTGAAACTTTAGATACCAATATTAGACAAATTTTTTTTTTTTTTTTTTTTTTGAAAATTCAGGGACCTATTAGACACTTTTTAAAATTCAGAAACTAAAAAGACTCGAATCTAAAATTTTACAGACTAAACTTATAATTTCATCTAATATGAATTTGTATCCCTACCATCAAATTCTAGATCCGCCATTGCACACTAACCATCATTGAAGAGGAGAGCCTGAACTGAGGGGACACTCCATTCATTTCCATTCAAATGGTGGGTGGCATCGATGGAGAAAATAAAAAGGAGGGGAAAGAAGAAAAAGGTAGAGAAAGAGGAGAAACAAGAAGAAGAAAATAAATTAACGTGTTAGTGACAGACGACATTGAGTAATAATTAAGGGTTAAGTGAAGATGAAGGTGGAGAAAATGAAAAAGAATACGAGGAAGAAAATGTAAAAAGAACAAAATATTAAAATATTTTTATTTTAAAAATATGTTTTTTTAATTAAAAAAATCATGTCAAATTATAATATTAGCTAATTAACAAAAAAAAAAAAAAGTGATAGAGGGGCCAACATGATATCGAATACAAATGTACAATTGTTGAGTTCGAAAACTCATGGATCCAAATACAACCGATCTCAAACCTCAAGGATCAAAAAGGTAATTTTTCCTAAATTTTGTTCTACTTATTGAAATTTGCTATTTTAATAATATACTTTTAATAATATAGTTTTGTTTTATATTATATGAAAATACACTTTCATTTTTTAAAAAGATGTGACATGAGATATTTAATTTATTTTTATTTGTTTAGATTTTAAATTATGTTATTATAATTATTTAGACTTATTAACAAGCCAATTTGTGAGAACTTTTGATGACATTAAAATAAATTTCATATAGTGTCTAAAGTCCAATAATATGTTAAATTAAAAACACATCGAACACAAACCATTTAAAGGGTAGAAATATATTATTCTACCTTATTTTATTAATATTTTAACGGGTTCAAACATAGATACTACTCATATCATTTCAACCAACTACAGGAGGCATAGTCACTCTATTCTCTATATTAACTATCATTCGGACTCGATCTTCCCTGAGATCAGCAGTCACTGGAGATCCTGCTAGTACTGAAATTGCTTTTACCTGATGATTGTCTCTCTCTATGATCAGCTTTGCACTATCGGCTGGAACACCGACAAGTTCCGGCCATTGTCGTTTTCCTAATTTGAATCATAGAATGACACACATTAAATTCCAAAGTAGTAAAAGAAACAAATAAACAAAAGTGGAATGGGAAAATAATAAGCATAGGAAATGCATGAGGTTTGAAAGGAGAGGTTTGCAAACCTGTAGAATGAGACATCTCAAAATCTCTTTCGCTGTCTTCTTTGTTTTCTTAGCTGAAGGTCGAATGGGGATGCTTTGTTAATGTCTGAGCTACCAATATTTATACCCAATTTGGCCGATGGACACTGTTTAAAAAAATAATATTAACAATAACAAAATAAAATAAAAGATATTTGTTCATATATTTACACTAATGTTCATATATATCCCATTACATTTTTCTTCGTTGTGGATAAGCACGTTCTAGAACCGACGAATATTTTCAAAAAATTAAGAATCTGACTAACAAACTAATTTAATTTTAATTATATTCTCAGTGGTAAACATAGTTTCTTTTTTAAATAAGTATTTTTTTAAAATGGATTTAGTATTAGCTGCATTTTTTTTAAAGACGCATCAGCTGCATATTTGACCCAAAACAAAATTTAAATAATTACTGATATAATCAGAATTATTACTTATGTATAAGTAGTTATATTATTTATCACGTGGAGAAGAAATGAGTATTTTATTATATCTCAATCAATATACATCTTCTCCTTTAAATACAAGATGCAATACCTAAGGCAATAACAGAATACAACTAACAATAAACGATTCTGTTTACAAAAATAGAGATAATAAACTGATACATGTAATATCCCCCCTCAAGATGGACTGTGAATGTTGAGAATTCCCATCTTGATTAAGAAGGAATGTAAAGTATTGCCTAAAGCTTTTGTAAACATGTCAGCAAGTTGGAGCTGGGACCGAATAGGAAAGAGTTTGAGGAATCCTTTGTCAATTCTTTCACGAACATAGTGGCAATCGATCTCGATGTGCTTCGTGCGTTCGTGAAAAGTTGGATTTGATGCAATGGAGATGGCCGCTTGATTGTCGCAAAAAACCAAGGCTGGAGATGGAGAATTAATCTGTAAGTCAGTGAGTAGTTGATGTATCCAAACAAGTTCACTAGAAACCATGGCCAGTGCACGGTATTCGACTTCGGCTGATGATCTAGAAACAGTAGCTTGTTTCTTTGTCTTCCATGAAATAAGGGAATTGCCTAAGAAAATACAGAAGCCTGTGACTGATCTCCTTGTGTCCAAGCAAGAGCCCCAATCGGAATCTACAAAGGCCTTGAGTTGGAAGTTGTTGGATGAGCGAAGAAGGATACCTTGGCCGACAGAGCCTTTAAGATATCGCAACAAATTATTGGCAGCTGCTAAGTGTTGAGAATAAGGATGAGCTATGTACTGGCTCAATTTATGGACAACGAAACATATGTCGGGTCCAGAGATTTGAAGATATAATAATCTTCCTATCAGACGACGATAGCTAGAAGCATCCTCATGGTTTAATGGAATACCAGAGGTAGCCGAGAGTCTGAGGTTGGGAGTCATCGGTAGATCAGCAGGCTTTGCATCTAAAGAATCGGAATCTTCAAGTATTTGGAGACAGTACTTTCGTTGTGAAAGATATAGGCCATGGGATGATCGAGACAATTCAAGGCCAAGGAAATACTTGGCATTACCGAGGTCCTTTAGCATAAAACTTGAACGCAATAATACTTTGACAGCAGCAATTTCTGAATCAGAAGGCCCAGTTATTAATATGTCATCGACATATACCAGTAGAGCAATGAAGGAAGGTCCCTTTCCTTTGGTAAATAAGGAGTAGTCAGCCTTTGATTGAGTGAAACCGTGCTTTAGAAAGACGGAGGAAAACTTGAAGAACCATTGCTGAGACGCCTGTTTGAGTCCATAAATGGATTTATGGAGCTTACAAGCAAGTGCGGTACCTGAAGATGCCTTTATACCAGTATAGTAACCAAGTGGGAGACTCATGTAAACCTCCTCAAACAGATCACCGTTGATGAATGCATTGTTTACATCCATTTGAGCTATGGACCACTTGAATGAAGCAGTAAGGGAGAGTAATAACTTCACCGTGGCAATTTTAGCAACCGGTGAAAAGGTATCAACAAAGTCGACTCCCTATAGTTGGCTATATCCCTTCGCAACAAGTCTGGCTTTATATCTATCAACTGAGCCATCGGCCTTGTATTTCACACGATATATCCATTTACATCCTATCGTGTGTTTGCCAGGTGGTAAGGGAACTATGCTCCAAGTGGAGGTTCTTTCCATGGCTTCAATCTCAGCATCCATAGCCTTACGCCAAGGTTCTAGTTTGACAGCTTGATGGAAATAGGATGGTTCATAAATGGTTGATATGTTCATGATGAAGGCTTTATGGGAATTAGCCAGACTATCATAAGATAAGTAATTGTTGATGGGGTATAAACTGGAACTGGTCCCATCAGAATGTTTTGAAAGATTGCAATGGTAATCTCGAAGGAAGTTGGGTCGATTATGAGTGCGGGAGGACCTTCGTGGTACCGCAGGAGAATGTACAGCTGCTAGAACATCTTGGACAATGGATGGACCAACAGGCATTCTCATCTCATGCTCATTCAATGACTGTTCAATGGATGGATCAACAGGCATTTCAGTGTTGACAGTATCTTGGACAAAGATAGGACTTTGCTCAACAATTTGACCGTGATCAACAGGAGCTGGTGGAATTGGACTTTGTTCAATGACAGGAATGTGATCAACACGGGTGTTGATAGCCGGATCAATATCAGAATGAATAGGATCCGTGATTGGATGTGGTAAGACACGATCAGCAAGGACTTCAGAAATTTTCGAGTCAGAAATAATATTCTGATTATGAAATGGGAAGGAGTCTTCGTGAAAGATCACATCCCTGGATATAACTGTCTGCTTCTTAACAATATCATATAGCTTGTACCCCTTGACGCCAGGTGGATAACCCAAAAAAACGCAAGGGAAAGCCCTTGGGTCAAATTTAGACCTGTGAGCAGACAAAGTGGATGCAAATGCTAAACAACCAAATACACGCAAAGAGGAGTAATCCACATCTTTGTCATATAACAGCTGATATGGAGACTTGTTATTTAGCAGGGGTGCAGGAGTACGGTTGATGATATAAGAGGCTGATAGAATGCATTCTCCCCAGAAGCGAATGGGAACTCGGGACTGAAAAAATAAGGCTCTGGCAACATTTAATAAATGTTGATGCTTCCGCTCCGCTACAGAATTTTGCTGAGGTCTCTCTACACAGGAAAACTGATGGAGAGTTCCTTTTGAGGCAAAAAAATCTTTGAATTGAAGTTCTAGAGCGTTGTCTGATCGAAAGACTTTGACAACTTTTGAAAACTGAGTGTGAACTAATTCAAAGAAATGTGGAATGATAGAGATAGCATCGGATTTGTTGAGCATGAGATAAGTCCATGTATAACGGGAAGTATCATCAACCAACGTTAAAAAGAATTTATGGCCAGCATTGGTGGGAACTTTAAACGGTCCCCAAATATCACAGTGGATTAGATCAAAGGTACTATCAGCAACATTATTATTAAACGGAAATGACAACCGACGTTGTTTAGCAAGTGGACATATGTGACAAACATGCATATCAGTGTTTGTAAAGTGTAAAGTATCTTTCATGGCTGACAATCTTTGAGAGGAAATGTGTCCCAACCTATGATGCCATGTAACAAGACTAACAGAACATATACTAGCTTCACAAGTAAAAGACTTATCTGTAAGCATATAAAGTCCATTATAACAATCAGCCCTGCCAATCGTCATCGAACGAAGCTTGTCCTGTATAATGCAAGATTGTCCACAGAAATTAATGAATAAATCTTTGTCTTGTAATAAACAGCTCACTGATACGAGGTTATAAGAAAACCGTGGGACATAAAGAACATCTTTCAATAGCAAATGTTCAAAATCCAAGAAGTTATGATATCGTTGTTGCATTTCCAGGCTGCTGATTTCCTTCCTTCAGGTTTCTTGAGAGATCCGTCAATGAAACCCTCCTTATTCTTTCCTGAGAGAGCAATCATCATGGCTTTGCTCCAAGAACTGTAATTACTGGCCCCAAGCAAAGGTTGAGTCACCAATACAGCGGAAGAACTATAAGAATGATGAAGGTTAAATGGATTGAGCTGTGCGTCGATCGTCATGGAGTCGTCTGACTGATTCTCCTTATCCGCCATGGAAGAAACGGAAGGAAGAAGACGATGAAGGAATCGAGAAGGGCGCGTGTTATTGCTCTGATACCATATCACGTGGAGAAGAAATGAGTATTTTATTATATCTCAATCAATATACATCTTCTCCTTTAAATACAAGATGCAATACCTAAGGCAATAACAGAATACAACTAACAATAAACGATTCTGTTTACAAAAATAGAGATAATAAACTGATACATGTAATATTATTCAATCTATAGATTAATGATTGTGTCCTACCATGTGCTACAATAATATATATAATAATCAACATCTAAGTGCATGTTTGGGAGTGATTTTGAAATAATTAGAATCACTTTTTCCATATTTCAAATCACTCCGAAACATGCCTTTAATAATCCAAAATCAATTTTGATAATATGAAAATCACTTTTAAAAGTGTAAAATCAAACCTGAAATTGATTTTGAATAATTAAAGGTACGTTTATGGGATGATTTCGAACATGTCAAAAGAGATTTTAGCCATTTCAAAATCACTCTCAAACATGCACTATGTTAACCATCAATATACTTTTGATTTTAAATAAAAATACATAAGATTACCTATAGTTTTTAAGAAAACGTTATGTATGGGCCCGTTTGGTAACGTTCTCGTTTCTTGTTTCCATTTCTTCATTTTTAATAAAGAAAAATAGAATTTCATGACCCTAACACTTATACATTCAATAATAATAAACCTATATTCTTATTTATGTTTGGAAAAAATTGGAAACAAGAACAAAAAAGGAGAAACTAGTTTTAGTTGTTCCCAAAAGTTCTATACAAATTTTGGGAGTGTTTCTAAAAAATGAGAAACAAGAAACATACGTAGTTATTAAATGCTTTAGATTTCTTAATAAAATTGGAAACAAGAAACAAGAAACGAGAACGTTACCAAACGGGCCCTATATATTTGTACTTCTGTTTTTTTTTAAAAAAAAACATAATTCTAAATATTTTAGAAACTAAAGCAATTCAGTCAACCTTTTTCTACTTCTTATTTCTTCAAATATACATATTTAGATCATTTATATAAATAAATAAAAAAAAATTGGACCTCAATGGTGTCTTACATCTAGAGTGACAAAGGATCTTGCTAATTGTCCAATTGTCTCCACATTACTATTTTATTTTCTTATGATAATTACTTCAATATTAAGCATCTAGCTAAAATGAGTTTATGGCCACAAATTTTCTAATTTGAAATTATACAAAAATGCACATTAAATAAAAAGTTAAAAAGTTGGAAGAACTCATCAAACAATGAGTCTTCAATAATTAGTGTCTCTCAACTATGAAAGGGATTTATAAACCTAGAGGAAGAAGTTCCTCGACCATTTACTCTACTCTTTTTATGGGAGGTCAAACGATATTAATACATTGTATAATGTCTATATAGATCTATACAAAAATTTTAAAAATATTAAAATGTGAGATTGGACCTATTTGGTATATATTATCAAGCCAAATAAAGTGAAATCTTAAAAAGGCAATGTTTAAAAGGAAAAAAAAAATAAATCCTTTACTTTATAACAAGAGATAACTTTTCAAAAAAGAAACTTTATTATTCACAATACCAACCAAAGCATAGTAATATATTAGTGAAGATGACAATAGAATATGATTCATCCATAAGCAAACTAGGACAGATAAGAACGAAGTAAAGACGCACAAACTAAAAAGCAAATGAAAGTGGAGCCCAACTCCTTTTTTTCATAGATTATAAAGATTGATGTGGATGAGCTTCAATATTCTACCTCATCGATCAACATACTCTTAATCAGATTCTATTTTATCACTTAACATCTTAATCAGATTCTATTTTATCACTTAACATATAGTTGTATTTCGAATTATATTTTAATTATATTTTTTATTTTTAAAATATAGAACAATTTTTTTTGTTAATGCATAACTTAATTGATCAAAGTACATTAGTAATATAGTTCCAAATTCATATTTGCTCCTTTATTTAAATTTCATGAGTAAAATATTTGAATGTTGTTGATAAATAAAATAAAATAAAAAGAAACAATTTGAAGATAACAATGTTTGTAGCTCTTGAGTTAATTAGTTTAGGTTAAAAAATGTATTATTTGAAATAGGGCCAACAACGTGGTAGAGATTTTGCTCAAGTTAAGGGATTACTATGGATAGATTAAAAAAAAAAAAAACAAATAGAAAAGTTAATAACTAAGACTCCGTTTGATAACCATTTGGTTTTTTGTTTTTTTTGTTTTTTGTTTTTTGTTTTTAAGCTTATAAACACTACTTCCAACTCTAAGTTTCTTTGGGTTTTCACCTACCTTCTTCCCATGTTTTCCAAAACCAAGCTAATTTTTTAAAACTAAAAAAAGTAGTTTTCAAAAACTTGTTTTTGTTTTTAGAATTTGGTCAGAAATTCGAGTGTATCTTTAACAAAAATGAAAACCATGGTGAGGAAATTTAAACAAAACAAGCCTAATTTTCAAAAATCAAAAACCAAAAACCAAATGGTTATAAAAAACGGGGCCTACTATACGAAAATTCTCATCCACCTTGGTAGATGGATTTTCATATAATTATATATAATTTAGATGTTTTTTCATTGTATTATGACTGTAAAGTACTATTTATTTATTTATTTTGAAAATAAAATATCTTTTAGTTCCTTCAGTTTTTGAATTTAGTTTTCATTATAATAAAGACCACCCATGTTATAAAAAAAATAGTTAAGGCCCCGTTTGATAACCATTTGGTTTTTGGTTTTTGAAAATTATGTTTGTTTCTTCCTAATTTCCTTACATGGTTTTCATCTATGTTAAGGACACACTTGAATTCCTAGCCAAATTCTAAAAACAAAAACAAGTTTTTGAAAACTACTTTTTTTAGTTTTCAAAATTTGACTTGGTTTTTGAAAACAAGGGAAAGATGTAAACAACAAAACAAAGAAACTTGTGAGGAAAAGTAGTGTTTGTAGGCTTAATTTTAAAAAACCAAAAACAAAAAACGAAATGGTTATCAAACGGGGCCTAAGTTTTGAATTTAGTTTTTATGATACTAAAAACTACACATGCTATGAAAATAGTTAAGAACGGATTGAATAAAAACTAACACAAACTCCCATGGTTTTAGATAGAAAATTGAGGAATTAGGCTTTGTTTGGAGTTGCTGTCGCTTTTAAAATAATTGTTGTCAGATGTGCTTTTAAGAAAATCAGCTTCCATAAGAAGTAAATTAGTGTTTGGTAAATTTCAGATTTAAACGTGGAAAGTCAAGTTACAGAGTTTGGTAAATTAATATTAAATTGTTGTGAAATAGGTATAATGACCAAAATAGACATATTTCAATTTAGCATAAGATTGCATTAATATTTACATTGAAAACTTTCCTAAGATAATTAGGTAAATTTATATAATTTATTTTATAAATTATATTTTGTTTACTTTAAGTACATTGAAAAAAAAAATATATCAATTATAGAAAAAAATTGTGTCAAACCAAATCTAATTTTAGTTTAAAAACAAAAAAAAAAAGTAAGAAAAATAAATTAGAAGAAACCAATTAAATTTAAAAATAAAAAGAATGAAATGAGATAAGATAAGATAAATTGTGGATAATAATATTTGAAAACATAAAATATGGAAGGATAAAAAAAAAAAATTAATATTGGTTAGTTACACCAGATTTTCCTAAAATCTAAATCCTAAAGCTACTCTCAACAGCTTTTGCAAACCAACGTGATTCAAAAATTGATTTTCTCTAGATTATTAAAGAATCAATTTAACCAAACACAAAAAACGGTTAAAATTGATCTACAAACATAGTTGTCTAAATTATTTTATGTTTAATAGGGTTCATGAACTTCCAATTTTGTGATTAATAAGTCTTTGACCTATCGAACATTTTTTAAAATTCATGAATTTATTGATTATAAAATTGAAAGTTTTGTGTTCAATTAGACACAAAAAATCAATTTTATGTCTAACATATTTGTTAAATTAAAAGAATGTGTAAATATGTTAGAGATTTTTTTTAAACCGATGGCAAGGACTTATTAAACACAAATTTGAAAGTTTATAAATTAATTTGACAATTTTAAACTTCAAAAAACCTATTGACACAAAAATTGAAAATTCAGGACTAAATTTGTTTTTTAACCGAACAAATATATAATTTTTTTTTTTTGTCTTAACTTATTGTTTAAATTCCGTTTCTTTATATCAAATATAAATGAAATGGATACAAACATTTTTTAAATTTTGATATGTTGTTTTTTAAAATTTAATCCTATAAACTAAAAAAAACATTGTAGAGGACAATTGTGATGGATGAAATTAAAAGTTCAGTTTCATTTATGATTTTTTTTTTATTTCATACTTGTAAATTACGTTTACGAAATTTTAAGTGAAGCCCCCCTGAACAAAAATTTTGGATCTGCCACTAGTCATCCTCATGATATTATCCTTTATATGAGAAAAAAACATAGAGTTAACATTAGCTATGATAAAGCTTGGAGGACTCATGATCTTGCATTGAAATCTATTAAGGGGTCTGTTGAAGAGTCGTATGCCCTTATCCCCTCATTTTTTGCCTCATTGATTGAAAAGAACCCATGTGCATTATTTTAATGATTAAATATGAGGTCTGTACTAAAATATATACAGTGTATTTGTTGCTCCCATTCTCACATATGCTACTATGTTTTCTTTAGGAAGATATACAGCGTATGAACTTTAAGATGATAGAAGGTTCAAATGCTTTTTCATGTCACTCTCTGCCTCCATCCATACGTGGAAATACTGTTTTCCTGTCATATCAGTCGATGATATGTTTTTAAAAAACAAATTTGCTAGCACTCTAATTTCTGCCTATACATTGGATGGAAATCCTCAGATTGTTTCGTTGGCATTTTCTGTAGTAGACTCAGAAAATAATGCTTCATATAATTGGTTCTTTCGTAATCTTAAATCTACCCTTGGGGAATCGAATCAGGTAGTTATTATATCTGACAAGCATAGTAGAATTCTAAAAGATGTTTTTTATGTTTTTGACTCTACAGAACATCAGATATGTGCATTTCACTTGTTAAAAAACTTGAAACTTAAACAAAGGTCTAAAACAATTGATATAATGTTCATGAAGTGTGTGAAGGCTTACACAGTTATTGAGTATGAGTATTACATGAGACAGCTAGAGTCCATAGTTCCTTCAATTAGGCCAAAGTTAGAAGAAATTGGTCGTTCTAAATGGGCAAGGACATTTTTTGTTTGGAAAAGATATTCAATAATGACTATTAATATATCTGAACGCTTGAATTCTTTGTTGTTGGATGAACGTGAGTTACAAATTATTCCTCTCATTGAGTCAATACGGATATTGTTCCAAAGATGGTTTTATGACCGTCAATGTTTCTCTTCATTTCAACGAACACACCTTTCCCCATGGGTTGAAGCAATTCTCAGAGACATTCTGAAAGATAGCCAAATAATGGACGTGGGTTTACGATTTATTAACTATATATGTTCCATATCGTTTATTGTTTGGGTTCTGAATGTTTTTGTTCTGTTTTTTTTTTTTTTTTTTGTAGCTATATCACGTAAATCAGTATCAATTTGAGGTTCATGATCTCTGTAAACAATTTGATGTTGACATTCTCAATAGAACATGCACTTATAGGCAATGGGACTTGGATATGATTTCATGTAGTCATGCGTGTCTTGCCTTATGTAACAAGAACCTTGAACTACACTTATATGTATATAAATTTTACCATCTTTTAAATTTGAATAAACTATATAGTGTAGATATTTCCCAATTGGTATGATCCAACAACTTCCCCAGCCTTCCCCTGTAGACGAATGCATCATCCAGCCTCCTAATGTCAAGCATCCAGCTGGTAGGCCGAAAAAGAAGATAATGATGTCTCAAAATGAAAGAAGATCCAGAGTAAAGTGTGGTTGGTGTTGTCAAGTTGGACACAATCGTAGATCTTGCAAGAGTTCTCTATCAAATTGAGGAGTCAAGGGTATATCTTTTTATGTTAACATATAATCGTCTTCTTTTAGAACTCTTTTAATATTTTCAACTTCTTGCTATTTTCTTATGTCTAAGTTAGTTATCTAACTATAATAAATTAATTGAGGTTGTACGCATTTTTCAAGCCAAATAATATAGATATTCTTTTTTAATCTTATTGTAGATATTTTTTGTTGCCTGATTCCAAAATAAATACACTGTATTTGTATTGCAAGCGTTGCATTCACACTTCCATCTACATGAACCCTTTATAATAAGGTGAATACTCATTTCTTTGTGCTGTTAACAAATAAAAATTGATTCTTTTTTATACTTACGCGTTAATTATTGTAGATGTTTGGAATGTATTGTCTAATCATTTAACAAATACAGTCTATTTGTCTTCTAGCTAACAAGAACTATGCCTCTTTTTTTTCTTACGTTCCCAATTTTACATTTAGACAATAGTCAACTTCTAGCTTACTATAAAAAAATACAGCTATATTTTCAAGTTAGTTTGGGATTAACAACAATTTTAAAGTAAGTTTACTAGCAATGCCAATCAAACCAAACTAAGTAGAACAAATAGAGGTACGTTTCTTTCAGTCTAAATCTTGAATAAGGATTAAGGATCACTTGGAAATACCAGCAAACATCAAATATACATTATCATTCCAACAAGTTATTTCCATTCCAACAAATACATTGTCATTTCTATTCTATAAACCTTATCAAAACAAATATACATTATCATTCCAACAAGTTGAATATACCTAGAAAACATTGAAACATCAATTTGGCAGACGTAGAATCCAAAAGTCAAGCTTTCTTTTAAATATTTCAAAGTCAAGTTGTATTCATACTCCCCTACACATGAAGTCCAAACTATTACATAATCAAAGTTTTTATATTCAAAATGGCAAATATAGATCAAGTCTTACATAAGCGAATTTCATCTATTCCCAAACAAATTCATGAGGCATCTATTCTTGTGGCAGTTGGGTGAGATTGAGATTAAAAGACGGCTCATAGATAACCAATGGAGGTTTCGACTGTGCATTTGCTTCACACGCCCCAGTCAATGCATCTATACAAGCAACCTATTCATCTCATCATTCAGATCACCCAAACATGCTCAAGAATTAGTTTGACGCTCAGGAGCATCGAGGCTCAAAATAAAAGCAAACATATCAATAACATCTACCCCCAACCTAATGATGCATTGTCCTTAATGTATCGAAAACTGAAAAAACTAAGGACAATAAGAAGGGAACAAAAAACTCCCCTAAATATTTGCACACTGGTTAGAAGGAGGTTTACACCACAATCTTTTCGCTTTTAGGCCTACTACCTACAAAAAGGAAAAACAAGGAAATAAAACAACTAACTAAGCTAAAGTAGAAATTTAAAAGACAGAAAGCATGTAAATGTTCATCGTTGGGCTAGCTCCCAAAAGCGAAAATTTTTATAGTCAATTGCTCGACTGTTCCCCTTTTCTCTTCACATGATCCCGTAGATAGGTTGATTAAAAAAGGCCACAACGAGAGGAGGAATGGGTTCTCTCTCGTTGAAGATCTCCAGCCTATGCTCGTTCACCTTGAACACCTTGTCAGTATCGGGGCTTTTGATCTCAACTGCACCATGAGGAAAGATGTGAGTAATAACAAATGGACCAATCCACTTAGAACGAAACTTACCTGCTCAGAGCTTTAGGCGAGAGTTGTAAAGGAGAACTTTTTGGGCAACTTCAAACTGCATCTTGGCAACCATGTTGTCATGAAACAATTTGGTCTTTTCCTTGTAGATCCTTGAGTTCTCATAAGCTTCCAATCTCAGTTCTTCTAACTCTTGCAGTTCAAGAAGCCTTGACTGTCCTGCCTTCTCCAGGTCCAAGTTGCATTGCTTAACAGCCCAAAACACTTTATGCTCGATCTCTACTGGCAGATGGCACACCTTACCATAAACCAACCGGTAGGGACACATCCCCATATGATTTTATAAGTTGTGCGATATGCCCAGAGCACATCATCCAACCGTAAGCTTCAGTCTTTCAGTCTGGGGTTCACAACCTTCACCATGATGGACTTGACCTCTCAGTTGGAAATCTCTGCTTGCCCATTCGTTTGGGGATGATAAGTTGTTGCAACTCGGTGATTTACTCTATACTTTTTCAACAGGGCTTCAACTAACCGGTTACAAAAGTGTGTGCCTTGGTCACTGATTATTGCTTGTGGAACTTCGTACCTGTTAAAGATGTTAGTCTTCAAGAAACCTACAACAACTTTAGAGTTGTCAGTTTTGATGGCTTTTCCTTCCACCCATTTAGAAACATAATCCACAACCAACAAGATATAATTATAGCCACACAGGGAAGGTAAAGGACCCATAAAGTGTATACCCCAAACATCAAAACTGCATGATCAGAGAAAACAATTACTTTCGAACCAAGCACATAGGAGCGAAACTTATCTAAAGCGAAAACCACAACAAGAAGCTCATTTTCGGTCGTCAAGTAGTTGCACTGTGCAGGATTAAGCGTCCTCGAAGCATTGTAGATAACATGACTCATTTTCAACCTGAAATGATAATTAAATCAACCTATGAATTCCTACTTAATTTAATTACCAAATTAACATCATCATACATACATAGCGCCCTTCCATATCTCAAATTCCCCATTTTCAACTCTATAGTACTCTTTTGTCTTTAGCTTCCATCTAAACATATATATTTTTTCAAACAAAGGATTACTTTTTCCTTCATTACAAGACAACACCTTCCCTCATTTCCCTCTCTCTTCACTTATTGGTACAACTTCTCATTTTCCTATTAAATTTATTCTTCCTTTTCTCAATCCAACTACCCATTTCTCTTTTTTCCATCTCAATCCACGATTTCCCCACCTTTCCTTTTATTACCATTTTTTTAAAAACAAAACAACATTTTTTTTTTTTGCTTTCTTCTTCTACAAAACCCATAAATCCTTCCAATAACACCCAACTTCTTCTTCTTCTCTTTCCACACAAAATCTCACATCCATTTCCTTTTCCCTTTTTCTTAGGAAAACTCAAACTCCAAAACAAGTACACCATAACCAAAACTAGGGGTGTAAAAAATCGAACCGACCCGACGAACCGAATCGATTCGGTTCGGTTCTGTTCAGTTTGGTTTTCAACTTTATTTCTAACCAAACCAAACCTATAGGTTCGGTTCAGTCCTCACATCTTCTTTCCCCGAACTGAACAGCTTCCTTACGCACTTAGGGTTTCATTCGTACGCTAAATCGGTTAGGGTTTCCTCTCTTCTCTCCTCTGACCTTTTCTTTGCCCGATCCTCGCATTTTTTTTGTCGTCTGGTCCTCGCATCTTCTTTGCCTGTGCTTGTAATTTTCGCCTCGCCTCTCCTCTCCGTCGTCGAAGCTATGTCATATGGTTTTATTCGCCTCTCCCCTCCTCTCCGCTGGAGCTTCCCGCCATTGGAGAAGACATAGAGAGAGAAGAGGACATACGCAGAAAACAGAGAAGGAGAAATCCAGCCGCCGATCACGAAACGTCGTGGGTCTCGTTATTCAGAGGAAGTTAGCCGTCGGTGTGGGTTCCTTTCGATTAAGCACGACAGTGGGTCTCAATTGGGAGGCATCGTGGGTCTGTTTTCGAGCCGGTTTGGGTCTCGATTTCAGGGACTATTAGAATCGCCTGTGTGGGTCTGTTTATCGGGTGGGTCTTGGTTTTAGGGACGGCCTCTTGCCGGCATGCTTCATTGTTAAATCGCCGGGTAAGGATTTGTGCTTTCTTTTATGTATTGGGAGTTCTGTATTGGGAGTTCTCTATGGGGTTTGTTCTCTGTTCTTGCCATGGGTGGGTGTTGGATTTGTCAAGACATAAATTCTTCTGTGTTGTCACTTGTCTGCTACAGTTGAGAGTTGGTTGAGTCTAGTACTTGAGTAGTTGATCTAATCCCTGAATTGTGTTGTCACTTCTGTAATCAGGTCCCCTTTCCTCTTAACTTTGTTGTGCTTTGGTGTATCTACGAGTTTTTTTGTACAAATATCTCAAAATTTTTGTTGTTACTTGGTCAATTTTTTGCCTAATTTCTACTATCCCTTTTTACTTTTCTCTCTTTTGCTTTGTGATCTTCTTGGGGCTGCTGCTCTTAACTTCACTTTATGTGGGGTTTCTCAAAATCTTTTTTTGACGTTTGATGCAATCATCTTCTTCTATAGAATTGGTGTTGAGTTTTTGGGAATACCCTTCAAACGAACCACACCCAGTAGTCATGAATTGTTGAGTTTTAAGGTTTGTGTGTTTGGTTTACTAATTTTGCTCTTGAACCAGTTGAATAGACGGTGATGATTTTCATCTGGGCTTCAATTTTGGCTTCTGAGAACGAATGTTATTTGAGGGTTCTGTAGTTGGGAGCTTAGTTCTTTGATTCTTATGATGGAATTCGTCAACTCCTCTCAAGTTGTTTACTCGTGCTAAATCTTGGAATACCTCTTCATTATGTTCCCAAATTTCTCTCTGAGATTCATGTTACTTGAAAAGAATACCAAAAAGAGAGGATTTGGATGTTGCTGCACTTCAGAAAGCTTCTTACGCTGCTTAAATTATGCTTTGAAGATGAAACTAGGAGCAGAGCTAGAAATTTTAATAATGGGGCAGAATTGACCTTCCTTTGTTTTTAGATCCACCCTTGTTGGAATGATGTCTTTTAGGCCCCGTTTGATAACCATGTGGTTTTTGGTTTTTGAAAATTATGCTTATACACACATACTTCCACCTATAAGTTTCTTGGTTTTAGTATCAATCATCTACCTTGTTTTCAAAAATCAAGTCCAATTTTGAAAACAAAAAAAAAATAGTTTTAAAAAACTTGTTTTTGTTTTTAAAATTTGGCTAGGAATTCAAATGCAACCTTAACTAGAATGAAAGTCATGATAGGGAATTTAGGAGAAAACAAGCACAGTTTTCAAAAACCAAAAACTAAATAGTTATCAGCGGGGCCTTAACAAATCAGATTTTGTAGTTTTTCTTCCTTTCTTTCTTTCTTCTCATTGTTTCCCTTCTCACAGGTTAACTTATATGAGATTATAATGCACTTGATATTTCAAAGGTAGTGTACCTTGAAATAAGTTGGCTCAACTTAACCATGGCTACAACTACAAGTCAAAACAGAAAGGAGAACTTGCTTAACGAGGTAATTCACTATAAAAAAAAAAAACGCGGATGACCTGACCCGACCCTGGTTCGGGTCAATCTTGAGTCGCGTTGTGTTGGTTTGTTCGTACAACCGACCCGGGTTGGGTTGGTTTGTCCGTAAAACCGACCTCGGGTCGGGTCGGTTTGTCCGTACACCCAACTCGAACCGAAAAATTTACACCCCTAACCAAAACCACAAGAAAAATAAGAAAACTCCAAAAACAACTTACCAAATTCTTTGAGGGAACTTTTGTGGTTGAGCTCTTATATCCCAAAATCTCACCTCCTCTCTGGAACTCTCTTCTCACGCTCTCGAATTCTCCTTCTCTCAATCTCTCCATCTATCGCCTTTCAGTTCTCCTTTTTTTGTTTGATGTTTTTGTTTTCTTTTAAAACTCTCTCTCTCTCTCTCTTCGTGGGTATACTTTTCAGCATTTCCTTTCTCTCTTTTTTTTTTTAATTAACTCTCACTTGCCGCCTAGCTTCAAACCTTATCTCTTTCTTTTTTTTTAAAAAAAAAATTTAATTTATTATTTTTTTCAAAAATAAAAGACAATTATTGAGAATGGACTGGGCCTTATATGAACAAACAGTGACTCCACTACATTTATTAGTAAATGACACACTATGCTCATCTACAGAGTAAAAAATATCACCATCAAAATCTGGGTCCTAATAGCAAATGAATGTGTCTCATTATCAGAAACCATGATAAACTTAACATTACTCGATCGATCAAACATTGGATCCGAGTTTACCATGTAATACTCTGAAGATGAGACTTGAGGACTAACAACATCATCAAAAACTTTAAATTTGAAAGTCCTATCCTGAAACCCTACGAAACTACTCCCTCATCTACATCTATTACAACTCTGGTCGTCTTCATAAAGGGACGACCCAAGAGTAACGATGCAGATGAAGAGAAGGATGCATGAGTAGGCATATCTAACACGTAAAAATCGGCAGGAAAGACTAAATCCTCAACCTTAAAGAGGATATTCTTCACTATACCTAAAGGTCTAATGCATGACTTGTTAGCTAACTGAATCATAATTCCTGATTTCTTTATATTTGTTAAACCTAACTCCCTATACAAAGAGACATGCATAACATTTATTGATGCACCTAAATCTAACATGTCATGTTTAATCTTAGTCGAACCGATCATGCACGGAAGCAGAAACATGCCAGGATTTATGCATTTTTCAGGAAGATCATCAAAAAGTAACATACACACATTCTCACTTACCTCCTCCTTACCCGAGGACTTAACCTCACCTTGGTACCGAGCTTTTAGAAACTTGGTATAGAACGAAATTTGTGGTACTGCCTCGAGGAGGGGGATGTTCACCTGCAACTTCCTAAACACTTCTAATTCATCCTATGCATCAAAAGAGATAGGATTAGCATTAAGCTCGAAGGAAGTGGGAAAAGTACTTACCTCATCATCTTTTTTAGCAGAAAAATTTTGGTCAAAAGAAAATGGGGAAAATAAAGATCTTGGTGGAAAGACAGATGATAGCATGCATAAATGCTACTATTTTATCCTTGAATTTAATGGTTTTTGTTGTGCTTTAATGTGTTTTTATTGTGAAAATTCTATTAATTGATTATTTTTGTGGTCCCTAGGAATTTTATTGGAAATTTGGAGAAAAAGAGGAAAAAGAAGCCCAAATAATGGAGATTTGTCCATGGAAAGTCAAGGTGGGTCAAGTGGGAGAAGCCCAAGACCCTAAATGGAAGAGATTTGGGCCAAAGAATGGAAGGAAAAGGCCAAAATCAGCCCAAGACGTAATCTGGAATTTTCCAGCAGAAGGATGGCTAGCGTCTCGAAGCTGGGCTTCCTTGGAGAAGAAGTTGAATACGTCACAGTGTCGCGACGCTGTCCATCCTGAAGGTCTATAAAAGGCACGATTTTGGCTCATTTTTATTCATGAAGCAATTGATTCTATAGTCTTTTCAAGGCTTTTTGAGCCATCTTTGAGGGTCGGGTTGAGAGGAGAGCGAAAGTCTTGTATTGGGCATTTTTTGGAGTGTTCGGGAGCTTGTCTCGAGGAGGATCCAAGGCGCAAGCAAGGGGTTCTTCGACGGTTCATCTCCTAACTTCTTTATTTGTTCATTTACTGTTTTATCTCATGTATAGACGGGAAATTTTGGTTATTATAGTATACATGTATAGCTAAATCCTGGCTTGCGGGTCTTGAATGAAAGAATATAGATTAATGTTATTTCGATAGCCTATCTTTGTGTCCACTTTACTGATTATTTGTGTGGGTGTTCGTAATGCTCTATAGATTTTGGCCAAATTTATAGTGATTAGACACTTAGTGGAAACTCGACGGAGAGAAACTAAGTCAGATCATAATCCACTCAACTAGGCTTAACTGCTCATAGTGACAGCGAGAGTAGTTGGTTAGACTTAGAGATCGATAATGAATCAAGACTCATTAATTAACCCATTTAATAGCTCTAAGGACACTTAGGTTATTAAAATGAGTTAGTTATAAATAGGGGAAACCGATAGGAGAACCTATGTAATTAACGGAGATTCTAGATCTATAATTAGTCGGACACAGGATTAGGTAATTAGAATAACTAATAAGCTATATTTTGGATTTCAAGACCCTGCCTCTCATTCGACTTTATGATCCTCATTGCCAAGTTGCTTGATCAATTTGATAATTGCTTTGTTTAGATTTTGTTTGCATCTCTCATCATGTCTAGGTCCCTAAATAATAATCGATCTTAGTATTTTTAGTGCTTAGAAGATTTCCTTGCTTGAATACACCCCTCCCTGTGGAATCGATACTCGGTACTCTACCGTTTTATATTACTTGTGACAATCGTACGCTTGCGAATATCGTACCAACACGCAACAACTGACTGGGCTACTTCACTCCATAAGGCACTGACGTTCGCCTTAGGATTGATCTCTGGCTGCGCAGGGAGCTTTCCCGAGCTTTTGTTCTCCAACTTGTTGATTTGCGTGGCCATCTGAGTCATCTGACTCCCTAGGTTTTGGATTGCATTCCTGGTCTCCTGTTGGAACTACAATGAACTTTTAGCAATTTGTTTAACAATCTCATCTAAAGACTTACCTGACGAGGAACCTGAGGCTTGATTCTACTTAAACACCTGGGGCTTTTGGTTCCTATAGCTAAAGTTTGGGTGGCCTCACCACCCCGAATTGTAGGTGTTCCCATATGGATTGTAGGGCCTTTGGTTCCCGTTGTTCCCAGTGTATCCTCCAATGGCATTGACTTCACTGCTCTCCTAGAGTTGGGGACACTCATCAGTAGCATGAGAGGTCATCGAACACAACCCACAAGCCTTTACTTGCGTCTTACCTGCACACATAGATTGAACAAGTTTAGCTAAATCAAAAAATTCAGAGCGCATCTCAATTACCTCACTTTTTGAAGCAGCCTGAACAGGTGTTGCAGGCTCTCTCGTGTCGAACTGCTGTGAGTTTTCTACCATGCTCGAAATTAGTGCCTGGGCATCTGCTGTCGTCTTATTCACCAGTGCACCACTATTGGCTGCGTCGATCATGCTCCTGTCCATAGGGAGAAGTCTCTCATAGAAGTATTGAATCAGCAGTTGATCCGAGATCTGATGGAGGGGGAAACTAGCGCATAGTCGCTTGTGTTGACCGGATATTAATGAAATAATATTGATATATTTTTCCATTAAATGTTATTAGTTATTTTATATTTGTCTTTGCCTAAAATAACCTTAATCCAATAAACTAGACATCCTAGGCTGTAATATGAGTCTTGAACTATATGTAGCGACATATGGGGATCATTGTTCAAGAAACAGCCTAAAGGGTCTATAGTATAGGGATAAGACTAGGTGCCTTATCCTGGTGACACTATGGATACGACCCACTTTGTATTTGATACAAACGCTATGATCCAACGCGTTCGTGTAGGAGACATGCGAGTGGGGGTATCCTATGCAATGAGTTTGCATAAGACCGGACCGCGAAATAGTAACCACTTGTTATAACACCGTTAACTAGTTGGTTTTCTATTTCACTAGGACGACCTAGACAACTTGGTCTTAATCCTGAGTTGATTATGGACTCCTGCTCATGAGGGATTGTCCTTTGATTTGTATGGGTGAGAGTGGCCAATACGCCGACTCAATAAGCCTACCATTTTGGGGACAAGACCGAGTGGGGAGCTGGGAACATAATCGTACAAGATGGAATTCATTCCTTCCCGACTTTAGGGAAGCAGATGAGTGTTCCCTTAAGTGGTCACTCCGAGTCTTGAACAAAGGGCCCTACCCTCTCAATGGCACGAGAGGGTTTTCTGTTTGATGGTTGGACCACCAACAGGTTGTTCATTAGAGGAGAACTGGTACTTAAGGAAATAGAAGTAACCCAGGGGTAAAACGGTAATTTGACCCAACTGGTGTTACGGACACTCGTGAAGGACTAACTAGTCGATATTGGTCTATATCCGTGGACAAAGAAAATATGTCTGCAGTGAGAAGAGTGCAACTGTGAGTCTATAGTGGAATGTACACACAATTAACGAATATTGATTAATTTGGTTAATGAGTTTGACCAATTAATCTCACATCGTTGGAGCTTCTGATCTGCAGGTCCATTAGGTCCCACTGGTAGCTCATAAAGTAATTTGAAGCAACTAAGTAATAAATGTAAATTGAAAGTGTTCAATTTACTAAGGGAAACAATATAATATATATTGATATATTATTATGAGAGAAATTAATATTTGAAGAAATTCAAATATTAATATAAATTTGAGTCACAATAAATTTATGGAAGTTTGAAAGAGTTCAAATATGAATTAATTAATTTTAAGGCCTAAAATCTATTTCGGCAAAATTAATTAATTCAAGGCCGGAAATTAAATATGTGATATTTAATTGGTGGTTAATTAATTAAAGAATTCATTAGCTGGGAATTAATCAATTATGGAAATAATTAATCACTTAAGGAAGTGATTAATCATTTATGGAAATGATCTAATCACTCATGGAAGTAATTAGTCATTTGTGGAAAAGATTAATCAATTATGGAATTGATTGATCTTGGATTGATTAAAAAAGAATAAAGATTTAATCAATTTTGGAAAAGATTGATTTAATTGAATATTTTATTCATGGCCTCTCTTCTATAAATAGAACACTAGATCTAATTGGTTCAGTACTCTTCTCTTGCTCTTAGACTCACAAGACAAGATCATAGAATTCTCTCTAGCCTCCCTCTTAGAGAAAGACTCCCACAAGTCTTTTGCCTCCTAGACTTAGAGACATACCGGTGTAACCTCTGTGGTTATTGTGTCTTTGAAGAAGAAATTTCCGGCAAAGAAATCAAGAGGGAGTTGCTGTGTTTTCGATCGTTGGAGCATTGTTGGCGAAGAACGGTCAAGTCTACAACGAAGGTTTGTAACGGTTCTTTCCCGTTTCTCTAGAAAAGCATGAAAATAAATTTAGATTTATTTTTCAGCATGTTTATAGCTACTTTTCAGCATGTTTATAGCTATTTTCCAGCAACTTTAAAGCATGTTTAAAATTTATTTTGCCTTTTCGTAACGGTATTTTAATGTTAATTAATATACGGCGTAAGGTCCTTTCAATGCGCTTCCGCTGCGTGGGGACTTTTATTCCCTATAGCTTGAACTGCTCCCAATACTCGTACAAGGTCTCCATGGAGATCTGGATGATGCCGTATATCTCCTTCCTCAGATTCACTACTCAGCTCGCAGGAAAGAACTTTTCCAAGAAAAGTCTTTTCATCTTGTTCCAGGTAGTCACCGAGCCTGATGGTAGGTAATATAGTCAGTCCTTGGTTTGGTCCTTCAGAGAGAATGGAAACGCCCTCAGGTTGATCGTTTCCTCTATAACCCCGTGTGGCCTCATATCGGAGCACACGATGTGGAACTCCTTCCAATGCTTATGTGGATCCTCTCCTGCACTACGACGAAAGAAAGGAAGTAAGTGGATCAAATCGAATTTAAGTTCGAAGGTACCTGCCGTTTCAGGGTAGGTAATGCAGAGGGGCTGTTGATTTAAATCAGGCACTACTATCTGTCTTAGCGTCTGGTCTCCCATCTCAGAAAAGTGAATGGACTCTCTACTTTTGCTCTCTCTACTCCTGACTCACCTTCCTAGACGTTGCTCCTCTAGTGTGATCTCAAAATTGTATCTTAAATTCTTATTCTGCATGGAACGAGTGATCATACAATAGAAAAAGCAGAGTAGAAAAATGCAAAAACTCGAGAATAAAAAAGAAAACAAACGCCTTCCTCGGAAATGGCGCCAATTTGAACGGTCGACTTGTCGAAGTTCAAATTCAAATAAATTTATAAACTCCAGCGCTATGCTACTTTGCAGTAGGTAGTGGTCGGGTCGTCCACAGGGAAATGGTGATTCTCAATAATTTTCAAGTTTTCGCTCACACACACAGGGGGTAGAAATTGGGAGGGTGGTCTGTCACGAACCAAATTAAACAAGCACTAGAAAAATAAATTAAATGTCGGAAAGAAAAATAAAGCATGCAATGGAATCAAATACGAAAAATCAAAGAAAAATATATCAAAAGGCAGGACTGTCGGATTGGTTATTTCTTAGAACACTTTGTGTATATAGTTTCATCATTTGCTCTAAAAATAGTTTTGTGAATAATTAAATTGCCCGGAATGCTTTTTGGCTTTTCAGATTGTCCACCTACTCTGCCTGTTACTCCACGAACAACTTAATTGGTTAATTATTTTAACTTCGCCCGCTGCCTCTCATGCTTAGACGAACAAATCTTCAATCTAAATCTAATTAGCCAATTTAACAACCAGATGACTCCTCAAAATTGCTAGTTAACTAATTGCATTAACGTGCTAGGCCCAGAATTAATTAATTAAATTAGGATTTCAATTTCTCTAATCTAATTAATCTAACTTCTCTTAGTTTTTTAGGCCTATCGAAAGTCTACGCTAGCCTACTGTCGAACTAGCGATGGATCCGCTTCAACCTACTGGTTATCTATACATAACGTTTAAATCATGCTCATATTCAATTTAAGCAACGTCAAATCTTAAATCGACATACATGCACAATTGTTTAAACGAGAAACTAAGATGCAATTGAATTATAAACCACAAAAACAGAATGCAAAGGAACCAACAAGTTCAACTAAACATCACAAAGGTCCAAGAAAAATACCAATCCAACAATCTAAGGGGTTTAACCCTTCATGCTACAAGGTAAAATAACAAATAAACAAAGATGCATAGCAAAAATTAGAATAAACCTAAACAGAACTCAATACAGTGCTGAAAGAGACAGAAAATTACTGAGAAAAGTCGAGGAGAACGACTGAAAATTTGACATAGCAACTAAAATACGAAAAGAAACCCTATTTATAATTAACGCCAGCATCGAGACGCTGGCCCTTCTGCCCGCGGGTTTGGGATCGACGCAGCATCGAGTCGTTGTAATTGCAGCGTCTCGACTCTAGCTCTCGGGTTTGTCCAATTATTTCAATTTCTCTTTTGATCCTTTTGACTCCAATCTCGAGGCTCGAACGCTTCGGTCACATCTTTCAGCTCCCTCGTCATCTCAGGGACTCGAAGATAGCTCGAAATCGTCCTAAAACTTTCGAATTAGCGCCAAATTGACAAATTGGCCTAATTGTCCTCTTGTGCTCGAATTCCTATAAAACAACAAGTAAAACCATAAAATGAAAACTAACAAGACTAAATTAAAGGTAATAAAATAGCACATTTCAGGCGATATGAACCACTACTGCTACAAGCTAGCTTTAGTTTTCGGTGATTATAAATTTATTTGAATAAAGATCGAGACAAATCTCTACCTTCATCATGTCAGCAATCTGATGGAAGATTGGATGGAGGGACCAAATTGAAACTTATATCAAACGTCGGGGTAAAATTGTTGAGTTTAAAAACTCAGCGACCTATCCAAAACCACAGGGACCAAAAATATATTTTTTCCTTTATTAAAATTCAACTGCAATGACTAGAATTACAAGGAGTTAACGAAAGAAAAGTGTAAGATGTTGATATTCAATTGAATTATAGTGAGAAGTCTTTGTTTCCAGACATTTTCTTTTTTTCATTTTTTGCACTCTTGCATTGCCAACTTATTTTTGCATGAAAATTCCAATTTTCGAGGAAAATATCTCCGTGAGATTTGGGACGAGTTGAATTTGAGTCCTTGAATTTTCAAATTCATCAATCTTGCTCCTGGTATTTGCATTTGGAAACATTTTGGTCCCTCTATCACTATTTCCATTAATTAGCTAATAAAATGCTGACGTGATATTTTTCATTAAATATATATATATATATATATTTAATTTTTTAACATACAAAATTATTGTAAATATTTTTTCCTTTTTTTTATTCTTTATAATTCTTCTTCCTCTTCCCTCCCTACCTTTATCTTCACCTAAACTTTAATTATAGTCCACAATCGTCAGACGCCACCGTTGTTATTTTTTTCTCTTCTTTTTTCCTCCTCTTTCTCTTATTTTGTTTTATTTTTTTTTCGTCTTCTTTTTCTCTTCCCCACCCACACTAACAATCATGGAAGAGGAGAGCCTAAACTGAGGGGCACTCCCACTCATTTCCATTCAAATGGTGGGCAACATTGATGGAGAAGATAACAAATATAAATTTAGAACTACATTATTATTCATGTACCTTGATCAATTACGTTATACTTTGGTAAAAAAAATGATCTATATTTTAAAAATAAAGAATAAAATTAAAGAGATAATTCAAAAGATAATTACTGTAAGGGATTACGGGACACTACACATACCTCCACAATCGTATGATATTGTCCACTTTGGGCATAACCCTCATGGCTTTGCTTTTGGTTCACTCCAAAAGGCCTCATACTAGTGGAGATAGCTGTCCTCCCTTATAAACCCATGGTCATCCCCTCATCTAGCCGATGTGGGACTTTGGTCGCACTCCCAACAATTACTATATTTTAATTGATAAAATAGAATCTAATTAGGAGTATGTCGATGGGAAAAGTTGAATATTGATGCTCACTCTCCTCAATCTTCATAATCTATTAAAAAGAACGTGTGCTACACCTTTATTCCCTTTTTTAGTATTCATATGTCTTTACTTCTTTCTTATCCTAATTTTGTCATGGACGAATCATATTCTACTACCATCTTTTATTATAATTAATATACTACCATGCTTTTCGTTGGCATTATAAATAATGAAGTTTCTTTTTTGAAAAGTTATGTTATAAAGTAAAGGGTTTTTTTTTTTTTTTTTTTAAGTACTAATTCATAGTTGAGTTCCTCAAATTTTTTAAGTTTGATTTGATGTATATTTTTGTATAATTTAAAATTAGAAAATGTGTGGTCATACTCACTTTAGTTAGAAGCTTAATATCGAAGTAATTATCATAAGAAAAAAAAAACTGTAACATGGAGACAATTATGCAATTAACAAGATCCTTTGTCAATGTTACTTATGTAAATGATCTAGATATGTATATTTCAAGCAAAAAAAAATATATATATAGAAAAACCTTCAATGGATTGTTTTATTTTCTGAAATATTTAGAAATTAAATATGTATTTTTTTAAAAAAAAATACAAATATATACATAACATTTTTTTAAAAAATTATTAGTAATCATATATATTTTTATTTAAAATCAGAAGTATATTGATTGATGATTAACTTAGATGTTGATTATTATATATATTATTATAGCACATATGGTATGATAAACTCATTAATCTATATATATATATATATATATATATATATTCAATGGCGGATCCAAAAAATTTTGTTTAGGAGGGCTTCACTTAAAATTTCGTAAAAGTAATTTTCAATTAAAACAATATATTCCAAATGTCGCAACTTCATCGCGACGCGGAGCAGCCGACATCCTTTCTTGGGTTTTTAAGAAGAAAATTGGAGTCGCCACCAATCATTGAGGGTGTGATTGGTCACCTTTAAAATAAAATAAAAACCAGTCTTAGAAAGCCAGAAATTAGATTCGGGGGTCGTTTGAGTGTAGGGAAGGTATTAGCAGCCTACAACTACCACAGTATCTTAAATTGTCCAATTAAATGAATAAAAACAGTCCTTCATTTTTATTTTTCTTGAAAGAAAAAAAAATGATAAATATGAAAATAAAAACCCAAAATGCAATAATAAACACAAGATGTCTCATTCGTTTTTACCTTAACTTTAGAAATAAAGTAAGAATTAAATATTATGAGTTGGATATCCAATTTAATATAAATCATGCCTAATTTCTCTTTTAATTAAAGGAAACATGGGCGATACATGATTATGTTTATTAAAAATAATTTTTTTAAAAAAAAAACAAATAGATGTAAAAGAAGAAAATTATTCAATGAGTAAATTCTTTTTAAAGGAAAAATGAGAATTTTCATACGCCTGCACGAGAGTTGAACTCCACGAAGACACATTACTAAGTTCCCATAATCCCTTCCAAAAGAAAATTAATTTCAAAACAATTATAATAACAATAATTGAAATTGACCAAGAAGAATTAAAGGTTGAATTAAAGCAAATTGGAGAATGAAAGAAAAAAAAACTAATAAATTAGAAAGTTAAAAAAAAATGAAGTTGACAAAGTGTAAAAGTGAACTAAATGAGAGAAATTAATAAGGGTAATGATAATAATAATAACAATAATAATAATAATAATAATAAAAACAAAAAAATAAAATAAAATAAAATAAACAAAAAACACCCCACCTTTTTTACTTTTCTCTTTCCTTCTTTCTTACCTAATGTTTTTCTCTCTCCCCGTATAGTCCTTCCTCCCCCTCTCTTTCCCTCTTTTCCTCTTCCACTTTCTTTTCTCTCTTTTTCTATTACTCTCTAAGCTAAGCTCACTACCTAAAAAACTCTCTCAACTAAGCTTATGCTCAAATTTTCTTCTTCTCCTTTCTCCCTCAAAAGAAATTCTTCTAAAAACTCTCTAAACTAAGCTCTTGCTCAAATGCCTTCACTCTCTCAAGCTCACTTTTACTCCAAAACTCTTCTCTTTGTTCTTGTCCCTCTTCATCCTCCATCTCCCCCCTTTTTATACTTGAAGGGTTACTAATTTGGGGGGAATATGGATGAGAAAATGGTGGGAAAAAGAAAAAAAAATAAAAAAAAAATAAAAAAAATAATAGTCATTGGAAAAGCTTTAGAATAGGGAAATGGTGGTAATGGGGGAGCTTTCTAAGCCTTTTTTCATGAAAGCTTCCCCTTGAATAGGAATGGGGAAGACCAAAATAAATAAATAAATAAATTAATTAATTAAATAAATAAATTAAAAAAAAGAATTTTTTGATAATATGTGGAGAGAGGGGTTTGAACCACAGACCTCGTGGTTATCAATACGACTTTATGCCAGTTGAGATATGTTCTTATTGACATACTAGAAAAACAAATTGACCACCAAATATTGGAAAACTTCAAACATTATTACTGAAAATCAAGTCAGATCAAATACGGTGTCTACACCAAAATTTTCATAAATGAAACTAAACAATTAATTTAATTCATTGCAATTCTTCCCTAAAAAATTTCATATGATGAGATTAATTTTAAGAAAAAAAAAATTTAAAAATATTGTTATTCATTTCCATTTATTTTGATATAAAAAATAATATTTAAAGATAAAATTCAAACAAAAATTGTAATATTATTTATTTGTTAGGTTATTTTACAAGTTTGATCTTTAAACTTCTACATTTGTGTCTAATGAATCCTTGAACATTCAATGTTGCGTCAATAGGTCATTGGACTTTAAAAATATCAAGTTGGTTTCTAAACTTTCAATTTTTTTTTTGTCATATAAGTCTTTTTTTCTTCTCATATAAGTTTTTTTTTTATCATATAATTATCTGACATATTCAACCATTTTTAAAATTAACAAACTTATTAGACATAAAATTGAATTAACTATCTAATAGAACTTTAAACTTTCAATTTTATATTCAATAAGTTCATGAATTTTAAAAATTTGTCATATAGGTCAATGACCTATTAGACACAAAATTAGAAATTCCGAAATTTATTAGAAATAAAATTGAAAATTTAGACACTTATTAGACATTCTTTAAAATTCATAAGCCTATTTGATAATAACTAAGTTTATGGACCAAATTTATAATTTAACCAATTCATTATTATTTCATATTTGTAAGTAACTTTTTTAAACAAAATATAGCCTACGATTTATATTTATGAAAAATACGAAGCTTGCTAATTTTGAAATAGAAGTGGAACTATATATAAAAATATATAACGGGCAAGTGTTCAGGGGGCTCGAGCCCCCTAGGTCCTTGGTGGATCCGCCACTGTATATATTTGAAACGAAAAAGAAGTAAGTTTATCCCTTAGATACAAATAGTTTGTTAGTAAAAGATTTTTTTTTTTTGAAAAGATTTTCAAAAGTTCATGACATTGTTCAAATTGGTTGGTAAATGTTGGGAATTAGAGAGTGCAACCAAAGTCCCACTTTGGGCATAGACCCTCATGGCTTTGCTTTTGGTTCACTCCAAAAGGCCTCATACCAATGGAGATACTTGTCAACCCTTATATACCCATGATCTCCCTCTTATCTAGCCAATATGGGACTTTGGTTGCACTCTCTAATTCCCAACAATCCTCTCCTCGAACAAAGTACCAAGAACGAGCCTCCCCTCAAATAGTCATCTATCCGTCCAACTCTCTAGGCTTCACCGCTTTACCGAGAGTTCTTGCTCTTATCCAGGACGACTCCTCTTCTCCGGAGTATACCTGCCTGCCCAGAGCTCAACCACGGATCTCCACCATGACTATTAAGGCTCACAACTTCTTTGTTCGGCACTCGAGGATTCTACCCGACACGACTACGCTCGAGGCATGGCTCTAATACCACTTGTAAAGGACTACCAGACACACACAGATCTCCACAATGGTATGATATTGTCCACTTTGGACATAAACTCTCATGGCTTTGCTTTTGGTTCACCCCAAAAGGCCTCATACCAATGGAGATACTTGTCAACCCTTATGTACCCATGATCTCCCTCTTATCTAACCAAAGTCCCTTATCTAATTTATACCCTTATCTAATTTATACTTTGAATCAAGAAGATTATAAATTAGTTAAAGTTCACACTGATTTGAATGGTGCAGACATGTTTACTAAAACAATAAGCAAGAGCAAGCTTGACTTTAGCAAAGAGCTCTTGCATATTGAAAATGGCTAACCTTCAGTCATGGAATAGGGGATCTCTCTGCAGCAGCTATCTTCAAAGTTTATGAGTCCTGATCTTTCAAGTACCAAGGTGGAGATTTGTGAGAGTTTGGCACTTTACAGCTCAGCAAATGACGAGGCTTCACACGTGTATTTTTCACACATTTATTCGTTGTAAAAACCTATTTACATTTTACCCTTTCTGTTGTGTAATATTCCATTACTGGGTTATATTTGAGTGCTTTTGTACACTGAGAATGGATTCGATATATATGTAACAGAAAAGAGAGAGTCTGAGTGTGATGGGATGAGTGTGAGTGACTGATTGTGTGTGAGGGGTGAATTCTGGGCTGAGTGGTGTGATTGTATTCTTCTCAAGTTTTCTCTGTGGAGATAGAAGAAGATGAATAAAGAGTGTGGCTGCTGTGAGAGCTTTCTCCCGTGGATGTAGACCGCAAGGTTGAACCATGTAAAACATCTCATATAAAATCTTTTATAAAAATGAACATGTTATTTTCACATAATATAAAACACAACTCTATTGTTAAAAACCTATTATTCAAATAGGAAATTTCAATAAATGAATAAATTTTAATTTTAATTGTAGAAAAAGTTAGCAATGTAAGAGTGCCCGAAAAGAGAAAAGGAAAAGTCGGGAATTAGAGACTTCTCAATAAAATTGAATTGAATATCAACATCCCACACATTTCCTTCATTCCACTCCTTGTACATATTTTTTGTTTCTCTAAACCTTTAAAGTATTTTGTTCTTACTCTTTGAATTATTGTAAAGAACAATTTTAGTCATTGCAGTTGTATTTTAAGAAATTATTAAGATAAGTTCAATTTTTATTTATTAAGATTTGATAAATAGTTCCAAAAAAGGTTAATAAGAAATAGTACTCCTTCGTCCTTAAAATTTCAAAATTTTACAATTCTAACTTTCTAAACCTTTTTTTTTTAAGGTAAAAACATCATAGTATTAAATCAAACAGTGACAATACAAAGTACATTTACAACGAGTTGTCATACCCGTTGAGAATAACTATGACGGAAATCTGATAACCAAAGCATAGATCTAGCATTAGACAAAGCATCCTTTGCTAGCAAATCTGCTCTCCTAGTTCTATCCCTAGAAATATGAGAAAAACTAAGCTTAGAGAACTGAGTAGTAAATTCCCTAATTTGGATGATCCAATGATATACCTCAGATGAGATTGGTAAGTCTCCTGTTATCATGTTTACTGCATTAGATGAATCCAAGAAAACATGTGCTGTCTCACATTGCATCCTTTGCAACAATCTAATTCCATGAAGAATTGCTTGAATCTCTGCTGCTAACGGTGTGTAGCAGGTGGAATCAATCATCTCCATAGTTGCTAACATTTTCCCATTAGGCTCCATAATAATCATATCATACCCCGCTCCAGTGTATATCGAGTTGATTGCTGCATCAGTGTACAAGGTGTATCCCGTCTTTGAACTCTCATGATCGACCCATTGAGGAACGGTGTTCGTATTGGCACTATTAGATTTTGGTCTTGTCTCCAACCAATACCCATTAATCCAATCACACCGATGATCCCATGGCATAATCTTCTCATTTCGCAGCTTACTGTTTCGGTCATTCCAAATGGCCCAAAAAGCTATACAAGTCTTCTCAATATCAGCCTCAGATAACTGTGAAGCCAAACATGATATCCTATCTGCAAAATTATAGGTGGCACGAAGACAATTATCATGTCTGTAGAAAATATGATCACAAATCAACTTTGCTCTCTTGCGAGCATGGTCAACAGTTTCAGGTTTAGATAAACAGATTCCACACAAAGGTGAAATATCCATACCCCGCTTCATCAAACACCAATTTTTTGGCAGACAATCATTGTAAGCCTTCCAAATGAAAAACTTGATTTTGGATGGTAATTTCGCTTTCCAAATCATATTCCACCACTTCCTTTGTATATTCTCACTAGAAGATGTTTGGTCTACAGCTGAAGATATTGCAATTTTATACCCACTTTTTACCGAGTATTCTCCATTTGAGGTATAATGCCATATCCATCTATCCTCCTCATCATGAGCGCTAATAGGAATAGTGGCAATGATATTTGCATCTTCAACCTGGACCGATCGATGTAGTTTATCCACATCCTAACCAAAAGATGATGTGATAAACTCCAACACTTTGACCTCCCTTCGTGAAGCCATGTCTCCAAGAGGAACGGGTTTGAATGTGGTTTCTTTAGGAATCCAAGGATCATTGAAAAAATCTATCGATTTTCCATTTCATACCCTTTTGCGCATGCCACTCCATATAACCTCTCTTGCCCACACAAAACCCCTCCAGAACACCGAATAATTACTTTTGATAGGAGCGCTCAAAAGTGAACATTGGTGGGCATATCTCCCCTTGATCACTCTTGCTGCTAGTAAGCTGGGCTTGTTGTAAAATCTCCAAACTTGCTTCGCTAACAAAGCTTTATTAAAATATTCCAGATTTCGAAAATTAAGACCCCCCATCTCTTTTGGTCGACATAGTGCTTCCCACTTCTTCCAATGAATTTTCTTTCTTGTATTCGTGGACCCCCACCAAAAACGTGCCATCATTTGCTGAATATCATTACATAATGTCTGTGGAATTCGAAAACAACTCATGATATAATAGCTTTCTAAACTTTTGCAAATATTTCATTTCGACTAAATATTTCATTTCAGCATTTTTTGTTGGGGTTTTCCGTAATTAATATTGTAATTTTTAAAATTTGTTTATCACTTTTGGTTGTAAGCCAATTGGACAAGGTCTTCTCTTCATGAGATTACTTGTAAGATAAAATTGAAATGTCTGGCTCGCAAGATTGGCACATGCGTCTCCTTTTGTTCTCATGCCCATGTTTGATTCTGAGAGGAAATTGCTGGAACTGACCCAGGATGAAAAATTTTATAAGAAAATGACCTACCTTTTCAAACTTGTTTTTTTTAACCTGTTTTTTATGTGTGAAATTTCCTTTGTATCCCTGTATTTAAAAACATCAAATATCCAAAATTTCTCTCTCAATCATGCATTAAGTTCTAAACTAAGCTTCTCTTCATCCAGTTTCCACCTAGAAAACAACTCATTTAAGAATTGATCAAGTGATGAGACTAAAAGCATTAAGGACAAAATGCACAAATGAATATAAATGCCAATTCAGAAAGAATGAAATCCAGAAAGAAAGTTGTACTCAATGAAGTAAGGTAACAGTCTGTATAATAGCAAAGGTAGCCATCGAGTCATTATAAAGAAACAAATAGGGACACCTGTTGACTACCAATAGGACAACTTAAAAACAGAGAAAGATAATACAAAACAAAAAATAATCCTAAAAGAAATAATGGAAAATAACACTCTATTATCGCCCCGCAAGCGAAACTAGGCGACTGAGTATTGTGAGCTTGGAACGAAGATTCTGAAATCGAGTCGTAGATAAAGGCTTAGTCATAATATCGGCAATCTGATCTTTAGAAGGAATAAAGCGAACTAAAAGTTGTTTCCGTAGAACCCACTCATGAATGAAATGATGATCGATCTTAATGTGCTTAGATCAATTATGAAGCACCGAATTTGCTGCCAAATAAGTAGCACTGATGTTGTCACAGAGTAGCAAAGGAGCAGTGGAAGAAGGAATACTGACCTCTGTTGTGGCATTAGACTGTTGGGAATGACTAATTCAAGTCAAATGAGAAAAATCTTCTTGCCAAATTTAGTGTTTCTTAAATTTAGAGGGGAGTAAATTTGGCTTTGCTATTTATAGAACCACTCAAAATAAAGTATTGCTTCTATATAAATAGGGAGGCTTTTGGTTCTGTTTGGAGAAGAGATCCTTCCTCTTCCCCTATTGGTCTGGGTAATTGTAGTGTTTGTTCCAGCTCCTAACCACGAGTGCACGTGTGTTTTTGGAGTCGCTGTGTTAACCTTCGGGAGCGAACGGTTGAATCTCGGTTGCACCACGGTCGAGCCGGAATTTCGCTTTCAAGGCAGTGGTTTTCCACGACACAACTTTATCGGCTTATTTCAATTCATACAAACACATTTCTATATATATTATTTCCAACAATCTGAAAGCGAAAATTTGTGAATTGAATTTTTTTGAAATGGGCAAGCAATATATGTTCTTTTCTTAAATTTGATTTATGTAGTGTTTTAATTTATTCACTCATTAACGGTTGTGCAAGTTTTTTGTGTGAATTATAGAAATTCAGTTGAAGGGAAGAAGATTATACCTTAATTAATGTGTCACTGCTGCTCAATGTGTCTTTGTTATCATGGATGAATCATTCTATTGTGGTTGAGATTTTTCTTAGCTTTTCTAATCTCTCTATTTTCTCTATTTTAGAATTGCTAGTTCTCTGGAGAGGGCTCTTGGAGCTCTTGAAATTAGCGACTGCAAAAGGTCCAATAAGTCGAGAGATGAAGAAAGGCTTCTCCCTGCAATAATTCGAGGGAGGGACAAAGGCATCAAGGATAAGTTCGGTGATTTTTTATTCTTTTTTTTAGTATATTCAACAATATAATCTATTAGATTTGTGCCAGTTTTTCATTTGGCCTCTAACAAAAAAAAAATGTTTAAATTTGGTCAAATCTTGGTTATAGATATTTGGAGAGTTTGTTCCACAAATACAGTCTAGGTTGTCAAGCCTCGTTTGCCATTTGCATCGATTTCCGTCATTCTATATATTAAGTTTTATATAGGATGAATTTTTCTACTGATGAAAGAGAGTTAAATTTTGCATGTGGCTTATGAGAAATTTAGCAATTTTTAGTTCATATTATTGATGCTATATTTTTTTAGCATGATATTGATCATAATTATCATGTATATAGTCTCGTGCATGAGCTAAAGAGTTATAATTATAATGTGAGGTGGCTTAATTATATATTTTCTTTGTATAATTTTGCTAATTGATCTCACAATTGTTTCTGCCTACTAGATTTAGTTGGTGTGATAAGTTCCTTTAGCATGTTAATGAAAATAATATGACGTATCAAGGCTCATGTTTGATAATTACAATTATTTAAAATAATTGAACTATTACTAAAGTTGTGTTGGTGATCCAGCTTGATTAGAAGAAAATGCTTCTTGATTAGAAGAAAATAAGGTATTATGGTATCTCAAATTAGCAATTTAAGTGCATGCATTATATTCCAATATTTATTGAGTATTTTATTTGGCCATGAATTTTTTATTAAGCTAAATATTATTGTAGTTATTAATTTAGCTTGGCCTATAATATCTCAATTATATATGCTACACATTACAAAATGGTTTTGGATGGTTTAAGATCTTCATAGCTACCTATATGAAATGCGTTGTTGAAACAATGGTGGCTTAAGGTTTTGTTGGCTCTATTTGTATATATTGAAAAATATATATAAAATTATTCTTTATGAATATTTTATTGAGCATGGCTATAATCTTGAAAGGAAAATAAACTTCCCCCATGTCTAACAATTTTGATTATCACATTGTATAAAATTGTTGCATCATTTTTTCATGATTTATACATGCGATAATGTTTTAAGAGATTAAAGTATATATGTTATACGGAATATCTCAAAATGTGGGGGGAATATTTTAAAAGTCAATATTGCAACGTACAGAAACATATGTTTCTATTGATGGGCGTTGATTGAGTTTTTGCATGCAATGTATATGCAAGAACAATTTGATTGACTAATTAGACGAATTGAATTGGTGGAAACTATAGAAATCTTATGAGAGATGGATTGCTGAAATCTTTTAAACAGATGTTTATTGTTTGCTCTACCATTCATAGCTTTGAACTAGCATGTCAAGAAGCTAAATGGTTGAAAAACCTATTAGGTGACATTCCATTGTGGGGGTCATTTGTCTAGCATTGTGAGTCATTGGGCTGCTATTAGAGTTGCTAAAAATTATGTGTATAATGGCAAGAGAAATATATCAGGGGATGTTAAATTAAACCCTTGGATTGAGAACTATGGTGGAAACCATTATTAAGCGGTCAAACGAAGCCATATGTTGAAGCATTAAATCCATAGCCCTATATTTGGGTGGTCCTAAAAAGGACTTGATAGATGATTTTGATGAAATCTGAGTCTAATATGTCTCAGTACTCCATAGCCCTCATTTTGGGTGGTCCATTTATGGACTTGATGGATGGTGTGATGTATTTTGTGAATCCATAGCCCTTTATTTGGGTGGTCTGTATGGACTTGATGGATATTGTGTACAGTCTTCATAGCTCAGTTTTGAGTGATTTATCTATGATAGACTTGATGAGTGTGAAGGTGGACGACGTTCCATGAAAGAATAAGAGATTTTTCTTTCTAGAGCACTCATAAGAACTCAATGTTTGTGAGTACAATGGTCTATAATAGTGCTTTGAAGAAATTTTATCGCGGAATAGCATACATTAAGGAATTAGTACGTGTCATGGGGGTCTCAACCTAAGCTTTTGGAAGTTCAAGAATTATTTCACTTTCACTTGCTAAGTTGTTGCCTTATTTCACTACGCATTAATTCAAATCGAAAGATATTAATGCTTAAGTAACAAAATCCCTTCCTTTACCCATAAAATGTATTAGTCATGGGAATTGTTGGGAATGACTAATTCAAGTCAAATGAGAAAAATCTTCTTGCCAAATTTAGTGTTTCTTAAATTTAGAGGGCACTAAATTTGGCTTTGCTATTTATAGAACCACCCAAAATAAAGTCTTGCTTCTATATAAATAGGGAGGCTTTTGGTTCTGTTTGGAGAAGAGATCCTTCCTCTTCCCCTATTGGTTTGGGTACTTGTAGTGTCTGTTCCAGCTCATAACCACGAGTGCACGTGTGTTTTTGGAGTCGCTGTGTTAACCTTCAGGAGCGAACGGTTGAATCTCGGTTGCACCACGGTCGAGCCGGAATTTCGCTTTCAAGGCAGTGGTTTTCCACGACACAGCTTTATCGGCTTATTTCAATTCATACTTATACACATTTCTATATATATTATTTCCAACATAGACATTTCACTATACTCTGACTCAGCACTAGAACGAGAGAGAAATTTTTGTTTAGCTGAAGACCATGAAACCAAATTGTTTCCAAGATGCACACAATAACCACTAGTACTCCATCGATCATCAGGACAATTAGCCCAATTAGCATCAATATAACATAATAACGAAGTATGGCCAAAGCGAGTAAAAGGAATGCCAAGAGTAATGGTGGTTTTCAAATATCGAAGAATACACTAAACTGCATTCCAATGAACTGTAGTAGGAGCATGAAGAAACTGACATACCTTATTAACTGCGAAACTCAAATCAGGCCAAGTAAGAGTGCAGTATTGAAGTGTCCCAACTAAACTTCGAAATTGCTTAGGATCAGACAATAATTCACCATCATTCATAGACAAAACAGTACCACTAGCCATAGGAGCAGCTACTGATTTACAATCCTGCATAGCTGCACGCTGGAGAAGATCAAGGAAATACTTACTTTGACATAAATGCAATGAATTTGAGTCCCTTCGAACCTCAATGCCCAACAAATACGATAAGTCACCAAGATCCTTAAGGGCAAAAAGCTCATTTAGAGACCGAATAAAATTTTGAATAAACGGCAAGTTATTCCCGTAACTAAGATGTCATCAACATAAATCAAAATGATCACCAAAACTGAATTCTTACTGAAAATAAACATAGATGTATCGGATCTCGAAGCCATAAAATCCCATTGCAAAAGACATGTACTCAACTGAAGGATTGGAATTCTCAATTAAGTTAAAGCGGAAGCACAATTGGACCGTTCGTATTTAATTTCATTCTACAAAATACCGTACATTGGCAAAAAATTAAACAATGAGAAGCATACCTCCGTTGACGACTCAGAATTCTTCAACGGACACCACCATTCGATCTTCCCCACTATCTTCTGAGTTTGGGAATGGAGTGGTGTGACTCTGTCTTGAATTTGGGAAGTTGAAATACAGAGAGGAATTTTCCTCTGTGTTATTTGTGTTGAGAGAGAATGAGAGCGAGTTCTAGAGATTCTAGAGAGAATATGAGATCTTGTGAGAGACAAAAAATGTAGAATGATTCTTGGGCCAAAAGATCCCCTGCATTAACTTCAAGTGAAGAGAAAAAAACTAATTAATTAATTAAATTAATTAATAATATAATTAAATATCTACTATTTAATTACTTGTGCATTAAATCATATTAAATGCACATCTCTTCACTTAATATATAGTTTTAATTAAAATTAAGGGAAGTTTTTCAAAAAAAAAATTAAAATTAAGGGAAAAATTCATTTTCAACCCTAAACTTTAGGAGTTGTATCAATTTTAACCCTGAACTTTCAATTTCATCAAATTGAACCCTAAACTTAACAAGTTGTATCAATTTTAACCCTGAACTTTCAATTTCATCAAATTGAACCTCAAACTTATCAAATCGTATCGATTTTAACCCTGAACTTGCATAAGTGTTACAATGTATACCTTTGGTTAACTTTTTTTTTTGAACCACCGTACGTAATTGATTATTATTATTTTTTTCTTAATTCACATTGCATCTGAATTGGTTTCTTATAAATAAAATATTGAAGAAACTTTATTTTAGATGACTTTTTCTCGTTGTTGAGGATTTTATGAGAGTTTTTTTTTTCTGCTATTTAAGATTACGAAAGCAAAGAAATTTTGGAGGTTTTTTATCTTCAAATATTCGCTGGTCTTTTCTTGTTGCTAAGAACTTTGTGGGATTTTTTTCCTTCTTTTAATGTTTTTTTTCTTGCTAATTAGAAGAATGTACAAATCTATGAAACGGAAATAAAGAAATTTCGAGTTCTTATTTCTCATATTTGCTAGATTTTTCTTGTTGCCAATAACTTTGTTATTTTTTTTTTTTTTTTATAATAATGAGAAGAATTGTCTGAGATATTTGATTTCTTAAAGAGTTTTTCCAACAAATTTCTTACAAAACACTAACTCAAGTGCTATGTGAATTAAAACAAATAAAAGGAAATTGTCAATTACATATTTTAATAGCAATTCAAATGAAAAGTTGACAAAAGGTCTTGTTGAAGGAGAAATTTTGTCCAATCACAAATTGCCACATCATTATCTAAAATTAATGACAAAATTACGAATAATTAAATTGGGACCAATTATAAAGTGACATGTGTCCCAAATTTAATTTGAAGACAAAGTTGGCCAATTATAAATTTAAAGAGCCAAATTTCGATTTGATCAATTAATTAGAAAATAAATTATTTTGATCAAATTAATTAATTTGACCAATTAATTAACAAAATAATTAATTGGATCAAATTTCGGTCTTTTAAATGTCTGGGTCATATGGTTTTGGGTCAAATATGAACCAAACCCAAGACTAAAATGGTTGAGCCCAAGACCGATAAAGCCCAAGCCCAAGTTGTTAGGCCCGAAAGTCACTAGGGCCCATCCAGCGAGAACTCTATAAATAGAGGGGTTCTCCTCCATTTCAACGGTTCAGAAATTTTAGACAGTTCAGAAATTCTACACTCTCACAAAGACAAGAGTTCAGAGTTTCAAAACTCTCAAGCAGAACCAAAGAATTCAGAGAGACTCCACCAAGTCTGAAGACCGAAGACTCTCTGCAATCCATAAGTTCAAGTGTTGAACACTTCTTGAAGACCAAACACTCTTCAAGACTTCAACACTCCTTGAAGACCAAACACTCTTCAAGACTTCAACACTCCTTGAAGATCAAAAACTCTTCAGGACATCAACATTTCTTGAAGACCCAACACTCTTCAAGACTTCAACACTCCTTGAAGATCAAAGACTCTTCAGGACATCAACACTTCTTGAAGATTGAAGACTCCTTCAAGACTGGAAGACTTCAAGCTCCAAGAATCCATTGAAGCTTCAAACTCGAGATCAAGCGTTCCAGCCCTCGAGTGAAACACAATCACACACACATAAGAGAGAGAATCAGAGGATAAAAGTTAGAGATTGTACACCCACACGCATATTACATCAATACAAATATATTGTTTATTCCACGTGTCTCCATCTCCGAAGTTACGTGTGAACAAATTGGCACGCCCAGTGGGACCATCTCTACCTCTCATCTCTTTCTCTTATCTCAAAACATAAGTGAAAACATGTCTTTCAAGACTTCTCCAATGACTGCTGCCATGAACAACTTTTACACGGGTTCTACTACCTATTGTTGCTTCAATGAAATGAGGTTGCAAGAAGATAAAGCTCCTATCATTGCAAGCGGTGAAATAACATTGCAGGGGGCATGTACTGATGGCAAGTTTCTTGTGAAGTATAACCCCTTGTTCGAGCCTGATTCTAACATAGTGACTGTCATGATGACTGAGACAAGAACTACGGAAGAAAGAATGGCTGAGATGCAGGAACACATCAACACCTTGATGAAGGCGATTGAAGAAAAAGATTCTCAAATCGCGCAACTAAAGAGCCAAATTGAGAACCAACATATCGCCGAATCAAGTCAAACCCAAATCATAAAAAATCATGACAAAGGAAAGACTACAGTGCAAGATGATCAGCCACAGTGTTCTACTTCAGTTGCTTCACTATCCATCCAACAGCTTCAAGATATGATCACAAACTGTATCAGGGCTCAGTACGGTGGACCTACTCAAGATTCCCTCTTGTATTCCAAACCTTATACTAAGAGGATTGATAACTTGAGAACGCCAATCGGGTATCAGCCACCGAAATTTCAGCAGTTTGATGGAAATGGCAATCCTAAACAGCATATTGCCCACTTCGTTGAGACATGCGAGAATGCTGGTACACGAGGGGACCTACTAGTCAAACAGTTCGTTCGAACACTTAAAGGAAATGCTTTTGACTGGTACACTGATCTAGAACCTGAGTCAATAGACAGTTGGGAGGAACTCGAAAGAGAGTTTTTGAATCGCTTCTACAGCACTAGACGAACCGTTAGCATGTTCGAGCTCACCAACACAAAACAACGAAAAGGTGAACTCGTTGTTAACTATATAAATCGCTGGAGAGCCATGAGTCTAGATTGCAAAGATCGCCTCACCGAACTCTCTTCCGTTGAGATGTGCATTCAAGGCATGCACTGGGAACTCCTCTACATCCTTAAAGGTATAAAGCCTCGTAGCTTTGAAGAACTAGCAACTCGCGCCCACGATATGGAGCTAAGTATTGCTAGTCGAGAAAACCAAGACCTTCTACTCCCTAACATGAGGAAAGAAGGAAGGAACGACGAAGAGACTGTAGAAGAATCTATGGTTGTAAACACAACCCTTCCCAAGTCGTCTTCGAAAGAAAAGCGACAAACAAATGGAACGCATCACTTAACTTTAAAGGAAAGACAGAAGAAAATCTATCCTTTCCCTGATGCCGACATCCCTGATATGTTGGAACAACTACTGGAAGCGCAGCTGATAGAGCTTCCTAAGTGTAAACGACCAGAAGAGATGGAGAAAGTCAATGATCCCAAGTACTGCAAGTATCATCGAGTTATTGGTCATCCAATGGAAAGATGTTTCGTCCTAAAGGACTTAATTCTAAGACTAGCTAAGGAAGGAAAAATTGAGCTCGACCTTGATGAAGTAGCTCAATCAAATCATGCTACAGTCAAAGGAAAGGACAAACATAAAAAAAAGAAGAGTCTCAAGAAGCTTCAATCTAAGAGGCAGAGAAGTAAAGAGTTTTCTCAACCTCGACAACCGGTGACTGCAAAGGAACTCTGCTCCAAAACTTTTCACAAAAAGGAAGAAGGAAACTTTGTGACTTCCTACTGCATCAACGTAGAAGAAGTTGACAATTCTGAGAAGGGTGAACAAAGGACCTCCGTCTTCGATCGCATCAAGCCTCCAACTACTCGTCCTTCGGTATTCCAGAGAATGAGTATGGCCGCGACAAAAGAAGAAAATCAATGTTCGACGTCCACCTTCACTCGACCTTCAGCTTTCCAAAGGCTAAGTGTCTCCACATCGAAGAAAAGTCAACCTTCGACATCTGTTTTTGATCGCCTCAAAGTAACAAGCGATCAACCTAAAGGAAAGATGGATAACTTGGAGGTGAAACTTTTCGATGAAGTAAAAAGCGATAAGAAGCTTCAAAGTAGCATCCCGTCACGTATGAAGAGGAAGTTCTCTGTTCTCATAAATACAGAAGGTTCCTTGAAGGTGAAACCAAATCTCATTATCTTGACCAATCCTACAAGTCAAGGATCTGATCAAGACCATGATGAAGATAAGAGCTTTTAAAATGTAAAAAAGCTCCTTATCGCAAGAGCCTAAACTGCATGATGCTCCTAGCCCACACGAGCTAAAAAGGTGAGTGCAAAAAAATCTTGAACTACGTTATGACTTGATCCCTATTCCATAAGGGTACGTAGGCAGCTTAAAGAAAACTTTAAGTTCAGTCTCTAAAAACAAAAAAAAAGGGTGCATGACAATACAGATTGAAGAAATTCTTTAGTACTGGGGGCAATACAACAAATTGAAGTTGTACACCGTTATAAATATGAAGCTACGAGTTGGACGAATAAAAGAAGATTTCATTCCTCCAAATTCAACGTCTCGCTGGCCTCAAGTTCGGTGTTTCAATCACCCTAAGTTCGTTGTTCCCGCTTCTTCAAGTTCGAAGGTTCTCACGCGCTTCGTTGCAGTTCCTTCTTTTCAATTTCGAAGGTTCTCACGCGTTTCGTTGCAGTTCATTCTCTCAATTTCGAAGGTTCCCACGCGTTTCATTGCAGTTCATTCTCTCAAGTTCGAAGGTTCTCACGCACTTCGCTGCAGTTCCTTCTCTCCAAGTTTGAAGGTTGACGCACTTCGCTGCAGTTCCTTCTCTCAAGTTTGAAGGTTCTCACGCGCTTCGCTGCAGTTCCTTCTCCCCAAGTTCGAGGGTCCTTACACTGTACGCTATTGCGTTGTTCCTTCTCCAAGTTCGAAGGTTCTTCGTTGTACGCTGCTGCGTTGTTCCTTCTCCAAGTTTGAAGGTTCTCAGTTGTACGACTGCTACGTTGTTCCTCCTCCAAGTACGAAGGATCTTATGTTGTGCGTCGCTGCATTGTTCCCTCTTCTCTCAAGTTCAAAGTTTCTCACGCTCTGCGTTGCAGTTCCTTCTCCCAAAGTTCGAAGGTTCACGCACTTCGCTGCAGTTCATTCTCTCAAGTTTGAAGGTTCTCACGCTGCTTCGCTGCAGTTCCTTCTCTCCAAGTTCGAAGATTCTCATGCGCTTCGTTGCAGTCCCTTCTCTTCAAGTTCGAAGGTTCACACGTTGCGCTGCTTCTTCGCCAAGTTCGAAGGTTCACACGTCGCGCTGCTTCTTCACCAAGTTCGAAGATTCACACGTTGCGTTGTTCCTTCACCAAATTCGAAGGCTCTCACACTGCGCTGTTTCCTTCTCCAAGTTCGAAGGTTCACACGCTGCGCTGCTTCCTTCACCAAGTTCGAAGGTTCTGACGTTGCACTGCTTCCTTCTTTAAGTTTGAAGGTTCCCACATTGCGCTGTTGTGCTGCTTCCTTCTCCAAGTTCGAAGGTTCTTACGCTACGCTGCTTCCTTCACCAAATTCGAAGGTTCTTCGCTGTACTGCTACGCTGCCAGTCCAGTCTCTCTCAAAGTTCGAAGGTTCTGACGCTGCACTGCTTCCTTCTCCACGTTCGAAAGTTCTCGTGCTACGCTGCTTTGCTTATCTTTCTCCAAATTCGAAGGTTCTGCTTTGATGTAAACGTTGCAGCAGTAAAAGAGCCCAAGTAGGAATGACATCATATGCCCTTGGGTCGGGAACGTCATAATAACAAGAGTCAAAAAACGTCATATGTCTTTGTACTCATGCTGAAAGACATGGCGGCGGCAAAAGTCCAAGGAGCACGTCATGTCCTTGTACTCACGCTGAAAGACGTGGCGGCGACAAAAGTCCAAGGAGCACGTCATGTCCTTGTACTCATGCTGAAAAACGTGGCAGCGGCAAAAGTCCAAGGAGCACGTCATGTCCTTGTACTCACGCTAAAAGACGTGGCGGCGGCAAAAGTCCAAGGAGCACATCATGTCCTTGTACTCGTGCTGAAAGGCGTGACGGCGACACAAGCCCAAGGAACATGTCCCTGCACTCGTGCTGAAAGGCGTGACGGCGACACAAGCCCAAGGAATATGTCCCTGCACTCGTGCTGAACGGCGGGGCGGTGACACGAGTCCAAGGAACATGTCCCTGCACTCGTGCTGAAAGGCGGGGCGGTGACACGAGTCCAAGGAACATGTCCCTGCACTAGTGCTGAAAGGCGGGGCGGCGACACGAGTCCAAGGAACATGTCCCTGCACTCGTGCTGAAAGGCGTGGCGGCGACACCAGTCCAAGGAACATGTTCCCTACACTTGTGCAGAAAGGCGTGTCGGCGACACAAGTCCAAGGAACATGTCCCTGCACTCGTGCTGAAAGGCGTGACGGCGACACAAGTCCAAGGAACATGTCCCTGCACTCGTGCTGAAATGCGTGGCGGCGACACAAGTCCAAGGAACATGTCCCTGCACTCGTGCTGAAAGGCGTGGCGGCGACACAAGTCCAAGGAACATGTCCCTGCACTCGTGCTGAACGGCGTGGCGACGACACAAGTCCAAGGAACATGTCCCTGCACTCGTGCTGAACGGCGGGGCGGTGACACAAGTCCAAGGAACATGTCCCTGCACTCGTGCTGAAAGGCGGGGCGGTGACACAAGTCCAAGGAGCATGTCCCTGCACTCGTGCTGAACGGCGGGGCGGTGACACAAGTCCAAGGAGCATGTCCCTGCACTCGTGCTGAAAGGCGGGGCGGTGACACAAGTCCAAGGAGCATGTCCCTGCATTCGTGCTGAAAGGCGGGGCGGTGACACAAGTCCAAGGAACATGTCCCTGTACTCGTGCTGAAGGGCATGGCGGCGGCACAAGTCCAAGGAACATGTCCTTGTACTCATGCTGAAAGACGTGGCGGCGGCAAAAGTACAAGGAACATGTCCTTGTACTCATGCTGAAAGATGTGGCAGCGGTAAAGGAGCCCAAGTGGGAATGACATCGTGTGTTCTTGGGCCGGAGAGCGTGGTAGCAATAAAGTCCAAAGACGTCATATGTCCTTGGACTAATGTTGAAAGACATTATACCTGCAAATTGAAGACAACAAGGATATGTATGCCTTAAAAAAAAAATCACTTACCTACGTACTTACCTTTTGGATGGTGGATGAAGGCACTGTGCTTGTAATTGAAATATAGGCAAGGTGTTGTGAGTTCAAAAAAAAAAAAAAAAAAAAAAAACGAAAATTAAAAAAAAGAAACGAAAATTCAAAAAAAAAAAAAGGAGAAAAAAAAAACAAAATTTCAAAAAAAAAAAAAAGAGAAGAAAGTTTCTTACTTGAATCCTTTCTTGAATGCTCCCTGGCTTTATACCACTCACACTACTAGAGTATACAAGCTTAAAGTGATTCTGAAATGGGATGCTTTGAAACCAAAGCCATAGGCTCCTCTTATAGTACTTGGAGCTCATCACTTTCTTGAACCTTTCCGATGTGGGACAAACTCCCTTCTAATATTTTGCCAAAACCTAACAAAAATGTGGGACTCTGTTTAAGAAAAATTAAAGCCCACACATCTTCGAAAAGGTTTCCTCACCAAAAAATCAAGTTCATAAAATCACTGCCAAGGACCATTGCATACCTTCATGGAAGATTGTTTAATTTGCACATAATTTTCTTTTCAAAATCTCCCTGACGAGCAACCCATGGATGAAGTATGTGCAACTCAAAAATCTAAAAAAATGGTGAAAACTGTCCACGTATATATAACAAGAATGTTGACCAAGAAAATCATAAATTTTATTCTCCCATATCAAATTTGAATTTGAGATTTCTTGATTTCAAATTGAGATTATTCTGACTCATAATCAACCTGAAATCTCTAGGTTGAATTTAAATTTGAGTAAACAAAAATTTTACCCATGAGGTAAAATTCAAAATCTGGGTAAAAAAAAAAAATCCAAATTTTGATTATTCCATTCCAAAATTGAGAATAACATAATTCTATTCCAAATGCAAGTTAAATTTGGATAGAATTTTACCTCAAATTAAATTTTGGGCATAATCCAAATTTTATCCCAAATGGACAAGAGTCCAAACCTCAAATTCTATTCCAAATGCAAGTTAAAATTGGGTAGGATTTTACCTCAAATCAAAATTTGGGTATAAACCCAATTTTGCCGAAACTTCAAATCAAAGTTTGCTGCCAAATAAGGAAAATCAAAATTTTGATTAATTGGCAATAAAAGTGTGTCAAATAAAAAAAATCAATCAAAATTTTGACCAAAATTCATATTTTGATTTAATTGACACACCAAATGGAGTCAAAGTCAAGAACAAATACCTTGCATTTTTATTCCAAAATATCTTTTTCGAGATTCACTCCCACATAACTTGTGCCTAAATCTCGAAAAGGGGGCATTTGTTGAAGGAGAAATTTTGTCCAATCACAAATTGCCACGTCATTATCTAAAATTAATGACAAAATTACGAATAATTAAATTTGGGACCAATTATAAAGTGACATGTGTCCCAAATTTAATTTGAAGACAAAGTTGGCCAATTATAAATTTAAAGAGCCAAATTTCGATTTGATCAATTAATTAGAAAATAAATTATTTTGATCAAATTAATTAATTTGACCAATTAATTAACAAAATAATTAATTGGATCAAATTTCGGTCTTTTAAATGTCTGGGTCATATGGTTTTGGGTCAAATATGAACCAAACCCAAGACTAAAATGGTTGAGCCCAAGACCGATAAAGCCCAAGCCCAAGTTGTTAGGCCCGAAAGTCACTAGGGCCCATCCAGCGAGAACTCTATAAATAGAGGGGTTCTCCTCCATTTCAACGGTTCAGAAATTTTAGACAGTTCAGAAATTCTACACTCTCACAAAGACAAGAGTTCAGAGTTTCAAAGCTCTCAAGCAGAACCAAAGAATTCAGAGAGACTCCACCAAGTCTGAAGACCGAAGACTCTCTGCAATCCATAAGTTCAAGTGTTGAACACTTCTTGAAGACCAAACACTCTTCAAGACTTCAACACTCCTTAAAGACCAAACACTCTTCAAGACTTCAACACTCCTTGAAGACCAAACACTCTTCAAGACTTCAACACTCCTTGAAGACCAAACACTCTTCAAGACTTCAACACTCCTTGAAGATCAAAAACTCTTCAGGACATCAACATTTCTTGAAGACCCAACACTCTTCAAGACTTCAACACTCCTTGAAGATCAAAGACTCTTCAGGACATCAACACTTCTTGAAGATTGAAGACTCCTTCAAGACTGGAAGACTTCAAGCTCCAAGAATCCATTGAAGCTTCAAACTCGAGATCAAGCGTTCCAGTCCTCGAGTGAAACACAATCACACACACATAAGAGAGAGAATCAGAGGATAAAAGTTAGAGATTGTACACCCACACGCATATTACATCAATACAAATATATTGTTTATTCCACGTGTCTCCATCTCCGAAGTTACGTGTGAACAGGTCTACATTGCAACATTTATGCAAGTTGGAGGTTCAAATTGATACAATTTGTTAAGTTTGGGGTTCAATTTGCTAAAATTGAAAGTTTAGGGTTAAAATTGCTACAACCTGCAAAGTTCAGGGGTCAAAATTGATTTTTTCCCTAAAATTAATTAAACCACACAATTAACTAATTCATAATTAATTAATTCTTTGATCAAATAAATATCACATATTTAATTAATCAAACATTTGAATCATATTCAAATGTGCATCTCTCTTATAACCTATAGTTTTAATATTAATCCAATTCACATTAAAATTAAACTATAGATATTAATTTAATTAAATCACATTTAACTAAATTAAATGTAACAATTAATTAATTCAAAATTAATTAATTTTATAATTAATTAAACATCTACCATATTTAATTAATTACATATTAGAATCATGTTCTAATATATCTCTCTCGTATAAAATAGTTTATTTAAATCACATTTAATTTAAACTAAACTGAATAATTAACTAATTTATAATTAATTAATTAATTTACAAATTAAATATCATATACTTAATTATCCATATATTTGAACTCTTTCAAATATATTATTCTCTCAATTAATAAAGTTTAATCTCAAATTAAACTTAATATGATAATGTATCAGCATACTTATACTAATTGTATCTCATACAATTAAATTGATCCCCAAGACGAATTTGAACTATTCAAGTTTTTTCAAGATAAATTGTTCTCAATTACTCTTTACCAGCTAGCAGGGGGACCGAATGGACCTACAGATCCGAAGCTCCAATGATATGAGGTTAACTGACTAAACTCATTAATCGAGTTAACCAATATTCATTAACTGTGGGTGACTCCACTAAAGACCCACAGCTGCACTCTTCTCACTGTAGAATGTTTCTGTGTCCACGGATATTGACCAATATCGGCAAGTCAATCCTTCATGAGTGTTATTAACTACAGTTGGGTCAAATTACCGTTTTACCCCTGAGTTACATCTGTCTCCTTAAGTACCAGTGCTCCTCTAATGAACAATCTGTTTATGGTCCAACCAGTAAACAGAAATTCGCTCTCGGGCCAGTGAGAGGGTGGGATCCCTTTGTTCAAGCCCCGGAGTCACCACTTAAGGGAACACTCATCTACTTCTCCTAGAAGTGGGAAGGAGTGAATTCCATCTTGTGTTGTCATGTCCCCAGCCCCTCACTCGATCTTGTCCCCAAGAAGGTAGGCCTATTGAGTCGGTGTGCAGGTCGTTCTCACCCGTACTAATCAAAGGACAATCCCTCGCGAGAAGGAGTTCATGACACACTCAGGATTTAGAATGAGTTACCTAGGTCATCATATTGAAACAGTAACCTAACTAGTTAACGGTGTTACATCTAGTGGTTTACTATTTCGTGGTCCGGTCTTATGCAAACTCATTGCATAGGATACCCCCGCTCGCATGTCTCCTACATGGACGCCCTGGATCAATACGTCTATATCGAATACAAAGCGGGTCGTATCTCATAGTGTTACCAAGATAAGGTACCCAACCTTATCCCTATACTATAAACATTTTAGGTTGTTACTTGAACACCGATCCCCTTGTGTCCACACATACTAGTTCAAGTTACATGTAAACAACCTTGGATCTTAGTTTATTGGATTTGGATTATATTGTGCAATTTTAGACTTAATATGACAATAACACTTTATTGCATAAACCTCAATAACACTTTATTGATACAAGTGTATAATTCGTTAATCATTCACTATCTACGAGTTTTAGGACATAAAACCCAACAAACTCCCACTTGGACTAAAAATCTAGTTTAGTGGGATGTACAATAATCTATCCCAGCAGTGGATGTATAAATACATGTATAATACATAAAACGCATTTACAATGTACAAATACAATAAACTAGGACAACACTATACCCATTACACTTCTCCCACTTGCCCTAGATTACATCTTTGTACATAACTTGTAGACCTAGACCTTCTAGATGACCCTCATACACTTTAGCCAAGAGAGCCTTCGTGAATGAATCAACAATATATTCATTAGATTCAATGAGTTTGCTTGTCTTGCGATAGGCAAGTTCATATCTGGAACATTTTCCAAATAAGTCAAGAATGTAATGCCCCAGGTTCTCCAACTAGCCTAGGGACGTTACTACTTACTCTAAACTCTTAAGCAACTAGGACAACTCTCTTTAAATTGAATGTACCGAAAATTTCGACAGCATAACGACATAAAACTGGTTATCCCAAAATTTACAACACCTGATAGGACATAGTTCCTTAGACAAAAGAATTTCACGCCGAAAGGTAGTAAACCTTTCTAGAAATTCTGCATCTTATATCTAACTAACATCTTGTAGATATAAGACACTTGAGACAAGGCTAGCTCAGCTTCTCCCAGATTTACATTTGGAAATGAGCTCCTAGCCTCTTTTAATGTCAGTAAGATAACCTACATCATCCTAATGATTAGGATATCAATCATATACAACACTAAGAAAGCTACTAAACTATTGATGATTACTTGTATACACAAGACTCATCAATGTTATGATTAAAGCCCAAAAGAAATTGATCACTATATCAAATCTTATATTCCAAGATCGAAATGCTTAGGTCAATCCATGAATGGATCACTTAAGCTTGCAAACCCTTTTGCTTTTGATCTTGTTGTTGAGACCTTAATGTCTCGTTTCCTCTTGTAAATCCACTTGTAACCTATAGGTGTTACCCCATCAAGCAGGTCTACAAGATCCCAGATGGAATTGAAATACACAGACTCCAATTCTAGGTCCATGGCTTTAATCTTCTGATCGTTGTCAACATCACTCATTTTCCTTTTAAAAGGCAATGAATCCTCTAAGTCATCATCAGGTATAACGACCTAGGCTTCAACCAAGCCCATGTAACAATCAGGTTGTTGAACAACCCTCCCACTACATCGAGGCACTCTAATAGCGAGCGTAGCAAGCTATTTTTCCCAAATTAATTTAGTTAGTCTTTAATATTAAATTTGCCAAATTCATGCATTTTTACGTTCTATTTGTAGGAATTATTTATTGGAGCTAAATAGAGAAAATGGAAATGATCGGGTGTTCGGGATGTGAAAAGAGGCCAAAGAACCGAAGTTGAATCGAAGTTGGGAGCCTTTTGAAGTGTTCAAGCCGAGGGCCAACGTCGAGACCCTAGTTTCTAGGCGTCTCGACGCTGGAATTTCCATATTTGATTCAGGCGGAAAAGAGCACAGCGGCGAAAGGCTGTGCTAGTGATAAGGGTAAAAAATATACCTATTTTACCCTTATATTTAGCTCATTCTCTTGTCAAAAGTTGTATGTTTGGATCAATTTTACTATTCCCGAGCTCAGAATATGTTAAAGTTGATGAATTAGGGAGTTGAGAGTCACATTTGTCAAATTATGCTTGTTTTATGCTTAAAATTACTCAATTTGATAGGAATTTGACCCAATTTGGTGTTGTGTAGGAAAACAGAGGAAGCTGGAATTTACCCAGAAATGCGACCGCATTTCTGGGAAGGCTAAAATCAAATGCGACCACATTTCTGAAAAAACAGAGGCCGTTCCGAGTCCGTCGCGGGTCGTTTTGAACGAGACTTTTGGACACCTAACCGGCCGTTTTGAGCCCGAAAAGGATTGGGCTGCCTACCACCACCTATTTCGTGGCTCCTCAACCACTCCCCACACTATATAAGCTCGTGATTCGAAGTCAAATTCAAGCAAAACTCACTGGGAAGAAGAGAGTGGTGACAGAACCCTAGTAGACGCCCATGAGTAGGGATGCCCGAGGTCCTTCTTAGAAGACTGAATTCGAACCTTAGTTAGACATCAAACCTTAGTGTTTGTAGGGATTTTCACCCATTCGCACTTGTAAAAACGAGAGAGTGGAATGTCGAGCGAACTCTAGAAGGATTGGATAAAAGAAAAAACCCTAGTATTTAGCTACTGTCGTTATTTCCAGCATTTGTCACTTTTCATTCATTTGTATTCTTTACATTTTATTTTCAATGGAAAGTTGTTCATTTGCACTTTATCCCACCATGCTTAGCTAAATTCTGTTGAGGGGTTCAATATGGTGAATTCCCTTATGGTTCAATAGCTTGAAAGTGTTTATTTGCTTAAGTTTCTATTCAATGCATGTCATTCTTTATTGATTATCATTCTGATCTTGCTGAGTTTAAATTGATCAGTTAGACTTTGCTTGCTATGTGAGTTTTATCTCGAAAGGGACAGACGATATCGGTTTTCATAAAGGTGATATAGGAGAAAAAGCTCGAAAGAGATTGTTCGGTGTTATAGGGCAAGCTGCCTAAGCCACCCTATAACAACTATAGGGTTATAGATTGCATTCGTGAATTATCTATGTCGGAGTCGAGTTACAGAAATGTGCATAACGGTACTCGCTTAGCCTTCTAATAGTTCTTGGGAGCAAGGCCAAATAAAAGTTAAATCTGACCCAATTCATTGAATAGGCTTAAGTTGAATAATCTTGATTAAAGTTATTTGCCTTTGGGATGAAACTATATTGAATACCTCGTTTTATTTATTACTGTTATTTCTTTATTTAATTGTTTTATTTATCTTCCAAAAAAATCAATCATCAATTATTTCTCTGGTCACATATTTTAAGCAATCATTTGAGCAGTTTCTTCTTCAAATCTGAGTTTCCAATTTAGTCCTCGTGGGATCGATACCATTGGAATACTTCCAAGGTTTTTTATTAGTACGTGCGATAGTGTATACTTGCACTAAGGTTGGCTGAATCATTCTTAATCTTTGTCTATCATCTTATCTCACATCCATCATTCAACCTCTGCCGCACCAGCTAGAGCGTCTCGACGGTCTCGGAATTTTCCTAAAGAAAATGCACGGTTTGCGACAGCGTCGCGACGCTGTGCTTATAGCATCTCAACGCTATCGACTAATTCCCTATAAATAGAATGGGATTAGGGCTGGCCAAGGGGACTTTGTTTGATGCAATTTCTACCTAAACTCGACTAAATACCTTCTGTAGGACTTGAAGCAAGTTGGAGAAGCAGGGTTTGAGGGCTTGGCTCGTGGATATCGTGACGGGGACGTGCGGTTTCGGCGACTTAGCATTTAATCTCCTTTCCCTCTTTATTTTAGTTGTTTTCAATGGTTGTTTTAGACTTAGCTTATATCGTAACGCGTTGTATGAGTAACTAGGTTCTTTATCTTAGGGATTGATGTAGCCCTTTGGATAATTATGAATTGGTTTTTGGATAATTGTTATGAATTCATTTATGCATAATGTGTCCTTAATGCTCTCAATTTACCGGTCATGAATTGACTGATGATTGTGTTTAAATCTTGCTCGGGAGAGGGGGTTTAGCTTAGATCTCTTTATGCATGACTAGGATAGTCTTGAGATCGGGAGATAAAAGATAATTCTAGAAATCGTTAAAAAGGATAACCTTAACGTCTTGCATGTTAATGAATTTAGATAGGGATATTGGATTCATTGCATGTGACAGAATTATGTATGCTCGGGAGAAATATATATGATTTAAGCATTCCTAGATTTATGAATCATAGCATATTAATCATCCATAGATTAATTCATAATCCCAATTGGTGAAATCAACTCCCTAAGAATTTGCCATCAATTGATCTCCATATTTGTAGCTTTGTGTTAATTTTCTATTCTTTTTCACTAAGTTTAATTCCCTAGATAAAATTGGATTAGAGTATTTACGGTAATTAAATTGATTAGAAACCCAATCCAGAGGACGACATTCAATCTTAAAAATCACTATATTATAACTTGGCCCGTACACTTGCGGTAAGCAATTTGCGCATCACACTCTCAACTATTGAGATGGATGTGACTGACCAGATGTACTAGTCCATCAACAACTCTTGATGAACAGCCAATCTCATCAACAACTCTTGTTGATGTTCTTGTAGCTTCATTAGTTTTTCACTTAAACCGACCTTACTTTGTGGCTTTGAGATGAATGTAGGATTTGTCGATACAAATTCTTTAGTGTTTTGTGAGTTGAAGAAGTATCCACTTCTTGTTTCCTTTGGGGTTGCCTGCTGCAGTCAACACTGCATGACCCCGAAACGAGTCAGGCAATTGAACATAACTCAACATAGATCGAACCATATCCAATAGGGTTCTATTTCTCCTAACTGAGGTTTAGGATGTGATCCCATGTACTATCAAATAGTCCTGGAATCTCAAGTCCCTATACTTAACACTTTGATCAGATCGAAGTGTTTTTTATTATCTCACCGATATATTTTTTCTAAATTGGATCACGAGATAAGAAGGAAGATCAACAGAGAAATCACAGAGATCTGTGATTAGGAGCAATCTTGCGTTTGTAAATTTCATGATGTTTTGTTTTGCTAGCATGAGCTAAATTTTTCTTCAAGGCTTAGCGCAAGCACCTCATGCGGTGATAAGTATATTTTGTAAGCGCATATTTTGAGTTAAATGAAACATTAATTGCTTTCTATTTAGTTGCGATACTATTTTCATTATTAACTCCCGCTTGGCCAGCCGGATGCGATAGCAGCATGCTAAATCCCTGACAGGTAACGCATGCAGACATCTCTAAGTAGAGCAAGTTAGCGCATGTCATGTAGTCTTGGTAGCATCAAAACACTACCGCTAAAAGATAGTGCACGCATGAGCTTAGACTGTGTTGTGACTAACGCAGTCCCTTGTAAGTTTTAGAGAACTACACCTAAAGCATGAACTAGCCAAATAATCTCTTGATAGTTTTATGCCAGACGCAAAGGAGTACCGGAAGGGAAACTTATGATATTTTCTCACTTAGGCATTAATGGATCAATTAATCAAAGTATGTGCTACAAGGTTATTATAAACGCATGAGGTTGCAACCGCAACAGCCTTGATTATTCTCCTTATAAATTTTCCTTTCATTCTCGTCGCATGTGTTGTCTTTATGCAAACAGTCACTCTTTAAATATACCAAATTTTTTTATCTTTTTTTATAATATCATACGTTCTTGAGTTTAGATCAGTAAATATTGTTAAAAGACTTTGTGAATATCCCTTCCCTGAGGAATCGACCCTGGACTCACCAGGTATTACTTGATTAAAGTCAATTTATGCTTGGATTGATTATTATCTACGACAATATTTCTGATTATACCAAGACAACTGACAACCAATCATTATCTCACCTAACAAGTTTTCAACTTTAGTCCTAAGCCTTTTCGAATATCTCAAGAGCTTTAGACTTAAGTTGCATTAGGTAGAGATACTCTTACCTTGAATAATTTATCTATAATAGAGATTAATTATTCTTGCCCTTCCACTGCTTAAACATATTGGACCACAAGGATCCAAATGTACAAGCTCCAAGGGCTCTTTGGCTCTCAGTTCTTTTTCAGTAAAAGACCTATCAGTCATATTGCCCTTAAGGCATGACTTATAAGGTAGTAGAGAGTCATCTTCTAACTCGCCTGGAAGTACACTCTTGACCAAATTCCCAGTCATATTGAGATTAATATGGTCTAACCTTAAGTGCCAAAGAAAGGTATTTTCCTTTAGGAGAAATCTTTTGCCTCTTATCACTTTGAGTAGTAGCAGTCTTAAACAGCTTAGTGTTCATGACTGCATTACTCTCGATTAGTCTTAAAACAAATAGGTTATTTTCAATCCAGCTGAGCAAATGTCAACTCCCTTTCTTGAAATGAAACTGCGTTAGCAGAGAAAAGTTTAGAGTAACATTATTCTAGCATATAAGATATAGAAATCAAATTTCCGTTGATCTTAGCACAAACACATCATCCAATAATATGTACTTTCTCCCACTAGGAAAAATAACTTAATGTTTCCCACTGCTACAGCCGAGATAACCTCTCTAGTTCTAACTTTGGGAGTTATCTTATCAACAACAAGCCGTTGTCAGGAACTCATTCCTTTAAAAGAAGAACACACGAGATTTGTGACCCATGAATCAAGCATTTAGGGAGAATCCTCTATTCTTCACTAATCACGTTTTCAAGACAAGTAAATGAAAATTACAGTCTTGGAAAAGTTCTCTTTTGCTAAGTAGGGTCCTATGTCACATTCATCACGAACATTTTGTAATGAATTAGACATTTGGAACATGAGGACTACTCCTCCTCTGAATTGAGACAATCTCAACCAAACTCTAACACGAAAATAACTAATATTCCGTTAGTGTTTAGTTACCGTTGTTCGGTCAAGGATTCGTTAACACATTTAACTCATCCTTGTAAGTGTAACCCTCCCACTTTCAGATCCCAAAGGTACGCACCAACAGGCTACCGTTAGGAAAGACAACTGTTGGTAATTAACCTAAGTGACCCTATCCATTTCTGGAGTTCGCGGTGTTCCGAAACCTATGATCAGGTCCTCCGAAGGGATGGTCGCTCTAGGATGACACGCAGACGGATCATAAGAATCTCATGGTGTGACCTAGGGGTGGAGACCGTATGATACATTGACACGCGTCCCTGCTCCCACTTGCTATAGACATTCTCCCCATTCACCTTGTTATTGACCCATGCAAACACTTTCCGAAGGGAGGTCGCGCCCAAGGCGACACGAAGCCAAGCATGGATCTCACAGTTGTGAACACAAGGGGACGTGAGAGTAAAAACTCGATATGAAAATCTCGTTTTTATACTTTTCCTCCCACTGGAATGTCCTACCGTATTTTAGGCTTATTTAACTTAGATAAATCCGGCTAATTCAATCTATATAAGTCTAAGCCTATTATAACTCTTATAATCTGGTCTTTACACTAATGTACTAGGTTAATTAAACCTTTTTAATTACCTAGTGACATTGCATGCTAATAGGACAATGGTTAATTTAACTCAGGTACCGGGTCAATTCCCAGGTAGGAGGTAACTCCAGCCTAGAAACAACCTCACCGGGAGAGTTCCCTTATAACCAAGATCCTATTTGTCCTACTTACCATATTTTAAATCTATTTAAATACTAAGCAAGACATAGTTTCTAATCCTATTCGAAATAGTGATCTTAGGTCTAATTAATTTTAAAATTAATTCATTTTTCCTAAGATCCTATGTTTGCATGCAACTCTTTGTTATAGGCTAATAAATTTCTAATCATTAATTCTATAACTATTATAACTTTTAATGAATTATACTTATAACATGCTACCTATGGTGAAATAAATTAACAATCAAATTCTAATTAATTTATTACCATACAATAGCAATCATGACATTCAATAATATAACAATTATATTAAACTAAGGTAATGTCATGCTCAATGCAATTTAATTTCCTTTTAATTAACCTAACTCTTAAATTAATCACCCAAGAAAATTAAAACTTGCATTGACATTTTCACTACATTAATATAACTGTTTATATTAATTGCTCATGAAAATAAATTAAGCATATAAATTACTTATAGAAATATAACTCTTATATTTTTAAACTAAAGTAATTTCATGCTCACTGCTTCTCGATTTTCATCCATTTAATATAACACTTTATATTAAAGATCCATGAAAATTAAAACCATACATATTACATAATTATAACATTTATAATAATAAATATGCATGAATATGCTTAACCTATGGTGGGAATTATAAACCTATATGACATTCATAAAGCAAATAAATAACTAAGTAGACGGGTTTTGACATCCTAGTACTCAAAAATTAGAAAAAATTACATTAATTTACCTAATAAAGGTCTTATCCTACCGTGAATCAGCTTGAACAGCCTCGAACCACGTCCAAACTCTTCGAACTGGCAAGAATATAGACTGAACCGTGCTAAACCATGTTGAACCAGCTCAAACTCGCTTGAACTGGCCTAAAATATGTTGAACCGGGCCAAAAACTGCCCAGACTGTGCGAACCTGGTCAAAAAGTCCACGAACTAGTCAACAACTGCTTGAACCGCGCCAAACCGATGCGAACCAGTCAAGAACTGGTCAATACCCCTTGAACCGTGCCTGAATTCACGAACCAGATCAAACCATAACTGCACGAACCGTCTAAACGCACGAACCGACCCACTCCAAATAATCGCACGCGAACTGCACTCACGTTCACACGATGGCTCTGCACGTGCGAAAATAAAATGGACGACCCACGTTCCATCAACGACCCATGAGCATCTAGAAGTTAAAAAAAAACGCAGCCCACGTTCACGAAACCGCTCACGCCAGTCGGCCACACGTGAACAAGCACCTGACGCATGCGAGTTTGAGCCCCAATGGGCGCTTTTCCTATTTCTCTTTTTTTCATTCGTCCTGCGCGTTTTCGTCAGTTTCATCGATTTTCTGTGCAATTTCACCAGCGTCGAGACGCCGTTGAGCAACATCGAGACGCTAGCTCTCGGCCTCACACAATTTCTTTCGATTACCAGTGTTGTTTACCTCCGATTTGGCCCCAAATTACATCGATTTTCTTCAAAATTGATATAGAATCTCCAACACAGACTTACAGATATTAATTTGCAACATAATGCCCAAAAACACGAGCCCTTACATCAATCAAATCAATGAAAATTGCAAATTCTAATGCCAAAAACCCAGACCATCTACCAGCAAACCAATCATACATCCAATGCATAATTTAATTCCACCATTCAACCAATGCAAATTTTGAGAAACAAAATTAAAATTACGATCGGCTCTGATACCAATCGTGTAGGGAATAAAAGTCCCCACGCAGCGGAAGCGTATCGAAAGGACCTTACGTCGTATATTAATTAACATTAAAATATCGTTACGAAAAGGCAAAATAAACTTTAAACATGCTTTAAAGTTGCTGGAAAATAGCTATAAACATGCTGAAAAATAAATCTAAATTTATTTTCATGCTTTTCTAGAGAAACGGGAAATAACCGTTACAAACATTCGTTGTAGACTTGACCGTTCTTTGCCAACGATGCTCCAACGACCAAAACGCAGCAACTTCCTCTTGATTTCTTTGCTGGAAATTTCTTCTTCAAAGACACAATAACCACAGAGGTTACATCGGTATGTCTCTAAGTCTAGGAGGCAAAAGACTTGTGGGAGTCTTTCTCTAAGAGGGAGAGGCTAGAGAGAATTCTATGGTCTTGTCTTGTGAGTCTAAGAGCAAGAGAAGAGTACTGAACCAATTAGGTCTAGTGTTCTATTTATAGAAGAGAGGCCATGAATAAAATATTCAATTAAATCAATCTTTTCCAAAATTGATTCAATCTTTATTCCTTTTTAATCAATCCAAGATCAATCAATTCCATAATTGATTAATCATTTTCCACAAATGACTAATTACTTCCATAAGTGATTAGATCATTTCCATAAATGATTAATCACTTCCTGAAGTGATTAATTATTTCCATAATTGATTAATTCCCGGCTAATGAATTCTTTAATTAATTAACCACCAATTAAATATCACATATTTAATTTCCGACCCTGAATTAATTAATTTTGCCCAAATAGATTTTAGGCCTTAAAATTAATTAATTCATATTTGAACTCTTTCAAACTTCCATAAATTTATTGCGTCTCAAATTTATATTAATATTTGAATTTCTTCAAATATTAATTTCTCTCATAATATATCAATATATATTATATTGTTTCCCTTAGTAAATTGAACACTTCCAATTTACATTTATTACTTAGTTGCCTCAAATTACTTTATGAGCTACCAAATGGGACCTAATGGACCTGCAGATCAGAAGCTCCAACGATGTGAGATTAAATGGTCAAACTCATTAACCAAATTAATCAATATTCGTTAACTGTGTGTACATTCCACTATAGACTCACAGTTGCACTCTTCTCACTACAGACATATTTTTTGTGTCCACGGATATAGACCAATATCGACTAGTTAGTCCTTCACGAGTGTCCATAACACCAGCTGGGTCAAATTACCGTTTTACCCCTAGGTTACTTCTATTTCCTTAAGTACCAGTTCTCCTCTAATGAACAACCTATTTGTGGACCAACCATCAAACAGAAAACCCTCTCGTGCCATTGAGAGGGTAGGGCCCTTTATTCAAGACTCGGAGTGACCACTTAAGGGAACACTCATCTGCTTCCCTAAAGTCGGGAAGAAGTGAATTCCATCTTGTACGATTATGTTCCCAGCTCCCCACTCGGTCTTGTCCCCAAAATGGTAGGCTTATTGAGTCGGCGTATTGGCCACTCTCACCCATACAAATCAAAGGACAATCCCTCATGAGCAAGAGTCCATAATCAACTCAGGATTAAGACCAAGTTGTCTAGGTCGTCGTAGTGAAATAGAAAACCAACTAGTTAACGGTGTTGTAACAAGTGGTTACTATTTCGCGGTCCGGTCTTATGCAAACTCATTGCATAGGATACCCCCACTCGCATGTCTCCTACACGAACGCGTTGGATCATAGTGTTTGTATCAAATACAAAGTGGGTCGTATCCATAGTGTCACCAGGATAAGGCACCCAGTCTTATCCCTATACTATAGACCCTTTAGGTTGTTTCTTGAACAATGATCCCATATGTCGCTACATATAGTTCAAGACTCATATTACAGCCTAGGATGTCTAGTTTATTGGATTAGGGTTATTTTAGGCAAAGACAAATATAAAATAACTAATAACATTTAATGGAAAAATATATCAATATTATTTCATTAATATCCGGTCAACGGTTACATTCACTATCTACGAGTTTTAGGGCATAAAACCCAACAAATTGAAGGATTGGAATTCCAAATTCCGTTAAAGCGAAAGCGCAATTGGACCGTTCGTATTTAATTTCGTTCTACAAAACACCGTACATTGGCAAAAAAATTTAGCAATGAGAAGCATACCTCCGTTGACGACTCAAAATTCTTCAACAGGACACTACCATTCGATCTTCCCCACTATCCTCTGAGTTTGGGAACGGAGTGGTGGGACTTCGTCTTGAATTTGGGAAGTTGAAACACAGAGAGGAATTTTCCTCTATGTTCTTTGTGTTGAGAGAGAATGAGAGAGAGTTCTAGAGATTCTAGAGAGAATATGAGATCTTGTGAGAGACAAAAAAAATTGCATAATGATTCTTGGGCCAAAAGACCCCTCCTGCATTAACTTCAAGTGAAGAGAAAAAAACTAATTAATTAAAACCAAATTTTAATTAATTAATTAATTAAATTATTTAATAATATAATTAAATATCTAATATTTAATTACTTGTGCATAAAATCATATTAATTGCACATTATTTCAAAAAAATCATATTAAATGCACATCTCTTCACTTAATATATAGTTTTAATTAAAATTAATTAAATCACATTTAATTAAGTTAATTAAACCACACAATTAACTAATTCATAATTAATTAATTCTTGGGAAAAATACACTTATGGTCCCTAAGGTTTGGATTAGGCTTTATTTTGGTCCCTCGGTTTTCAAACTCAACAATTTAGTCCCTAAGGTTTGCATTTTGTTACATTGTTAGTCCCTCCATCCATTTTTCGTTAAATCTTAACGGTTCGCTGACGTGGCACCATTTGTTTTATTAAAAAATCATTTTTTTAATTTTTAGAAATAAATTAATTAAAATATTTTTATTTTTATTTTTATTTTATTTTCCCTCTTCTTCTTCAAGAAGACCTAGCCAACCCTTCTTCTTCTTCAAGAAGTCCAGTCGCCGCCGCACTGTATTTTTATTTTTATTTATTTTTATCTTTTTCTTCCTTTCTTCTTCCTCTTCCTTGCTTCTTCTCATTTTCCTTGTTTTCTTTTTTTTTTCTCCCCATTTCAGATCTATCCTCGTGCCGCTGTCACCCTCGTTTTGCCGTCGTGCCTTCGCCTGCCACTTCGTCCTCACGCTGCCGCCTCCTGCACTATCTCAAATTAAACTTTATATTATAATATATCATCATACATTATACTAATTGTATTTCATACAATTAAATTGATTCCCAAGACGAATTTGAACTATTCAAGTTCTTTCAAGATAAATTGTTCCCAATTACTCTTTACCAGCTAGCAGGGGGACCTAATGGACCTACATATCAGAAGCTCCAATGATATGAGGTTAACTGACTAAACTCATTAATCGAGTTAACAAATATTCATTAACTGTGGGTCACTCCACTAAAGACCCACAGTTGTACTCTTCTCACTGTAGAATGTTTCTGTGTCCACGGATATTGACCAATATCGGTAAGTCAATCTTTCACGAGTGTTCGTAACTACAGTTGGGTCAAATTACCATTTTACCCCTGAGTTACATCTATCTCCTCAAGTACCAGTGCTCCTCTAATGAATAACCTGTTCATGGTCCAACCAAAACAGAAAGTCCCTCTCAGGCCAATGAGAGGGCGAGATCCCTTTGTTCAAGCCCCGGAGTCACCACTTAAGGGAACACTCATATACTTCTCCTAGAAGTGGGAATGAGTGAATTCCATCTTGTGTCATCATGTCCCCAGCCCTTCACTCGGTCTTGTCCCCAAGAAGGTAGACCTATTGAGTCGGTGTGCAGGCCACTCTCACCCGTACTAATCAAAGGACAATCCCTCGTGAGAAGGAGTTCATGACACACTCAGGATTTAGACTGAGTTACCTAGGTCATCCTATTGAAACAGTAACCTAACTAGTTAACGGTGTTACATCTAGTGGTTTACTATTTCGTGGTTCGGTCTTATGCAAACTCATTGCATAGGATACTTGGTGAGACAGAGGCTGAATTAATAGATGTGAGATAATAAAATAAATCAGCTAACCCTAGTGCAAGTATACATTGTCGCATGTAGTAATAAAAAAACTTAGAAGTATTCCAAGGGTATCGATACCATGAGGACTAAATTGGAAATTCAGATTTGATGAAGAAACTGCTCAACTTGATTGCTTAAAGAATAGGTAATCAGAAAATAAGATTGATTGATTGGGTTTTTGAAAAGATAAATAAAACAAGCAAGTAGATAATAAAGAATAACAATAAGAAATAAATGAGGTATTCAACATGGATTCCTCCCAAAGGCAATAACTTTAATCATGCGATATTTAATCTTAAGCCTATTCAATGCATTGGGTCAGATTTAACTTCTATTTGGCTTTACTCTCAAGAATCGTTAGAAGGCTAAGCGAGTACCGTTATGCACATTTCTGTGACTCGACTCCGACATAGATAATTCACGAATGCAACCTATAACCCTATAGTCGATATAGGGTGCCTTAGGCAGCTTGCCCTATACCGCCGAACAATCTCTTTCGACCTTTTTCTCCTATATCACCTTTATGAGAACCTATATCGTTTGTCCCTTTCGAGATCAAACTCAAATAGCATGCAAAGTCTAAGTGATCAAGTTAAACTCAGCAAGATTAGAGTGATAATCAATGAAGAACGACATGCATTGAACACAACTTAAGCAAATAAAACACTTTCAAGTCATTAAACCATAAGGGAATTCATCATATTGAACCCCTCAACGGAATTTAGCTACTCATGGTGAGATAAAGAGCAAATGAATACATTTCCTTTGATATAAGAATGTAAACAATACAGAATAATGAAAAGTATCACAAGCTGGAAATAGAGGAGATAGCTAAATATTATGGGTTTTTCTATTTACTCAATCCTTCTAGAGTTCGCTAAGACACTCCACTCTCTCGCTTTTACAAGTGGGCATGGGTGAAAATCCCTACAAACCCTAAGGTTTGATGTCTAACTTAGGTTAGAATTCAGTCATCTAAGAAGGACCTCGGGCATCCCTACTCATAGGCGTCAACTAGGGTTCTGTCACCACCTTCTTCTTCCAAATGAGTTCTGCTTGAATTTGACTACGAATCTCGAGCTTATATAGTGTAGAAAATGGTTGAGAAGCTACGAAATAGGTGCTGGAAGGTTGCCTAGTCAGTTTCGGGATCAAAATAGCCAATTAGGTGCTAAGAAGACTCGTCAACAACGACCCGCGGATGACTCGGAGCGGCTTCAATTTTTCCAGAAATGCGGTCGCATTTAATTTTTGCCTTCCGCATTTCTGGGAAATTCCAGCTTTTCCTTTGTTTTCCTGCACAGCAACAAACTAAGTCAAATTCTCTTACAATCAAGTCTTTTTAAGCACAAATGAGTACAATTTGGCAAAAGTGATTGTCAACACCCTAAATTAACAACTTAAGCATATTTTGAGCTCAGGAACAGTAAATTGATCACAACATACAACATTTGACCAAGAAATGAGCTAAATATAAGGGTCAAATAGGTATATTTTTTACCCTTATCAATACCCTCGCTCGCATGTCTCCTACATTGTAACACCCCAGGCCCAAGATTCGGAATCCGAATTCGGCACCTAACGACCCTAGCATTTCCCCTGCAACCTGGCCACATCACCATACTTGTCTGAAACTGCTTCTAAGAGTGAAGACTGTTCCCACAAACCAACACGGGTCCTTCCACAAACCAACACGGGTCCTTTTAGCATGCTTTATCCTCACTCACATGCTCCGTAGGAAAATTCCAGGAGGTCACCCAACATAGAACTTCTCCAAGCTAAGCACGCTTAACTTCAAAGTTCCTATGATTGAGCCACCGAAAAGGAAGGTGCACCTTGTTGGTATAGGTAGTATCTATCAATTCTTTTAAGCTTATCTTGGCCATGCTTTCATGTCCTCAAGATCCCTCTCATTCGGATGTGATCTCGGTTCATTCATGTACCCCTCCTAACCTCAGGCGTCACATACATGGACGCCCTGGATCAATACATCTGCATCGAATACAAAGCATGTCGTATCTCATAGTGTTACCAGGATAAGGTACCCAACCTTATCCCTGTACTATAGACCTTTTAGGTTGTTACTTGAACACTGATCCTCGTGTGTCCACACATACTAGTTCAAGTTACATGTAAACAACCTTGGATCTTAATTTATTGGATTTGGGTCATATTGTGCAATTTTAGACTTAATATGACAATAACACTTTATTGCAAAAACCTCAATAACACTTTATTGATACAAGTGTATAATTCATTAATCATTCACTATCTACGAGTTTTAGGACATAAAATCCAACATCAACTTCATAAACCACTCACGGGGACTCTGTTTTAAACCATACAAAGCCTTTTCCAACTTACAAACATGCTCTGGTCGATGCTTATCAACGAAACTTGGAGGTTGATGCATATACACATCTTCATGCAGATCCCCATTAAGAAAAGCATTATGGATGTCTAGCTGTTTAATAGTCCAATTAAACTAAACAGCAAGAGAAAAAAATTATACAAATAGTAGTAGGCTTTATAAATGGACTAAAAGTTTTAAAATAATCAATACCATAAGCTTGATCAAAGCCACGAGCCACTAGACGGGCCTTATAACGCTCAACATCCCCATTCAGCTTAAGTTGAACTTTATAAACCCATTTATAGCTTATCACTTTGTAATCTAGGGATGGGGGACAAGGATCCATGTTTTATTATCAACCAAAGCAACATACTCTTTTTCCATGGCCTCACACCACTCAACGTTCTTAACCGTCGTCCTGAAAGAAGAGGATTTGGATACAACAGACTTAGGAGGAGGAGAAGGAGATGTATTTAGCCAACATTTGGGTTTTGTTATGTCTGATTTAGAACGGATTATCATGAGATGAAGATTAGTAACTTGGGCTGGCATATGAGCAGTTGATGTGGATTTTTCCTACCGAAAGCGCATGGGTCAAGTTTTAATATAGTGATTTTCGTGTTAACGAGTGCCATCCTTCTGATTGGGTTTCTAATAAAATTAATTACCGCGAATAATCTTGTCCAATTTTATCTAGGGATTAAAACTTAGTGGTAGTGAAGAAATCAAGACACTAAAGCTAAAAGATATGGAATTCAAATGACGAAAGACTCTTAGGGAATTGATTTTACCTATTTGGGTTGTGAATTAATTAATGAATGTATGGACATGCAATGACTCATAAATCTAGGATTTTCTATTCTCATATTTATCTTTCCCGAGCATAAATAATTCTCACACATATGACTAGCCCGATATCACTATCTAGATTCATTCACATGCATGGTTTAAATTGAATCCTATTAACAATTTCTACAACTATCCTAAATCTCCCGATCTTAGGATTATTATAGTTATGTAATTTATTTATCTAAACTAAGTTCCCCTCTCCCGAGCAAGAATTAGAGATAGCATCAATTAACTCATGGCCAGTTAATTAAAAGCATAAAGTCATAAATTGCATAAATGAGTTACAAACAATAAACATCCATCAAATAATCCAACAATGCCCAAAGGACTACATCAATCCCTAAGAGAACAAATCTAGCTACTCATACATGGCGTTACGATGAAAGCTAAATCTGAAAAAACCATTAAAACAACTAAAGAAAGGGAAGAAAAGAGATTAAACATTGTTGTCGCCGAAACCGCACGTCCCCATCACGATCTCCACGAGCTAAGTCTTGAATCCCGCTCCTCCATTTTGCTTCAGCTCCCACATAAGGTCTCTAGTCGATTTTAGGGCTAAAATTGCATCAAATGGACTCCCCTTGGTCGTGCAAGAACAAGATGTATTTATAGGAAATTTGTCGGTAGCGTCGCGACGCTATGGATAGCACCGCAACGCTATCTCTTTGCCGCCTATTCTGCTTAAGGAAAAATCGATAGTGTCGAAACGCTATAGTTGTTGGGTTTTATGTCCTGAAACTCAAGTTTTGTAATCTTTTTATAATAAAGATGTTATTCAATGAATCGTTTATTTTATATCTTAAATCCAATAGAAACACTCATGGTTATAATATGAAATACTCGAACTATATCGTGGATATGGATAGGGATCAAGTTCGAATATATAACCAAAATGGTCTATAGTATAAGAATAAGGTTGGATACTGTATCCTGGTAACACTATGGATGCAGTCTACTTTGCGAATGAGGCAAACGATGTGATCTTGGATCGTTCATGTAGAGACATGCGAGTAGGGGCATCCTGTGTAAAATATGTTTACACAAGACCGGACCGAGAAATAAGTCACTCTTACTTTATAACGCCGTTTACTGTTAAGACTGACTATTTCATGCGATGACCTAGGTAACTCGATCTTAATCCTGAGCTTACTATGAACTCCTGTTCGTTTAGGATGATCCTTTGATCTGCATGGGTGAGAGTGGCCCAATAGCGCCTATCAATAAGCCTACCATTTTGAGGATAAGACTAGATGGATAGCTGGGGACATAGTATTGCAAGATGGAATTCACTCCTACCTGAATCAGGAATAGTAGAAAGGTTGTTCCCTTAAGTGGTGACTCCGAGGCATGAACAAGGGGCCCTACCCTCTCATTGGTCCGAGAGGGACTCTGTTTAGTGGTTGGACCATAAACAAATTGTTCATTAGAGGACCAGGGGACTTAAGGAGCAAAGATGTGCTATAGGAGTAAAACGGACATTTGACATGGCTATAGTAACGAACAACCTGTGAAGGATTGACTTACTAATCATGGTTATATCGAGTGGGCGAAAATATATCTACAGTGAGGGGAGTTCAACTACTAGCCTATAGTGGAGTGTCTCGGTAGTTAACGGATGTTGGTTAACTAGGTTAAAAGGGTTTAGCCAGTTAAACCTCGCACCGTTGGAAGCCCATGATCTGTAGGTTCATTAGGTCCCCTTGCTAGCTCGAGATTAACCTTTGGAACAATATTGTAATGACCCGACTAAAAGGAAGCTTAAACATGCTGAAGGTCGCTACTAAATCAAGGACAAAGATTTTTTATTTTTTTAAAAAAAAGACATACACATAAGAGAAGAGATAAATAACTTACATTTATTAAAAGGACCCAAAACATAATTTAATTTCATAAATCTTAAAATGGAACATCCGAAACACAATCTTGAAAAACTCATTGTTTTAAAACATCGAACCAAAACAAGAGTTTGTTCCTATAACAAAGAGACTGGAAATAACTAAAGATCAAGGGACAAAATCTGCAGCTGCGATCCCATAGCCAACGAAGTCACAGCTCTCGCCAAGCACCAGTCATCCTCAAGTACGACCTGAAGAGGAAAGTCAAGTAGCATGGGTGAATATAAGAATATACTCAGTAAGTAGTCCACTTAAGAGCTGAATCTGATAATCATAAAAATCAAGTAACATGAAACTTAGTTTCCGGGTCTCTACGTCATAGAAACCCTACTGGAAACATCAATTCGGGTTTCTAACCCCAGGGTCGTATTTGGGTTCAGGTAATGATCTCCCTAGGGTGGTTTCCTGCCTCCAACCTGCTGCCAACTATGAGGTTGTGTGGGTCCGTCAAGTAAGGCGAGTAAACTAGGGACTAGCTGGCAACCTCTAGCAGAACTACACCTATCCCCACATAACACCCCTGAATCATGAAGTCAAAGTACGGTGGAGCAATCTGGGCATGAAGCATGTATGAATGCCATCTGGCGCACAATCTTGTGCCTAGCTCGACACTGTCCTAATGGAATGCACAGTCCCATGCTAGAAAAATAAGCTCTACCAATCATTGATAGAGTGCACGATCTCGTGCCTAAATAGTAGGTTCCATCAGTATCCTAAGATGGGGAAGGAAGTGACCCTAGCTTGACACAAGGCTTAACAATCTGCTAAGTCTTACCTGAGGCCCTGAATCATATCTAAGGCTCCTATTCTAGGTCTTGTCCTCTTCATACGTACGACTATCGAGCGTAACGTATCGAGGAATCTTCCTAAGCTTAGCCTAATCAGGGGGAGGTTCTACTAAGCTTAGTCTCACTTCCCCTACGCAACTACCTGAAAATTCGGCAACATAACGACATACATAAGGCAAACCCAAAATTTTCCATCACCTGAAAAACAGATAAAATACTTCCATAATCAATACCGCCCAATCACAACCTTCAAAAAACATTAAACCACCACAACCAAGGCGAGATAGGACCTCACTTCCGCAACCAACCAGGCATGCAGAGCAATCAATCCATACAATCAAAACGTGCTTCCAAAATAAATTAAAAGATATTAATCCATTCGGAAGTGGTCTAAGATATGCTATAATTAATAAACCACATTTCATGCCCACATCATGCTTCACAATGCAACTCTTAAACTAACTTCTTTAAATCCATAAGCAAACACAAGGCTTAAACTAACTCTCACAAGCATACTAAATTCACAGGGAAATTAGTTAAAACTATGAAACTTGACTTAATCGAATCCATCAATCATGCAATGGGTCTAAAGCTCGAGAATTGAGTCCATTAGCTACTTACCTTAGCTAATTAGTTTGTTTGACAAGATAATAACTCCTTAGCTTCCAAGCTCTTAACCAACTACATTAACAAGGAAACACATACTTAAAACTCATGAACCTCTTTGAATCAAAAGGCATAAGGAGCTAATTAATTTTCGTGAGAGATTTAACTCCCAAAAACTCACCTAAATCAGCCACAAAGCTTGCTATCCAAGCTTTCAAATCCGCTCCTAAACGACAATTAAACCTCTAGAAGCAAAAGGGACCTTGAAATCAAAGGCAAAACTAATGGGTAATCTTCCAACATACTAAATTAACCAAAACTTACAAAATCTCACTTACCTACACTCGAAATCGCCGGAAAAACGCCACAAACGACCCTAAAACCAAAGCTTGTCGGCACGCCCAAACAAACCAACAACCTGAACCTTTCGAAAACAGTCTCTGGACCCCCATAATTGGCCGGAAAAACTCACCAACACCAACCTGCAAGCCCAACCAACGATTGAAAGAGAAAGAACCGAGGCAGACGGAGGAAAATCATGAGACACCGCCGGACTGCTCTACCACCGCCGCCGCAATTGCGTGCTGTCGCCAGAGAGGGTCGCGCCGCCGCCGAACGTGAACAAAAAGGAGAAGGGAGGCTGCCAATGGTTCTTACGGCTGGAACAACAAGAAGAAGAAATCGAAAAGGGGGAGGGGCTAGACGGCTGATACACGTGAAGATGGAGAAGATGATGGCTGAATTTGGCTCCTCCTCGAGTTACGTGCAGCATAAATAAAAAGGGGATGGCTTAGGGTTAACTCCAACTTAAAGTTATTAACAAAAATGCCCTTTTCATCCTATTACTTTAAGGAATAATGCCAAAGACCATTAAAATAAGTCCTATTTCTCCCCCAAATCTCATGAAATTAAACTCAAATTAGAGAAATTAAGATTTACCGTTAATGTTGTCGTTACAAATATGACGGATTGAATTAGAATAAAGTTCAAATTCGCTTTAGGGAAATGGTTTGATAGGTTTGATGTTACCGATACGTCGGGTTTTGTATAAACCGGGTTGTGAGAGATTTAATATTTAAATATGATTTAAATATCGAAAACATGAATAGAGATTCATGGTTGAAAATAAAATTTCGAAAATGTTCGAGATTGATGGCAAAATATTAATTTAATATTGGATATTAAATTAATTAATAATTATTTTAAATTAATTTTGAATTAATTTAAAATTGAAAAAAATTAAAATTAGATTTTATATTTTTCAGATTATTGAAATTAAATAATTAAGAAATTAAATTCAAGATTATCTTGAATTAAGAAAAATCAAAATTAATTGATTTTTTGGAGGTGGAGTGCATGGTGACTAAACCCATGCACTCCCCTCTCTTTAGCCACCCTATTTCCCACTTAATGTGGGTTAAATTGGTGTCAATCCCTGAGGTTTCTCTTCAGCTTTGATCCCTCTATAAAAGGGAAGACGATGGTTGAAGAAAAAGATCTTCATATATACTGAATTGCTGCCAAAATCTCTCCTCACCATAACCCACTTCCATAGCTTGGTCTTCAAGCTTTTCCCTTCAAATTCCATCACTAGAGGATCCCACAATCCGTTCCAAAGGCTTGAGGATAGCAAGGAAGACCAAGTGGTGGTTCATGACTGATTGGAGAAGAAAAACAACAAAGGGATTCAGCCAATTTCACGAATTAAAGAGGTTGGTGTTACTGTCTCTGTTTTTCTTCCATAGAACAACATGCATAGTTTGATCAAATTGAGTTTATTAAGTGCCTAAGATCCAAAATCGCTTCCGCATATTAGATATTAATACTTTCAATTGGTATCAGAGCATGGTTTGGGCACCTAATTTGCTTTAATTTGATCATGGTGGGTAGCATTTTGAAAATCAATTTGCATGGGTGCTGAAATGGATATATTACGGTTTTGGCAAATTTTTACTCTTCAATTTGTTGATGAAATTGTAATTGCTCACATGTATATGAGCATTAATGTGTTGAGAAGAGTCTGTAATTTTTTTGGAGTCATTAGAGTCCATTTAGTGCTGTAATTGATCTAAAGAAGGAGAACAACTCAAGTTGGCCGAAGAACAGAGCATAAATTTATGGACTGCTGCCTTGAATCCCGGCCTGGATGCATACGACGAGGACCGGGACCGGGATTCTGATCAGGAAATCAGACCGAAAAGCTGGTTCAAGAAGGTTCAAGCATCTTTTAGTCCGGTTCATTGACATTCAAGCAAATGGAGGTCTGGTTCGATGCCTTCCAAGGCGGTTCGGGTTGGTTCGAGATTTCCTGGAGCTTCACAACACATTTGTCTATTATTATTTGTAATTATTTAGTTAATTGCTTGCTTGAATTGCCAAAATCGGTCCATTTCAGTGTGGTTTAATTATTTTTGCTTTGTGAATACATATTATAATTAGAATGAATGTTATATGCATAAAAGTATGTCATGTAGATTTAAAATCCCACCATAGGAAGCATGCTTCATGCATTTAAGTATGTTATAAAGAGTTATAATATAAGTATGCATGATTTAGGTTTCATGTTAGATGCATGTTGAATGAATAGTTCTCGTTAATTATAATCGTTATATAACCTAAACGAAAATGAACGAGCATGCAACATGAAACTTCCTTAGCTCGATATTAAAGCGTTAACATCGATTCGGAAGCATGTTATAGGTTGATCTCTTTTATAATCAAGTTATAAACCGAGATAGACGTAAAAGTTATAACAAAGATAAAAGCATGCTCACCTAGGGTTAAAAGAACCAAATCGATCAATCTCATATATTAGGTTGATAACTTGTAAAGCTGAGGTTACAAGAGAACTCACCCAGTTCGATGCTGTCTAAGGCTGGAGGTATTTAAGTTGACGGTTTACGGAACACCTCCTACCTGGGCATCGGGCCGGTACTTGAGTTAGGTTAACCTAGGTTTTACGAGCATGCACGTGAGAGATGTGAGGTTATAAATCACCTAGACATCATAAGTTAATTTATAACCTAGACTTAGGTAAGTATTCAATTAGCCGAAATATGCCTAAGTGACAATATACCCAATAACGTTAAAATATCTAGTGGGAGAAAAAGGTAATCATAGTTTTTTCTCACGCTCTCCTTATAAATTCACACGGTGAGATTTATGTTTGGCCTCGTGTTGCTTACTAACGCAACTGCTCCATTCAGAAGGTGTTTGCATAAGTCAATATCAAGGTGAATGGAGAAAGTATTTATATTAAGTGGGAGAAGGAAACGTGTCAACGCATCCTACGGTCTCTTCCATTAGTTTACACTATGAGATCCCTATGTTGCGCCTGCTAAGTATGCCCTAGAGCTACTACACCATCCGGAGGGATGTAACATAGGAATCAGACCAAAGTAAACTCTAGAAATGGATAGGGTTTCTTAGGGTCATTCCCAACATTAGCTTTTCCATTCGGTAGCATTGCTGGGGTCCGTCCTCTGGGATCTGAAAAATGGAGGGTCACACTTACGAGATAAACTAATCGTTAGCTTATTCTTGACCAAAGTAGCTGATAACTAAATGATACAGAAATAAAGGAGTTATTCTGGTTATAGAATATTTAGTCAAGAATGTCTTGGTTCAATGAAAGAGTGATTGACTACCCCTCGGTAGCAGTTATTCTGACTCACTGAAGTATCGTTGCAAATTAATTAATGAGATGGGTACATTATTACTTTTGCTAAACTGAAATTGGATTTATTAAATAATTAATTCAGTGATAAAAGGATTTATTCATGTTTTTTCAGCATGTCTAGCTCTTTAGTGCAACTATTAGCTTTAGAAAAACTTAACGGCGACAACTATGGAACTTGGAAATCAAACTCAAACACACTATTAGTGATTGATGACATTCGATTCGTCTTAACGAAAGAATGTCCACCTAACCCTTACTCGACAGGAACTCAAGTGAATCGAGACACCTATGACAGATGGACTAGAAGCCAATGATAAGGCAAAAGTCTTCATTTTGACAAGCATAAGTGATGTTCTATCTAAAAAGCACGAGGGCATGGCTATGACCAAGGAAATAATGGACTCATTACAAGCGATGTTTGGACAGCCGTCCTCATCCCTTCAACATGAGGCTATTAAATACATTTACAATTCTCGGATGAAAGAAGAAGCTTCTGTTCGAGAACATGTTATGAACATGATGGTGCATTATTTACATGTAAGATCCACCAGTAGATTAACGAAGGAAAGATCAAGCACCTAATTACCGAGCTTAAAACAAACCATTCCAGTAGGTCCAAGCTGCCATATCATCTAGTGTTAATAGATTTTTCAACAGACAAGTGATTCAGTGAAAATGTGCATACAGAAGGCAAACATTTCAATCCTAATATGAAAGAATAAATAAATGAGAGGAGAAAGTGAAATAAAAAAGGAAGGATGCAAAATCATGAATAACTTTACTTTCTCATATCCTGATGAGGCATCAATGAGTAAGATCCCCAATAATGTAATGACATTAAGACTTGAAAGGTGAACTACCCAACAACTTATGCACAGTGCCCAAGATGCATGCATAATAACAAAAAAAGGTTCCAACGGAAACAAAATATTAGTGGAAAATTTCAAGTACTACCGTAGTATGAAAATTTTTCCATACTACCTCCATTCATTCTTTGCTATAAAAGAAGTATTTAAGAATAATATGGGACTCATTGAATAAAATATTATATAATTAAATGCTCGTTAAATGACGTGTCAAATGCTGAATGGAGGGAGTATGTACTACAGTAGTACTAGAAATTTTCCCAAATATTAGTCACGCAAAAGAAACACTTGGAAGCATCCTTCTAGCAGTTGTCTCCCAAAGGTAATCATAAAATTAGATAAGATAACATTGGTTTCTAACATAACTTTCCTTTTAAATGTGTTTTGGCCTTCAATAACAGACAATAGGTTAAAACTCATGGGAAAACACTGACTTTCATTAATAGCTCAACAACATATACAATCTCTTCCACGAACTAAATTCTGAACCCCCCCCCCCCCCAAAAAAAAAAAAAAAAACTACTAAAGGAAAGAAGACAAACACCAAATAAATTTGAATGTTAAATCCAAAGTCGAAACAAAACACTAAAGGCCCGTTTGGTAACGTTTTTGTTTCTTATTTCTTGTTTCTAATTTTATTATAAATCTTAAGCATTTAATAACTATATATGTTTCTTGTCTCTCATTTTTTTAGGAACGCTCCCAAAATTTGTATAGAACTTTTGGGAACAACTAAAACTGGTTTCTCCTTTTTTGTTACCGTTTCCAATTTTTTCCAAAACATAAATAAGAATATAGGTTTATTATTATTGAATGTATAGGTGTTAGGGTCATGAAGTTCTATTTTTTTTTTATTAAAAATGAAGAAGCGCAAAACAAGAAATGAGAACGTTACCAAACGGGCCCTAAATCACCCAAACTCAAACTGAACTTCAAAACAATCAAACTCGAGAGGGAATCGCCAACATACCGTGCAAGTAAACAATAAAAAAAATCAGACTTTAATAATTCAATCAGCAGAAAAACCTCCTGAATACCAGCTACATACCCAAGAGTCGAAGACCATGAAACGAACCTAATTCACAAAACAAAAACAAAACAAAAGGAAAGAAAAGTTTACAATCCTGACACAACATTCATAAAAAAAATGAATAAACAAAAGGAAAGAAACCATTAGGAGAAAAGTAGAAAATTTACCTCAAAAAAAATTTTCATAAACGAACAGCAACCTACCTTTAAAATTTCTCTCAAATAAAATTTCCCACAAACAATAAGCGGTAGACCGCAATAAAGAAGAAGAAGACTAACAAACACATTAGGACAAAAAGCAACAAACTATACATTTCAAAATTTCAAAGCTCAGACATTGGCAAGTAATGAAGCAGTTGTCGACAAATTCAAGCAGATACACACACGAAAGTCTTCATCAAGTGCAAATCAAATATGCCCATGAGACAAGCATATTCATACAAAGATCTCAAGAGATTATGATTTGTTGCCCTTCTCCAAAAAGGCCCAAATTGCTTGTTGAATACTTCAGAATTATGTTGTTCCCAAGCAATAAAAAATGTTGGACTGGGGCAATCAAGAATGCTGAATACTTCAAATTCTCCCCATAGTTTTCTTTTGTCTCCTCAAGCAATATCTAAAAGCCGAAAACTACAACAACAACAGACATTCTCCAAACTGTGACCAACATGTACAAAAATTCTAACAAACATTTGGACTAGATCCATATACAACGGTACATAAAACCAAACCACAAATTCATTACAAGAAGAATAGATGTGGCATTGAATCTAACAAGTCAATAGACTAATTCAGTTGGAACCTTATATCATCAAATGAAGTCAACAAAGAGGCTTTGACTATTCAAATTAACTATCAGCATATAACACTATGCAGTTACAAAACTATATAAGTAAAAAAAAATACAAATTTAAGAAAAACAAGCAAGTTGATTTAACTTTGCTAAGCTCAAAGAAAACGAAATAAAAGGAAAAAGAGACTAAGTTTTAGACAATTCAAGAGGCTTGAATCTCTCCCAAAACGAAAGTACCAAACACACAACAATATTCCCTACTCCCAAGAAATAGTTCATAAACCAGACCAATACTAAACCTAATTTCAATTTTCATTTTTCTTTTGACTATAATGAATTTGAAAGCTTATCCATAGTTGCTATTGTTATTTGAAGTTATCAACAACTGGGGTCACACATGTAAATAGTCAAATGCTATCTATCAAGTGATTGAAATAAAGTGATCTAGCTGGGAGTTGACTTACGAAAGCAATTATCATATTGCCATGAAAAAACATACTAGATACCATTTCAAATGGAGTCAAATTAGAAGTAAAGAAAACCTAATCACTTGTAGTCAATTATTAAGAAGTTGGTGTCCGCTTCATATTAACTTTCCTTGTTACTTTCCCTTTTCTCATCTACTCGCTAATCAACTTCTAAAGATTAAGGTACATTTGTGCTTTAAATCTTTCACGTTCTTGAATTCATCACAAGCAAAAAGATGTTTCTTGGACGAAAAATTAATGGTTTATTTAAAAATGAAATTTTCTACTACGTTCTGACTCAAAACATGTTCTATATGTCTGGCGGTGAATTTTACAATACTAAAGAAGTTTATTTTCTAGCAATCCATAAAGAAAACATAATATTCCAACATTCTTTTCTCGAGCAGTTTATCAGCAACTAAAATGCAAACACACGATGCCTGTAATATGGAGTATAAACTTTCGGGGCAAAATTATAGAAATAGGACAAACCTATTAGAGAGGAGGATCTCTTTTGTGAGGGATACGATAGGCTCGATGTCGCTGAGAATTTCCTCTTCTCGGTTCTTCCACTTTCGATAATCAAGGACCACACTAATGATGTCGTTTCTCTGAAATGGAATAGGGCTCTCCAAATCGAAATCTTTGGGAGCCAATTCTAATCTTAGGAAAAGGTCTTGGTCTTTTTCCTATAAATAGGACCCCTAGGGTGGGGTGAAAGGCATCTCATTCATTCTCCTACCCTGAGAATTCTCCTGAAGGCTCCCACCAGCCTCCTGCCTCTAGTAGTCTCAGAGTCATACCGGTGTAGCTATAGTGGTAGTGTTCGCGATAGTTCGTGATTATTTCACAAGCAGTTGGTGAATTTAATCTGAGTCGTCAACAAGAGTAAGTAACTTGTTACTATATAAATTAGATTTAGATCTAATATTTTTGTATGCTTAGCCTTAATATAAATCTAGAATAGTTCTAAGTTTATTGCCAATGTATTGGTATTTTAGATTAAACAAAATTAACTACGGATCGGTCCCAATTATGCTTCCGCTTTACGGAATTATGGATTTCCAATCCCTACAATTTTATTGTTGTTATTATTTTAAAATTTGTTATATTTGAGACTATGTTGTAATTGTGATTTATTTATGTTGAAAACCATATTTGTAATATTGAAATTTAAACTTTTATAAATGATGTTTGAAGATTTTAAACTTTATCATGAAATATTATCGTTCTTTTCATTAGGATATTTCATAGATTTTTTTTTTAAAAAAAAGAATGCAATTGATTGGCATTTAAAAAAAAGAAATGGGGAATAATTCCTCGCGGGGAACCCGATCCCCGCAAATTCCATGCGAGGAATCCCTGTCCCCGCCCTGTTGGGGTTTATGTCCTAAAACTCGTGGATAGTAAATGTGACAAAGTTAAATATAAAACGTTGTTGAAATAGTTCATTTTCTGGTTGTCGAAAGATTAGTTATTAACTGTGCATTTATTAACCTAAATCCAATAAACTAGAATGCATGGCTATGATATGAAACACTCGAACTATATGTAGTGACATAAAAATGGATCAGGTTCAAGTGCATAGCCTAAAACGGTCTATAGTATAGGGATAAGACTAGGTATCTTATCCTAGGAAAAACTATGTGACGAGACCCACTTTGTTTTAATACAAACGATATGATCCTGTGTCGTTCATGTAAAGACATGTGAGTGGGGGCATCCTATGCAAAAGAGTTTGTATAAGACCGGACTGCGAAATAAGTCACTTTCACTTTATAACGCCGTTTACTGTGAAACTGATTATTTCCAGCGATGACCTAGGTAACTCGATCTTAATCTTGAGCTAACTATGAACTCCTGTTTATTCGGGATTATCCTTTGATTTGCATGGGTGAGAGTGGTCAGAAAATTCCTGCTCAACAACCTACTACTTTGGGGATAAGACCGGGTAGATAGCTGGGGACATAGTCCTGCAAGATGGAATTCACTCCTACCCTGTCTTTAGGGATAGTAGAGAGGTTGTTCCCTTAAGTGCTGACTCCGGGACGTGAACAAAGGCGTGCCGCCCTCTCATTGGTCTGAGAGGTTTTAGGTTTAGTGTTGGGACCACAAACCAATTGTTCATTAGGGACTCAGTAGAGGCTAAAGGAACAAGAAGTGCTATAGGGGTAAAACTGGACTTTTGACCATACTATAGTTACGAACAACCTGTGAAGGATTGACTTACTAATCATAGGTTATATCGAGTGGACAAAAATATATCTACAGTGAGGGGAGTTCAGCTACAGGACTATAGTGGAGTGTCCCGTTAGTTAACGAATGTTGGTTAACTAGGATTGAAAGAGTTCAACCAGTTAATCTCGGATCAGTTGGAGCCCATGATCTGTAGGTCCATTAGGTCCCCCTACTAGCTCAATCGGATTAACCTTAGAACAGAGTGATGGAAGAATTTGAAAACGTTCAAATTCCAATTAGGGAGATATCGTTAATTATATCCGATATGATTTAACGAGTTTTAGTTTAATCTTTGAATTAAACTATAATTAATTAAGAGAGAATTATAGTTATTTAAATATGATTTAAATATTGGAAAATGTATGTGATACATATTTCGGTTTGAACTTTACATATGAATATGGATTCATATTCGATCAACCGACATTGAGAGAAATTGAAAATGGTGTAGTTATTTGATCTAATATTTGATATTATATTAAATAAGTAAAAAGTTTTAATTAATTTTAATTAGTTATTTGAATTAATTAAAATTAATTAAAAAATTAATTAAAGAATTAATTATGAAATTTGATTTTAAAATAAAAATCAAAATTTCATATTAAAGACACCATGCTTATTGCCTTTTCTTGAGAGATGACACCAAGGCTTGAGATTTTGATTTGCTGGCCATTTGAGAAGCTTCATATATAAGTTTTCTTTTTTTTTTTTTTTTTTTTTTTCTGACAATGTGGGGGTGGGGAGATTTGAACCACAAACCTCGTGGTTATCAGTACAACTTTATGCCAGTTGAGCTATGCTCTTGTTGGCAGCTTCATATATAAGCTTGTCTTCTTCTTTAAAGCATTAGATGAATTATGGCTGAGATTCACATGCAAGATTGGTGAAAACAAGTTCTCTCTCTCTCAAAACCGAGAACAACAATGGCTTAAAACCCATGTTCTCTTCTTAATTTCTTGCTCTCAAATTCATCATGCTCGGGTTTCCACAAGCCCGTTCTAAGGCTGGAGAATAGCAGAGAAGATCTCGGTGGTCGTCCATAAAGTGATCGTGTGGAGAAATATCCAAGAGAACTCACGAATTGAAGCTTCAAAGTTAAGTTCTTCAATCCTCTGTTTTTGTTCTTGTTTAAGCATGCTTTTAATCAATGGAATGAATGAAAATCGGTGCCTAAGATCCGCAAACGCTTCCGCTCGAGTGTTAATCACTCCTTCACGCCCCGCCCCGTGAACATCCCTAGATTTAATTGGTTGCAATTTATCTGTTATTTTTAGATAGCCACTAAACTGAGGCAAGTCCATCGCTCTTTCGCTTTAGGATTAACGTAGACTCTTGATAGGTCTAAGAATCATGGAGAAATTAGAGTAGTTAGATTAGAGAATTAATTCCTAGTTTAACTGAATTATGGGCCTTGTTTGTAATGCGATTAATTAGAGAGTAATTTAGAGGACTTATTGGATTGCTTTTCTAGTTAATTACATTTAGTCTGAGGATTTATCAGGCTAAGTAGTGAGGGGCAATGGCTGTGCAATTTTTTAATTAATCGGTCAATTAATTTGTGGACTATCAGGTGAGTTAATCGATCGGACACAAGTTTAGTAGGATGGACTATTTCGATTAACCAAGAAGCACGTTGGGCTCATAATAATTCATTAAAATAAATCTATAGATAATCGATGAATGAAATTGAGTATACTAAACATCGAGTATTTTCGATTGCATTATTAATCACCAAGGTACGATTAGCCTACTCGTCATTTACTTTCCTGCTTTTACTTTTTCTGTCATTTACTTTCCTGCATTTTATCTTTCCTCACAATTATCCTTCCGAATCCAAATCCCCTCATTAGTCTGATCTTTGCAATAAATCCAATTTAGTCAAATTAACAATCGCGCCCCCTGCATTCGACCCTAGGCCACTATTGCTACAAGTTAGCTTTAGGGGTTGGTGATTATAAATTTATTTGATCTAGACTTTGGAGAATTCGACATCATCCAAGTCGTCCTGTCAATATTTCTCTCTCTCACGTCTTTTCTCTCTCTTTTTATCTCTTTAAATCATCTCTCTAATCTCAATAAACGCAGCCCGACACCGCTGTCTCTGGATCGCCATCGTCTAAACCCCAACCTTTGATTCTAGCGAACTATTGGGTAATAGTCTATTCTAACATTGCTCAATCCTAGTTTTCAAATACAGAATGATATTCTAAGTGTTGGGACCTTCTTTGAATTATTGTTAGGTCGATTGAATTAGGCTAGGACCTTTTAGGACCAACAAAAATTAAGGACTGAGCAATCACACAATTGGGAAAATATTCTATTTTTGTTGCTCGCCTAAGCTACTGTATAATTTCTTTTACAGTAACCTGTAGGTCTTGAATTAAATATTTAATTTTTATGAATTGCTTAGAGGTTGCCAAAAGGAACCTGAAGCTCAAGCCTATTATTAATTCTACAATTTACTTAGTTAAGTGCCCTATCAGAATGTTGGAAATTTATTGTTTGAATGTAAAATTGTTGGTTATCATAATAATTGTAAAATTGTTGGGTGCTAATCTGTTTTGATTATGGTGCATGCATTGAAAATTGGTTATATGAAATTTATATGTTCTTGTATGTTGAGTGTTGAATATGTAAATTAGAATTTGATCATTGTTATGGAAAAGTTATTGAATTGAAATGAAAATTGCTATGTGACACTATTATAAAGTTAGTTAAGGGACCTCACATGCATATGTATGGCTCATGATGACTAGTATTCTTAAAAGCTTTATCATTGGAAGACTTAGTGGTATGGTCAAGAGTTTTCTTAAAACTTGGCGATATAGTCACAATATGATTTTTGAAATTTTCTCAAAACTTGGTATATGGTCAAGGGAACGATTTTAGTACTTTTTTCAAAACTTGGCGATATGACCACTGATGAAAGGTGGCGATATGGTCGAAATAACGTTTTTGTGGCGATAAGGTCACAAAACAGTTATCTTGGTGATAGGGTCACATTTGGCGTTATGACCAAGAAATAAAGTTACAATATAGTTTAGGTCCCCTCATAAATGTCTATGCTTGCATAACCAACTCTGGTAGAGGGTTGGATATTTTTAATGCTCATTCTTTATTTATTTTAACTTTTTTAGGCAAGGGTAAGGATGTGTTAGGCGACTGATCAAGAGCACTTGCTTATGGCACCATGGTGGACAAGCATATTTTCACTTCTAGATATTAGTTTCAGTTTATTTAAAAATTTTCCTATGTAATTTTCCAATGATTTATTTACTTTATTTTGCATTTTGAGACTTCCAAATATTTTTATGTTTTATGAAGTTTTCTTGGGATGCCTAATAATGTAGGAGTTAATATCAAACATGCGGAAGTTATTTTGGATCTTAGGCACACAATTTCATCCTAGAAGACATGTTGTTCATAAGTGCTAAAAACAGAGTAAGTAGCACCTACCTCTTGAACCTCCCAATTCGTGTAATTCGAGGCTTTAAACTTCACACCAATGGTTCTTGGGCAACTACTTGGATCTTCTCTACTATCCTCAGGCCTTGGAACGGATTGTGGGATCCTCAATTGATAGGAATTGGAAAGAAAAGCAGTGTGAACTATGGAAGTCTTGGGAGAATTTTAGCAGCATTTTAGGTTGAAAATTTTCACTAATTTTCACCAGCTGATCCTCTATATATAGAGGAAAATCATGCATAAAAAATCCACAAAAAATTGACAACAAATAGTGAGTGATTTGAGTCATGGATTAGGTGTGCAAGAAGGTTAATTCCATGTGATTAGTCACTAAGGACTTCAAAAAAATTACCAATTATTTGAATTTCTTTTAAATTCAAAATTTTGTATTTTTAAATGAAAAAATCTGAATAATCCCACTCACTTTTATTTTCATTTTAATTTAAATAAAATTTCATTTAATTAAAATGACAATAAAATCCATTAATTTAATATCTTATATTAAACCAATATCACTTGTCCAATCCCGATTTTTCTCCCAACGAAATTTCTCAAACATGAATCTTTATTCATGTGTTTAATATTTAAATCATATTTAAATATATCCAACTCTCATTTTAAGTTTAATTCGAAATTAAACCAATATGTTGTTAAATATCGTATATAACTGACTTTAGTATCCTTTTCCGAATTTGAGCGTTTCAAATGTTAACCTATCATATTGTTCCAAGTTTTATTCCTATTGAGCTAGCGGAGGGACCTAATGGACCTACAGATCATGGGCTCCAACGATACCAGGATAACTGGTTAAACTCATTATCCTAGTTATTCATCGTTTGGTAGCTTTCGGGACACTCCACTATAAGCCCGTAGCTGAACTCCCCTCACTGTAGATATATTTCTTGTCCACTCGAGATAACAATGATTAGTAAGTCGACCCTTCACTGGTTGCTCGTAACTTTAAAGTTAAGCGTGCTTGGCTTGGAGAAGTTCTATGTTGGGTGACCTCCTGGGAATTTTCCTAGGAAGCATGTGAGTGAGGACAAAGCATGCTAAAAGGACCCCGTGTTGGTTTGTGGGGATAGTCTTCACTCTTAAAAGCAGTTTCAGACAAGTATGGTGACGTCGCCAGACCGCAGGGGATGTAGGGGAATGTCCGAGGCCGTGAGGTGCCGAATCCAGATTCCGAATCTTGGGTCTGGGGCGTTACAATGGTATCAGAGTGGAACCTCTCCCTAGTAAGATGTGGTTCAGGGACAAACCAAGGCGAAAGCTGGTGGACATGTCAACACCCGAGTTAGGAGGGGTACATGAATGAACCAAGGCCACATCCGAATGAGAGAGATCCTGAGGACATGAAAGTATGGTCAAGATAAGCTTAAAAGAATTGATAGATACTACCTATACCAACATGGTGCACCTTCCTTTTCAGTGGCTCAATCATAGGAACTTTGAAGTTAAGCGTGCTTGGCTTGCAGAAGTTTTATGTTGGGTGACCTCCTATGAATTTTCCTAGGAAGCATGTGAGTGAGGACAAAGCATGCTAAAAGGACCCTGTGTTGATTTGTGGGGATAATCTTCACTCTTGGAAGCAGTTTAAGACGAGTATGATAACGTGGCCAGGTCGCAGGGGAATGTCGGGGCCTTAGGTGTTGAATCTGGATTCCGAATCCTGGGCCTGGGTCGTTACAGTTCCACTGATCCTCTAATGAACAATTAGTTCGTGATACAATCACTGAACCAAGTCCCTCTCAAGGTTATGAGAGGGTGGGGCCCCTTGTTCAAGACTTGGAGTCAGTACTTAAGGGAATAACCTCTTTACTAACCCTAAAATGAGTAGTAGTGAATTCCGTCTTGCAAAGCTATGTCCCCAACTATCTATCCAGTCTTATTCCCAAAATGATAGGCTTATTGAGTCGGTAATGCTCTGGCCACTCTAACCCATGCAAATCAAAGGACAATCCTAAATAAACAGGAGTTCATAGCTTAGCTCAGGATTAAGATCAAGTTACCTAGGTTACTACATACGAGATATTAAGTTTCAGCAGTAAACGATGTTGTAAAGTGAAAGTGACTTATCTCTTGGTCCAATCTCTATGCAAACTCATTGCATAGACGCCCTCACTCACATGTCTTATACATGGACAATTAAGATCACATCGTTTGTCTTTAGAGAATAAAGCGAGCTGCACCAATAGTGCCACCAAGATTAAGGTACCCAACCTTATCCATGTACTATAGATCATTTAGGCTATTTACTTGAACTTTATCCATACTTATGTCATACATAAACTTCAAGTATACATAATATAGCCATGGATTCTTAGTTTATTGGATTTGTGGTTATATATAGGCAAAGCAAATATATTGAAATAATACTTCATTTATAATAAGTCAAGTGTTACATTTACTATCTACGAGTTTTAGGGCATAAAACCAAACAAATAAATGTTTACTGAAAGTATTTATCTATCTTATGCATTTTAGATTTTTAAAAATTTTAACTTCTTAGTTCTTTGAAATATTCAAGACCATAGCATACATGTAGTAACATCCTTAGTCAATAAGTTTTAAAAAGTCAAGGCGTTACAATTTCTGTGAGATGCATGTACCTAACTCATTTTCTCAGTATTGAAGTTCCCCTTATCAAAATAAATAAATAAATAAATAAAATAAAGTAAGCATTAATTGATGATGCGTTGTAAATAGGTAGCCAAAGAAATTGTTAAAGTATTGGGTCAAACAAAACAAATTATGGGCCAATTTTTAGGGTTGGAAATTTGGGTTAACATCCCCATTTTTTGTCATGGTCATGGTAGACCCAAACCTATAATGGGTTTAGGGCATATATATATATAATCTCAAAGATTAAAAAGAATTATTACTGAAACTTAAGAGTAATGGGTTATTATAAAGTGGTTCAAAACAATTGCTTAAACCCGTTATGAAGACAACCAAAGCAATTTTGATTAATCAACTATGGAAGAATGCAAGAAGTAAATGAGAAGAATCAAAACTGTTATGGGTGAATCTGGACCTAATTTTAAGAAAGTTAGAATGATAAGAACCCAGAAGGGAAATAGGGTCCAAGGAAACCCGTTGGACCCAAATCAATCTCTTTCCTATCCAATTCCTATATAAAAAAGGAAACTATCTTTCTATTCCCTCTCCTAAAAGGAAATAGGGAACCTTAGATCAACTACAAATAGAAGATTTTAACTCTAAAGGAGGGGAGCCCAACTGAATATTTATTCTTTCTCTTAGTTTTCCTCTTCATTCTCAATTTACTTGCTACACTCATAACCTCCTAACTGACATAAGCATCGAAGTCGATGTGGCAAGCACCACACCGGTGTGAAGTTTTCTCATGTTTTGTAGGCCACGTCTTCCCCCTTCAAACAAATTTACCATTGCTGTCACGTGAAGGTAAGGTGAGTTTCTCCTGCCCGAATTTTGGCATCAACAGTTGGCGCCGTCTGTAGGGACGAAAGCTTGCTTATGAAAATTGTACACCATCTTCACATCATGAGTGAGAAGAATGAGCTCTATTTCTCAACCTCGGAAAGGTCAAGGCCAACCACAAAGGGTCCAAGGCCGACCTACCTATGCCGAGGCTGAGGCTAATTATAAATTCATGATTGATTATGTTTTAATATTTGTTATCTTTCATTTATTCTAAGTTCTTTCTATGTTATGCTTTGATGTAAAGTATGTAGGATTTTGCAAATTTAATAAATTCTTCTTTATCAACCAGAGCAAAGCATCATTCCACAAGCTATCATGACATCTAAATGCTTGAGTAAGCTAAACACAACAAAATTCTCAGTTAAGTTGAGCCACTCATATTCTCAACTTAGCTAAGCCTACAAACGTTTTTGGATGAGTTGAACCATCCATATTCTCAATTGGACCAAATTCTCAGATAAGTCGAGCCACCCATATTCTCAACTAGACCAGATTCTCAGATAAGTTGAGCCACCCATATTCTCAACTTAATTTAGCCTAAAAATGTTTTTGGATGAGTTGAGCCACCCATATTTTCAACTAGACTGAGCCCAACAAAAACTCGAGCACAGGAGCACTAAGGCCCCATGCCCAATAATTCGAGGCAGATAACCGAAAGATCAGAAGAGGAGGGTTGAGATCGACCTCAACTTAATGAAAGTCAACCTGTATATACGAATTCCTAGGTACGGATTATGCTAACACTTGTTTTAACTCAAGAATATTTTTTATTAACAAAATTTTACTTGAGTAGGGGGGCTTCATGTTATGGGTGAATTTGGACTTAATTTTAAGAAAGTTAGAATGATAAGAACCCATAGTGGAAATAGGCCCATGGAGACCGCTTGGACCCAAATCAATCTTTTTCCTGTCCAATTCCTATAGAGAAAAGGAAACTCTCTTTCTATTCCCTCCCCTAAAAGGAAATAGGGAACCCTAGATCAACTATCAATAGAAAATTATAACTCCAAAGGAGGGGAGCTCAACTGAATATTTATTCTTTCTCTTAGCCTTCCTCTTCATTCTCAATTTTCTTACTACACTCATAACCTCCTAGCTGACTTAAGCATCAGAGCCGGTGTGACAAGCAGCACACCGGTGTGTAGTTTTCTCTTGTTTTACAGGCCACGTCTTCTCCCTTCAAACAAATTTACCGTTTCTCTCACGTGAAGGTCAGGTGAGTTTCCACTGCCCGGATTTTGGCCTGAACAAAAACTATTTCTTTACACTCATTCAATAATATGAGATTAGTTATAGAAAAAGGCTAATTTCTCAATTTTCTGTTTGAAACGATGATAGTTTGTGGTATTTTTTATTTGAGAAATTGCATTGGGTGGCAATTAGGATATTTCTAATTGCAAATATAGCACAATGTAAAAATAATAGTAAATATGGCAATTTATTAGAATAAATTTTCATAATTTCTGTTTTACCCATATTTAATTTTGAATTGTGTGCGAATTCTACAAATTTCCGTATATTTCTTTCTATGAGTGTCTATCACTGATAGACTCTGATTAATCGAAGTCTATCAGTGACTATTGGTGATAGACACTAATAGACTATCATGCTGATAGACTTTGTATAATCTTTTTTTATCAGTGTCTATCACTGATAGATTTTGATAATCGGAGTCTATCAATGCTTATCACTGATAGACTCCACTTAATCAAAATCTATCAATGATAGACATTGATAAACTATCAATAGGCTCCGTATAATTCTTCCTATCAGTATCTATCATTGATAGAGTCCGATTAATTTGATGTATTAGTGACTATTAATGATAGACACTGATAGACTATCATGTTGATAGACTCCATATAATCCTTTCTATCAATGTCTATCACTGATAGTGATAGACACTGATAATCCTTTCTATCAGATAGCTATTGATAGACTATTATATTAATAGACTCCGTATAATTCTTTCTATCAGTGTCTATCACTAATAGACTCCGATTAATCAAAGTCTATCAATGATTATTGGTGATAGACACTGATAATCCTTTCTATCAGATAGCTTCTGATACACTATCATGCTAATAGACTCCGTATAATCATTTCTATTAGTGTCTATCACTGATAGATTCCGATTAATCGAAGTCTATTAGTGACTATCAGATAGCCACTAATAAAAAGAGTATTTTTGTAACTTAAGACCACTTTGTGCTATTTTCTGCAAATATTTTTATTTTTTGCTATTTTTGCAATATGTTTGGTGCTCTTTTCTATGAGTACAAATGCCCCTTTTTATTTTGTCTCGTTGGTTCTTAATTCTTTTGATAGCATGTATATCTTTTAGTATTACAAAAACTAAATTTAAAACTGAAGAAACTAAATGATTTTTTTTTTTCTAAATAAATAAATAGTAGTGTATAGTTGAGAAATTATATTGAGGAAGGAAAGCTAACTATAATTGTATGGAAATCCATGTAACAAGGTGATAAGAATTTTCTTATACAATACTCGGTTATTATTTTTTTTCTTCTATTCCTCTTTTCCTGTCACGAACCCTCTAACTTGAGCAAAAACTAATACCTTGTTGGCCCTATTTCAAAGAATACATTTTCAAACGGAAAATAATTAACTCAGGAGTTAGGAACATTGTTGTCTTAGCAAATATAAATTTAGAACTACATTATTATTGATGTACTTTAATCAATTAAGTTATACTTTGGTAAAAAAAAATGTTCTATATTTTAAAAATAAAGAATAAAATTAAAGAGATAATTCAAAAGACAATTACTATATTTCAAGTGATAAAATAGAATCTAATTAGGAGTATGTCGATGGATAAAGTTGAATATTGATTCTCACCCTCCTCAATCTTCATAATCTATTTAAAAAAAAAAGTGTGCTACACCTTCATTCCCTTTTTTTAGTATTCATATGTCTTTACTTCTTTCTTATCCTAATTTTGTCATGGACGAATCATATTCTACTACCATCTTTTATTATAATTAATATACTACCATGCTTTTTGGTATTATGAATAATGAAGTTTCTTTTTTGAAAAGTTATGTTATAAAGTAAAGGTTTTTTTTTTTTTTTTTTTTATTTTTTTTATTTTTTACTTTGCCTCTAAGATTTCACTTTATTTGCATGATAATATATACAAAATAGGTCCAATTTCACATTTTACTTTCTTTTTCCAAATATTTTCATAGATCTATATAGACATTATTCAAGGTATATTATTATAGGTAATTTTGGACCACACAGATGCACAAGGAGCTGACAAGGACAATCGGACAGAGGTAGGACCAGAAAACTGACCTAGAGAAAGACCGGATCAAAGGGTCGGGCCAACATGGCCCGAACCATATGGTCGGCCTCGGCAAGAGGCCGAGGCCGACCATCCGGCCCGCTGGCGCGGGCCGGACTTGGACACCCCCCTTTCGGTCTCAGCTGCCCCAAATCGTCCCGGTTTTGCCCGGTTCATCCTGAAACACCTCCGAATTCCTAAAAATCCTAGGAGGACGAGCAGGTATTTAAACCCCTCTTCATCACTGAAGAAGGGTTCGGAAACTCCATTCTCGACTTCTTCCTTTACTCCCTAGCTTCTCCTCAGTTTTCTGACTTAAGCATCGGAGGCTGTGTGGCCTACACCACACTGGTGTGCAGCGGTTTTTGCTGGTCTTGCAGGTCACGTCTTCCCCAGTTTCTACAAATTCACTGTTGGCGTCACGTGAAGGTCAGGTGAGTCCTCTGTCCTGGATTTTGACATCAACATATATCATTATCGTTTGACCTTCAAGAAAAAGAGAGTAGGGAAATGGTTGACGGGCTTCTTCCTCAAGCTTTATAAATCTCCTTTATTGCTCACACACACTAATTGAAGTACTAATTATTCATAGTTGAGTTCCTCAAATTTTTTAAAATTGATTTCATGTATATTTTTGTATAATATAAAATTAGAAAATGTGTGGTCAAACTCACTTTAGTTAGAAGCTTAATATCGAAGTAATTATCATAAGAAAAGAAAATTGTAACGTGGAGACAATTATGCAATTAACAAGATCCTTTGTCAATGTTACTTATGTAAATGATCTACATATGTATATTTCAAGAAAAAAAAATAGAAAAACCTTCAATGGATTGTTTTATTAAATTTTCTGAAATATTTAGAAATTAAATATGTATTTTTTAAAAAAAATACAAATATATACATAACATTTTTTAAAAAAATTATTAGTAATCATATGTATTTTTATTTAAAATCAGAAGTATATTGATTGATGATTAACTTAGATGTTGATTATTATATATATTATTATAGCACATATGGTATGATAAACTCATTAATCTATAGATTGAATAATTATAGCTACTTATACATACATAATAAATCTGATTACCTATATATATATATATTTAGTGGCGGATCCAAAAATTTTGTTTAGGAGGACTTCACTTAAAATTTCGTAAAAGTAATTTACAAGTAAAACAATTCAAAAATTTTCATAAATGAAACTGAACAATTAGTTTAATTCATTGCAATTCTTCCCTATAAAATTTCATATCATGAGATTAATTTTAAGAAAAAAAAAAACAAAATTTTAAAAGTTTTGTTATCCATTTCCATTTATTTTGATATAAAAAATAATATTTAAAGAAAAAATTAAAACAAAAATTGTAATATTATTTATTTGTTAAGTTATTTTATAAGTTTAATCTTGAAACTTTTACATTTGTGTTTAATGAATCCTTGAACATTCAATGTTGCGTCAATAGGTCATTGGACTTTAAAAATATCAAGTTGGTTTCTAAACTTTCATTTTTTTTTTTTTTTTTTTTTTTTTTTTTGTGATATAAGTCTTTTTTTATTAATCATATAATTATCTGACATATTCAACCATTTTTAAAACTAACAAACTTATTAGACATAAAATTGAATTAACTATCTAATAGAACATTAAGGCCCCGTTGATAACCTATTTGGTTTTTGAAAACTATGCTTGTTTTCTCCTAGATTTCCTATCATGACTTCCATCCTAGTTAGAGTTGCATTTGAATTCCTAGCCAAATTTTAAAAACAAAAACCAGTTTTTGAAAACTACTTTTTTTTGTTTCCAAAATTGGACTTGGCTTTTGAAAACAAGGTAGAAGAATGATACTAAAACCAAAAAACTTATAGGTGGAAGTATGTGTGTATAAGCTTAATTTTCAAAAACCAAAAATAAAAAACCAAATGGTTATCAAACGGGGCCTAAACATTCAATTTTATGTTCAATAAGTTCATGAATTTTAAAAATTTGTCATATAGGTCACAATGACCTATTAGACACAAAATTAGAAATTCCGAAATTTATTAGAAATAAAATTGAAAATTTAGACACTTATTAGACATTATTTAAAATTCATAAGCCTATTTGATAATAACTAAGTTTATGGACCAAATTTATAATTTAACCAATTCATTATTATTTCATATTTGTAAGTAACTTATTCTCAATAAATAAAAATAAATAAAAATTGTATGTAACTTTTTTAAACAAAATATAGCCTACAATTTATATTTATGAAAAATACGAAGCTTGCTAATTTTGAAATAGAAGTGGAACTATATATAAAAAATACATAATGAGCAACGGTTCAGGGGGACTCGAGCCCCCTAGGTCCTTGGTGGATCCGCAGAAGTAAGTTTATCCCTTAGATACAAATAGTTTGTTAGTAAAAGATATTTTTTTTTTTTTTTGAAATGTTTTGTTAGTAAAAGATTCTTAATGTTTGGAAATATTCGTCCCTTCTAGAACTTCCTTATCCACAACGAAGAAGAATGTAATGGGATATATATGAACATTAGCGTAAATATATGAACAAATATCTTTTATTTTATTTTGTTATTGTTAATATTATTTTTTTAAACAGTGTGCATCGGCCAAATTGGGTATAAATATTGGTAGCTGAGACATTAACAAAGCATCCCCAATCGACCATCAGCTAAGAAAACAAAGAAGACAGTGTGAGAGTTTTGAGATGTCTCATTCTACAGGTTTGCAAACCTCTCCTTTCAAACCTCATGCATTTCAAATGCTTCTTATTTTCCATGGCAATTTTGTTTATTTATTTCTTTTACTACTTTGGATTTAATGTGTGTCATTCTATGATTCAAATTAGGAAAACGACAATGGCCAGAACTTGTCGGTGTTCCAGCCGACATTGCAAAGCTTATCATAGGAAAAGACAATCCTGCTATAGATCAAATACCGGTATTATTAGCAGGATCTCCAGTAACTCGGGATCACAGAGAGGATCGAGTTCGAATATTTGTTAATACAATCTATATTTGTGTTATTCCTCCTGTAGTTGGTTGAAATGAGATATGAATATCTATGTTTGAACGGGTTAAGATATTAATAAAATAAGGTAGAATAATCTATTTCTACCCTTTAAATGATTTGTGTAAGATCTGTTTTTAATTTAAAATATTATTTTGGTTTAGACACTTGATATAGTGATGAGGGCAAGTTTGTTTTAATGCCACATCAAAAGTTGATGACATTAGTTCAGATTGGTTGGTAAATAAGTGCAAATAATTAACCGCACCTACTGCAATTATAGTAACATAATTTAAAGTCTACAAAAATAAAAATAAACTAAACATCTCATATAAAATCTTTTATAAAAATGAACATGTTATTTTCATATAATATAAAACACAACTCTATTGTTAAAAATATATTATTCAAATAGGAAATTTCAATAAATGAATAAATTTTAATTTTAATTGTAGAAAAAGTTAGCAATAGAGTGCCAGAAAAGAGAGAAAAGAAAAAGTCGGGAATTAGAGACTTGTCAATAAAATTGAATTGAATATCAACATCCCACTCCCTGTACATATTTTTTGTTTCTCTAAACCTTTAAAGTATTTTTTTTAGTACATCAACGTTTGGGAGTGAGGGGATTCGAACCTCTAACCTCTTGGTCGAGGGTACATGCCAATTACCGTTGATCTAAGTTCGCTTTGGCAACCTTTAAAGTATTTTGTTCTTACTCCTTTGAATTATTGTAAAGAACAATAATTTTAGTCATTGCAGTTGTATTTTAAGAAATTATTAAGATAAGTTCAGTTTTTAATTGTTAAGATTTAAAAGGTTAATAAGAAATAGTACTCCTTCGTCCTTAAAAATTTCAAAATTTTACAATTCTAACTTCTAAACTTTTGCAAACATTTCATTTCGACTAAATATTTCATTTCAGCACTTTTTATTGGGGGTTTTCCTTAATTAATATTGTAACTTTTAAATTTTTTTTTATTACTTTTGGTTGTAAGCCAATTGGACAAGGTCTTCTCTTCATGAGATTACTTGTAAAATAAAATTGAAATGTCTGGCTCGCAAGATTGGCACATGCATCTCCTTTTGTTCTCATGCCAATGTTTGATTCTGAGAGGAAATTGCTGGAACTGACCCATGATGAAAATTTTTATAAGAAAATGACCTACCTTTTCAAACTTGTTTTTTTTAACCTTTTTTTTTATGTGTGAAATTTCCTTTGTATCCTCTGTATTTAAAAACATAAAATATCCAAAATTTCTCTCTCAATCATGCATTCAGTTCTAAACTAAAGCTTTTCTTCGTCGAGTTTCCACCTAGAAAACAACTCATTTAAGAATTGATCAAGTGAGATTAAAAGCATTAAGGACAAAATACACAAATGAATATAAATGCCAATTAAGCCAAATCAACTAATTAATTAAATAAAGGCCCAAATAATTACATCATGTTACAAATACCCTGTAAATGTATAACTAGATATCCATTTTTAGGGCATTCAACCCCACCATTTTAGGGCACTCCCCATGACTCTCCTTATCTTTAGGCTCAAGACTCTCCCTCCCTCCTATTTTAGGTCTTTTAAAGTTGTAATCATCCCTATTGTATTAGTATAAATAGGGAGATGTATGAAGGGTTTCACAACTCAATTGAATGCAATTCATTTGCTCTTTTCTCTCTATCTTTTCTCTCTAAGTGTTCTTAGTGTTCTTGTTATTGTTCTTCACGTTTTATAACACTTTATCAGCATGATTCTCTTCCATTTTTGTTCAGTTGAAGGTAGGGTTCATTTTACTTTCCATTATTAGTTGAATTTGTCTTCAGTACGTTTCACATATACAGTGTATATGTATTATATATATCTCGTATATATACTGTATATTGAACGTTGACAACATATGTTCTTTATTATTGTGCATGCTATATGAGATTAGTAAGTATCATATTTATGTATGTTGATATTAACATTTGAATCATTTTTTTTGTTCATGATTCTATATTTTCCAATGATATTTATGATATTTATATTATCCAAATAATTGAAATGTTGATAGTATGCTTATATCCTTATTATTTTTGTAATAATCTAGAATGTTTAATGCATATTAAATGAACATGATGCACATATATACCATGTATATATCTCAATTTTAAATCATGTGCATCTTCTAAACTTTCTCACTTTGCTATTGTATATTGATCTCGTTAGTTTATGTATTTTTTGTTCGGTATAATTTTCACTTGATCATCTGTATATTTTATATCATGTGCATTTAATATATATACAGAGTATTTGATATAATGTCACGTCTCTATATATAGAATATGTTATATATACTGCTATATATATTATACAAATATTGGAACATGTTGTTTACCAACATTGTTTTATTTGGGTTCCATACGTATGTTTGAATATTTTTGTTTATGTTTATTAACTTTTGAAATTCATAATAGACACATGCATTAGTTCAAATTTTTCTATTGCAAAGTTTGCAAGACTTGTATAGTAGTTAGTTGCTCTTCCTAAAGTAAATTTGTATGTTATGCACACGAAGTTGTATAAAAATGCTCATTTTGATTTAATGCACCTGGAGTTGCATCATTTCAAATCAAGAATTGCTCATGATTAAATGCACCTGTAGTTGCACAAGTTTAAATTAAGAAATGCTCACTTTAATTAAATGCACTTGTAGTTGCATAATTTTAATCAAGAAGTGATTTTTAACAAGTGAGCATATGTTAAGAATGATGTTGTTTATCTTTCTTTTCAATTATAGAATATGCTCTTGTAGTAGCAATATTGAGAAAGAAAGTTTTTAAATATTATATTGTGATGAGCAAACACCATGTCTTCTTGAGATTATAGCAATCAAATGAGCATTTGATGAAAAATCTGGAATCTTGACCAATTATTTTAAGATCATTCCCTGAAGTGAATATGGTAATATTGAATAATAATGGTCAATGTCGAGATCATGATTAATAATAAAGGAAGAAAGCAATTACTCATCTAGTGGTGGTTACTGAAAGAAAAGTTTCATATTTTAGATATGATATAAAAGATGCATTAGTTATGTACCTATTGTACGAAAATGAGAACCATGTGTGAAAGCAAACTTTGCAATCTCCTGAAGAGATGATTAATCTTGGAAATATGAGATAAATGTTGTAAATCTTATTAAATCTCCTGAAGAGAAAATGAACATCATTAAACGAGCAACAAATGTTATATTAGATTATATGAATATCCTTTCATTTAATGTTTAATTTATGTTTATTTATTAAGTTCAATTTTATATTCAATTTCTTATTCTGGGGCTCACTATGTGTTATTTTATTTTCCTGAAGAAACATGAATATTTCACATATTTTGGTTTACTCCAAGATGAAAAATGAAGATTTATGTTTGGCAGATAGCGCAACAACACACACTATCCTTAAAAGTAGGAAATATTTTTCAGAATTGACAATGCTAGAAGCAAAAGTCAATACAATATCAGGTCCTGCAGACTTGATCATTGAAGGTTTTGGAAAAACAAATATTATTTTGCCTAGAGGAACAAAATTTACAATTGATAATGCTTTGTTATCTAGTAAATAAAAAAGAAACCTACTAAGTTTTAAAGATATACGTGTTAATGGTTATCATATAGAGACTAATAAAAAGAATAATATAGAGTATCTTTATATTATATCTACTTTCACACATGAAAAACGTATATTAGAAAAGTTGTCTGGCTTTTCTTCTGGACTATATTACACGCATATTCGTGTTATTGAAACATATGCAACAATGAACCTGAAGTTCAATGATCCAGATATATTTTCTGTTTGGCATGATCGATTGGGTCATCCTAGGTCAATAATGATGAGAAAGATTATTGAAAACTCACATTGGACATCCATTGAAGAACCAAAAAATTCTTCAATCTAATGAATTATCATGTGTTGCTTGCTCTCAAGGAAAATTAATTATTAGACTCTCACCAGCTAAAATTGGGATTGAATCCCCCGCATTTTTTGAACGAATTCATGGTGATATATTTGGACCTATAAATCCACCAAGTGGACCATTTAGATATTTTATGGTTCTAATTGATGCATCCAGTAGATGGTCACATGTGTGTTTATTATCAAGTTGAAACCTTGCATTTGCAAGATTACTTGCTCAAATAATTAAGTTAAGAGCACAATTTCCTGATTATGTAATTAAGAAAATTCGTCTTGATAATGCTGGTGAGTTTACACCTCAATCATTTAATAATTATTGTATGTCAATTGGGATAAGTTTGAACATCCTGTAGCTCATGTTCATACACAAAATGGTCTAACTGAATCAGTTATAAAACGTCTGCAATTAATTGCTAGACCGATGCTTATGAGAGCAAGACTTCCAATATCTGTATGGGGTCATGCAATTTTACATGCTGCATCGCTTATACGCATTAGGCCAGCAACCTTTCATAAATACTCTCCAATACAATTAGCTTATGGCCAACAACCAAATATATCTCACTTACGAACTTTTGGAAGTGCAGTATATGTTCCAATTGCTCCACCAAAACGTACTAAGATGAGTCCTCAAAGGAGGCTAGAAATATATGTTGGATTTGATTCCCCATCAATTATTAGATATCTTGAACCCCTGACGAGTGATGTATTTACTACACGATTTGCTGATTGTCATTTTAATGAGACAAATTTTCTAACATTAGGGGGAGAGATTAAGAAGTTGGAAAATAAAATTACATGGAATGCATCGTCATTGTCTCATTTAGATCCCCGTACAGATCAAAATGAACTAGAAGTTCAAAAGATAATTCATTTGCAAAATATTGCAAATCAAATGTCAGATGCATTTACAGATGCTAAGAAAGTGACCAAGTCACATATACCAGCTGCAAATACACCATCGAAAATTGATATCCCAATGCAACAAGTTATCATAACTAATGATTCTGCGACGCGCCAGAAGCGTAGTAGACCAATGGGTTCCAAAGATAAAAATCATCGAAAAAGAAAAGTAGTCAATAATCAAAATGACGTAATTGATAATGTGGATATTCCAGAAGAAATCCCGAATGTGACTACTCATAATAATATCGAAGAAGGTGAAATACCTGAGGATAATAATGAAATTTCGATAAATTATGTAATGAATGGAAAAAGATGGAACCGGAACAATATAGTTGTTGATAACATTTTTGCGTATAATGTTGCTTATGACATCATTTCTGAAAATGATGATTATGAACCAAAATCTGTCGAAGAATGTCGACATAGAAAAGATTGGCTTAAGTGGAAAGAAGTCATCCAAACAGAATTAAACTCACTTTCAAAACGTGAGTTTTTGGACCAGTAGTCTAGACACTAGAAGATGTCAAGCCTGTGGGATACAAATGGGTATTTGTAAGAAAAAGAAATGAAAAGAATGAGGTCACAAGATATAAAACGAGACTTGTTGCACAAGGATTCTCGCAAAGGCTTGGTATTGATTATGAGGAGACATATTCTCCTGTGGTGGATGCAATAACATTGAGATATTTAATTAGTCTGACTATGTATAAAAAGCTTGACATGCATCTTATGGATGTAGTTACAGCATATTTATATGGATCTTTTGATAATGATATTTATATGAAAATCCCTGAAGGATTAAAAATACCAGAGTCATATCATTCAAATCCTAGAGAATTATATTCGATCAAATTACAGAGATCTTTATATGGATTAAAACAATCAGGACGAATGTGGTATAATCGCTTGAGTGAATATTTATTGAAAGAAGGGTATCAAAATAACCCAATTTGTCCATGTGTTTTTATAAAGAAATCACAGTCAGGCTTTGCTATTATTACTGTATATGTTGATGATTTGAATATAATTGGAACTCTTGAAGAGCTTCCAAAGGCAATAGAATATCTTAAGAAAGAATTTGAGATGAAAGATCTCGGAAAAACAAAGTTTTGCCTTGGCTTACAAATTGAGCATCTAGCAAATGGAATATTTATTCATCAATCAACTTATACAGAAAAGATTTTAAAGAGATTTTACATGGACAAAGAACATCCATTGAACATTCCAATGGTAGTTCGTTCACTCGATGTAAAGAAAGACATCTTCCGACCTCGAGAAGATAATGAAGAACTTTTTGGTCCAGAAGTACCATATCTTAGTGCAATTGGTGTACTTATGTATCTTGCTGATAATACACGACCTGATATAACATTTTCAGTAAATTTATTAGCTAGATATAGTTCTTCTCCAACAAAAAGACATTGGAATGGAGTTAAGCATATCCTCCGTTATCTTCGAGGGACAATTGATATGGGTTTATTTTATTCTAATAAATCAAACTTTGATCTAGTTGGTTATGCAGATGCAAGTTATTTATCTGACCCACATAAAACTAGATCTCAAACAGGTTATTTATTTACATATGGAGAAACTGCTATATCATGGCGGCCTATGAAGCAGACAATAATAGCTACTTCCTCAAACCATGCTGAGATCCTGGCAATTCATGAGGCTAGTCGAGAATGTGTATGACTAAGATCAATGACTCAACACATATGTGAAACATGCGGATTGTTCTCTAACAAAGATTGTCCAACAACATTATATGAAGACAATACAACATGTATAGCCCAAATCAAAGGAGGATACATTAAAGGAGATAGAACGAAGCATATCTCACCAAAGCTCTTCTTCACTCACGATCTTGAAGAAAATGGCCATATCACTGTTCAACAAATTTCTTCAAAAGACAACTTGGCAGACTTATTTACGAAGGCATTACCTACTACAACATTTGAGAAGTTGGTGCACAACATTGGAATGCGACGACTCAGAGATCTCAAATGATGTTTTCATGAGGGGGAGCAAATATACTGCACTCCTTTTCCCTTCGCTATGGTTTTTCCCACTGGGTTTTCCTAGCAAGGTTTTTAATGAGGCACTTGCTGATGTATATAAATATAATGTACTCTTTTTTCTTCACTGGGGTTTTTCCCATTGTGTTTTTCCTAGTAAGGTTTTAATGAGGCATATATTTCATATACAATGGATATCTAAGGGGGAGTGTTACAAATACCCTGTAAATGTGTAACTAGATATTCATTTTTAGGGCATTCAAACCCATCATTTTAGGGCACTCCCCATGACTCTCCTTATCTTTAGGCTCAAGATTCTCCCTCCATCCTATTTTAGGTCTTTTAAAGTTGTAACCATCCCTATTGTATTAGTATAAATAGGGAGACGTATGAAGGGTTTCACAACTCAATTGAATGCAATTCATTTGCTCTTTTCTCTCTATCTTTTCTCTCTAAGTGTTCTTAGTGTTCTTGTTATTGTTCTTCACGTTTTATAACACATCAAACCCATAGAATTTAGAAATTAACTACTCATAATCACTAAACGTCTACAAATTCCTAATTACACCTAATCTAGAAACTAAAAGTAAAGGAAAAGAGAAGAAAACGCTCAAACTAATGTCGATCTCCTCGTTCCCGTAGCGATCTCCGTTAATCCCGAGCTCTAAAATCTTCAACAAGGCCCAAATCTTCTTCAAAACACTCCCAATTTTAATGCAGGATCGAGATTAATTAGGGTAAAACCCTTCAGAATTGGCTCTCCTTTTTACAGTTGGGAACTGACTTATTTATGCTACTGCACTACCGCAATGTTGAGACATTGCGACGCTGTTTCCTTGCTACCCACGGACTTTGACGTCGAAATGCTAAGAACCAGCGTCTCGACGCCAGCCTTTCGGTTTTGCGACGTATGGCGTTTAGATGTCGTTTTCAGCGTCTAAACGCTCTCCTCTCGAGCTTTATTGCTTGATCTTCCATTTATTCTCTTCTTTAATCTCCAAAAAGCTCCAAAAGCCTCTAAATTCAACCAAAGTCTCTCAAGAACTCTAGTTTTGCCCTTTAGCTTGGTTTCTACAAATTAAGCATAAAATGACATCAAACCTCACAAATTATGCACAAAGCTAGCTAAAATAAATAGGAATATGCGCCCACCTTATTCTGCCAACAATTTGCTCATTAAGTGGAGTTCAATTAGTGAATGCTGCCTATATGCGCCTGCATCTCATTCTTCCAAATTCTGCACGGTTCAAACAAATTGCAACCAATTGTACCCGCAATTTATCCTGTAAGCACTTAGTTGTGAGTTAAGTTTCACTCCTATTCAGCTTCGATTTTGGTGGCTTTAGGAGACAAAACTAGTACACTTATTTCTAGGGCTAATTAGCTCTTAGATAAATTACAAACACAACTTTATAACTCTATTGGTTCCAGTTTTATATCTAAGATGCAAGAAGCAAAGTCTTATTTCTAGGCTCTTTTGTACTTTTTTCTTTGCCAACCCGCGCACTCAACTCAACCATTTTAGTATTGCGATCAGCACAAACTATGTTAACCTAAGTGATCAATTTAAGCTAACAAAGAAACTTAAAGTTCAACAAAAACAAACAATGCTAAGTGATAACTTGCAAAAAGCAAGTTATTTGTTCTTTAAACTTAAGCTAAAACAAGGCTGAAAAGATCCTAAGATGCGTTATCTTAGCCCAAAAAGAAAGAGAAAAGTGATTGTTATAGGCGGCAAGCTATATTCATGTATGCGGCAAGAAATTATAAAATATAGGGCGCAAACGCAAGCTAATTCAGTTATTTGTTTTAAGTTTTTCTCAGCGCAGGCACACATCCCAAGATGATCAAGAGACAGAAAAGATGGATAAAAAGACAGCGCTGACACAACTGACGCACACAGGCGAAAACAAGGCTGAAAAGACGCAAGTTGGCTAATAATGATCAAACACAAGTTGATAAATTACTTGGAGAAGTCATCTTCCTCGCCTATAAATAGATGCCAAGAACATTGATCGAGGGGGAGAAAGGGGGGATAAAAAAGAACTCTCAAGAAGCTGCGATCAGAAGCAAACTTATGTGCTTAATGTTTCATATCATGGTATCTTATTTTGCTCGCATGAACTAATTTCTTCTTCAAGGCTTAGCGCAAGCAGCCTCATGCGGTGATAAGTATATTTTGTAAGCGCATATTTTGATTTAAATGAAACATTGATTGCTTTCTACTTAGTTGCGATAATCTTTTCATTACTAACTCCCGCTTGGACAGCCGGATGCGGTAGCAGTATGCTAAATCCCTGACAGGTAATGCATGCGGACATTGTTGGGATAGGTGTCCTAAAACTTGTAGATAGTGAATGTTAAACGAATTATATACTTATTCGATAAAATTACTGAATAAAGTAAATTGCACATATAATAACCCAAATCCAATAAACTAAGATCCATGGCTATAGGATGAACTCTTGAGCTTTATGTAGAGACATAAAAGTGGATCAAGCTTGAGGAATAGCCAAAACGGTCTATAGTATAGGAATAGGGTTGGGTACCTTATTCTGGGGACACTATGAGACGCGGCCCACTTTATAGATGATATAGACGATGTGATCCTAAATCGTCCATGTAGAGACATGCGAGTGGGGGCGTCCTATGCAATGAGTTTGCATAAGACCAAAACCAAGAAATAAGCCACTCTCGCTTTATAACACCGTTTACTGACGAGACTGACTATTTCATATGATGACCTAGGTAACTCGATCTTAATCCTGAGCTAATTATGAACTCCTGTTTATTCGGGCTTATCCTTAGATCTGCAAGGGTGAGAGTGGCTCAGTATCGCCGACTCAATAAGCCTCCCATTTCAGGGATAGGAACGGGTAGATAGCTGGGGACATAGTCATGCAAGAAGGAATTCACTCCTACCCGAATTAGGGATAGTAGAGAGGTTGTTCCCTTAAGTGCTGACTCCGGGGCTTGAACAAAGGGATCCCGCCCTCTCATTGGCCCGAGAGGGACTCGGTTTATTGGTTGGACCATAAACCAATTGTTCATTAGAGGATCAGTGGGACTTAAGGAACTAGAAGTACTATAGGGGTAAAACGGCTTATTGACCTAGCTATAGCTACGAACAACCTGTGAAGGATCGACTTACTAATCATGGTTAAATCAAGTGGACGGAAATATATCTATAGTGAGGGGAGTGCAACTATCGGGCTATAGTGGAGTGTCCCAATAGTTAACGAATGTTGGCTAGCTTGGCAATGAGATTAGTCGGTTAGCCTCGAATCGTTGGAGCCCATGATCTATAGGTCCATTAGGTCCCCCTACTAGCTCATATCGGAATTAAGCCTAGAACAAAAGATAGGAAACTTTGAATCGTTCAAAAATCGGGAAAAAGGATATTATCGTAAATTGTGTTTGACACAATAATTTAATTATGAATTAAATTAGAAAATGAGAGATGGAGTATTTAAAAGTGTTTTGAATACCATATATATGTATTAGGAATCATATATGATTTATTGCACAAGATTAGAATGATTAATTGGATTAATCATAAGAAATCATTTTGTAATGCCTCAAAATCAATTACCAAATGTTAAATTCAATTTGGAATTGAAATGAACATTAAATTGCAAGCTTGAAATTAGATTTCAATTTGTATTTGGTGGATTTAGTTGGAAATCCACTTATGCATGAACATTCAAAGTGGAAAGACAACTCACTCATGCATTGTTGCATGTCTTGTGAGATGTACACCTAGAATCCACTTGAACTTGCAAATACACCATGTGTCTTGTGTTTTGAGGCTTGGCTTTGCATGGAGAATGTGTTTAAAAGGAGCTTGAATCAAATTCAAAGCTATGAGAGCCATTTTCCTTAATGTTATGCTGCTGGAATTTGGACTCAAAGTTCTCTCATCTCTCATTCTTCTCCATTGCTTGATGCTTCAAGCCATTTTCTAGATGTTGTCTTCGTGGGTCTTGAGCGGGCATTTAAGCTGAAGCCACGTGTTGCGTAGTGGACAGATGGCGACATAACCGTTAGGTAGAGAGGAGGCGTAGTAAATGTAGGGATTGTTACCATTTGTGACAGATCATTTATCTCCCACGATTGCATGCGATCTAAACGGTAATTTAAATTAATTAGGGATAATTAAGGACCGATTAAACCGTTAGGATTTATTTGCTGGAGCCCTATTATACTCTCCTCTACCAGGTACGTTTCTTTCACTTTCTATGCTTTATTTTATACCGCTATGAAATTCTCTTTGTGTGAATTATTTCGGTCATAGCTAAGACAAGAGCAAGGAGAGAAAGGGAACCTCAGGAAGATGTACCTGATAGCACCTAATTCGTGCTATTTCATTACCACTAATCTAAACTTGTTAGGAGAATTAAATGGTTTAATTGTCCACTTTCCAAGTGATTCGGGCATAGGTGACATTGGGAGCTAACCAGACAACTTGATGCTAATTTGGGCCAATTAGAGTGTTTTTTAGCTAACTCGGAGTCCACGGATGAAGAAGAGGTGAAAAGACCCGAGCGGACCATGGCGAGCCTGAAGAATAGTGCCAAGGAGTCAAAGGTTCGAGCCCCAAACGAAGCAAACCGAAAGAAAGCTAAAGAAAGAAAAGCAAAGCATAGGTTAGAAAATAGGGCAGCGTCGAGACACTGACCCTAGCGTCTCGACGCTGCCGCGAAATCGCGTGGAGGACAGAACGTGTAGCATCGAGATGCTGCATCCTAGCGTCTCGACGCTACTTCGATTTTTATAAATATAGGGTTTCAGTTTTGGCCGCCATTAGGTTAGATTTATCACAATTTTCTGATTCCTTTCGCTTTCTTATGTATTTCTAAGCTGCTTAGACTTTTCTAGGTTGTTTCTTATGTATTGTTTTGATTTTATTTGTTGTTTCCTTTCAATTATGAGTAGTTAAACCTTTTAGAACCGTTGGATTGGGCATTATTTTGAATGGTAATAAACTTTAGCTAAGTTTTCTGGTTTCTTTATGAACTTTATGTGATTTGATTGATGTTTTTCATGCAATCTTGTTTGAACCAATGCATGTGATTAAGTTATTGGAATTGACGCCTCTTAGAATTTAGTTATGTGTATTCTATTAGTTATTTGAGATAGTCACTAGGCTGAGGCAAGTCCATAACTAATCTCGCCTGTTTTGAAGGGATAAAAGCCCTACGCAGCGGAAGGAATTCCCGAACCTACTCAGTGTCTTAGATTCTAATTGAAATACAAATACAATTTGCAAAAGAATACAACGATAAATCTATATTTAGAGGACTGTACAGCGGCTATAAACATGCTAAAATTAACTAGATCTAATCTAGACGATACTAGTGATCAAGGATTTCATAGAAAACTTACTTTTGTAGAAAGCCTTGATCGATTCACCTTTTCTTGCTAATAAGATCGAGAACGCAGCAACCTTCTTGTGCGAACACCACCAATTGGTTACACCGGTATATCTCTAAGACTTCTTGAAGCAGGAGACTGGTGAGAGTCTTTTGGGAGAGATCTCTGAGAGAAGGAGAGTCAATGGGATGCCTTTCACCCCACCCCAGGGGTCCTATATATAGGTAAAGGTCTATGAATAAGTTCAAATCTATTATCTGAACAATATCTAATTTTAATAAATAATTAATTAATTCCATAATTAATTAATTACCCAATTAAATATCATATATTTAATCTTAGGGATTTTATTAAAAATAAAATTAATATGAATCCAATTCATATTAAAATTTATTTGAACTCTTTCAAATATTTTCTCTCAAGAATTAATTTTTTAAATTAATTCAAAAATTATATTATAAAGTTTCATAAACTTTATATTATAATGCAACAACATACATTATTCAATTCCCCAAATAAATTGAACATTTTCAATTTATATTTAATTGCTTCAAGTCTCTTTACGAGCTACTAGTGGGACCTAATGGACCTACAGATTAGAAGCTCCAACGATACGAGACTAATCGGCTAAACTCATTAACCAAGTTAGTCTCCATTCGTTAACTGTGGGTCACTCCACTAAAGACCCACAGCTGCACTCTTCTCACTGCAGAATATTTCTGTGTCCACGGATATCGACCAATAACAGCAGGTTAGTCCTTGACGAGTGTTCGCAACTCCAGCTGGGTCAAATTACCGTTTTACCCCTGAGTTACCTCTACTTCCTTAAGTACCAGTGCTCCTCTAATGAACAACCTGTTTGTGGTCCAACCATCAAACAGAAACCCTTCTCGGGCCAGTGAGAGGGTAGGGCCCTTTGTTCAAGACCTGGAGACACCACTTAAGGGAACACTCATTTACTTCCACAAAAGTCGGGAAGGAGTGAATTCCATCTTGTGTGATTATGTTCCCAGCTCCCCACTCGGTCTTGTCCCCAAAATGGTAGGCTTATTGAGTCGGCGTACTAGCCACTCCCACCCATACAAATCAAAGGACGATCCCTCGTGAACAGGTGTCCATAATCCACTCAGGATTCAAACTAAGTTGCCTAGGTCATCCTAGTGAAATAGAAACCTAACTAGTTAACGGTGTTACAGCTAGCGGTTAATATTTCGCGGTCCGGTCACATAGTGTTACCAGGATAAGGTACCCAGCCTTATCCTTGTACTATAGACCTTTTAGGTTGTTACTTGAACATCGATCCCCGTATGTCCCCACATACTAGTTCAAGTTACATACAAACAACCTTGGATCTTAGTTTATTGGATTTGGGTCAAATTGTGCAATATTCAACAATAACATTTTATTGTAGAAACTTAATAACACTTTATTAAGACAAGTATACAATTTGTTTACATTCACTATCTATGAGTTTTAGGGCATAAAACCCAACAAACTCCAGAGATTTGCTGAACTCACATTTGCTGAACTTAGTGTACAACTGTTTATCACGTAGTGTCTATAGAACAATCCTCAGATGTTCCTCATGGGCTTTCCTGTCAATTGAGTAAACTAGTATGTCATCAATGAACACTATCACAAATTGATCTAAATACTGATGGAAAATCCTGTTCATGAGGTCCATGAAAATTGCTGGCGCATTTGTTTAACCGAATGGCATCACTAAAAACTCATAGTGCCCATACCTCGTCCTGAATGTTGTCTTAGAAATATCTGATTCCCTAACCTTATCCTGACCTCAAATCAATCTTAGAGAACAGTGTTGCTCCCCTTAATTGGTCAAACAAGTCATCGATGTGTGGTAAAGGATACTTGTTACGTATCGTGACCTTGTTTAATTGCCTGTAATCAATGCATAATCTGAGGGTACCATCTTTCTTCTTCACGAATAACACCGGAGCTCCCCAAGGCGATACACTAGGCCTGATGTATCCCTTGTCAACTAGTTCTTGTAACTGCACCTTTAGCTCCTTAAGCTCGCTTGGAGCCATTCTATACGGCGCCTGTGAAATAGGTGTTGTTCCTGGTAACAATTCAATAGTGAACTCCACCTCTCTATCAGGTGGCAAACCTGACAGTTCAGCTGGAAAAACATCAAGAAATTCGTTCACTACAGGAATATCTTCCGGTTCCAGTTTCTCTTCTTGCACCTCTACTACGTGTGCAAGAAACGCTGTGCAACCCTTTCTCAGCAACTTCTCAGCTTTCAGAGCTGAAATCAAACTCGTAGGAATAATCTTCCTCTCACCCCTGAAAACCACTTCAGCCAAACCTAGTTTCCTGAAAATCACTTCCTTCCTATGGCAATCCATAGAAGCATAGTGAGTGAATAAGAAATCGATTCCCAAGATTACATCCAACACATGCAACTCTAGTGGAAGAAGATCCTCTAACATACTGAGACCTTCTACTAAAACCTCACAATCACGCAACACTTCATTGACTAGTAAAATGTCACCAACTTGAGTGTATATAACTAACCCCTCAGATAAAGGCTCTAGCCTCCTATTCAACTTAGTTAGAAACATACTAGAAACAAAGAAATGCGTAGCACCTGGATCTAATAAAACACGTGCAGGTACATTACAAATAAAAACCGTACCAGTAATCACGTCTGGTGCATCCTTCGCTTCCTGTTGAGTCTTAGCGTAGACTTTTCCCTGCTGCCAAGGTCTCCCCACAACTCCCTTCTGCCTTGCACCTCTGGTGCCCTCTCCTGCAGCTGCTGAGACTCTCGACTGCTCAACTGTCTGGGACTCAACTCCCTGGCCCCTCTGAACTGCTGCTCTCAGCTATGGACAATCTCTCTTGAAATGCCTTGGCTGTCCACACTGGTAACACACACCGACACCAACAAGACACTGACCCCGATGATTCCTGCCACAACTCGCACATGGGGTTCGCCTGGTTTCACTAGCAACGGACTCCTGCCCGTCTGCGGTCTTGCTGCTGAACTAGCAGACTGACTGGGTACTCTCTGGCTCTGCCTCTGATAGGCACTACCTGAACTCATCTGCCTCGATGACTGCCCACCAGACCGACGCTTAAAGTCTTGACGGCCTGAAACATTCACTCTAGGTGTGAACCTCCGCTGCTCACGACCTCGGAAACCGCTAGCTGTTGAAGCCCCACGATTAGGCTCCCCTGTTGACTTCTCCTCTGTTATACTATGTTCCACACGTAGGGTAGTCTCTACTAATTGAGAAAAATCTGTCCACTTAGCAATAGCTGTAACCGGGGTACGTATCTCAAAACGCAACCCTCTTTCAAACCTTCGACACTTGTCACTCTCAGATGCCACAATCACATCAGCATACCGTGAAAGTTCGATATACTTTCTCTCGTACTCGGCCACTGAAAGTGACCCTTGCTTCAACCCCAGAAACTCATCCCTCTTTGCCTCACAGTATGTGCTAGGATAATATTTGTCTTCGAATATGCCTCTGAAAGTCTGCTAGTCTAAGGTACGTGCATCACTGCGCCTGGCTAATATGGATTTCCACCATCCCGCTGCCTCTTTCTGCAGCAGGAATGTGGCCAATCTGACTTTCCGTTCCTCATGAGAACTCATCATATCAAAGAATTTCTCAAGCATATTTAACCAAACCTCGGCGTCTGCTGGATCTGTGGAACCCTCAAACACTGTGGCTCCTAATTTCTTCAGCCGTTCTATTCCATACATCTTTTCCAGATCACTAGGCCCTGCTCTCTCTGGCCTACCGACCTCCTGTGCAGATCTAGCAAACCGCTCATTTCCTGCCCCAGTCTGAACTCTCGGGGTACTGGATCCCCTTTCAGATTGACCCTGGGTAGGATCCTGCATCCCGTCCTGATTCTGCCTGCATCGTCTGCTAGTACGTGGTGGCATGACTCCTATAGAACAAAAAGATTGGGCAAGGATATGGTTACTACTACTAGAGTGGAGTTAGCATAAAAGTAAACTTAAGTGCCATAGATGTGGTTCGTTTTCTTTAATTCATGTGAAAACATAGAATTTTAGATATGAAGAAGTACTTAAATGAATTATGTTGTATGCAATCAAGCAACATTTGTCAAAGAAGAAACAATTTGTTCGTGAGCGCGTGTAGCAAGCATTGTAACTTTGCGAGCATTAGGTTTATGAAAAACATGGGTTTTTGTTCATAAGCAAGTGTATCATTAAGCTTCTAGCCAATCAAACTAAAATAAGAGCACATATTAATAAGAGAAAAGTACTACCCTTGCTCAAGAATATTCTCGACATAGGAACAGAGTCAAGTAGCTTAGGAACGCAAATACTAAATCTTTGAAGATGTAGATGGCATAAATACCTGGATCATGTTCTTTATGGAATTGAGAATAGTATGAGTTTTTATGCATAAATAAATGACCACAAAGTCACAAGGCAAAATTTACTGTCTATCTGACTGTTTTTTTTTATTTAATTAGGGAAACATATCTTCTGTGTAGCCCCTACTCGAGTAAATGTTTTCCTGAAGTAAAAGTTATGCTTGAGTAATCGAGGCTTACAGAACATGTCATCATACCTTAGCGTTTTCATGTTGCGTAACTCTCCCATATTGGCATTTGTAGGCCTTGGCCTCGGCCTCGACCTCCTAAGGATCGGCCTCAGCCCCTTGCATGCCGGCTCTATCATTGTCACTGAGACCTTCAACATCATTATTCTCGAGCGTTTGTCGACCCAGCTAAGGTCGTTCCATAAGTTGAGTGTGTTGGAGAGTATAGGTTTTTCCACTCTTCCAAGGACATTTTGTTGGCTCAGCTACTCGGGCTTTCAAGAGCTCCATTTTGTCTCCTCGTGAAATAACGTTAGTAGATAACATTATGTAGATATGGGAAAAAGACTAGTCATTGATAAAAAAATATAAGTATGTTATGAGTAGCTTACAGCTTATGAATAATTAATAAATCAATGGAAACACATAAGGTAAAAAATGTATCAGAATTCGTAATTACGAATTGAGTAATAACAGATAGACATTTAGTAAATAGGGGTAGGTAGAGAACATACCCAGAATGTTAAGCCTATGAAGCGATAAAGACTTTCATTTAGCTAATATGAGCTATCTTCAACCCACTTGAATTTCTCACTCCATATTGTTGAACTCAAAATTAAAAATAAAAACTTTGTAATATTTATAGTCAAACATTTATGAGGATGCCATAGGACAACTTTTGTGCAAGTAAATAACTAACTTGTTTTACATAGTCTACTTTAATTTCGACTCTTCATTTAGTCCAAGTAATTTTATAAGACAAGACTGAACAAATTTAATTGTGCGGTTTGAAATATGACCAGTCGGTCTATTTATTTATTGAATAAATGACCAAATGATTTTTTTTTATTGATTAAGTATGAATTATCAATTGACACAAATATCCTCTTTAAAATATGTAACCGAGATTCTAAATTTACATAGTAGATACATCAAATCTACAATTCAAGTCAAATCAGGCAAATTCAAAAATATGAATTATCAATTGATAAAAATATCCTCAATGAAATATCTAATTGAAATTCTAAATTAGAGAGCAAATCAAATCTAAGTCCAAATCAAACCAAATATATAAATACTCAATCTCTTTGAACATACCCCACCAAAACTAACAATTTCGATTTGGACGAATAGTTAATTATCATTTTTTTCCTTGAAAATCTTGAATCAAATTAGAATTAAATCTCCTGCGATCAAATCTTTTCATTTAAATCAAATCACACACATATATATGTATATGATTAAGCTTAAATCTACAATTTTTAGATTAAATAAAGATAATTTAACCAAACACAAATCTAAACTTAATTTGAATCACTCTAATCTTATGCACACCAAAATAATCAAGTTTCGAATATTAAATCCTAGGTAGGTAGATACCATTGATTGAATTTGCATTATCCTTCCTGCAATTCAAATCGTGAAGATTATTAGATGTCACAGATAATCCTGGAGAATCATACAAAATTCTCAAGTTCTTGCCCCGATTAGTTCTCAAATGAAAGCAACTTGATTCATTTATCGGCCAAAACAATGATAATGAATACGAAATTGAAAACACCTTCCGATATCTGCGATCGAAATTTCAACTTAATTTTCCGTACGCAGAGTAATTAAAAATCAATCACAACTATCTTTGTAGTTCATCTTATACTTCTTCGGTTTTCCAGAAAACAAACTAAGTGGCGATGAAAGCAAACTCCACATAAGAGAAGATTTATCGGTGTAGTCGAGGCATCGTTGATTTTCAAAAAAAGCAGTGTAAATTTACCTCTCCTCCAAATTTAATCATGTTCTCCATAAACGCAATGCTCCTCAGCAAAGCCACACCAAGGAGACCATCGCCCTCCAACTGTGTGCACCAGAGCAGTCTTGAAGCGTCGAAGACAGTGCCAGTGTTGGGAGTGCGACCAAAGTCCCACATCGGCTAGATGAGGGGAAGATCATGGGTATATAAGGGAGGACAAGTATCTCCATTGGTATGAGGCCTTTTGGGGTGATCCAAAAGCAAAGCCATGAGGGCTTATGCCCAAAGTGGACAATATCATACCATTGTGGAGATCTATGTCGTGTCCGTTGTCCCTTACAAATTGGTATCAGAGCCTGCATTGATCAAAGAAGAGGAAATAGCAAGATTCTTGAAGAATTCAAGAACTCGAGAAAAATCAAGAAACTGAAGAAATGGCAGTAGCAAGGTATGACATTGAGAAATTTGATGGCAAGGGAGATTTTGATCTGTGGAAAGCAAAGATCAAAGCCATTCTTGGACAGCAAAAGGCGTTAAAGGCTATTCAAGACCCAAAAGAACTCCCAACCACGATGACTCAAGACGAAAAGGACAATATGCAAGAAGCGGCATATGGAACATTGGTTTTGAACCTTAGCAACAATGTTCTTAGACAAGTGTTGATCAAGACACCGCCTACAAGATCTGGACGAAGCTACATGAGTTATATCTCACTAAAGATCTTCCCAACAAAGCATATTTGAGGGAAAGATTTTTTACATACAAGATGGATCCAAGTAAGTCTATGACTGATAATCTTGATGATTTTAAGAAGCTTTCGTCTGAATTCAAGACTATTGGAGATAAGCTTGGAGATGAAAATGAGGCTTTCATCTTATTGAATTCACTACCAGACAATTACAGAGAAGTTCAAGTAGCCTTGAAGTATGGAAGAGAGAAAATAACCACCGATGACATTGTATCTGCAGTTCGAACAAGAGAGTTGGAACTTCAAACTCAAAAGAAAGAGATTTCTAATTCTGAGGGTCTCTTTTCTAAGGGGAAAAGCAAACAAAACGGGAAAGACAACAAGAACCAAGGTGATGATGACAAAGCTGGGAAGTCCAAAATACGGTGTAATTTCTGTCATAAAGATGGACATCTCAAGAAAAACTGCTTCTTTCTTAAAAGAAAGCAGAATCAGAAGAGCAAGAAGGGTAAACCAGCCGAAGCATCCGTGGGAGAGAATTCTCTCACTTATTCTGATGCCTTAGCAACTTCTGATCGGTCATCTAAGCAAAATGAAGCCTTGGAGAAACAAGATTGGATCTTGGATTCTGGATGTTCTTTCCACATGACTCCATCAAAAGGTTGGTTTAGTACCTATCGTGAATGGGATGGAGGGGTTGTTTACATGGGAAACAACCATGTTTGTAATGTTGTTGGTATTGGTTCTGTATCCCTTAAACTCAAAGATGGTTCTGTAAAGCTTCTCAGAAATGTGAGGCATGTTCCTACATTAAAAAGGAACTTGATATCTTTGGGAATGTTGGATTCCATTGGCTGCGAATACAGAGGATTTGGAGGAACTTTTGAAATCATGAAAGATTCCAAAACGGTGCTGGTTGGTGTGAAAATGAATGGTCTTTATGTAATTAAAGACGTGGAGATGATTCAAACAGCCTTGGTAGTCACAAATGATAGTTTGACGGAAGGAGATTTAGGGAACAAACGTCTCTCTCATATAAGCAACAAGGGACTACAAGTTCTTGCCAAGCAAGGAATTTTACCTCAAGGCGTATGTGATGAATTGAAATTCTGTGAACACTGCGTTCTCGGTAAAGCCACAAGACAGAATTTCATTAAAGCCCAACATACAACAAAGGGGATCCTTGATTACATTCATTCGGATCTTTGGGGGCCAGCAAATACACCGTCATTAAGTGGTTCCAGGTATTTCTTACCTTTTATCGATGACTATTCTAGGAAGAGCTGGATTTATTTCTTAAAGACTAAAGATCAGGCTTTAGAAAGATTTAAAGAATGGAAGTCACTTGTTGAGAAACAAACCTCAAGGCATGTAAAATGTTTGAGAATTGATAATGGCCTAGAGTTTTGTAATGAAGAATTTGATAAATTTTGTAAAGAACATGGAATATTGCGTCACAAAACTGTTAGATACACTCCTCAACAGAATGGGGTGGCAGAAAGACTCAATCGAACCATCATGGAAAGGGTAAGATGTTTACTTTCTGATGCAATGCTTCCTGAGAAATTCTGGGCAGAAGCATCTTCATATACAGTATATACGTTGAACAGATGTCCTCATACCTCTATCAATCTGTTAACTCCAGAAGAAAGGTGGAGTAAACATCCTCCTAAGCTCGATAATCTGAGAGTATTCGGATGTGTGGGCTTTGTACATCAAAGTCAAGGTAAATTGAAACCAAGGGCTGTAAAATGTATGTTTGTCGGTTTTACAGATGGTGTAAAAGGGTTTCGTTTATGGCATCCAATAGAGAGGAAATGTGTGAACAGCAGAGATGTTACATTAAGAGAGGAAGAAATGTTCATGTGGAAGGAGATGCAATCAGAAAATGACACTCAAACCTTGAAAACAACAATTGAGGTGGAGCAACTTCCATCTACTTCTCACAAAGACACTGTAATTGTTGAAGAAGTGTCACATGAAGTTCAGGAAGGTGAAGAAGTTCCAGAAGAACATTCAAACCTTCAAGAATATTCTCTAGCAAGAGATAGACAAAGAAGAAACATCAAACCTCCAGCAAGGTATGGAGAGGCTGATTGTATTAACATGGCCTTAAATGTAGATGGTTTTCTAAATGAGCTAGAACCTACTACTTTTGATGAGGCTATCAGTGGGTCAAATGCTCACAAGTGGATCTACAGATACATGGTAAATCCAGGTAAAAGACATTGGGAAGCTGCAAAATGGGTATTGAGATACCTTAAAGGGTCTACTGGAGCTAGACTTGTATATAAAAACAGTGATGACTATCCTAATGAGATCTACGGATATGTGGACTCAGATTATGCTGGTGATTTGGACAAAAGAAGATCATTGACAGGGTATTTGTTCCTTCTTGGAGGAAATCTTCTAAGTTGGAAAGCAACCCTTCAGCCAGTGGTAGCTCTATCTTCAATTGAAGCAGAATTTATTGCTTTATCAGAAGCTGTAAAAGAGGGATTATGGCTTAAAGGGCTCCTAAAAGACTTTGGCATTTCACAAACAACAGTAAAAATTTACTGTGACAACCAAAGTACAATATATTTGTCAAAAAATCAGCAGTTTCATAATCGCACAAAGCATATCGACATAAAGTTCCATTTTGTGCGAGAACAAATTGAGAAAGGAGAAATTGAAGTTTTGAAGATACATACTTCAGACAATGCAGCTGACATGTTAACAAAACCCTTATCACAGCTAAAATTCAGAAAGTGTCTTGAGCTGATTGGGTTTGATTTACCAGAGAAAGGGTGAACAAGAAGATGAGGAGCAGCTCATTCCTTCGCCTAAATTTGTTTCAAGGTGGAGATTTGAAGTAGTTATACAGTTACTGCTGATACCAATTTAGTTTCTCAGACAGTTCTATAAATACACTGTAAATACTGTATCTGGGTGTACAAAAATCAGAAAGAGGGAGTGGGGTTTCATTCCTGAGTGCTGTGTACAATTCTCCAAGATTTTCCCTCTAGTAAAGCTGCTCCTTATAGTGGATGTAGGCCACATTGGCTGAACCACTTAAACTTTGTGTTCTTTCTACTTTACCTTATTCTACCTTAATTCTTCATCTGGAAATACTCCGTCATTGTTTTTCTCTGCGCCTTTGCTTTCTTTCTTTGATTGATTCCTTAAACTCCGATTCTTTCCATTGCGTGTGTGGGTAAAAGTTACTTTGTGCTTAGTAACGTGTCTAAAACCACAACAAATTGGTATCAGAGATACTTGTCCTCCCTTATATACCCATGATCTTCCCCTCATCTAGCCGATGTGGGACTTTGGTCGCACTCCCAACAATCCTCCCCTCGAACAAAGTACCACCGAGCCTCCCCTCAAATAGTCATCTATCCGTCCAACTCTCTAGGCTTCACCGCTTTACCGAGAGTTCTTGCTCTTATCCAGGACGACTCCTCTTCTCCGGAGTATACCCGCCTGCCCAACAGAGCCCAACCACGGATCTCCACCATGACTACTAAGGCTCACAACTTCTTTGTTCGACACCCGAGGATTCCACCCGACATGGCTACTCCCGGGGCATGGCTCTGATACCACTTGTAAGGGAATACCGAACACACACATATCTCCACAATGGTATGATATTGTCCACTTTGGGCATAAGCCCTCATGGTTTTGTTTTTGGTTCACCCCAAAAGGCCTCATACCAATGAAGATACTTGTCCTCCCTTATATACCCATGATCATCCCCTTATCTAGCCAATGTGGGACTTTGGTCGCATTCCCAACAGCCAGCATCTCTGATTTTAAAATTAAACCAGTCTAAGATCTTGAGCGAAGAGAAAAAAAGTGTTTCCTTCAGCTCCAAAACCAAAACCACACAAATTACATACTCAAAATCAATTTGCAAACGAAAATTTCTCAAAGAGGAAATAAAAGAAAATATGCATGTTCACAAAATTTTTTTTTTTTTTCAACAGAAAAATATATATGATTTGATGGAAAGAACTCATGTCCAAAACTTCCATGAAAGCATAACCAGATGTGCTAGCAAAACGTTTTAACAACTGAAAGTCACTCGAGCAATGTGTCATATCATGCTTGCCGGAATCTAAAACCAATATAAATAACAATCTCATAAAAAGAAAGGGCGTAAAAAGACACAAAAGGTTATTATTATGTAACTGAATTAGTTTGAAAATTATTTTCTTCTGTGTTGTATCTTGTTTGTTAAAAGAGTTTGTTATATTGTTACCTATAATTTATCACTCTTGCTTATATATAGAGCAGAGTTGTATTAGTTATTCATTGGGAAAATATACAACAGTATTTACAATTTGTGGCCTTTCTCTATGGTATCAGAGCCCATTAAACCCAAACGGGTTTTCGGTCCAATAAAAAAAGAAATTGGGAATATTGTTAATTTAAAGACTGAGTTGCAATCTGTTACTAAAAATTCTGGGGAGACTATTGATGTATCAAAAGGATTAAGGAAATCAAGGATCGATTGGCTAATGTTTATGTTGTTGTTAATGAGGAAGATTTGCTCATCTACATCTTGAATGGCTTACCTAGTGAATATAATACTTTTCGAACCTCTATGAGGACTCGCTCACAGTCTATCTCTTTTGGAGAATTACATGCCTTACTAAAAACAGAGGAGTCAGCACTTGCACTTCAAGCCAAACGTGAAGATCTAATTTCACAACCTACTGCCTTGGTTGCCTCACAAATTCATTCAATTCGCCCACCAATATTTTCTCCTCGAGGACGTGGTAGAGGAAGAAACAATGGTCGTGGAAGGTTCAATAATGAATCACAAGGTCGTGGCCATAGTAATCTTTTACCTAGAGCAATTCATTTTCTGCACCTTCCTTAGAAAATCGTGGTATTTCTCACTGTCAGATTTGCAATAAACGAGGTCATTCGGCTCTTGATTGTTATAATCGAATGAACTACAACTTTCAAGGCCGTCATCCTACTCCACAACTTGCTGCTATGGTTGCTACACAAAATTACAATTTTCTTGCGTCTATTATTTCATCTAATTCCACTTGGCTGACAGATTCTGGTTGCAATGCTCATATGACTCCTGACTTGAGCAACCTATCTTTATCTACTGAGTACAATGGAGAGGATCAAATTGCAGTCGGTAGTGGTCAATCTTTACCAATTACTCATTCAGGTTGTGGTACTCTTCCAACACCTTCTACTACTTTGTCCCTTTCCAATATTTTGCGTGTTCCTAATATAGCTACCAATTTGCTTTTTGTTCATCAACTTTGTATTGATAACAATTGCCAAATTATTTTTGATGCTGATCAATTTTTTATTCAGGACAAGGTGTCGGGCCAAGTTCTATTCCACGGACCTAGTGTAAATGGACTTTATCCATTCACTCCATCTGTTACCACTTCTTCTCACCAAGCTCCTACAATTTCTTCCCCACGTTGCTCTGCTACTTTGCCCACACTTCCTTTACCAAAGGCTGCTGTTGTTGCTCATGTTAGTGCCAAAACTTCCTTTGAACTATGGCATAATCGGTTAGGTCATCCCAATTCTAATATTCTTAATCTAGTTTTTCGTTATCTCAATTTGCCTCTTTGCTCAAATAAATGTGTTTGTGAATATTGTCTCTATGGGAAAATGAAGAAAATATCTTTTCCTCGTTCACAAACCTTTTCCATGTATCCTTTAGAACTTGTGCATAGTGATGTATGGGGTCCCGCTCCTAAAACTTCTATCAATGGCTTCAATTACTATGTCTCCTTTATTGATGATTTATCTAAATATACTTGGTTGTTTCCTATAACGAGAAAATCCGATGTGTCTGCTGTTTTTAAACGTTTCAAACCTTTGGCTGAGAATCTTTTGTCCACAAAATTAAAAATCCTAAGAACCGATGGTGGGGGAGAGTTTGTTAATTATGACCTCACATCTTTTCTTACTTCCCATGGTGTTTTACATCAAAAATCGTGTGCCTATACCCCCGAACAAAATGGTGTGGCTGAAAGAAAACACCACCATATTGTTGAGGTCGCTCTAACACTTATGACTCGGTCTTCCCTTCCTTTACACTTTTGGTCTTTTGCCTTTGTTGCTGCCGTCTTCCTTATAAACCGATTACCTTCTCCAAATCTCCACAATAAATCACCTTTTGAAATCCTTTTTCAACGTCTCCCGGATTATTCTCACCTTAAAGTTTTCGGTTGTGCTTGTTACCCCTTACTTAAGCCTTATAATACTCATAAGTTGCAACCAAAAACTTCTCGTTGAATTTTCACTTCCCTGAGTAAAGTTGGGAAAGAAAACAATGGATGTTGCAACCTTAAGCTTGAGCAGCATCGGCTTTCTCTTCGACACCATCTGTCCTCGCATTAGCAGTGGCACCATTTTCATCTTCTCCTGGTGGTTGCACTTTGTCCTCCCAGCAATATTATTTAATACTTTTTGGTTCTCAAGATGACGAATTTATTAGTAACACAATGTTATTAATCAATCCTATTTTTTAAGAACATTGTCCCAAAGCCCAGTATTTGAATTTATTCCCCATGATAGCGGATTGAGATCCGGCCACTTAGTCCCCATAGACAACGCCAACTGTTGATGGCAAAATCTGGCCAAGCAACTCACCTGACCTTCACGTGACACCAACGGTGAATTTATTTCAAGGGGAAAGATGTGGCCAGCAAAACAAGAGAAAACTGTGCACCGGTGTGGTGCTTGCCACACTGACTCTGATGCTTAAGTCAGTTGGGAGTTCATGAGTGAAGCAAGTAAATTAACAATGAAGAGGAAGAGAATAGATACCTCATTTAGTCCCCTTACCTTGGGATTAGTCTCTTCTATTCATAGTTGAAATTAGGGTTTTCCCCTTCCTTTTAGGAGAGAGAATAGCCCTTGAGATTGATTTGGCCCAATGGGCCTCCGTGGGCTTGTTTATCCTCTGGGCTCTTGCCATTCTGAGTTTCATAGAACTAGGTCAAAATTCACCCATAACATATACATTACATTTATCCACACATATTCACACAATATTGTTTGAAGGCACATTTATAGAGCGAGGTTGTTGAATCCTCAACATCAAATAAATTTATAAACTCCGGCTTTATGCTACTTTGCAGTAGATAGTGGTCGGGACGTCCTTAGGGAAGATGGATTTTCTTTTTAGTTTGAGTAATTATGATTAAAACCAGAACTGAGGGATTTTGGAAAGAAATTAATAAACATGGAAGTTGAAATGTCAAAATTAAAATCGTGAGAAAAATAAAGACAAGAATATAAAAGCAAAGAAATAAACGATCAATTTTGTGAAATCGTCAGATTGGGGTTCATTGATTTGTTTGTTGATTTTGTTTTCTCGATTGCTCCTAAGGATTGATTTTGATGGATAATCATGGGCTCGAGATTGCTTTTTGGCTAATCAGATTCTGCTACTTAGCTTGAGTTAAACTAATGGGCCGGTTTCAAGTATAGCAAATTGGGTCAAAGTATTTGCAAATCTAGCAGCCCGCAAAAGAATTTGCAAAAATGGCAAAATTTGATGGTCTGAGCGTCACATTTACTAAAATGCCCTTTCCTAAACCTTGAACTATCAGTTCTATCAGTGATAGAATTCTATCACCGATAGATTCTATCAGTTCTATCAATGATAGAATTCTATCACCGATAGATTCTATCAGTTCTATCAGTGATAGAATTCTATCACTGATAGAATCTATCAGATATAGAATTCTATCACCTAATTTTGTTTTGCTGCATCCATTTTTCTGTTGTTTCCGCTCATTTTTATCTTTCTATGAGTGATAAAAAGATTGATTTCTATTAGTGATAGAAATCTTCTATCACTGATAGAAAAGGTTTCTATCAATGATAGAAGATTTCTATCATGGATAGAAATCTGTAGTGATAGGTTTCTATCAGAGACATAAATCTTCTATCACTGATGGAAAGTTAGATTTCTATCACTGATAGAAAACTATGATAGAAACCAACCTTTTTTGTTTCTAAAACCTATATCACTAGTTTTGTTTTCATAGGTAATGTCGAAGCAAAAAAAATATGTAAAATCAACTAGACGAAAAGAAAAGCACGAAGAGAAAGTTGAAATTTAAAGGAGGAGAAACCTCATCAAAACCAAAAAAGAAAAAACAAAATGTATGTACAAATATACACTGTTGGTTTCTATCAGCGATAGAATCTATCAGTGATAGAAATCTATCACTGGACTTCTATTCTATCAATGATAGATTCTATCAGTGATAAAATTCTAACGCTGATAGATCTCTATCACTGGAGTGACAGAATTCTATCGGTGATAGATTCTATCAGCCAATGGTAGAATTCTATCGCTGATAGAACTCTATCGCCGATAGATTCTATCAATCAACAATAGAATTCTATCGTTGATAGAAATCTATCAGCGATAGAGTACTATAACTGATAGATTCTATCAACAAGCAATAGAATTCTATCGCTTTATCATTGATAGAAAATACTCAATTTCAAACAAATGAAAGAAAAGAATGAAAAAATGAGGAAAAAAACATAGCAAAGAAGAAGACGAAGAAGCTGATCAAGAACAGAAGAAGAAAAACCTGGAAAAGAAATAGAGAAAAAAAAAGAAAGCAATCAAAGCCAGAAAACGATCCACGAGAAGAAGAAACCAGATCGAAAAAAAAAGAGCGAAGGAAAAAGAAGAACATAAGAAAAACATAAATAAGACAAACCTGGAAATTCCTAGCTTTCGACCGAAGAAGAGCTGATCGAAATCCACGAGAAGATAAGATCGAAACCAAAACGAGAAGAAAAAAAGAAGAAACCGACGAAGAAGAAACCAAATCGAGAAAAAAAAAAGAGAAAAAGCTGATGAAGAGTTGATCGATCAGAACCAAATCGAGAAAAAAAAAAGAAGAAGAAGCTGATGAAGGAACCAATCGGAAAATGAAGAAGAAACTGATCGGGAAAAAAAAAACCAAAACCAAAACCAAAACCAAAACCAAAACCAAAACATGCAAAAGGAAGAAGGAGGACGACACGACCAAAATCAAGGGCAAGATTGAGATTTAGAAAAATGATTTTAAAACTTTGCTATATTTGCAATCTTTTTATAAAACTTGCTATATTTGCAATTAACCACTAAATTTTTGCCACCCATTACAATTATCCTAAACGAATTAACTAACCCAATCCTCCATCGAATTTAATTAATTAATTTATTATAATTACGCTCGCTACCCCCATGCATTAGCCTAATCGTCCATCGAAACTAATTCTAATTAACCTAGTTAGGCAACGCGATACTCCATCGTAATTACCTACTAAAATTAATTGCATTACAATCTTGGGTCCGAAATTAATTAATTAAACTAGAATACTTTCCAATTTAATTAACTAAATTTTCATTGATTTTTAGGCCCTATCAAGCAAGCAATGAAATCTCACGACGAAGAAAAGTCTAAGGAATTATTTAGACCTAGTGGCTACCAATTAACAGATATATCGATCATGCAATGAAATCTTGAGTGATCAATTCGATAAATACATTTACAACTGATAGTTTAAACAAGAATTCATAGAAGCAACAAAAACATCCACAAAATCTCAATAAATTCAGCAATCTCAACCAAAATTCATCCAAACACCCAATTACATCCCAAATTTGACGATAAACCAAACTAGCCTAGCTAGCATATTAGTTCTAATCATGCTCGGAACACAAAACCTAATAGTGCGATTTGTGGCGATTTGTGATGGAAATGGTAAGTCAATTTATTGTTGGTGCAAACGATTTAGGTTTTGTGAACACTGATCCTTTTGTAATTTGAATGAAACAGGTGCTGTTCTTTGCTCACAATGCAAAGGAAGTGGAGTTGACGCTGTTAATTTCTTCAATGGACAGTTCAAAGCCGACGTATCTTGTTGGCTGTGCGGGTAATTTTTTTAGTCAACTATTCAATTCGTCATCCAAATTACAACTGTAGAAGACGAAGTACTTTAACTTGCAATTAACTATAGTTGATTATGACTATTGAACAGAACAAATGGCAACTTTGTTTATCTCTTGTAGGAATCTCCGGAAGTTGGATTCTCGATATTCTTTTCTCTTCGATTCTTCGCCACTCATCCGTTTTTTCGTGATTTTACTTGCCTCCGATCAACTTCTACTTTAATAAACTTCAAATCCTCAACAAGGGAGCGCCCATATAACAGATCATGTGCTATAACAGAAAGGGAATGAAATGGAATACTCAGCATAAACGTACTGAGCACTGTAGCTTCAATAAATAGCCAAAAAACAATCCACGTGTAGCCATATAAATGGAAGACGGCAACACTAAGGAAAATACACAGATGGTAAAATAAAGGAAAAACAGAAAAGGGAAAGAAGGACAAATAATAACAAGAATATAGAGCTAATACATAATAACAAGAATACAGTGCTAATATACCCCCTCAAGCTGACACGGTTTTGGAACCACTGTGAGCATGGTACGAAGATTTAAGAAGCGCGGAGATGGCAAGCCTTTTGTCATAATGTCGGCTAACTGATCTTCTGAAGGTACATATCGAACAATCAGCTGTTTTCTTGCATTCTTCTCTCTGATGAAGTGAAGGTCGACTTCTAGATGCTTGGTTCTTTGATGCAAAACAGGATTGGTGACAATGTATGTTGCACTGACATTGTCACAAAGGAGCAAGGGAGGAGAAGTCGTTATTCCAAGCTCGAGAAGAACCGATTGTACCCAACTAATCTCAGCAGCTGCATTTGACAAGCCCCGGTACTCAGATTCGGCACTTGATCTGGAAACTACCTTTTGTTTGGAAGAGTTCCATGACACAAGGTTGTTGCCAAAAAAAGTGTAGTAACCAGACGTGCTCCTTCGATCATCTGGGCAACTTGCCCAATCCGCATCAGTATAGGATGTAAGTGAAGGAGTCACGTATGGAGAAAGTATAAGGCCGAGTTGAGATGTACCCTTAAGATATCTGATCAAGCGTTTAACGGCCTGCAAGTGAGAGGAAGTTGGAGCGTGAAGAAACTGGCAGAGCTTATTAACCGCATAGTTGATGTCTGGGCGAGTTAAGGTACAATATTGCAAAGCGCCTACCAAGCTTCTGTACTCAGATGGGGAGTCCAACACTGTACCATCGGACAAAGAGAGAGGGGGACCAGCAGCCATAGGTGATGAGCAAGGTTTGCAAGAAGATAGACCAGCATGAGAGACCAAATCCAAGATGTATTTCTGCTGTGAGAGGTGGAATCCACTGCTTGTTCTAGCAACTTGTATGCCCAAGAAGAACGAGAGATCACCCATGTCTTTTAGGGAAAACTTAGCATTTAAAGCAGAGACGAAAGAATGAATCAAATGCAAAGAATTACCAGTTACTAATATATCATCTACATATACTAGGAAAATAATCATGCTGGAATTACTTCTGTAAATAAACATTGAAGAATCTGCCCGAGAAGCTGAGAAACCCCAATCTAAAAGATAAGTACTCAACTTAGAGAACCAAGCACGGGGGCTTTTCTTGAGGCCATAGAGAGACTTGTGAAGTTTTAACACATGATTGGGATAATTAGGGTCCTCAAAACCAGCTGGTTGCGGCATAAAAACTTCCTCCTTAAGGTCACCATGCAAAAAGGGCATTATGTACATCTAATTGACGAACTGACCATCCATGAGAAATGGCTAAAGACAGCACAATCCGAATTGTAGCAGGCTTCACAACAGGACTGAATGTTTCGAAGTAGTCAATGTCGTAAGCTTGAGTATACCCTTGTGCAACCAAACGTGCCTTATAGCGGTCAATCTCTCCATTGGGTTTAAGTTTTATGCAGAACACCCATTTAGAATCAATTATTTTTCTATCACCGGGCAGGGGAACCAAAGACCAAGTATTATTATGCAAAAGAGTAGAGTATTCAGATTCCATAGCAGCTTTCCATTTTGGATCTTGAAGAGCTAGCTTAGGATTTTTCGGCTCAGAAAGAGCAGTCATCGATGAAACATTAGAAGAAACAAGCCAAGCTTTAGGTTTAAATATCCCAGCCTTTGATCTGGTTGTCATAGGGTGAGTATTTAAACTGGGGGGGAGGTTGAGAGATAGTGGCGGAAGTAGGAGATTCGATAGGTGAAGGACTGGACTCTAGAGATAAAGATAGGGAATGTAATGGAGAATGGTTTGATGTAGGGGCAGGTACGGGTGAGGGACAAGGCTGAGAATCATGAGAAGAGGAAGGGCAGGACACGAAGGAGTCTGGAGATTTTGGTTGGACAGACGGAGAGGGAGAAATAGAGAGGTTGTGAGCAAGAGGAATCGACAAGGGAACAGAAGGAGTAGACTGAGGAGGAGGACTGGAGTGCATAGATAAAATAGAGCCAAGGGGATAGAAATAATCAGGGAAAGGTTGTTTAATAGAAGGGGGAGAAGAGCAATCACAATGTCTGTATGGAAAAGAAGTTTCATTAAAAACGACATGCCGAGACATGAAAATACACCCAGAGGAGAAATCAAGACAAAATTATCCTTTATAGGAGGAGCTATATCCGATGAACACACATTCCTTAGAGCGAAATTGTAGCTTATGGTCATTGTATGGTCTCAGATAGGGGAAACAAGAACAACCGAAAGTCTTTAACAGAGTATAATCTGGGGTATGACCATAAAGCATAAGATATGGAGAAGAATAATTGAGCAAAGGTGTAGGAAGGCGGTTGATAAGGAAAATGGCTATTTGAAATGCATAAGACCAAAAAACTTGAGGGACGGAGGACTGAGCAAGAAGGGCCAGACCAACCTCTACAATGTGTCTATCCTTTCTTTCAACACTGCTGTTTTGCTGAGGAGTGTATGGACAAGATGTTGGGTTTAATGTCCTATAAACTCGTAGTTTGTAAATCATTAAACATATTCTATTTCCTATAAAGACGTTATTGAGGTTATTCAGTAAAAGATGTTATTGAATATGTAAATTGCAAATGATTAACCTAAATCCAATAAACTAAGATCCTTGGCTATAAAATGAATACTCGAACTATATGTAGGGACATATCATAGGATCAAGTTCAAGTTTATAGTCAAAATAGTCTATAGTATAAGGATAAGGTTGGGTACCTTATCCTGGAGACACTATGGACGCGGCCCACTTTGTATTAAGTACAAACGATGAGATCCTAAATCGTTCATGTGGTGACATGCGAGTGGGGGCGTCCTATGCAATGAGTTTGCATAAGACTGGACCACGAAATAAGTCACTTTCTCTTTATAACGCCGTTTACTGAAGAAACTGACTATTTCTCATAGATGACCTAGGTAACTCGTTCTTAATCCTGAGCTATCTATGAACTCCTGTTTATGCGAGATTATCCTTTGATCTGCATGGGTGAGATGGTCAGCATCGCCGACTCGACAAGCCTACCATTTTGGGGATAAGATCGAATAGATAGCTGGGGACATAGTTTTGCAAGACGGAATTCACTCCTACCCTTTTCAAGGTTAGTAGATAGGTTGTTTCCTTAAGTACTAACTCCAGGACTTGAACAAAGGGCCCCACCCTCTTGTTAGATCGAGAGGGACTTAGGTTTGATGGTTGGACCACAAACCGATTGTTCATTAGAGGATTAGTGGAACTTAAGGAACAAGAAGTACTATAGGGGTGAAACGGTTATTTGACCTAGCTATAGCTACGAACAACCTATGAAGGAACGACTTACTAAACATGGTTAAATCAAGTGGACGGAAATATATCTATAGTGAGGGGAGTGCAACTATCGGGCTATAGTGGAGTGTCCCGGTAGTTAACGAATGTTGGCTAGCTTAGATAATGAGATTAGTCGGTTAGCCTTGAATCGTTGGAGCCCATGATCTATAGGTCCATTAGGTCCCCCTACTAGCTCATATCGGATTAAAGCCTAGAATATTTTGATAGGAAACTTTGAATCGTTCAAAAACGGGAAATAGGGTTTTATCGTAAAACATGTTCGACAAAGTGATTTAATTATGAATTAAATTAGGAATTGAGAGATGAGGTATTTAAAAGTGTTTTAAATACCATATATATGTATTAGGAATCATATATAATTCATGGCATTAGGTGATAAAGATTGATTGGATCAATCATATCAAAATTACTTGGAAATGTCCCAATTAATTGCCTAGAAATCAATTTCAATTCTGAATTGAAATTGAAATGAATTGCAAGCTGAAAATTCACAATTAGGATTCAATTCATAATGGATTTAGTGGCATTTCCACTCTTGCATGATGATGCATAGTGGAAAACAACACAACCATGCACTAGATGCATGTGTTGTGAAGTAGACACCTAGAATCCACTTTGAGTTGCATCTTGACCATGTGGCTAAGTGTCATGAAGCTTGTCTTTGCATGGGAGAGGTCTATAAAAGGGGCTTGAATTAGATTGAAGAAGAGCAAGCTTTCATTTAGTGTTATGCTGCAAATTTTCTCCCTCAAATTCTCTCTCATTTCATCTCCTTCCAAAAGCTTGTACCATCAAGCATTCCCTTCCTATTTCTTTCTTCTATAGACTCCCACAAGTCTTTCTAGGCTCAAGAGAATAGTAGGGAAGACACTAAAGGTTGTCCAAGAGAAGTTGGAGAAAGATAATATCACAAGGAGTTCCTTACAAGTGAGCATCAAAGAGGTTGGTACTCATTTACTCTCTTTTCTACCCTTTCTAGAACATGCATGCTTTAGGAGTAAAATTGAATGTCTTAAGTGCTTTCGATCTTCAATTGCTTCCGCATGTGTTATATGAACACCTTCACAAGAAATCCTGTGCAAAATACTGTGTGTTGAAAGAATAGGATAGAGAGGCTTAAACTCAGTACCACCATCGGTTTGAAGGGATTTTATTTTAGTGCTGAATTGAGTTTCAACCATAGATTTAAAACTAAGAAAAATTGGCAAGACATCATGCTTAGATTTCATTAAGTATAGCCAAGTATATTTGGTATAATCATCCACAAAGAGAATGAAATAACGGGCACCATTTATAGATTGTAATGGAGAAGGCCCACAAACATCTGAATATACCAAAGAAAAAGGTTGAAATGATCGTGAAACAGAAGATGAAAAAGGTAGCCTATGGCTTTTTGCCATTTGACAAAAATTACAAAATTGGCTTCTCGATTGTTTGAAAGAAAAATTACACTGATTTAAAACACTTTTAACAATAGGAATCACAGGATGACCGAGACGTTGGTGCCAAAGATTCACATCTTGAAAAGAGGAAAGGTAGACTGCTGGTTGAAGACTCGATGAACCAGAGGGCTGACTGTTTAAGCAAGAGAGTTTGTACAAATCACCTTCAAGACGACCCCGGAGCAGGACAATCTTGGAAATTAGATCCTTCATAAGAAAATGATCCGAATGAAACTCCACTAAAGCATGATTATCAAAACATAATTTGGCAATACTAATGAGTTTATGTGAAATGTGTGGAACATGTAACACAGATTTAAGATTAATGGAACGAGAAGGTAAAGTAGAAGGCAAGGAAATAGATCCAAAATGAGAGACAGGAATAGACGTACCATTTCCGATTACAACTTGCTCACTTCCATAGTAAGGTGATGGTTGCTGAATTGCAGAGACATCAGGTGTCATGTGGTGGGTGGCGCCTGAGTCCAAGAACCAGTTCTCATCCGGATGAGAAGAGGAGACTGAGGTAGGTAATTGAGGTATAGACTCAGTAGGGGAAGATGGAACAGGGCTTGTATTAGTTGGCTGAGAAAAGTGGTTGAGATAAGCCTGAGGAGAGGAGGATGAGGGAGCTTGATACATAGGATTATGCCTGTTGTAGCAAACAAGGGCAGTATGTCCCATCTTGCCACAAATTTGGCATTGAGGACGGTGGGAATTTGTGGGCGGTCTGAAAGGGCGTGGTGAAGACTGTGGCCGGTCTAAGACACCAAGACCTGAAAAATTTTGAGGTACTGGAAAAGGAGAAGGAAAAGGAGAAGGAAAAGGAGAAGGAAAAGGGGATTGAAAAGGCCTGAAAGGAGTGGAAGAAGGTTGTTTGAAGTTTTGTGGAGGCCTTGTTTGGCGTTTAGAGTTACCAGAAGAGACAGAGAGATTGGCGACATTAGCTTGGAGAAGATTTAAGTTATCAACCGATGACTGCCTTTCTAAACGAGCATCATAAGCAAGCAACAAGCTCCTAACATCGGCTAAAGAAGGTCTATCTGTGCAATTTTGTATTGAAGTGACAAAGGCATTATAATTAGAACCTAGACCCTTAAGGATATAAGCTAAGTGATCCCGATATGATAAAGGCTCGCCAATGGCCGAAAACTTATCAGCTATATCCTTAATCTTAGCTAGATACTGAGAAACAGATAGATTATCTTTCCTTATTTTCTGAAGTTGAGAACGCAAGGCAATTATATGAGCAATAGACGAGGACTCATAGACAGTACGCAGTTGTTCCCATATATCAAAAGCAGTAACACAACCGATAATTTCTCCAATTTTGTCCTCAGTTAAAGAGGAGTAAATCCATCTCATTAGAATTCTATTGTACTTTTGCCAAACAAGGAATTGGGGGTTTACCTGAGTTTGCGCCGGATCCAAGTATTTAACAGGAGCAGGGGTCCCATTGATGAATCCTTCCATATCGAAGGCGATAATGTGATTAAGCAACTGGTTCTTCCACAACAGATAGTTTGAGTCGGTCAATTTAATAGAAAGAGGTGGTGTTTGAGTAGGAAAGGGCGATGCGGGAGGCTGAGCAGGGAAAAATGATTGAGTCACGTTGTAGGGAAAGAAGAATGGAAGATTTGATGGTGATTGAGGTGGGTATTGGAAACCAGTGTTCGGCGTTAACTGATTTTGAGAAAATGTTGGATGCTGAGGTAGGCCTGCGAAGGGGGCAACATTTGGATTTAACGGTCTGGTCGGAGAATTGAGCGAAAATCTCTGGGTCTGAACAGGTGGAGACATAGTAGAAGAAATTATCGGAGTGGTGACAGAAGAAGAAACAATAGGAGTATGGAGGGGGGTGGTGACTGTGGAAGAAGCTACCAGCGGTAACATTGTGCTATCGACGGAGGAAGAGCTGGAAGAGCTGGAAGATGACGCCATAACGGAAAAAAATTGAGAAGAAGCACCTTAATTCTCTGATACCATGTGCTATAACAGAAAGGGAATGAAATGGAATACTCAGCATAAACGTACTGAGCACTGTAGCTTCAATAAATAGCCAAAAAACAATCCACGTGTAGCCATATAAATGGAAGACGGCAACACTAAGGAAAATACACAGATGGTAAAATAAAGGAAAAACAGAAAAGGGAAAGAAGGACAAATAATAACAAGAATACAGAGCTAATACATAATAACAAGAATACAGTGCTAATAGATCAGAAAATCTTTGATTGCGAATCCAAGAACGCATAGTGTTGAGCATGGAATCTGTTTCGTCCCGAGAGAGCCATGAACGCGAGAAGGTTTTTCTTGAATCTTTTGATCTTTTCCTTACTTCAATACTCCCTTTATTTTCTTTCTTATTAAGCAATCCGAGCGAGACGCCAGTGTTTTTTAGAAATTCTACTGGGTCGTTAGTTTGTGTGAAATTTACATCTACGATTCAGTGTTGTGTTGTTTTATTATGGCTAAATTATAAAAAATACCCCTGAACTATGGGGTCAAAAATGTCCCTGAACTTTGAAAAGTTTCAAAAATACCCCTGAACTTTGAAAAATCTTTCAAAAATACCAATGTCGTTAATTTTTGGATGAAAACCGTTAGAATTTATGGTGAGATGAGGAAAAAAGAAGAAGCATTTTTCAATAAGGGTATTTTTTTTTAATTTTTTTTTAAAGTTCAAGGGTATTTTTGAAACTGAAACTTTAACAGTTTCTATCGAAAAATTAACGGCAAGAGTATTTTTGAAACATTTTTCAAAGTTCAGGGGTATTTTTGAAACTTTTCAAAGTTCAGGGGCACTTTTGAAGCAAACCCCATAGTTCAAGGGCATTGCAAACCCCATAGTTCAAGGGCATTTTTTATAATTTAGCCTTTTATTATTGCCTTCTAGATCTTGATAGATCGATGACTTGTTAATTCTGAATTCGCATCTGGTTGGAGGGGTTCAATGAGTAATTTCTAGCGTTGAGGCTTCAATCTTTGAACTAGAGATTTGTTGTCACTACTACAAAAAAAAAGAAAAAAAAATATTTTTAATGACGGGCATTGCCCAACATTAAAGGGTTTTGATGACGGACAGGTGTCCGTCATTTATACGAGTGTCATCATAAGTTTTAATGACAGACTCTTTTTAATGACGAGCATTGTCCGTCATTAAAAATGCCTAACATCATTACATGTGTCATCGTAGGCTACGATGACGGACACCCTTTAATGACGGGCATTGCTCGTCATTAAACGTGTCCGTTATCGTAGCCTAGAACGACAAACAACTTTTTATGTCAGTCATTGCAATGACATTAAAAGTCAACGTCCGTCATTAAATGTGCGTCATTAAAAATGGAAGGATGCAAAACCATGAAGAGCTTTACTTTCCCATATCCTGACGAGGCATCAATGAGTAAGATCCCAATAATGTAATGACATTAAGTCTTGAAAGGTGAACTACCCAATAACAACTTATGCACAGTGCCCAAGATGCATGCATAATAACAAAAAAATGTTAAAGGTCATGAGAATGAAAGATATTGTACCTACCAAAGGAAACAAAATATTAGTCACGCAAAAGAAACACTTGGAAGCATCCTTCTAGCAGTTGTCTCCCAAAGGAAATCATAAAAGCAGATAAGCACATATGAATACCAGCTCCATACCCAAGAGTCGAAGACCATGAAACGAACCTAATTCGCAAAACAAAAACAAAAAGAAAAGGAAAGAAAAGTCTACAATCCCGACACAAAGTTCATAAAAAACGAATAAGCAAAAGGAAATAAACTATTAGGATAAAAGTAGAAAATTTACTTCAAAGAAAATTTTCAAAAACGAAGAGCAACCTACATTTCAAATTTCCTTCAAAGAAAATTTTCCGCAAACAATAAGTGGTAGACCACAATAAAGACGAAGACGACTAACAAACACATTGGACAAAAAACAACTACATTTCAAAATTTCAAAGCTCACACATTGGCAAGTAGTGAAGCAGTTGTTGACAAATTCAAAGAGATATACACACACGAAAGTCTTCATCAATGCAAATCAAATATTCCCATGAGACAAGCATATTTGTACAAAGAACTCAAGAGTTTATGATTTGTTGCCCTTCTCCAAAAAGACCCAGATTTTCTTGCTGAATACTTTAGAATTATGTTGTGCCAAAGCAATAAAAAATGTTGGACTGGAGCAATCAAGAATGCTGAATACTTCAAATTCTCCTCATAGTTTTTGTAGATTAATCAGAGATAGATGATATTAGAAAGGCTCAGCTCAAATGCAGAGCATGAGCACTGTTCATTAAATAATAGAAAAGGAGGACACGCGTAGCTCAATAACAGGCTAACAGTAAACAGAAATATACAGAAAAATAACAATGTAATTAGCAACAGATTACACACTAATGATATAACTAACATCCCCCCGCAAGCGAACACGGATTAGAAGCCACTGTGAGCTTGGTTCTGAGGCCAAAAAACTGAGGAGAATGCAGACTCTTTATAAATATATCAGCCACCTGATCTTCGGAGGGAACGAACTGCACGAGAAGTTGCTTGTGAGTTATCTTTTTTCTGATGAAATGGTGATCGACTTCGATGTGTTTAGTGCGGTTGTGCATAACAGGGTTTGCAGCAATATAGGTGGCAGACATGTTATCATAAAGCAACAGCGGAGAAGCAGAAGACAGTGCACCTATTTCAGCAAGGACAGATTGGACCCAAGCTATTTCAGCCGCTGCGTTAGATATGCCTCAATACTCGGACTCAGCACTGGAGCGTGAGACTACCTTCTGCTTTGATGAATTCCATGAGACCAGATTTGATCCTAAAAAGGTGCAGTAACCGTTTGTGCTTCGACGGTCATCTGAACAGCTTGCCCAATCGACATCTATATAACAAGTTATTGCAAAGGAAGAGCAAGGGGTGATCAAAATTCCCATGGAAGATGTACGTTTAAGATATCGTAGAAGACGCTTAACAGCCAACATATGGGTCGTTGTGGGAGCGTGGAGAAACTGACAGAGTTTGATAACAGCAAAACTTATGTCAGGTCTTGTAAGAGTTCAGTACTGCAATGCTCCAACCAAGCTTCGATACTCAGAAGCTGAATCCAATGGTGTTCCATCAGAGAGAGACAAGGGCGGGCCAGCAAACATGGGAGAAGGAGTCGGCTTGCACGACTCCAAGTTTGCACATTTGAGAAGGTCCAAGATATACTTCCTTTGAGAAAATGTAAGTTCTTACCATGTTTAGCAGCTTGAATGCCAAGAAAGTAAGAAAGTTCACCTGTATCCTTGAGAGAAAACCGACAATTTAAAGAAGAAACAAAATGCTGAACAAGGGAGTCATGAGAACCAGTCACCAATATATCATCAACATAGATTAAAAAAATGACAAGCTGAGAATTAGACTTATAAATGAACATTGAAGAATCTGCCTTAGAAGCGAAGAAACCCCAACCAAGTAAACAAGAGCTGAGTTTGGAGAACCATGCCCGAGGACTTTGTTTGAGGCCATACAAGGCTTTGTTTAGCTTCAAAACGTGGTGAGGAAATGAAGCATTCTCAAATCCACCCGGTTGTTTCATATACACTTCTTCCAAAAGATCTCCATGAAGAAAAGCATTATTCACATCGAGTTGTTTGACTTTCCAACTGGAAGTAACAACCATAGATAAGACAATCCTAATCGTTGCTGGCTTAACCACGGGGCTAAAGGTTTCAAAGTAATCGATACCCAATGCTTGAGTGTACCCTTGAGCCACTAAAAGTGCCTTATATCTATCAAAAGAGCCATCGGGCTTAAGCTTGAGTCGAAATACCCATTTACAGCCAACAAGTTTACGACCATGAGGTAAAGGGACAAGGGACCAAGTGTTATTTCTCAATAAAGCATCATATTCAGTATTCATAGCAACCCTCCAACATTCAAAGCAACCTTGTAACTGGTAGGCTCGGAAGGGGGAGAAAACACAGAGGTATCCTTTGTCACCAACCATGCCTTGGGTTTAAAAATGCCATCTTTTGATCGTGTTACCATGGGATGAATATTATGATGGAGGGAAAGGGGTGGTTGAGTCGTGAGGGGTGGAGCTGCATGAGAAGAGGATGATAAAGGCAAAGGAGAAGGAGATGGTGAAGGAGTGTTTGAGGGTAATTGGGAGGGGGGAGGGGAAGGCGATGAAGAAAATGAGACAGTGGATGGGGTACAAACGCCATCATTTTCGGTAGACAAAACAGCAGGGACAGGGGGAGCAGTCGTGGATGGCAATGGAGCTGAAATGGGAAATGAGGGAGAAGAAAAATAAGTAACGGATTGAAGAAGAGACCCAAGATGATATGAAGGATCATGAAAAGTGGATTTAATAGATGAGGGAGGAACTAGAGTGTTGGTTTGGAAAGGAAACAAAGATTCATTGAAAACCACATGTCTTGACACATATAATCTACCAGAAGTAACATCAAGACACATATAACCTTTATGAGAGGAGCTATACCCAAGAAAAACGCATTCCTTAGACCGAAACTGAAGCTTATTACCATTATACAGCCGTAAGAATGGGAAACAAGAACAACCAAAGCATTTTAGTAATTTGTATTCAAGAGAAAGTTTAAACAGAATAGAATATGGAGACTAAAAGTTTACCAAAGGTGTTGGAAGCCTATTGATCAAGAACACTGCTGTTTGAAAGACATACGACCAAAGGTGCTGTGGGAAAGAAGAGTGTGCTAAAAGGGACAACCCAACTTCCACAACATGTCGATTTTTACACTCAACACTCCCATTTTGCTGTGGGGTATAGGGACATGACAAACGATGAAGAATACCATTAGAAGTTAAGACAGATGATAAAGGTTTGAATTCAGTGCAACCGTCAGTTTGAAGAGCCTTGATTTTAGTTTCAAATTGAGTTTCAACCATGATTTTAAACTGAAGAAAAGCAGAAGAAACATCATGCTTGGATTGCAAAAAATAAATCCAAGTAAATTTAGTACAGTCATCAATAAACAGTAAAAAGTACCAAGCACCATGTATAGATTTTAAAGGGGATGGACCCCAAACATCCGAATACACCAAACCAAAGGGGATCGGGGAAGTATAAGAAGAGGAAGAAAAAGGGAGTCTATGGCTCTTAGCCAATTGACAGTGGAAACAAAATTGTTTAGTCGAAGAGCTAAACTTAAGATTACAATTGCTAAGAACTCTTTGAACTATGTTAAAGGAAGGATGACCAAGGCGACGGTGCCACAACGAAACATCTTGAAGCGTGGAAAGAAAAACAAAAGGCCGTGAGAGCTAAGAAGGAGAGACACAAGAGGAACGGGTAGATAGCTTGTACAAACCATCTTCAAGATGACCCTTGAGTATAATGATGTTGGAGAGACGATCCTTCACAAAGAAATGAAAGGGATGAAACTCAACAAATGCACGATTATCATGACAAAGGTGAGCAATGCTAATAAGATTATGAGACAAATGAGGAGTATGAAGAACAGAGTTTAGTTTGATAGGAAACTTATGATAATTAGAACAAAGAATAGATGAACCGGTATGAAGAACGGGTATTGACTTACCATTGCCCACGACGACTTGCTCCCCACCATAGTAGGTACTTGGCTGCTGCAAATTAGTGAGATCAGGAGTCATATGATGAGTGGCGCCTGAATCCATATACCAAGCTTCATCAGGATGCGAAACCATGGATAGGGAAGAAGCTGGATCAGTAGATGTAGCAAGGGAAGAAGGATTCTGCGGAAGCGATTGGGAAAGATGATTGAAAAAAGCTTGAGGAGATGAGGTTTTTGGAGGGGCTTGATAGAGGGGATTATGCCTGTTGTAACAAACCAATGCTATATGACCAAGTTTGCCACAAATTTGGCACTGTGGGCGGTTTGAATTTTGGGAAGGCCATTTGGGAGGTCTAAAGAGGGTTTGAGGGCGGCCAAGAACGCCTGGTCCAGGAAAGGGGCTGGAGAAGGATTGGGGAAAAGGAAACGCAGAGGACGATTTAGAAGCTGGCTGAGAAGACGATTGAGATCGTGGAGGACGTTTCTGAGTAGAAGAGGTAGAAAGGTTGGCCAAATTTGCTTGAACAAGATTTAGAGTATGAACAAAATTTTTTTTATCAAGACGAGCCTCATAAGCTAATAGAAGACTCCAAAAATTGGCAAGGGAGGGGCGATCAGTTTGATTATGAATTGAGGTGACAAAAGGATTGTACTCTGTGCCTAATCCCTCTAAAATGTATCCCAAATGATCTCTATAGGATAAAGGTTCTCCTGTGGCCGAGAATTTGTCCGCAACGTCCTTTATTTGAGTAAGATATTGAGAAACAGATAGCCCATCCTTACGAATTTTTGTAATTGAGAACGGAGACCCATTATACGAGCAGTAGAAGATGACTGATAACAACCCGAAGGTGATCCCAAATCTCAAAGGCAGACGAACAACCTATAATCTCTCCTAACTTATCTTCACTCAAGGAAGAGTATATCCAGCTCATTAAAGTCCTATTAAACTTTTGCCAAACTGTAAATTGCAGGTTTACCTGGGACTGAGCAACATCAAGGAATTTAGGCGGAGCGGGCGTACCATCAATGAAGCATTCCATGTCAAACGCGATGATGTGGTTGAGCAATTGATTCTTCCATAGCAAGTAATTGTTGTCGGAGAGTTTGATGTTCAGAGGTGGCGTTAGGGTTGGATAAGGAGATGTGGAGGGTGGCTGAGTAGGTGATAACTCTCCAAAAGGGAGTTTTTTAGACCTTATTTCTATATTGATTTGTGCGTCTTTTGTGCTTAATAGGGTTGTTTTTATATGAATATTATATGTTTTAACCCATTTGGAAGAATGGAAGCTTTGGAAATTATTTTGTGCATAATATGTTGCTGGGCGACTTGAGGGAGCAAATTCTGTGCTGTAGCAAAGCTGGGAGAAAAACTGCCACGTCACAGCTCGTTAGCCAATTTAACAAACTGAATTCTGTTAAGCTATTTTCGGATTTATGGAGCAAGGAGAGCCATCCACGTGTCTAGGTCAACCTAATTCAAGCCTCCTATCACTCTATAAAAGGAGATAGCCGCCCAAGTCAAATTCATTCCACTTTGGGAGAAACATTCCATTCTTGGAAAGGTTACTTCCACCTTTGGGAGCCGAATAGAGGAGAGATTGGAGACCATCAAGAAGACCATCAATTGCAAGCTGATCAAGGGAATTAATATTTTCTTGCAATATTTTGTAATTATGGATATGTTTACTCAGATTGTAACGTGTGTTTCCATGCATTTTATGAACTAAGTAGCTTTAGGCGTTGGTTAGGGAACATGTGATTGTTGTGCTTAATTTCTAGTAATAAATATTGATTCTATGCATCTTGATTAATTGTTGTGTTTATTTCTATTTTATGCTCGCCTGGCCAGCCGGTATGAATACCTCTCTCTAGTTTCAGGGATGATTTGGAGAGTGTGTGGTGGTTAATCACATTGGATCATTGTGTATTGGTGAACGCCAGTGACTGAGCTAGGGATAGCCAGTTGCCTAGTGCTTGATCGGTAGTACTTCATTAGAGTTGAAACACATTCCAAAAGATCCGGAGTTCCGGGAGGAATCTGCTAATAAGACTGCAAGAGTTTTGCATGATCAATAATATTGCTAGAGCATCTTTTAAAACAATTACTAAATCCTGACCAACGCCTGTTTCTAATCTGTCTTCCTATTTGTTTACTTTCTGTTCTGTCATTTCTTTTGCTTCAGCATTATTCCTATAAAAACCAATCATTTTTACCATCTTTGAAACCATTGAAAAGTTATACAAAATAGATGAAGTGGAAGCTAGTTCAGACCTTGGATTCGATAATACTTATTGCTTGCTGCGGGCTGTGTATACTTGCACAGAGTCTAGAGTCTATTTACATATCATTTTTACTCACTCTAGGAACCCAACAAGTTTTTGGCGCCGTTGTCGGGGAACTAAATAAGTTTTTATCTGATTTGTTTTGTGTATGTGTTTTAGTGGTTTGTGCTAGAACTTTTTGATTGTTTCTTTTGTTTTTGCAGGTGTGAGTTTGGTGCATGAACGATTCGCCTGGGGTAAGGTTCGAGCTTGATCCAGAAATCGAGAGGACATTCAGGATAAGAAGGAGAGAGCAGCGTAGACAGCAAAATCAAATGGCTGATGTGTCGCGTCTCCCGCAGGGTCCAGAAGATCCAGTTGATCCCCAGCAGAATCGTGTGCTGCAGCAAAACCAGCCGCTGGAGCAAAATAGACAGCAAAATAATCAGGCTGAGAATCCTATCTTGGTAGCGAACGATAGAGCCAGAGCCATTCGAGCGTATGCTTTTCCAATGTTTGATGAGTTAAATCCAAGGATTGCACGTCCTCACATTGAGGCAGCAAATTTTGAAATGAAACCGGTAATGTTTCAGATGTTGCAAACCGTGGGGCAATTCCATGGTTTGTCATCTGAAGACCCTCATTTACATCTTAAGTCTTTTTTAGGAGTTAGTGATTCTTTTGTAATTCAAGGAGTGCCTAGAGATGCCCTTAGATTAACTTTGTTACCGTATTCTCTTAGAGATGGAGCAAAGGCATGGTTAAAACTCTTTTGCTCCAGGATCAATTAGGACATGGAATGAGTTAGCAGAAAAATTTTTGAATAAATATTTCCCACCAAATAGAAATGCTAAATTGAGGAGTGAAATAGTAGGGTTTAGGCAACTTGAAGATGAGACTTTTAGTGAGGCTTGAGAGAGGTTTAAGGAGCTTTTGCGAAAGTGTCCCCATCATGGTTTACCACATTGTATCCAAATGGAAACATTTTACAATGGGTTAAATGGAGCAACCCAAGGTATGGTTGATGCTTCGGCTGGAGGGGCCCTTTTGGCAAAAACTTTTAATGAAGCCCATGAAATTTTAGAAAGAATATCAACTAATAGTTGTCAGTGGTCGGATGTTAGAGGCACAAATAAAAAAGTTAAGAGTGTGTTAGAGGTTGATGGTGTGCTACCATTAGGCCTGATATTGCAATGTTAGCTAACGCTCTTAAAAATGTGACAGTGGTTAGTCATCAGCAGCCGCCAGCTGTGGAGCCTGCTGCAGTGGTGAACCAAGTTGCAGAAGAAGCATGTGTCTATTGTGGTGAAAATCACAACTACGAGTTTTGCCCCAGCAATCCAGCTTCTGTGTTTTTTGTAGGTAATCAGAGAGATAACCCTTATTCTAACTTTTATAATCCAGGTTGGCGCAACCACCCCAACTTTTCGTGGGGAGGACAAGGAAGTAATGTGCAAGCACAACAAAAGGTGAACCAATCGGGATTTGCTAAAGCGCAGGTATTGCCCCAGCAAAATAAGCAGGTTTTGCCCCAGCAAAGTTCGGAGAGTTCTCTTGAGGCAATGATGAAAGAATATATGGCTCGTACAGATGTCGTTATTCAAAGTAATCAAGCTTCAATGAGAGCCCTGGAATTGCAAATGGACCAGCTAGCTAATGAGCTGAAGGCAAGGCCTCAAGGGAAACTTCCTTCAGATACTGAGCACCCTAAAAGGGAAGGTAAGGAGCAGGTAAAGGCAGTGACTCTTAGGAGTGGTAAGCCACTAGAAGAAAGAAAAGAGCCTAGTAAAACCCAGGAATTAGATAATAACTGTGATAAAAATGTTGTTGTTGAGAAAGAATTGGAGTCTGGTCAGGGTGCTGGAGGCAGCAATAATGATGCTGGAGCATCTGGTTCTGTTCCAGATGTGGAACCACCTTATGTGCCGCCCCCACCTTATGTACCACCTCTACCTTTTCCACAAAGGCAAAGGCCAGAGAATCAGGATGGTCAATTTAAAAAGTTTTTAGAGATTCTCAAGCAATTGCATATAAATATTCCTTTAGTAGAAGCTATTGAGAAAATGCCTAATTATGCTAAATTTCTTAAGGATATTTTAACTAAAAAGAAGAGGTTAGGTGAGTTTGAAACTGAATCTCTTACTGAGGAATGTAGTGATATTCTTAAGAATGGGTTACCAACCAAGGCTAAGGATCCAGGATCATTTACTATACCTGTGTCAATAGGTGGAAAAGAGTTAGGTAGAGCACTCTGTGATTTAGGTGCAAACATTAACCTTATGCCTCTTTCGGTCTATCGAAAGCTAGGTATTGGTGAAGCTAGGCCTACCACAGTCACACTCCAATTAGCTGATAGATCTATCACATATCCAGAGGGTAAAATTGAGGATGTCTTAGTAAAAGTGGATAAATTCATATTTCCTGTTGATTTTATTATCTTAGACTATGAGGCTGATAAAGATGTCTCAATTATTCTAGGTCGTCCATTTTTGGCTACTGGTAGGGCGTTGATAGATGTTCAAAAAGGGGAATTAACAATGAGGGTTTATAATGAGAAAGTAAAATTTAATGTGTTTAAGGTCATGAAGTATCCAGACGAAATGGAAGATTGCTCTTTCATTAGGATTCTGGAGAACACAATTGTTGAGACAGCGATGCAGGATTCGGCTGACAAGCATTTGGAAGATCATGGAGAGGTTAGTGTAGAAGATTTAGAAGTTTGTTCTTTAGAAAGAAAAAATGAAAAAGAAGTGTTTAGGTGTGAGAGGAAGTTTTTGAGTCTTTAGATTTAGATCAAAGAAAAGCTCCTCCTATTAAGTCGTCCCTGATTGAGGCACCCACTTTAGATTTGAAGCCCTTGCCGGATCATCTAAAGTATGTGTATCTTGGGGAAGGTGAGACGTTGCCCATTATTGTTGCATCAGATTTAATGTCGGAGCATGAAGAGGCCTTAATAAAGTTGCTGCAGCAATACCGCAAGGCAATAGGTTGGACATTGGCTGACATTCAGGGTATTAGCCCATCTTTTTGTATGCACAAAATCATCTAGAGGAGGGATCCTTTAGAAGTATTGAGCAACAGAGAAGGCTTAACCCTGCAATGAAAGAGGTTGTTAAAAAGGAGGTGATTAAATGGTTGGATGCGGGTATTATTTATCTGATTGCAGACAGCAATTGGGTAAGCCCTGTCCAATGTGTTCCTAAGAAAGGAGGTGTCACGGTAGTGAGCAACAAAGATAATGAATTGATCCCAACCAAGACAGTAACTGGCTGGAGGGTTTGCATGGATTATAGCAGGCTTAATAAAGCCACCCGTAAGGACCACTTCCCTCTACCATTTATTGACCAAATGTTGGATAGATTGGCTGGTCAGGCCTACTACTGTTTCTTAGATGGTTATTCTGGGTATAACCAGATTACCATTGCTCCTGAGGATCAGGAAAAAACCACTTTCACCTGCCCTTACGGGACGTTTGCTTTTAGGCGAATGCCTTTTGGCCTTTGCAACGCTCCAGCAACATTTCAGCGGTGTATGTTGGCAATTTTTTCTGATATGATTGAGTCCACTGTTGAGGTATTTATGGACGATTTTTCAGTTTTTGGCGGGTCTTTTCAAAATTGTTTGGATAATTTAGGTAAGGTGTTAAAGAGATGTGAAGATACCCATCTAGTTCTTAATTGGGAGAAATGTCACTTCATGGTGAAGGAGGGCATTGTGTTAGGTCATAGGATTTCTAAGAATGGTCTAGAAGTTGATAGAGCAAAAATTGAGGTTATTGAGAGACTAGAACCACCGAATTCAGTGAAAGGGATTCGGAGTTTTTTAGGTCATGCTGGATTTTATAGAAGGTTCATAAAGGATTTCTCAAAGATTAGTAAACCTCTTTGTAACTTGTTGTGTACTGATCATGTTTTTTGCTTTAATGCGGATTGTAGGAAGGCTTTTGAAACTTTAAAAGCTGCTTTAATCTCAACACCCATTCTTTGTGCACCTAATTGGAATTTACCATTTGAGGTAATGTGTGATGCAAGTGATGCTGCAATAGGTGCTATGCTGGGGCAAAAGCAGGGCAAATTTATTTATCCTATATATTATGCAAGCAGGGTTTTAAATGAGGCACAAGTCAACTATACAACTACTGAAAAAGAGTTGTTAGCTGTTGTGTTTGCCTTTGAGAAATTTCGGTCGTATTTGGTTGGATCCAAAGTCACAGTTTTCACGGATCATGCAGCAATAAGGTATTTAATGTCTAATAAAGATGCAAAGCCTAGACTAATTCGTTGGGTTTTATTATTGCAGGAATTCGACTTGGAGGTAAAGGACAATAAGGGATCAGAGAATGTCATTGCAGATCACTTGTCTCGTCTTGATCCATCATCATCTTGGCTGAAGCAATCTGCCATTTCAGATTCTTTTCCAGATGAACAGCTTTTTGCTGTTGAGGTAAAGGTAGTGAAGGATGTCCCTTGGTATGCTGATATTGCTAACTTTTTGGTAAAGGGAGTCACTCCTATTGATAAGGATTGGAGGCAGATGAAGAAGTTTAAGCATGATGCGAAATATTTTTATTGGGATGAGTCATTTATGTATAAGCAATGCTCTGATGGTATTATTCGTAGATGTGTTTCAGGTGATGAAGCAAAGGAAATCCTGGAGCAATGTCACTCTTCGCCGTATGGAGGCCATTTCAGCGGTCAGAGGACAGCTATGAGGATTTTGCATTGCGGATTCTTCTGGCCTTCCTTGTTCAAGGATGCCCATTGGTTCTACAAGCAATGTGATGCCTGCCAAAGGAGAGAAAACTTAGGGCCTAGAGATGAAATGCCTCTTACTTACATTTTGGAAGTTGAATTATTCGATGTATGGGGTATTGATTTTATGGGGTCATTTCCCCCTTCTAATGGTAATGTTTTTATCTTATTGGCAGTTGATTATCTGTCCAAGTGGGTGGAGGCCATTGCATGCCATCAGAATGATGTCATGACAGTAGCAAGGTTTCTTCAATCGCACATCTTTGCGCGGTTTGGGACACCTAGAGCTTTAGTAAGTGATGAGGGTACACATTTTGTTAATAATATCTTAACTAAACTTTTAGCTAAGTATGGGATCAATCATAGGATAGCTATCCCTTATCACCCACAAGCAAATGGTCAAGCTGAGATAAGTAATATGGAAATAAAATCTATTCTAGAAAAAGTAGTCCATCCACCTAGGAAGGATTGGTCTTTTAGGTTGGATGAGGCTCTTTGGGCTTATAGGACAGCCTATAAGACTCCTCTAGGTATGTCTCCCTATCGGTTAGTATATGGGAAAGCTTGTCATTTACCATTAGAGCTAGAGCATAAAACGTTTTGGGCTTTGAAAAAATTAAATTTTGATCTGAGTCGTGCAGGAGCAATTAGAATGTTGCAGCTTAACAAGTTGGAGGAATTTCGCCAATTTTCGTATGAAAATTCGAAAATGTATAAAGAGAAGACTAAGCTGTGGCATGACAAGAGAATTAAACCTAAAGAGTTTGTCAAGGGTCAAAGAGTTTTTCTTTACAATTCTAGATTAAAATTGTTTCCTGGGAAACTAAAATCTAAATGGTCAGGGCCATTTATTGTGATTGAGGTTTTTCCCCATGGAGCAATTACTTTGCAGGATGAAAAAGATGGGAGAGTGTTCAAAGTGAATGGACAGCGTGTGAAGCATTATTGGGGAGAGGAGTTCCAGACGAAATATCCTTCCCTAAAGTTGGTTGATGATTGAGAGAGCAAGATTTTTGCGGGAGCATTTCACAGAGCAAAATTTTAACCTCCCAGTGGTTGTTTTTATTTTATTTTCTTGTTATGATTTGGTTGATTCTAATTTGAATTAGGTTAGATTTGGTTTGTTTAAATTTTGCATGATTTATTTTAAATTCGTTGTTTTTGAATTCCGTAATTTTGTAGTAATTCTGAATATTTTTATTATTTTTTCCAGTTTACTTTTTATTTATTCCAATTAGATTTTAGTAGATTTTAATTTAGTTTATATTTTCGGTTATTTAAATTTCTGTTTAGATTAGATTTGAATAAAATTTCTCCTGATTTATTCGGTTTTGAATAATAAAAATAAAAGATAAAGATTTGATTTTAGCGGTTAAAATTTCAATTTCCTGATTTGATTTTGTTTAAATTTTCCGTATCCGAGATTTTTCTAAAAGATAATTTTGTGTTCAGAAGGTTGTTGTGGCAAAGTTATGGCTGAAGCAAATCTTCCGTTCGAATAGGAAGGGATTTCTTGTGAAATAATTACTTTTACCGTTTGGATTTTAAATTTTTTGTGGGCAGGTTACATTGCATGAGTCATCTGATGGAGCCACATGTCATAAAGGGAAGATCCAAGGGCTTTGTTGTTGGGCAGCGCATAATTATTTACAAGGGGCGATTGGAATTCAAGATTTTACCGTTGATGGTTTAATTGTTCAAATTGCATGCGGTTTTTGAACGGTAAAATCAATTAATGAGGGCAAAATCTTTCGGTTATGATTTGATTTGCTGAAGCTCTATTTATTCCAAACCCTTCGGTAAGTGCTTCTCACTCCATTTTCTTGTTTCAACCTTTGTCGTGTGCATTCTTCTTTCTTTGTTTCGATTTTCTGTAAATTCCTTCGAGTTTTCAATGGCGAAAACAAGAGCAAGAAAAGAGAGGGAGAATGAGGAGGAAGAGGTGCCTGTTACCCCTGAGGTACAGAAAGTAAAAGCGAAGAAGAAGAAGACATCGGAGGAAAAAGAAGCCAAAAGAAGGAGAAGGCAACAACGGGCTGAGGAGCAAGAAGTTGTCCAGAAGGCGACAGAAGATGTTACTACTACAGTGGAAGAAGGAAATCCGAAAGAACCTGAAGTGCAGAACCCAGGGGAGGTTGAACCGATAGTGGCGGATACAGAAAGAGTTCAAGAAAAGAATACAGAGGAAGTTCAAGAAAAACAGGCTGAAGAGGTGCAGGAACATCATGCAGAGGTTGCACCTGAAGAAGGTAACGAGCAAGAACAGGAGGCTCGAGTGGAAGTGATCATGCCGGAAGTGCCCAAACGTCGCCGCATCAAGGTAGTCCGAACTGATACCCCTTCGCCTCCAACTACTGACTCTGAAAGAGAGAATGCAGAAAGAAGAGCTTGAGAAGAAGGAGGTCGAGGAAAAAGTAAGAGAAGAAGCAGAGAAAAAGGCTGAGGAAGAGCGGTTGCTCAAGCGAAGGGCGGAAAAGGGCAAAAGTGTTGCTGAAGCATCGGAAGAACCTGATGAGATAGAAGAGCCACAGTTGTCGTATGATCGCTTCATCAACAATTCTGCCAGAGCAAAATATGCTGAGCTGCTGAAAAGAGATTTCCTGTTTGAGAGAGGATTTAGCGATGATCTTCTGCATTTTCTGAGGACCGGCATTGCGGACCACGGCTGGGAGTTGTTTTGTGCAAAGCCTGAGTCTGTAAACGCACAGGTGGTGCGCGAATTTTATGCAAATATTGACAAGGAAGATTGTTTCCAAGTGATTGTTCGAGGAGTCGAAGTCGACAGGAGTCCTAGTGCTATTAACGCACTGTATAACCTTCAGAATTTCCCCCACGCAGCGTATAACGAGATGGCTGTGGCGCCATCTAATGAGCAGCTGAGCGATGCTGTGCGGGAAGTGGGTATTGAAGGGGCACGGTGGCAGCTGTCAAAAACAGAGAAAATGACGTTTCAGTCAGCTTATCTGAAGAGGGAAGCAAACACATGGATAGGGTTTATCAGACAGAGGATGCTTCCAACGACTCATGACTCGACGGTCTCTAGGGAACGGGTTCTTCTGGCTTTCGCGATTTTGCGGTCTCTCAGCATTGATGTAGGGAAGATTATTGTTAATGAGATATCTGGATGTTGGAAGAAGAAGGTGGGGAAGCTGTTTTTCCCGAATACCATTACCATGCTTTGCAAGCGAGCAGGGGTTCCAGAGAATGAAGGAGATATCATATTGTTTGACAAGGGAATCATCGATACGCCTAACTTGGCGCGGCTTCAGCGTACGCAAGAGGCACGCCAGGGAGGGCTTGTCTACGGCATCAACACGATTTTAGAACAACTGGCACTGTCGGCCAGTAGGCAAGAGTTTGTCGAGAGGCAAGCTTTAACCTTCTGGAACTATGTTAGAAGTCGTGATGCCAACTTGAAGAAGGCCCTAGAGGAAAATTTTTCCAAACCTTATCCGGCCTTACCCATATTCCCTGATGACCTATTGAACCCCTGGATTCCGCCACCGCCTATCGAGAGAGAAGGAGATGAAGAAGAAGATCCTGGTCAAGAGGATTGAAGAAGGAAAATTTGAGCACGCGAACTTTTTGATGGATTAATTTTGTTGCTCGCACGTTTCTGACCAAATCTTTTTCTATCTTTCCTTGTTTTGTTGTTCTGATTGATTTTAATTTTTTCTGCTGCTGGATCATCAAAAAAATATATATCTGCTTATGTAAATCTTTTTCTAGGTTTTTAATGAAATTTCTGAAGTTTTTTCTGTTCTATGGCACTGAGTAATTCTAACTTAACTAATTTTCTTCTGAATTTTTGAAGCTTGGACTGGTTAAGCTTAATTAGATCAAGGTATTCTGATCTCCATAAACCTTTTGCTTGAGCATTTTCTCTGGCCTGGTCATTGCTGCGGCAAAGAAAATTCTAGAGGTAGTGTTGACTTATGTGATCCACTTTACGCTTAGTTCTAGTCTCGCGCTTAGTTTTAAAATTCAGATAGAAAAATTTAAGTTTGGGGGTGTCATTTAAAATTTTAATGATTCATTGGGGACAATGAATAATTCAAGTTTGGGGGACTTTTTGCTACTCCAATTGTTTTGCTCGAGCATTCCTCTCCTTCATTAAATAATTTGTTAGGTTATTGAGTAACCGGGGACATTTGTGATACCCACAGTTTGTCTTCGCGTCAAAAGGTGACCTAGGAAATGTGAAAAATGATGAAAAATTATTTGCTGAAAAAAGTGATTGTTGAAAATTTTGCTGAGAAAATTCATGGAGCAAAAGTTTTGAAGGATGAATGATAATCCAGCAGTTTTTCTGTCTCCCAGAACTTAGGTGAGCTTCATCATAAAATGTTGCCATTCTGAGGGGCAAGAGATAGAATAACTAAGGATTTTTTAGCTTTACAAAGAGTATTTAGCCTAGTTGGTGATGAGTTTGAGGCAAGGGTATACTGCACCATAAAGTGGGTCATCCCATGCTTAAGAGCTTATGACTGTAGGGCTACTTTAAGTCTGAAAAACAAAAATATAAACCCCTTGAAAATGTGTTTTGATATGTCTGATAATAGAGCTAAGCTGTGGCAAGCTCTTAGAATTGAGTTAAAAGTGGTGATTATTTGTCCATGCCGGAAGAATTATTTTGCTGCAGCAGAGCTCGGTTTTGCAGAATGCTCAGGTAAAGTAGTTATCATATTGTCGTAAAAAACATACTACATACCATTTCAAATTGAGTCAAATTAGATAAGTAAAGAAAACCTAATAACTTGTGGTCAATTATTAAGAAGTTGGTGTCGGCTTCATTTTAACTTTTCTTATTACTTTCCCTTTCTCATATACCCGCTAATCAACTTCTAAAGATTAAGGTACATTTGTGCTTTAAATCTTTCACGCTCTTATTTTGTACTTATTTTGTTTAACAATTTTATTTTCTCTTTGTAAGTTGGATCATGGATGTGGTGTGTGGATGGACGGAAAGTTTCATGTATTATATACATTATTATATTTTATTAATTAAATCTATGTTCGTTGAGTTAGTAATTTTGTGATTTTATTTTGTGTATAGGTTGATAAAGGGAGTGTTGATGATCAAATTTCGCTAGGTAAATTACCTTCGCTCCACGTGATAATCGACAGTGAATTTGTTTGAGAGCGGGGAAGACGTGACCTGCAAAACTGAAAACCTGCACACCGATGTGGTGCTAGCCACACCGCCTCCAATGCTTAAGTCAAAAAACGGAAGGGAGAGCTAGAAAGTAAGAGGAGAGAGTCGAGAGTTCGGGTCCCCTTCTTCAGTGGCGAAGAGGGGTATAAATACCTGCTCATGCTCCTAGGGTTTTTAGAAATTCGGAGGCGTTTCGGGACAAACCAGGCAGAACCGGGGTGGCTAGAGGCTGCACGGACCGAACAGAGTCGGTGGGACTCGGCCCGCGCTAGTGGGCCGAGGGTCGGCCTTGGCCCATGGCTGAGGCCGAGCAGGGGGGTCGGGCCAAATGCCCGACCCCTTCGGTCTTGACCCGTCCCATTTTCCAGTTTCGCCTCTGGGGTCCATCTCTTAGCCCTATTTCTGCCCGGTTGTCCTCGTCAGCTCCTTGTTCATCGAAGTGGTCCAAAATTACCTATAACATTAAGCCCCCACTCTTGAATTGGGATTCAGGGTGACTTATTGCTATAGGTTGAGCTCCTTAAGCCCGATTTAAGAGTAATGATCTTTGCCTTTTGCTGACTCATGTACAGCTTTATTGTCATCCTGCAAAAAAGGATAGAAATAGACAAAGTAGATGCTCCCTGAATAGGGGTTAGGTGAAATGAAATGAGAGAGGTGAGGGATTACAAAAATGGTTATTCGGAGTGCTTCTTTCCAGGTTCAAGTCATATCCACACATATGATTTGAAGATTTTGAGCTCCTGCATCGAAAAGTTAATTTCTACAAGAGAAAAGTTTGGGAAGAGGCTAGGGTCAGCCTCGGCCTCAAGCCCCTATTAGCCTAAAATTTGGTCCCTGCATCCATATATTAGTCCTTGTAGGAAAATAGTAAAAGAATAGGCCAGGACATGTAATTTATAGTAAAACATGCTAAGCCAGTGTGCTTTTTGTTTAATAGGGAGTGCATATCCCCTGTCACTTGCTTTTTGTTTAATAGGGAGTGCATATCCCCTTTGTAGCCCCCAATCCCAAGTAGAACCTCACTGAAACATAAAGTATAGTTGGGTAAATAGGAGAATACCTTTAAAGTTTGTGCTCGGTCTTGGCAAGGGGTGCTCGGTCTTGGCAAGGGGTGCTCGGTCTCGCCCTCCGCCAGGTGAGCTTGACTTACATGAAGTGTTTGAGCTCTGAGGTGAGGTAGACTCGGTAGTCCAGGCTCGTGAGCAGTGGCGTGGGCTCTAAGCGTGGAAGCCTAGGTTCGCATGAGAAGCGTGGGTACTAAGCTGAAAAGCCTAGGCTCGCAAGTAAGCGTGGGCACTAAGCTGAAAAGCTTAGGCTCGCATGTAGGCGTGGGCACTATAGGCTCGCATGAAGCGTGGGCTCTATAGGCTCGCATGTAGGCGTGGGCACTATAGGTTCGCATGAAGCATGGGCACTATAGGCTCGCATGGAGGCGTGAGCACTATAGGCTCACATGAAGCGTGGGCACTATAGGCTCGCATGGAGGCGTGGGCACTATAGGTTCGCATGATGCGTGGGCACTATAGGCTCGCATAGAGGCGTGGGCACTATAGGTTCGCATGAAGCGTGGGCTCTATAGGCTCGCATGTAGGCGTGGGCACTATAGGCTCGCATGGAGCGTGGGCACTATAGGCTCGCATGTTTGAGCATGGGCACTAAGCTGAAAAGCCTAGGCTCGCATGTTTGAGCGTGGGCACTAAGTAGTAAAGCTTAGGCTCGCATATAAGCGTGGGCACTAAGTGATAGCGAGCATAGCTAGCTATTTTTCCCTAATTAATTAAGTTAGTCTTTTATATTTAATTGGCCAAAATTATGCATTTTTGTGTTCTATTTGTAGGAATCATGTTTCGGAGTTAAATCGGGAAATTGGAGCTAAATATGTGTTCGGGACATGAAAATTGGCTAAAGAACCAAAAAGAATCAAAGTTGGAAGATTGAAGATAGGCTCATCCGTAGACCAGCGTCGAGACGCTGCTCTTTGGGCGTTTAGACGCTGACATTCTATATTTGGAGTTTTCATTCTTAAAAAAAAAAAAAAAAAAAGCGTCGCGACGCTCTCGGCAAATTTTCCAAATCTGCAGTATCGCGACAGCGTCACGACGCTGTCTATAGCGTCTCGACGTTGTCGGCAGATTTTCTATAAATTCATCATTTTGTTCTACGGATTGCGGGAGTCCAATTGGTGAGATTTTAGCCCTAATTTCGACTAGAGACCTTTTGTGGGAGCTAAAGGCAAGGCCAAGGAGCGGGAATCAAGCGAGAAGACGTGGAGATCGTGACGGGGACGTGCGGTGTCGACGGATTCGAGTTTTCCTTTCTCTTTCCCTTAACTCTTGTAGTTTTTATGGTTTTTCTTTCAATTAGTGTTTGTAGTTTAAAGACTATGAATTGCTAGTTGTTTGTCTTAGGGATTGATGTAGTTGTTTTAGGTTGTTGGATTGATTTGTGGTATGAATATGCATATATTTTACCTATGCAATTATGGTTAAATGCTTTCAATTACTTGATCACTAGTTGAATGATTCGAGTGTTGAATCTTGCTCGGGAGAGGGGATTTGGCCTAAGACTTACTTTATTTAATTGCATGACTAAAGTAGAAATTCTAAGTTTGTGACGGGATTTGGAATAACTTTAGAAGTTGCTTGAAGAACTAAACTCAAAGCCTTGCATGTTAATGAACTTAGATAGGGATATCAAGTTGGTTGCATGCATGAGAATCAATTATGCTCGGGAGAGATAGTTGTGATAAAAGGTTCCTAGACTTGGTAGAATAATTGCATGCTAAATTCATCCCATTAATTTATCCTCAATCTCAACAATGAAATCAATTCCCTAAGAGTCTTTCCATTTGAGTCTTCACCTTTATTTTATGCTTTTTGTCTTTACTTTTATCTTTATCTTTGAGTTTTGCTCCCTAAATGAAATTGAACAAAAGTATCCACGGTACTTAATTTGCTAGAAATCCAATCTAGAGGACGACACTCGTTTTACACGAAAACACTATATTATTACTTGACCCGTACACTTGCGGTTAGCAAATTGCACATCAAGTTTTTTGCGCCGTTGCCGGGGATTGGCATATTTAGTTAAATTAATATTGTGGAAAAATTGTTCGGTCTTAATTTAGGGTGTATTTTTATTTTTATTTTTTTTAGGTAGATTGCATTTTTTTCCTTTTTTGTTTTTATTTCCATAGTTGTAATTCTCCTTTTTAGTTCTTTCCTTTTGTGATTGATTTTTTTCCTTATTTGTTTTTGTTTTCCTTTTTTCCTTTTCTTTCCTTTTTTGTTTGAGTCTTAGTCCTTTGTTCTTGATTGGGTTATTATTTTATTGGAAGCCTAATTATCATTGTTGCTTTGATTGATTTGAATGGCTTTTTATTCAACACCATATTCCAATTTTTCATCTTCAAGTTTTACCCCTTTAAAAGAAAATTATTCCTTAGAAAGCATAGTTCAAAATTATATTGAGGAGTCTAGAGCGAGGAGTCTAAAATTTGATGAAATTATAAGAGGACTTCAAACCCCAAAGGAAGTTAGTGAGGTGGGATCCACTTCCATAGGATGTCTAGTGAGTCATGTGGCCGGTGATTCATTGGCACCCATTCATGAGCTTAATTCTTTCGATCTTGCTAAGGATGAGCAGTTAGGGGTGAGTTGCATTAATAGTGGGGAAGAATTGGAGAGTTGTAGCACCTATCAAGAACATGTTTGTGAGGAAGAAAAAGAAAATGAGCTAGCAGTGACAGAGGAAGTTCAGGAGGTAGAGTTTGAGGTTGAAAAGCCTTCGTCTGTTTTATCTTCTCCATCCTTTGTAGATTTTGATTGTTCTTTTTTCTATTCTCACGAGTCAGTTTTAGAGTCAGAGTTTCTTTATTTTGATATTTCTCCTTTTATGTTTCTTTTATTCAAAAATACCAAAAATAATTCTGTTTCAGGGGCCCATGAGAAGCTAGTCAGTTTGCTAGCGATCGTTGGTTATATTGATTCAAGGAAGAAGGGCCCGAAGAAATACGAGAATTTTTATGTGCCTTGACAGATTACACGAGCACGTCGAGCTAAAGACGATAAACAAGCGCTTATGGGAGGCAACCCAAGTTATTTTTTTTTTCTTTCTTTGTTTTTATGTTGTTGTTGTTTTTATTTTGTAGGAGTTCCCGGGCTCTTGACTTTGCTAGCAATCATGAAAGGTCATCATTCCAGGGCAGTATCGTTCACCCCTTCCATTCTTTATTTGTTCTCATGCTTGACTATGCTTTATTGATTTATACATTGAGGACAATGCATGTTTTAAGTTTGGGGGTGAAATATCATGTTTGTGGAGCCATTGAGCATCTGAGTTCGAGCTATAGTTTTGAGCTTTCTTTGAATTGAGCATATGGTTGTTTTCTGGATGCTATTTTTGCATGACTATGATTTCCTATGATAGGCTTTCTTGTCAATTTTCAAGCTTTCGATGAGTTGTAAGCATGAGTGCCCAAAAAGGGAGACTTTTTAAACTTTTTCTAGGAGATGTCTTGCATGAGTAGAGTATTTGTCTTGGCTGGATTTGGATTTGAATGCTTAGGAGCGAATTATTAGGTTCATATGCTTGTTCTCACCTCGATAGGTGTAGGGAAGAGCTAAAGGGTTAATTTTTTTGCAAATTAGCATGTTTGATCTTGCTTAGGAGGAAATAAAAGAATATATGCTTATCATGATCATGAAAGAAAAACCACTCTTGTCTTTACTTTTGAAAGAAAAGAAATTATTATGTCATGGCCTGTGCACAGTTTGCAATGAGTAATAAAGATTTAGGCAAAAAGAGCTACCCCTGTTGTGATCAGTTAGGCCAACCAGAGAAAACTCAGGTTAAGGGTCCCTACAATAGGTGTGTGAAAGCTAGTGCCACATATAAATGCTTGATTTAATTTTCAATTATAAGCACCTAAGTATGGAGGAAAACAAACTAATTTGTTCCATCGACTCGTTAGTGAATCCTTAGTGCCAGTGTAGAGGGAAGATGAGCTAAGAGTTTAGTAATCCAATCCCGGGCTAGTAGAGTCTGATCTTGTTAAGTTAGATCTCGCTTGTGCAAGTTAATTTTGGAAAACTTTTGATTTGTCTCCCTCATTGGTCCTTATGTGCATGTCTCTTGCTTGCTTGACTATTGACTTTTGAGCCTTGAGGATTGAGTCATGTTTGTTGCATCCATTCTTCCACTGTATGTTTGATTTTTAGTTTGCTCGAGGACTAGCAAAAGCTTAAGTTTGGGGGTATTTGATAGCGAGCATAGCTAGCTATTTTTCCCTAATTAATTAAGTTAGTCTTTTATATTTAATTGGCCAAAATTATGCATTTTTGTGTTCTATTTGTAGGAATCATGTTTTGGAGTTAAATCGGGAAATTGGAGCTAAATATGTGTTCGGGACATGAAAATTGGCTAAAGAACGAAAAAGAATCAAAGTTGGAATATTGAAGATAGGCCCATCCGTAGACCAGCGTTTCGACGCTGCTCTTTGGGCGTTTCGACGCTGACATTCTATATTTGGAGTTTTCATTCTTAAAAAAAAAAAAAAAAAAAAATCATAGCGTCGCGACGCTCTCGGCGAATTTTCCAAATCTGCAATATCGCGACAGCGTCGCAACGCTGTCTATAGCGTCTCAACGCTATCGGCAGATTTTCTATAAATTCATCATTTTGTGCTACGGATTGGGGGAGTCCAATTGGTGAGATTTTAGCCCTAATTTCGACCAGAGACCTTTTGTGGGAGCTAAAGGCAAGGCCAAGGAGCGGGAATCAAGCGAGAAGACGTGGAGATCGTGACGGGGACGTGCGGTGTCGGTGGATTCGAGTTTTCCTTTCTCTTTCCCTTAACTCTTGTAGTTTTTATGACTTTTCTTTCAATTAGTGTTTGTAGTTTAAAGACTATGAATTGCTAGTTGTTTGTCTTAGGGATTGATGTAGTTGTTTTAGGTTGTTGGATTGATTTGTGGTATGAATATGCATATATTTTACCTATGCAATTATGGTTAAATGCTTTCAATTACTTGATCACTAGTTGAATTATTTGAGTGTTGAATCTTTCTCGGGTGAGGGGATTTGGCCTAAGACTTACTTTATTTAATTGCATGACTAAAGTAGAAATTCTAAGTTTGTGACGAGATTTGGAATAACTTTAGAAGTTGCTTGAAGAACTAAACTCAAAGCCTTGCATGTTAATGAACTTAGATAGGGATATCAAGTTGGTTGCATGCATGAGAATCAATTATGCTCGGGAGAGATAGTTGTGATAAAAGGTTCCTAGACTTTGTAGAATAATTGCATGCTAAATTCATCCCATTAATTTATCCTCAATCTCAACAATGAAATCAATTCCCTAAGAGTCTTTCCATTTGAGTCTCCACCTTTATTTTATGCTTTTTGTCTTTACTTTTATCTTTATCTTTGAGTTTTGCTCCCTAAATAAAATTGAACAAAAGTATCCACGGTACTTAATTTGCTAGAAATCCAATCCAGAGGACGACACTCGTTTTACACGAAAACACTATATTATTACTTGACTCGTACACTTGCGGTTAGCAAATTGCACATCACTAAGCTGAAAAGCTTAGGCTCGCATGTGGGCATGGGCACTAAGCTGAAAAGCCTAGGCTCGCATGTTGAGCGTGGGCATTAAGCAGTAAGCTTAGGCTCGCATGTTGTCTTGATACATTCCTTGAAACACACTCTAAGCCTTGAAAGGAGGAAATCTAGGTCCTAACATTAATGATAATGCTTACATTTAATGGCAAAGCGAAAGAGAAAAGTCTACTCCTACCCACCAAAAATAAAGTGAGCGACAATGCTCTGATTACATGATAAGTGCAGTAGAATAAAGAAAACTAGAATTCCCTAAACTAAGGCTTAGTGTGTTCTCCAGAATGTTGTCCTTGACCCTGGCATGAAGTGTGGCAGGGCTCGGCCTCGACCTCGGCCATAGGAGAGTCTGTTTTGGTCCTCAACAGATTTCCAGTTGAGGTCCACCCTTGTCTTTGCCTGGGTCGTCTCTGGTCGACCTCGGCCATAGTGGTGAACTCCTTCAGGTATCCGTTCCGAATCAGCGCTTCAATCTCGTCCTTTAGCTGAATGCAGTTCCTGGTTGAATGTCCATGATCTCGATGGAAGAGACAATACTGACTCTTGTCTCTGTTGTCAGGATTGGACTTCAGCTTCCTGGGCGCGTTGAGCAGGTTTGGATTCCTTATCTCCATCAAGATCTGCTCCTGTGGTATTGAAGTAGAGGTGTACCTTTCAAACTTCTTCAAGTAGTCTCCTTGGTCTGGTCGGCCTCGGCCATGATCTGGTCGGCCTCGGCTATAGTCTGGTCGGCCTCGGCCTCCCTCATCGGTCCGCTGCTTTTTGTCCTTCCTACTGTCGCGGTCAGATGAAGAAGGCCTCTTGTGTTCTCGTTCTGACTTCTTTGATTTGAGCAACTCCTCTGCGCTCATGTATTTCTGTGCCCGGGAGACGAACTTGTTGGGTTTTATGCCCTAAAACTCGTAGATAGTGAATGTAAACAAATTGTATACTTGTTTCAATAAAGTGTTATTGAGTTTCTACAATAAGGTGTTATTGTTAAATATTGCACAATTTGACCCAAATCCAATAAACTAAGATCCAAGGTTGTTTACATGTGACTTGAACTAGTATGTGGGGACATACGAGGATTGGTGTTCAAGTAACAACCTAAAAGGTCTATAGTACAAGGATAAGGTTGGGTACCTTATCCTGGTAACACTATGTGATACGGCCCGCTTTGTATTCGATACAGACGTATTAATCCAAGGCGTCCATGTAGGAGACATGCGAGCGGGGGTATCCTATGCAATGAGTTTGCATAAGACCGGACCACAAAATAGTAAACCACTAGATGTAACACCGTTAACTAGTTAGATTACTGTTTCAATACGATGACCTAAGTAACTCAGTCTTAATCCTGAGTGTGTCATGAACTCCTTCTCATGAGGGATTGTCCTTTGATTAGCATGGGTGAGAGTGGCCAATACGCCGACTCAATATGCCTTCCTTTTTGGGGACAAGACCGAGTGGGAGGCTGGGGACATGACAACACAAGAAGGAATTCACTCCTTCCCACATCTAGGAGAAGTAGATGAGTGTTCTCTTAAGTGGTGACTCCGGGACTTGAACAAAGGGATCCCGCCCTCTCACTGGCCCGAGAGGGACTTTCTGTTTAATGGTTGGACCATAAACAGGTTGTTCATTAGAGGAGCGTTGGTACTTAAGGAGACAGATGTAACACAACGGTAAAACGGTAATTTGACCCAGCTGTGATTACGAACACTCGTGAAGGATTGACTTATCGGCATAGGTCTACATCCATGGACACATAAATGTTCTACAGTGAGAAGAGTTCAGCTGTGGGTCTTTAGTGGAATGACCCACAGTTAATGAATATTGGTTAACCTGATTAATGAGATGAGTTTAATCTATTAACCTCATATCATTGGAGCTTCTGATCTGTAGGTCCATTAGGTCCCCCTGCTAGCTCGTAAAGAGTAATTAGGAACAAATATATCTTGAGAGAATTTGAATAGTCCAAATTCATATTGGGAATTAAGTTAATTGTACGAGATACAAATTAATATAATGTATAGTGATGCATTAAAATATAAAGTTTAATTTTAGATTAAACTTTATTATATTGAGAGATTGATATATTTGAAAGAGTTCAAATATATGTCTAATTAAATATATGATATTTAATTAGAAGATAGATTAATTAATTATGAATTAATTAATTATTCAATTTAGTTTAAATTAAATGAGATTTAATTAAACTATAGTCTATGAGAGAAATAAATATTTGAAGAAGTTCAAATATTAATATGAATTTGATTCATATTAAATTTATAGGATATAAGAGAATTTGAAGGAGTTCAAATTTTAATATGAATTTGATTCATATTATAGAATTAATTAATTGAAGGTCTCAAATCAAAAATATGATTTTAATTGGGTAATTAATTAATTAACTAATAGAAAGTCTGAAATTAAATATATGATATTTAATTGGTGATTAATTAATTAAAGAATTAATTAATTGGAAATTAATCAATTATGAAAATGATTAATCACTTATGGAAGTAATTAATCATTTATGGAAATGATTTAATCACTTATGGAAGTGATCAATCATTTATGGAAAAGATTAATCAATTATGGAATTGATTGGTCATGGAATTGGTTGGTTATGGAATTGATTAATTATGGAAAAGATTAAATCAATTATGGAAATAATTGATTTTAAATGAATATTTTATTCATGGCCTTTCTCCTATAAATAGAACACTAAACCTAGGGTTTAAGTACAACAACATAAGGCCACAAGAATGCACTCTTGCATTCTCTCTAGCCTCCCTCTCATATTCTCTCAACTCAGGAACTTTAGGGAGAATTTTCTCTCTAGAGTTTTTCCCATTCAAGATTAGGTAGTCCCACAACTACGTTCCTAATCTCAGAGTTATAGCGGGGAAGATCAAATGGTGGTGTTCTTCGTTGTTGCAGAACAATCAAGAATCATCCGTTGAAGTATTCAGAGTCGTCAACGGAGGTTTGCTTCTCTTTTCTTTATTATAGATTTAGATCTAAATTTTGTATGCTTAGCCTTAAGTTTCTATAGAATTTGTTCTATGTTTTAACCAATGCAATAGTATTTTTGGATAAACAAAATTAACTACGAATCGGTCCCAATTACGCTTCTGCTTTAACGGAATTGGGGAATTCCAAATCCTTTCAATTGGTATCAGAGCCGATCGTAGATTTAATTTCGTTTCTCTAAAATTAGCATTGGTTCAATGGTGGCTATTTTAATTTCATATATGTGATATTGTTTACAAAATTGATTATTTAGGCATATTTGTTGGCATTAGATTTATACTTTTGATTAGATCAATTGTAAATGCCAAAAAGGAAAATATTTGAAGACCAAGATATGTCTTGGATTTAAATTATTGTAATTTAAATTGCTTTCAATTTCTTAGGATATACCAAATATGCCGGTCAATTTTGGTACCTTTAATTTAATTATGCATGTGATGTATGTATTAAATTAATTGATTGTTGCATAAAGTATGTCATTTAGCTTAAAATCCCACCATAGGTTAAGCATATTCGTGCATAGTTATTATTATAAATGTTATAATGTATGAAATATGTATGAATTTTATTTTCATGAGTATTTAATATAAATTGTTAAGATTAAATGGATGAAAATTGAGAAACATTGAGCATGAAATTAGTTTAGTAAATAATATAAAGAGTTATATTTATGAAAGTAATTTATATGCTTATTTATTTTCATGAGCAATTAATATAAAGTGTTATGTTAATGTATGAAAATGTGAATGCTTATTTTAATTTTCTTGGGTAATTAATTTAAGAGTTAGATTAATTGAAGAAAATTAATTTGCATCGAGCATGAAATTACTTTAGTTTAAAAATATAAAAAGTTATATTTATGAAAGTAATTTATATGCTTATTTATTTTCATGAGCTATTAATATAAAGTGTTATGTTAATGTATGAAAATTTTCTTGGGTAATTAATTTAAGAGTTAGATTAATTAAAGAAAATTAATTTGCATTGAGCATGAAATTACTTTAGTTTAAAAAATATAAGAGTTATATTTATACTAGTAATTTACATGCTTAATTTTCATGAGCTATTAATATAAGTGTTATGTTAATGTATGAAAATGGTAATGCTTAATTTTAATTTTCTTGTATAATTAATTTAAGAGTTAGGTTAATTAAAAGGAAATTAAATTGCATTGAGCATGACATTACCTTAGATTAATATAATTGTTATATTTTTGGTATGTCATGTATGCTAATGTATGGTTTTATAAATTAATTAGAATTTGATTGTTAATTTATTCACCATAGTAGCATGTTATAGGGTTAATTCATTAAAATTTATAATAGTTATAAAATTAATGAATAGAAACCGTTAACCTATAACAAAGAATTGCATGCAAACATAGGATCTTAGGATAAATGAATTAATTTTAAAATGTTTAAAATTAATTAGATCTAAGATCACATTTCTAATAGGATTAGAATTATTCTTACTTAGAATTAAAATTAGTTTTAATTGACTAAGTAGGAAAAACATTGCTATGATTATAAGGGAACTCCACCGGTAAAGTTCTGTCTAAGGTTGGGGGTATTTAAGTTGACGGTTTACGGAACACCTCCTACCTGGGAACTGACCCGGAATACCGGAGTTGAATTAATCATAGTTAAATGTTAGCATGCAAGGTCACTAGGTTTGTTAAAAGTATTTAATACACCTAGATCTTTAGAGTAAAGACCTTACATTACTGTGGTTATAAGGGAACTCTCTCGGTAAAGTTCTGTCTAAGGCTGGGGGTACTTAAGATGACGGTTTACGGAACACCTCCTACCTAGGAACTGATCCGAACCTTGAGTTGAATTAACCATAGTAATGTTGACTTGCAATGTTGGGTTTATTAAAAGAAGTTTAATTCACCTAAAACATTGCAGTTGAATCCTTTCCATAATTGTTATAATAGGATCATACTTAGATAGATTGACTTAGCCGAATTTTATCTAAGTTAAACAACCCTAAATTAACCTTAGGACATTTTCAGTGGGAGGAAAATTACAAAACGAGATTTAAATCAAGTTTTGCTCCTACGTCCCTATATTCACAACGTGAGGTTCATGCTCGGCTTCGAGTCGCCTTAGGATCGGCCTCCCTTCGGAAAGTGTTTGCATGGGTCAATATCAGGGTGAATGGGAAAAATGTCTAGAGTAAGTGGGAGCGGGACACGTGTCAACGTATCCCTCGGTCTCCGCCCCTAGTTCGCACCGTGAGAGTCCTATGATCCGCCTGCAGGTTGTCTTGGCGCAACCATCCCTTCGGAGGGCCTGATCATAGGATTCGGAACACCGTGAACTCCTGAATAGGATAAGGTCACTTAGGCTAATCACCAACAGTTGTCTTTCCCTTCGGTAGCCTGTTGGTGTGTGCCTCTGAGATCTGAAAGTGGGAGGGTTACACTTACGGGGATGAGTTAAATGTGTTAACTAACCCTTGACCGAACAACGGTAACTAAACGCTAACGGAATATGAGTTATTCTGGTGTTAGAGTTTGGTTGAGATTGTCTCAATTCAGAGGAGGAGTAGCTGACCACCCTTCGGTGGTTGTTGTTCTAAACCTTTGAAGTATCGTTGCAAAAACTAAATCAATAGTTTTATAGGGTTTCTTTGATTGCTTATTTGTTTTTGCAGAATTTGATTGGATTATTTGTAATGGGTTAGTGCAATTAATAATACAAGTAATTTGTTACTTCAGCAATTATATAATAATTTTATGTGTATTGTTTTACGTCATTTTATAAATAACGGTTATACAACAAGCTTAAACGACAAATTGTGGTAAATAAGTCTAGAATTATTCTTAACTGAGGAATGTCCTCATGCCCCATATGTTTAATTCATTAAGAATTGTTCTTGGTGAATATGACATAAAACCTTGCTTAGCAAAAAGAGAACTTGTTCAAGACCGTAATTTTCATTTACCTGTCTTGAAAACGTGATTAGTGAAGAATAGTGATTCTCCCTGAATACTTGATTCAGGGGCCACAAATCACGTGTGTTCTTCTTTTAAAGGAATAAGTTCCTGGCAAGAGCTTGCTGCTTGTGTAATAACTCTCAAAGTTAGAATTAGAGAGGTTATTTTGGCTATATCAGTGGGGAACATTAAGTTATTTTTCTCAGTGGGAGAAAATACATATTATTAGATAATGTGTATTTAATTCCTAAGATCAAAAGAAATTTGATTTCTGTGTCTTATTTGCTGGAACAATGTTACTCTTTACCTTTCTCTGCTAACGCAGTTTTTGTTTCAAGAAAGGGAGTTGACATTTGTTTAGCTTTACTGGAAAGTAACCTAAATGTTTTAAGATTAATCAAGAGTAAAGCAGTCATGAACACTGGGTTGTTTAAGACTGCTACTACTCAATGTGAAAAGAGGCAAAGGATTTCTCCTAAAGGAAAATACCTTTCTTTGGTTTTAAGGTAGACCATATTAATCTCAATTTGAATGGGAGATTGGTCAAGAGTGAACTTCTAAGCGAGTTAGAAGATGACTCTCTACTACCTTGTAAGTCATGCCTTATGGGCAATATGACTGATAGGTCTTTTACTGGAAAAGATCTAAGAGCCAAAGAGCCCTTGGAGCTTGTACATTTGGATCCTTGTGGTTCAATATGTTAAAGAAGTGGGAGGGCATGAATAATTCATTTCTTTTGGATGATTATTCAAAGGTATGAGTATCTTTACCTAGTGCAACTTAAGTCTGAAGCTCTTGAGATATTCGAAGGGGCTTAGGACTGAAGTTGAAAACTTGTTAGGTGAGATGATAAAACACTTCGATCTAATCAAAGTGTTGAGTATAGGGATTTGAAATTCCAGGACTATTTGATAGTACATGGGATCACACCCTAAATCTCATTTGGGAGAAATAGAACCCTATTGGATATGGTTCATTCCATGTTGAGCTATGCTCAATTGTCTGGCTCGTTTTGGGGTCATGCAGTGTTGACTGCATTGCATACTACAGTAGGCAACCCCAAAAGGAAACGAGAAGTGGATACTTCTTCAATTCACAAGAGAATAAAGAATTTGTATCGACAAATGCTAAATTCTCAGAAGAAGTCCACATCAAAAATCATAAACCACAGAGTAAAAAGTCGGTTTAAGTAAGTTAACTAATGAAGCTACAGTAACATCGACAAGAGTTGTTGATGAGGCTGGCTATTCAACAAGAGTTGTTGATGGACCAAAGCATCTGGTTAGACACATCCATCTCAATAGTTGAGTGTGCCTCAATGTAGTGGGAGGGTTGTTTTATAACCTGAACGTTACATGGGCTTGATTGAAGCCTAGGTCATCATACCAGGTGATGACATAGAGGATTCATTATCTTTTAGAAAGAAAATGAATGATGTTGACAACGATCAGAGGATTAAAGCCATGGACCTAGAAATGAAGTCTTTTGTATTTCACTTCCATCTGGGATCTTGTAGATCTGCTTGATGGGTAACACCTATTAATTACAAGTGGATTTACAAAAGGAAACGAGACATTCATGTCTTAACCAGAAGGGTTCATACAACAAGATCAAAAGCAAAAGGGTTTGCAACCTTAAGTGATCCATTCATGGATTGACCTAAGAAATTCGATCTTGGAATATAAGATTTGATACTGTGATCAAATTTTTTGGCTTTGATCAGAACATTGACGAATCTTGTCTTAACAAGAATATCGTCAATAGTTCAGTAGCTTTATTAGTGTTGTATATGATTGATACCCTAGTCATTGGAAATGATGTGGGTTATCTTACTGGCTAGTAAAATAAGCTAGCAGCTCATTTCCAAATGAAAATTTGGGAGAAGCTGAGTTTGTTCTTAGGATTCAAATTGTTAGGAACTGTAAGAACAAAAAGCTAGTCTTGTCTCAAATATCTTACATCTACAAAATGTTAGTTAGATATAAGATGCAGAATACTAATAAGGGTTCTCTACCTTTCAGACATGGAATTCTTTTGTCTAAGAAATTGTTTCCTAAGACACCTCAAGAGGTTGAGGGCATGAGACGAATGCCCTATGCAGTAGGGATTGTCAGAAAGTATCAATCTAATCCAAGATTTGATCACTGGAAAACCGTTAAGAATATCCTCAAGTATCTAAGGAGAAAGAGGAACTATATGCTCGTGTATGAGACTAAGGATTTGATCCTTACAGGATACACTGATACAGATTTTAAGACTGGTAAGGATTTGAGGAAATCTACATCAGTATCTGTGGTCACTCTTTACGATGGAGCTATAGTATGACATAGTTACAGTCTTGATCGTATAGGCCGAAAACATAGTTGCTTGTGTAGCAACGAAAGAGACTGTATGACTTAGGAAGTTCTTGACTGATTTGGAAAGTGTTCCAAATGTGAACTTGCCCATCACACTTTATAGTGATAAAGTGGTGTTGTGGCAAATTCAAAAGAACATCGCAGCCCAAGACAAGCAGACACATTAAATTGAATGAAATATTGCTTATTCATTTACAAAGACTCTCTCGGCTAAAGTGTTTGAGGGTCATCTAGAAGGTCTAGATCTACGAGATATGTACAAAGGTGTAATCTAGGGCAAGTGGGAGAAATGTAATGGGTATAGTGATACCATTATGTAATGGGTATAGTGATGCCCTAGTTTATTGTATTTGTACATTGTATATGTTTTATACATGTATTTATACACCCACTGCTGTATAGATTATTGTACATCCCACTAAACTAGAGTTTTAGTTCAAGTGGGAGTTTGTTGGGTTTTATGCCCTAAAACTCGTAGATAGTGAATGTAAACAAATTGTATACTTGTTTCAATAAAGTGTTATTGAGTTTCTACAATAAAGTGTTATTGTTAAATATTGCACAATTTGACCCAAATCCAATAAACTAAGATCCAAGGTTGTTTACATGTGACTTGAACTAGTATGTGGGGACATACGGGGATTGGTGTTCAATTAACAACCTAAAATGTCTATAGTACAAGGATAAGGCTGGGTACCTTATCCTGGTAACACTATGTGATACGGCCCGCTTTGTATTCGATACAGACGTATTAATCCAAGGCGTCCATGTAGGAGACATGCGAGCGGGGGTATCCTATGCAATGAGTTTGCATAAGACCGGACCACAAAATAGTAAACCACTAGATGTAACACCGTTAACTAGTTAGATTACTGTTTCAATACGATGACCTAAGTAACTCAGTCATAATCCTGAGTGTGTCATGAACTCCTTCTCATGAGGGATTGTCCTTTGATTAGCATGGGTGAGAGTGACCAATACGCCGACTCAATATGCCTTCCTTTTTGGGGACAAGACCGAGTGGGAGGCTGGGGACATGACAACACAAGAAGGAATTCACTCCTTCCCACATCTAGGAGAAGTAGATGAGTGTTCTCTTAAGTGGTGACTCCGGGACTTGAACAAAGGGATCCCGCCCTCTCACTGGCCCGAGAGGGACTTTCTGTTTAATGGTTGGACCATAAACAGGTTGTTCATTAGAGGAGCGTTGGTACTTAAGGAGACAGATGTAACACAAGGGTAAAACGGTAATTTGACCCAGTTGTGATTACGAACACTCGTGAAGGATTGACTTATCGGCATAGGTCTACATCCATGGACACATAAATGTTCTACAGTGAGAAGAGTTCAGCTGTGGGTCTTTAGTGGAATGACCCACAGTTAATGAATATTGGTTAACCTGATTAATGAGTTTAATCTATTAACCTCATATCATTGGAGCTTCTGATCTGTAGGTCCATTAGGTCCCCCTGCTAGCTCGTAAAGAGTAATTAGGAACAAATATATCTTGAGAGAATTTGAATAGTTCAAATTCATATTGGGAATTAAGTTAATTGTACGAGATACAAATTAATGTAATGTATAGTGATGCATTAAAATATAAAGTTTAATTTTATATTAAACTTTATTATATTGAGAGATTGATATATTTGAAAGAGTTCAAATATATGTCTAATTAAATATATGGTATTTAATTAGAAGATAGATTAATTAATTATGAATTAATTAATTATTCAATTTAGTTTAAATTAAATGAGATTTAATTAAACTATAGTCTATGAGAGAAATAAATATTTGAAGAAGTTCAAATATTAATATGAATTTGATTCATATTAAATTTATAGGATATAAGAGAATTTGAAGGAGTTCAAATTTTAATATGAATTTGATTCATATTATAGAATTAATTAATTGAAGGTCTCAAATCAAAAATATGATTTTAATTGGGTAATTAATTAATTAACTAATAGAAAGTCTGAAATTAAATATATGATATTTAATTGGTGATTAATTAATTAAAGAATTAATTAATTGGAAATTAATCAATTATGAATATGATTAATCACTTATGGAAGTAATTAATCATTTATGGAAATGATTTAATCACTTATGGAAGTGATCAATCATTTATGGAAAAGATTAATCAATTATGGAATTGATTGGTCATGGAATTGGTTGTTTATGGAATTGATTAATTATGGAAAAGATTAAATCAATTATGGAAATAATTGATTTTAAATGAATATTTTATTCATGGCCTTTCTCCTATAAATAGAACACTAAACCTAGGGTTTAAGTACAACAACATAAGGCCACAAGAATGCACTCTTGCATTCTCTCTAGCCTCCCTCTCATATTCTCTCAACTCAGGAACTTTAGGGAGAATTTTCTCTCTAGAGTTTTTCCCATTCAAGATTAGGTAGTCCCACAACTACGTTCCTAATCTCAGAGTTATAGCGGGGAAGATCAAATGGTGGTGTTCTTCGTTGTTGCAGAACAATCAAGAATCATCCGTTGAAGTATTCAGAGTCGTCAACGGAGGTTTGCTTCTCTTTTCTTTATTATAGATTTAGATCTAAATTTTGTATGCTTAGCCTTAAGTTTCTATAGAATTTGTTCTATGTTTTAACCAATGCAATAGTATTTTTGGATAAACAAAATTAACTATGAATCGGTCCCAATTACGCTTCTGCTTTAACGGAATTGGGGAATTCCAAATCCTTTCAGAACTCTGCATAGGTTCGAGGTTGGCTCTTACCTATTGAATTGAGCAGTCTTTCGTCTTCCAGACCGGCTGTGATGGCTACTAGGGCTACTCCCTCACTGTATCCCTCAACTGGTAGTGCTTCGTCGTTAAAACGCATTATGTAATCGCGCAAGCTCTCACCTGGCTGCTGCTTGACTGTTAAGAGGTTGATGTGGGGCTTGCACTGTTCTCTGGCTCCCATGAACTGTGCAAGGAATGCTCGGGCTAACTCCTTGAAAGAGCCGATGGATCTTCTCTTCAACCTTTCAAACTAATGCTTGGCTGATCCTGTCAAAGTGAAAAAGAAGGCACGACACCTGATTGCGTCCGAGACGCCGTGGAAGTCCATCAAGCTTTTGTAGGCATTTAGATGCTGCACAGGGTCTTTCTTGCCATCATACGGTGTGAATGTAGGTACCTTGAACTTCTGAGGCACCTCGGCTTCCATGACTTCTTTCATGAAGGGCGGGTCAACTTGGTCGATCAACTCTTCCAAGTCTTGTGCTCTAGTGTCCTTCGACTTCCACAGGTCTCCCTGAGGATTTCCAAGTCCTTTTTGTGTGTCCAGTAGCTCGGTCTTCCTAGGGGGATTGTCTTTTTTGGCCTCGACCTCAGCCAATCTAGCCTCGGCCTCGGTTGCTCTGGCCTCAGCCTCGGCAGCCCTGGCTTCAGCTTTGGCAGCCCTGGCCTCAGCCTCGGCAGTTTTGGCACTTCTGCGCTTATCCTCGATCAGATTCCTCAGGTCTGTCTTGGTATGACCGTAGCTTGGTGTTGAAACTGTGTGGTCACGATCCTTTAGTGTGCTTGGCTCTGGGCTCCTCAGAATTGCACGATCTGTAGGTCTGAGCCCTCTGACCTGGCTGGTCATGCTGTCAGTCTTCTTTCCCTTCGATCTCGTCCCTGATTATGCACTGTGCTCCACGGGCTCCTTCCCCTTCCTCGGATCCCTAACCAACCTCTCATCATAGGTTTTAGTGCTAGGACCAGGTTTATCCAGGATGCGAAGTATCCTGGAAAAATTATGATTCATCGCACTTACTTTGTTTTCGAGAGCAGCAATTTTGAGATCAGCTTGCTTCTCTCGGGATGAGGGCAGTGGAGACCGAGGACGAGGAGATTCGATTCGAGGCCTCCGCCGGTGGCGGTCACCATCCGAAGTTTCTGTGTTTATGTCTTGATTTCTCTTCTCCATCCCCTTACTCATGGAGTGACCGATATGCAGATTTGGCAAGCTTTCTTCCCCACAGACGGCGCCAACTGTTGATGATCAAATTTCGCTAGGTAAATTACCTTCCCTCCATGTGATAATCGACAGTGAATTTGTTTGAGAGCGGGGGAAGACGTGGCCTGCGAAACTGAAAACCTGCACACCGGTGTGGTGCTAGCCACACCGCCTCCGATGCTTAAGTCAAAAAACGAAAGGGAGAGCTAGAAAGTAAGAGGAGAGAGTCGAGAGTTCGGGTCCCCTTCTTCAGTGGCGAAGAGGGGTATAAATACCTGCTCATGCTCCTAGGGTTTTTAGGAATTCGGAGGCGTTTCGGGACAAACCAAGCAGAACCGGGGTGGCTGGAGGCTGCACGGACCGAACAGAGTCGGTGGGACTCGGCCCGCGCAAGCGGGCCGAGTAGGGGGGTCGGACCAAATGCCCGACCCCTTTGGTCTTGACCCGTCCCATTTGCCGGTTTCGCCTCTGGGGTCCATCTCTTAGCCCTATTTCTGCCCGGTTGTGAGTTAGCTATGTGTGCAACCAACAATTTTTTTTATTTAATAATGAATTAAATGATGATGGGGCATTGTCCGTCATGAAACATATGAAATTGACATTTAATGACGTACATTTGATGCCGCACATTCGATGTTGCAACTTTCGATGTTAGGCAAAAAACCGATATTAAAAGAAAACAATGTCAGACATTGACCGACGTAAAATGACGACTAACAATGATAAATTGAACAAAAAAATTTAAGTCTTTTGTGGTAATTAGAACATAAAATCCAAAAATAACCATTACGAACAAGCGACTCTCAATCAACAATATAATTTTTAAAGCCTAGCACACAATCTCCGTGACCACCACCATAAAATTGTTATTCTTGTATTCTTTGTATTTCATTATCTATCAATTATAGCCCTGATAGACTTTGACCAGTGATAGTCAATGATAGACTACGATTAACCGGAGTATATCAGTGATATACTTTGATATACCTATACAAACACTCACCAAAATTGCTATTTTTGTATTCTTGGCATTCTTGAATTAAAAAGAAGGCCAACAAGAGCTTAGCTCAATTGACATAAAGTTGTATTCATAATCACAAGGTCTGTGGTTCGAATCCCCCTCCCCACATATTATCAAAAATATATATATATATAAAAAGAAGAAGAAACAATCATAAAAAAAAAACAAAAAACAAGAAATTTAACAGCTCATAAATGCACAAAAATGCAAAAAAAAAAAAAAAAAATCGTAACAGATTTCAAAATATGCACAAAAAAAAAAAGAAAGAAAGAAAAAAAGAAGAAAAAAAAATAAGAAATCGTAAAAAAAAAAAAAAAAAAAAGAAGAAGAAATCGTAACAAGAAATGAGGGAACAAAGGTTAAATGGAAAGGGAGAGAAAGAGAAGGGTAAAATGGGAATATTCTAACCTTTTTGCTATATTTGCAATTCTTCTTTTTTTTTTTTTTTTTTTTGAAAAAATATTTGCAATTCTTTTAACCTTGTGCTAAATTTGCTATTATATATAATTAATTTGTCACCCACTGCAATTACTCTAGAAAATTGAGGAATTAGCCTTTTCCTATAACTAATCTCATATTGTTGAATGAGTGTAAAGAAATATTTATGATTCTTTTCTCATCTACTTCTTGCATTCTTCGATAGTTCGATTCACTACTATAGAATTGGAAATTCATGACGCCAAGGGAAAAGGAAATAAAGTTAAAGGAGGAAAAAAAATGTCATAAAATGTAAGAGGCGTGTTTTTTATCGGAAAAAAAATGGAGTTTTATGTATTTTCAAAAAGGCTAAATTAAAAAAAAAATACCCTTGAACTATGGAGTTTGTTTTAAAAATACCCCTGAGCTTTAAAAAAAAAATTAAAATACTCATAAACTTTAAAAAAATGTTGAAAAATACCCTTACCTTTAAGTTTTGGATGGAAAATGTTAAAGTTTTAGTTTCAAAAATACCCTTAGGGGTCATTTGGCCTTCTATGTTGGTTATAATAGAAGGGGCTATTATAGCTCACTCAGTGTATGGGGCATCAACAAAAATAAGTGTTGAAGTGAGTTATTTTTACCATCGTGTTGCTACAGTAACCATCATTCAACCCACCCGATTATTTTATCAATTTTCTACAGTACACTCTCTCCTCCCTTCTTCCATGCAACTCCTTGACTTTTCCGAAGACCGCCGCCTGCCGCCGGCTGGCGACTTTTCCAGCCATTGCCAGCCGTCGACTTTCCGACGACTTTTTCGGTGACTATTTTTTTCCCTTTTTTCATCTTTCATCTCATTTTCATTTTGAAAGATATGAAAAACGAAAATAAAGGGAAAAAATGAAAAGAGGTAGAAGAAAAGAAAGGAAAAATGAGGGAAAAAATTCTCAGTCATTGAAAAAGTGGCCAGAAAATTCGTTAGTGGTCGCCAACGTTAGGGTTAGAGGAAGAATTAGATGATAAGATGAAGATGGAAATGGAGGAAGAAGAAGATGATGAAGATGATGATGGAAATGGATGAAGAAGATAAAGATGGAGGAAGAAGATGAAGAAGAAGAAAAAAGAAAAAAGAAAAATAATAAAATAATAAAATATTTTTGTAACGACCCGAATAAAAGGAAGTTAAAACATATTGAGGATCGCTACTACATACATGACACGTAAAACTTTTGAAACTTTAAAGCATAAGAGACTATAAGTAAAAATCTTTTATTTAATAAACTGGACCCAAAAGCATAAGTCATTTTACATTAAACGAATAGTAAAAAACGATGATAGACAATTTTCATAAAATTGAACATTAAATGCATCTGAAAATATGAAAATAGGAAACTCGATCCTAGACCTCTAGGGACATGATTTGCAGTTGCATCCCATAGTCTAGCCAAGTCACTGTCCACGCCACTCATCTGATGATATCAAGTACCACCTGAAACGGAAAGTCATGTAACATGGGTGAGTATATAAGAATATACTCAGCAAGTAGCCCACTTAAGGGCTAAAAATGATAACATGAGATCTAATAACATGCAATCTAATAGCATGAAATTTGAATTTGGGTCTTAACATCATAGAGTCCTAACTAGAACAGTCATTCGGGTTTCTAACCCTAAGACTATAACTGGGTTCATGAAATGTTTTGTCTAGGGTGATTACCAATCCCCAACCTGTGCCAACTAGAGTGTTGTGTGGGTCAGTCGGATAAGGCAAGTAAACTAGAGACTAGCTGGCAACCTCTAGTAGAACTAAACCTATCCCAACACAACACCCCTGAATCATGAAAATACGGTGGAGCAATTTGGTGCATGAAAACATGCCTGAGTGCCATCTGGCGCACGATCTCGTGCCTGGGCTCAACATCGTCTTGAGACTGATAGAGTACACGATCCCATGTCTAAAAACTGGGCTTTAACAGTCGACTAATGGAATGCACAATCCCATGCTTGAAAACTGGACTCTACCAGTCAATGATAGAATGCACGATCCCGTGCTTGAAAACTGGTTCCATCAGTCCTAAGATGGGGAAAGAAATTACCCTAACTAACATAAGACTTAAGGATTATCCTTTAAGTTTAAGTCTACCTGAGGCCCTAAACGTGATTAAGGTCCCTATTCTAAGTCTATTCCCCTCATACATGTGGCTCTCTAGCACATCATAACCAAGAGTTATTACTAAGCTTAGCCCCATAAGCATTGTAGTGCTATCGAAAATTCGGCAGCATAACGGCATACATACAACCAACCCCAAATTTTCTTATCACCTGGAAACAAGATAAAACACTTCTATATTCAAAACTGTCCAACTACAAACATCCACAACACTCCCGGTACTTCGAACTACTACAACAAAAGTGAGTCTAATCTCGCATCCACAACTCAACCATAACTTAACAGACATTCAGAGCAAACCAAGCTATCCAATCAAAACATGCTTCAAAACAAATTAAAAGATGTTAATCTAGTTAAAGGCAGTCTCAACGTGCTACAATTAATAAAACAACTTTGCATGTCGTTGATTCATGTCATGCACGTGTTGTTAATGCAACACTTGCTCGAGTGCAAGTATACACTATCAAGTAATAAAGCGGAAAGTATTTCGGATATCATACCCAAGAGAGATGGTGACTAGTCAAAAAACACAAGATTCTATAAAAACGGGAACCTCCTCTAAGTTCGCAACCAAAATTGGTAACCAAAAAAATAAACTAAATGGGGATTTTTGATTTAAGACAAAAGTAAAAATAAGCAAGAAAATGAAAACGGTAAAAACTCTATGAGATAAACAGGTGAATTCAAATAGTATCAACCTTGTGTTTTAGATTGTGTCCACCTATGCCCTCGCAACTTACTCAGGCACTACAAACGGCTGCAGAGTACTATCTATATTGTCCACATAGACATGGTGCAGATAGCATCCTACAGTTGTGCCCACAATTACCCTGACAACTAGATTATGAGTTAAGTCCTACTTCTATTCAGCTCCGCTGTAGGTGCCTTTAGAAGTCTAAGCCAACTAGGCATCTATTTATAGGGCTAGCTGAAACTTAGGTAATTAATGCTCACGACTCTTAAAATCCTTGTGGTTCTAGTCCTATTTCTAGGATGCAAGAAGACAAAGTCCTATTTCTAGGATCTTTTCCACTATTGTTTTGCGAACCTGCGCATTTAACTCCAACCTTTCGGCCATCAGCTAAATAAAAACTATGCTAACCTAAGTGATCAGTTTAAGCTAACAATGAAAATTAAACTCAACAAAAACAAACAATGCTAAGAGGGAGAGCAAGGTTGCTTTTGCATAGGTGGGGCTTTCTTCTACTCAAGGAATCCACATGTTTGAACCCCCGAGAAGAAGTTTAGCTCATGGATGAAAGTAAAGTGCACGACAATAAATAAAAAGAACACATAATGGAAAAACACGTTGAATTCATATTAAATGAACGAATTGAGTACAAGACTTATAACTTACAACTGAAAGAAAAAAAGAAAATTAAGAATGTTGGAACTAAAAGACTTAAACAAAAAATAAAAGACTAGACTTTTGTAAGAGTCCACGATCTTCGAAGATTTGATACAAGATTTTGGATTTTCTGACGATTCTGTGTAGATCCCACGAATCTCAGTATTCTGTCGGAAAGCCCAGTTGCGGCCGCATATCAAACGCATTTTCTTCTGTGTGCTACTTTGAAAACTCTGCCTTCAGCTAGGGCTACTTTCCTTATAAGGTTGCGGGCGCATATTGGTCGCACATCCTCAGGTCCAGATGCAGGAGCAAATCTCCACTTCTATTATTTTGCTCCGTTGACCTTTATTCTCCTATTTGCGGGCGCATCTCCTTTGCAAAGTCCTCTGCACAAAAACATTAACTTGGATAAATTCTTACAAAAGTAATCTCTTTTTGTACATTTTAAACATAAATTCTATATTTCTAAGCCTATTTTCACAAGATTCTACTACTTTTGCTAATTTGACTTGAAATGATAAGATTTTAAAAACAAAGTTCTTGCTTTCTAAACAATAACCTCGGTTTTTAAGGCTAAATAATGCACATAAATGAACGTTATCACACCCCCAAACTTAAGCCATTGCTTGTCCTCAAGCAATATCAACAAGACAATAGAATCAAGAAAGAAAAGATGTGTGTTTCATTGGTACGTTTAGTTCGTGAGTGCGCCTTTCAGGAAAGAACTTGGCTCCTAATAATCTTAAGTTAATGACAAGATCTCTCTAACACTAGGCCTTTACTCACTCTTCTCAAGATAAAACATTAGCGTGCATTCCCACCTTTATTGCCTGTTATTCCACCTAGACTTTATTCAGAGTAGTCTATCTCATTCGCAAGTTCTCCTAACTCTAAAAAATGGAAAAAAAAAAAATTTAACTTCCCTCCCCCAAACTTAAGTTGCTACTAGGCTTATCTTTTTTTTTTTTTGTGGTATATAGGAAAGTCTCATAGTCATCTATACCTTTGTTCCAATATATACTAACACTTTGTGGTGAAAGTAGCTTACTACGAGCATAACTCACTATTAAGCCTGTAGCGCATACTCACTTCCCAAACTAACCTTTCATGCAGTGGAAATCGTGGGTGTCACGACCACTCCTGGTTACTTGGTTTATTTGAGAAGGAGGAATATCTCCTTGTTTTTTCTATATATAGCACTAATAAAAGGCAACATGATACATGATACAATAGAGAGTACAAAAGACAAAACTGTCCCCCCCCCCCCCAAACTTAAACTAGTCAATGTCCCCATTAACTAAACATGAAGAACATAGTAGGAGAGACTAAAAAGGATTGACAAACTAAGATCAAGTCTAAACTTTCTAAAGGTGTTGGTAGTCAAAGCCTAAGGTAGGTGAGTTTGGACTTGAATGTGTAATGGAGAGAAAAGTTTATTTAGGCTTCATGCTTTGAAAAACTTGAGGTTACTAAAGTATTTAAAGAGCCGAGAGAGCTTTAGTTATCATCATTAAGGGCACTAAAAAACAAACAAACTACTAAAGCACACTTCTCTTTCGAAAACCTTTTAGAATATTTTTTCTTTCAAAGAGATATACTTTTTTTCAGAATTTTTCCAAAACAAAACTTAAAGACAAAAGAAATAGCTAAACAAAAGCAACCTATCTAAGAATGTAAAATGCAAGAAAGCAAAATAAAAGAGACTAACTAAACAAAAGCACAAAAGAAAGCAAGAAAGGGTAGTTTAGCCCAACTTCTTATCACCAATAAAAGAATCGAAAAGGTGAAAAGAAAAACTCCCCTAGGCATTGGAATGGCTTGCTCCATCACCTTTGGTTGGATCCTAGTTTATTTCGGGGAGTGGTGGAAGGTAGTCATCAAGATCCTCCACCAAATTTCCAAGATACCCCTGACCACTCCATCTCGAGCTTTAGCATAAGTCAGGCAGTCTTTATACTGGCTCCTCATACGCTCCAGGTCTCTTCTCGCCTAGTTATTTTCAGGTTGCGGTTGAAGAGCTGGAGGTTGTTGTTGATTTGTGGCCGCGTTTGATGGATTTTGCGATGGGTTTGCGGTCACATCTTCTTTCTACAATAGTGGCTTCTTATGGAGGTTCTGACACTCGGGCTACAGGAGGAGTTGATTGAGCCTTCTTCTCTGGAGAAGTCACCTACATCGCCAACACCCGCCTCATCTCCAGCCTCTCTGACGGCGAACGACGACAAGTCTCCATCGCCCTCAGCCTCCTCCACGACCTTGCCGTTCTGCTCCTCGACGAACCCACCTCCGGCCTCGACAGCGCCTCGGCCTTCACCCACCCTTTCATCTTCTTCAACTTAAAACCCATCTTCTTTCCCAAACCCTTTCATCTTCCAGATCTATGCAAAAAAAAAAAAAAATACAGCAAACTCAAACTAAAACCCATCTTCTTTCCCAAACCCTTTCATCTTCCAAATCTACGCAAAAAAAAAAAAATAGAGCAAACTCAAACTAAAACCCATCTTCTTCCTCAAACCCTTTCATCTTTCAGATCTACGCAAAAAAAAAAAAAAAAAAAAAAAAAAAAAAAAAAAACAGAAAGCTCAAACGATGTCAGAACTAGCGGTTGGTGTTGAAGCTGAAAGGATACGACTTTTTTTGTTTGAAGAAGAGAAGAAGATGAGAGGAGGGGCCGGAGATGGGGGGTTGGTCCTAAAACATGATGGTGGGTTTGGAAGGAGAGAGAGAAAGAGAGGTTGGTTGGGTTTGGAAGGAGAGAGAGAGGGATGTTGGGGTTTAGAAGGAGGAGAGAGAGAAGGGCATTCTAGGAGAAACTCCGGTGGCAGCGGAAGGAGGCTCTAACGGTGGGGGAGAGAGGGTGGGAAGAAGAAGAGAGAAAGTGGGGGAGAGAGAAAAAATGGTATTTTTTTAAAATATATTATTTTAATATTATTTTAATTAAAAAAATATTATTTTATTTTTTTAAATGTGCCACATCAGCAACTGTTGTCGCCACGTTAGCACCGTTAAAAAAATTAACGGTCCAGGGACACAATAGAAGCATTTTTTAAACAGTGAGGACTTGATTGTTCAATTTTGAAACATAAGGACCTATTAGAAACTGACTCGAAAAAGTAGGGACCAAAAAGGTATTTTACCCTATATTTTTGTCTCTTCTTTCTTCTCCTTTCTTTCTTCTTTTCTTCTCCACTATCTTCCTTTTCTTTTTTTTTTTTTTAACAGAAAAGAGGATGAGCTCCCTCCTCCCCATTCTTGGCGCCTGAACGAGGAGGAGGGCAGATCGCAATGCACGCAAATAGCCCAGACAATACGGTGACGAGGGAGGAGATCCACGCGAAGGCAGTGCAACAAACGGTGGATCCACATGAACAAACCCATGCGAAGGCACCGACGGCAGATCCCTAACAACCCACGAAACACACGCCAACAGACCCACGACACTTGGGCAGATCGGTCAAGAGAAAATCACATGAAACTGAAGACGAGCCGTGAAGCTTCACGTGCGACGCAAAAGTCGATCTGCAAAAGAAGGAAGTGGTTGATCTGGAGGAGAAACTGAAGACGACGTGAACGCCAATGAAGATAAAGTCCAGTAACCATAGAATCTCCCGGGCGATGAGAGCGAGGTGCTACCAGATTTGTGCGTGCGAAATCCAGAGAGAGAAATGTTGGGTTTTATGCCCTAAAACTCGTAGATAGTAAATGTAACATTTGACCGAACATTAATAAAATGATGTATTATTCATTTACTTTGTTTGTATTGTGTAATCTTGTCTTAATAACCCTAATCCAATAAACTAAACATCCTAGGATGTTAGTATGAGACTTGAACTAGTATGTGGGGACATACGGGGATCACTGTTCAAGATACAGCCTAAAGGGTTTATAGTATAGGGGTAAGGTTGGGTACCTTATCCTGGTGACACTATGGATACGACCTACTTTGTATTTTGATACAAACGCAATGATCCAACGCGTTCGTGTAGTGGACATGAGAGTGGGGGTATCCTATGCAATGAGTTTGCATAAGACCGGACCACGAAATAGTTAACCACTAGCTGTAACACCGTTAGGTAGTTAGGTTTCTATTTCAATAGGATGACCTAGGCAACTTGGTCTCAATCCTGAGTGGGTTATAGACTCCTGTTCATGAGGGATTTTCCTTTGATTTGTATGGGTTAGAGTGGTCTGTACGCCGACTCAATAAGCCTACCATTTTGGGGACAAGACCGAGGGGGAGCTGGGAACATAATCACACAAGATGGAATTCACTCCTTCCCGAATCTAGGGTAAGTAGAGGTGTGTTCCCTTAAGTGGTGTTTCCGGGTCTTGAACAATGGGCCCTACCCTCTCTATGGCACGAGGGGGACTTCTGTTTGTAGGCTGGACCTCAAACAGGTTGTTCATTAGAGGAGCACTGGAGACTTAAGGACATAGATGTAACCCAGAGGTAAAACGGTAATTTGACCTAGCTGGGGTTACGAACACAGGTGAAGGACTGACTTGCTTCTATTGGTCGATATCCGTGGACACAGAAATATATCTGCAGTGAGAAGAGTGCAGCTGTGGTTCTATAGTGGAGTGAACTACAGTTAACGAATATTGATTAACTTGGTTAATGAGTTTAGCCAATTAATCTCACATAGTTGGAGCTTCTGATCTATAGGTCCATTAGGTCCCACCGGTAGCTCGTGTAAGGCGTTGAGGTAAATTTACTAAGGGATATTTAATATGAATTGGATTCATATTAAAAACTATAGGTTAAAATTAATGCGCATTGGATGCACATTAAAACTATAGTATATGTGAGAGATAATAATTGAATATGTGATATTCAATTATATGATTAATTAATTATTTGAATTAATTAATTAAAAGTTTTAATTTAGTTTAATTAAATTCGATTTAATTAAATGATATTAAAACTATAGGGTTAAAAGGAGGGAAATTCATTTATGTGAATAAACTAATTTAAATTTGATTTAAATTGGTTAATGTTAATTTAATTAATATTATTATTATTAATTAAATTAAAATTAATTTTGTTTTTTAATTTTATTAAAAAACAAAATATCAGGTAACTGTTTCACAGTTACCTAATCGTGGGGCACAAGTGGTTCCTTAATTCTCTCTTCCCCTATCGATATGCAGAGACCATTTCGTTTTCCTCCCTCACACTCTCACGTCTGAGAAAAGAGTTCTAGAGAGAATTTTGCAATCCATCCTTAGTAAATCGTTTCTCCCACAAGAAACCTTAGCATTAAGCCTCAGTAAAATACCGATGTTTCCTTTTTGGTGGTGTTCGTGGTGAAATCACAACAAGGAACTCGTGTTGCTGGAATTTTCTACAAGGTCGTGGAATTTTTCAAAAACGATCAAGGCTTCTTTCGATAGTAAGTGTTTCTTTGAACCTTGATCAATAGGATCTCATCTAGATTAGATCTAGGTGTTTTTATATGAATTCAGCATGTTTCTATAGCCTTTTACAGTAGATTTAATGTGATTTTACTGTTGTAAGTATTTTGCCATCGTATGGGTATTCCTATCGATGTTTTGTTTGAGTAAGGTCTCTGTTACGTTTCCGCTGCCTAGGGCTTTTATCCCTACAAGAAATAGAATGAGTGGCAGGAAGAGTTTACATTTTTTTTTAAAAAAAAAAAAGGAAAGTTGGAGAAAAGAAGAAGAGAGAAGATGAAGAGAAGAAAGGAAAAAAAAAATGCCGTCGCCGGCGATGCGACGGTTGTCGGCGGCCGGTGGTAGGTTGATGGTTGGGGTGTTGAAGTTTAAGAAGAAGAATAGAAGAAGAAGAAGAAGAATAGAAGAAGAAGAAGAAGAAGTAGAAGAAGAAAAGAGAGGGGAAAATGGGAGGGAATTGAAATTAAATATATATATATATATATATTAATTATTTTATTATTATTTTATTTTCAAAATTTAAAAAAAATAATTTTTTTAATAAAAAAATAGTGCCACATTAGTAAACCGTTAAGATTTAACGAAATAGTGGATGGAGGGACCAAAATGAAACTAAAATCAAACCTCAAGGGCTAAATTGTTGAGTTTGAAAACTTACCCCCTGTTTGGAACCCCTAAATTTGGGATGATTTCAAATTAGTTAGGATTTTAAATCCTTTTACGTGTTTGGATGCACCAGAAAAGTAAGAGATTGGAATCAGTTATGATTTCAAATCTTGTTTTCATCACTCTTTCTGGTAATGCTAAAATTCTCCCTCTTCAGTTTAATTCTTCCGATTTCTCTCGCCTTCTTGATGATTCTAATTCGTGTCTGTTTTTTTCAATTGTTTTTCTCTTAGCTGCTGCTAATTTCTGCGGATTCGTAAGTATATCTCTCTTGCTCTACCGGACTTGTATTGCTTTGATTTGGTTGAATTTCTGTTCTGCATTCGTATATATATGCATTTGTATATATGTGTGCCGATTCATACTGTTTTTTTTAAATAAATTTGTTTGATTGCTGCATTCTATTCATATATATTTCTTAAAAAAAACTCTACATTTGTTTGATTGTTGCATTCTATTCATATATATTTGTTTGATTGTTGCATTCTATTCATATATATTGATTTGTAATTGCTGCATTCTATTCATATATATTTCGTAAAAATCCGGTACAATATTTTTTTAAGATGACTTTTATTTTAGTTTATTTTATTTTAGTATCTTTTGATAATTCATATTGTTTTTTTTAAAAATAAATTTGTTTGATTGATCAAATTTGTAGTTTGATTGCATTTGAAACCCATATCTTCAAATGTTGGTTTGTTATTCTATTTTGATTTATTAATGGATTTTGTGGTACGTCAAGTCAATAGTAAGACTCTGTTTTTAGCCCATTTATATCAGATATGTATTCCCAAAAATGAATTAAATATAGAGCATCTCATTTTAATTAATATATAATAATATATATAGGAAGAAAAAAAGATGAGAGTAGGATTATTGTAATGTATTTTTATTAAAAATGTAACCCCAAAGCCATTACTAATCTAGATAACTTTCAAAACAGATCCTTTAACCCCCATGGTTGGAACCAAAAACTTGGAAAGACAATTGGAGGAGCAAAACACTACCCGGAAATCCACATTCTGAAATGTAGAACCTTGAAGACCACAGACTTTAGAATCAAGACCAGAACAACAACACTATTGTATTTATTATTTAATATTCCAGTTGAGAAAGCACATAGATGATATCATGAGAAATTGGGAGCAAAATCGACAAATTGCAATTGGTGCTATGACAGTTTGTATTGGCTATGTAGTTGCATTATTAGGAATTTATCAAAATATACAATACATTACAAGATTTCCATCGGAGCCTAGATTAGAAAGAGAAGAAGTAAGATATTTATTGATGGGATTCATTGCTAATGAAGAACGGGATTCATTGCTAATGAAGAACGGAGTAGAGATATCTTACGAATGGGTGCACTAGCATTTAAAAGACTAGTTTACATACTTAAAGGAACGAGATACCTTAAAGATAGTCAATACAGTTCTGTAGAGGAACAAGTAGCCAAGTTTTTGCATATTTTAGCTCACAATGTGAGAAATAGAATAATTGGATTTTTCTTCCATCGATCAAGTGAAACAGTGAGTCGACATTTTCATCAAGTTTTAAAGGCAATTATCTCGTTGGATGAAGAATACTTAGTTCAACCAAACGGGTCTTCAATGTAACGCCCGTAATTTGGGATAAATTTCAAAATTTCTAAGTTCGAGTTAATTTGGAATTTAGAGGGAAATTTTCAAAGATTTGAAAATTAGTGGGAAAAATAGGATTTATCTTGATCTTTGTGTTTCCTTAAAGGAAAAGGATGAAAGGTGGCATTATTGTAAATATTTTGAAGTTTAAGCCAAGCCCAAGCCCAAACTTCTTCTTTTAAAAGACTGCATGAAGCCCTAGGTCACCAGCCAAGCCATCTAAGCCACCATCTTCTCTAAATCTCCCTTTCCTTCTCTTTCCCCTACTTGAAAAGCAGCCTCTCCTCCTTCCCTTTTGCACCCGATGTTGCTCCAGCTCCCAACTCCGGCGATCCACGGCGACACGCGACACCTCAGGTGAACTCACGGCGGCAGTGCGGTGCGACAATCTCCAGCGAGTCCTCGACAGCTGCGGCGTTTCAGCAGGGAGCAGCGGCTTGTTTCACGATTGGTTGCGGCTGGGTTGTCTTCTCCGGCTAGCCCAAGACTTGCGGCAGCGCGACGTGTAGCGGACCACCGTGGGTGCTCGTGGCGCAATCTCTCCGGCAAGTAGTAGCTCGCGGCAGTCCGTGAAGGCGGTTTCAGGCAGCGGTTTTCGATTGCTTCTCTCCCTCCTTCCGTTAGTTTTTCCGGCGTCGGCAAGACAGAGGTCGTGTTCTCCTAGCAGTTCGACAACGTCCATGGTGGTTCCATTCGCGGCCAACAGGTGATTTTAGCGTGGGTGTCGATTTTTGGGCGTTTTCCGACGAGCAACAATCCGTTTCGGCTCGATTTCTTGCTGTCCCAACTCGTCTCTTTGGATTTTGGTAGATTCTTGCAGTGGGTAAGAGTGCTTGGATGATTTTGGGGTTGATTATTGAGTGAAATTAAAATACCCATTGATTTTGCATTATGGTTTCAAGGCCGTTAGCGTATTGGTGATTCAATTGGAGGATTGGAGTGGATTCGAGACCACAAACAGCAAACGTTATTCTAATTTGAGTCCTTGGAGTTAAGGAATTGATTTAGTGCTATTTTAGAACATTTATAAGCCAAGGTAAGTGAACTTACTGTTGAACTTTTTATTTGGGTGCGCATGTTTGATTTTTCAAAGTTCATGTGTTATTTTATGAATTGTTTGATTGTGTTTATGTTTAAAAATATATATATATTGGAAGCATGAAATTTATTATTAATGCTTGCAATTGTTGATATTTTGAAATCTCTAAGATGGTGGTCTCTCAAAATTCCATTAAAGGAATGAGTTTAAATTATTTATGAGTTTTTTAAGTGTACATGAAATTGATGTACATTCAGAGATGCCTACACAGGACTTAGGGACATGAAATTGATGTACCTAAGTCGAGGTTTGTGAAATCGACGACCTCGAGGTTTCGTGAAATTGATGGCCTCCGTAGGAGACACATGAAATTGATGTGTCTAGATATGCATGAAATTGATGTATATTCTCTGTCATTAGTAAGTTTAAAATGAAGTTTAGAGCCACCAAAAAGATATTTGTTATTGATTTTTAAAACGTGTTTAAGCATGACCCAACCTCAACAGTAGGGTCGCTTACTGAGTATTTTAAATACTCAATCTTTTCAAAAAAATATATTTTTTTTTTAGGTAAAGGCAATGGCAGGTGAAAGGCGATTGATGAGAATCCGTTAGGCAGCTATGAGAGGACCTGAACTTCATATTTTTCTTCCGCTTTAAGAATTCTGTTTTACTTCATTTGATTTGTAAATTTGTTAGAGAAATTTTCTAGAGGCCATGTACATTTATGTTTTAGAAATTATTTAAGAATATTTAAAACTTTTAAAATTTAGGGATCCCGAATAAGAGTTTTGTTTTAAAGTTTTTGCTTAAATTAGTGTTTATGTTTCAAAATATTTTTATTTAAAAAGGCCTCCAAAGCATGCATTGTCATAACGGTCCCTTAAAGGCTATTTAAGAGCTCGGGTCGTTACATTCAATACCCCTTGAAATTCAAAATAACACAAGATTTTTCCCATATTTCAAGGTAAATACTCTAAATCGAATATCTATATTTTGTTTACAATTAATATTCATGTTAACTATAAAAGAATATATATATATATATATATATAGGATTGTGTTGGGGCAATTGATGGAACACATTTGCGTGTAAAAGTATCAAAAGAAAATGTATCAAGATTTAGAGGAAGAAAAGATTTTCCCACACAAAATGTTTTAGCGACATGCACCATTAATTTAAGGTTCACGTATGTGTTACCTAGATGGGAAGGATCTACTTCAGATTCTCGAATTCTAGAAGTTGCATTATCAAGAGAGGATAGTTTACAAATTCCTTCAGGTAGATATAGATATATTTATATTATTACTAATTCTTCCAAGGGTATTTAACCTAATTAAACAAAAATCATGATGCTAAATATTATTTTGTAATTGTTGTTTATAGGAAAATATTATCTTATTGATGCGGGGTTTATGTTGCGATCTGGGTTTATTACACCTTATTGTGGGACAAGGTACCATCTAAAGGAGTATTCAACATGTGCACCACAATCTCCTAAAGAGTTATTTAATCACAGACATGCATCTCTAAGAAATGCAATTGAAAGAGCATTTGGAGTACTAAAGAAGAGGTTTCCAATTATAGCTAGTGGGACCGAACCACATTACAATTTTGAGACACAAACAGAAATAGTCATAGCTTGTTGCATTATTCATAATTTTCTTATGGATCCAGATGAGAGATTAATTGCAGAAGTTGGTAGTGAAATTATGGACAGTGAAATAGACATTAGTCCTATAGCATCGATAAATTTAACAGAAGATGGACAAAGAGGTGAACAAATTCGAGATTCAATTACAGCTCACATGTGGGGAGATTATTTGCCAGCTAATTAGATTTTTATATTTTCTTTCATTAATTTAGGGTTTAGGAAATCCATGACGTCTATTAGCTTTTAATATTCAATTATTTTAATTTAATGTTTAGTTGTACATATTTTATTGTAAATCTCTGATGTTTTTGCTTCAATATAAATTTTAGTTCATTTAAAACATTTTATTATTTATAACAAAGTTTGAATATAAATTATAGATTTAATTTTTCAATATTGGTTGATAACAGAGTAATGGAAACTATGAGTGATAAGAAAAGGTACATTAGTTGGTCAATTACGATGGACAAATACTTGCTTGAGATATTGAAAGAGCAGAAAGTGAGAGGCCAAAAGCCAGACAGGAATTTCACTAACGATGCATACCAAGCTGCAGTTGAAGGCTTAAACTCCAAATTTAAAATGGATTTATCTAAGGACAACATCATTAATCGTTTGAAGACTTTAAAAGAAAAAATGGCTATTGGACTTAAAGTATTTCGACGTGGTAGTGGTTTTACTTGGAATAGCATCACAGAAACAATTGAAGCAAAACAACCTGTTTGGGAGGTTTTGATTCAGGTAGCTATTACTTTTTTTTTTTACACATACCAATATCGATTTGTTCTTGTAAATTTTGTTTCCCTTGACCAGTCTTATCCAAAATCTCAACAAGTTCGAGGGAAGCCAATTTACAACTTTGTTGTCTTAAGAGAACTTTTTGAGAAAGATAGAGCAACTAGAGTATTTGTAGAGAGTGCAAAAGAGAAGGTACATCGTTGGCAAAGGGACGAACCGTTGAATATTAATGACATTGATGAAATGATGGAACGAGAGGAAATTAATCTAGAAAGTTTTGAGGATGAAGACTCTACGAATAGCCAACCCCAAAAAACATCAACAAATCAAGCATTTTCTTCTGTTTCCAAGCGCAACAAGAAGAAGTTAGTTGTAGTTGACTTGATTGAAGAAAAATTAGATATGCTAACAAATTCTATGGACAAAGTAGCTATCGTACTCGATAAAGGTATGAACATCCTTGAAATTTAAGTGCATTTCAATTTATATTCAAATATGTGAAAATATTTCAACAACACTATTTTCTTTTTCATTAGAGGGAATGATGTAGCTAGAGAGGCAAATGTTATGGCTAGAGAGCATAATCGACGCATTTACAGTGCTGAAGAGGTTTTCCATGAGTTGCTAAATATGGGAATTTCACTTGAGATGACATTTAGGGCTTCTAGCTTCCTTTTATCTGATCCTATAGTCACGGAGACATTTTTTGGTTGTCCAGTATCTATGCGCAAAGAATGACTACAATGGAAGATGGGAGATAATAATTGATGCAGTTTGTTTAGAGGATTAGTCCGATTTTTTTTCTTCGTTAGCATAAAGATATTTGTGAATTTTTTTTTTAAAATTTTCTTATTTACAATAATGAAGACATTTACATCTAACTTAATAAGCTTATTTATCTTTATCAATTGTATGTTTCATGGTTGTATGTGTTTAATATTGTTATTTAACATTAAAATATTTTGCAATTGATTAAATTTATTTCTTGCAAATTTATAAGGGCATGACAATAAAATATTATACTTTCTTTTCATTTCTCATGAGCATCCAAACAAGAGATTTTAATTTTAATGATTTCAAATCAATTTGGTTCCAAACGCAAATAGAAATTTGAAATCATTTCCATCTTTTAAAATCCTAGAATTTAAATTCATTTCTTGTCAATTCTATGCGCCAAACAAAGCATTAGGGACCAAAATGAAACCTAACCCAAACCTCAGGGAGCAAAAGTGTATTTTTCCCAAAAATGTTAATTTTATAAGTTGGATCTCCTAAATTATAAAAGTGTGTAATTGGCTTTCGAACTTTCAAACCCCAGGGAAAAATATACTTTTAGTCCCTGAGGTTTTGGTTAGGTTTCATTTTGGTCCATGAGTTTTAAAACTCAACAATTTAGCCCATAAGGTTTTGTTTCAGTTTCATTTTAGTCTCTCCATCCAATTTTCTGTTAATAATTAACGGATTACTGACATGACAAAATTTTTTATTAAAAAAATTATTTTTTAAGTTTTTAAAAATATAAAAATAATAAAATATATAATTATTTATTTCTTTCCCATTCTCTCTTTTCTTCTTCACCCAACTCCTCCTTCTTTTTCACCCAACTCCGACGACTGCTTCTTCTTCAACATCGGCCGATGATAGCTTATCTCCATTTTTTTTGTTTTTTTTACAGGAAAGAGGAGGAAGGAGGGAGTTCCTCCTCCCTTCTCCTCTTTTTCTGTTAAAAAAAAAATTAAAAAAAAAGAAAATGGAGATAAATGAGAAGAAAGAAAGAAAGACAGGAAAAAAAATTGTAGACGGTGGTCAAAGTTGAAGAAGAAGCAGTCGTCGGAGTTGGGAGAAAAAGAAGAAGGAGGAGTTGGGTGAAGAAGAAGAGGGAGGGGGAAAGAAATAAAAAATAATATAAAATAATAATATTTTTATTATTTATATTTATATTTTAAGAAACTTAAAAAAAATTAATAAAAAATTTTGTCACATCAGCAATCCATTAATTATTAACGGAAAATTGGATGGAGGGACCAAAATGAAACTAAAACCAAACTTCGGGGGCTAAATTGTTGAGTTTGAAAACTCAGGGACCAAAATGAAACCTAACCTAAACCTCAGAAGTGTGTTTTTCCCAATATATAAATATAACTAAAAACTATACCCCATCCGCCCTAAATTTCCCGGTCCCATCCCGCCCAGGATTGAGATCGAAAAATTTGACAGTAACCTATTTTTTCCCGATCCCAATTAACATGTATTTTGCTAATTTTTTCATTCGAATTGCTCATTCCTGGTGCTAAATCCCAACCGGAACTCATCAATACAAGGCCATCACAAACCCAGAAAATTATCGAAAACGATTTTTTTCGTAGAAACCAACACAGACATGATCGAAAACACAAAAAAAATGTACACTAATAGATCAAATAGCCAAAATAGTTGATAGGCAAGCGAGATTTAAACGAGTTAAAAAAAAATAGAAAAAACCTCATTTCAAACCTAAACCCTTGTAAACTTCGATCGATTTTATGAGGATTCAAAACTTGAGAGCTTGCGAATCAAGAATGAAAACGGAAAAGAAAGAATAAGACCAAAAGTTTGCCTTTTTTTTTTACCCTAACCTTTCATTAACAGAGGGATATAATTGTTATTGCACATCCATGGCAGGCAAAAAAAAAAAAAAGTAATTTGAAAGGGAGTCTTCTTTCCAAACTAAAAACTTAAAAGATCCAAAACTTCAAATTTCCCGGGATGAGCAGTTCTCACTGGTGTTGATCTTGGAGCTGCGATTCGCTCGTGGGTCTCGATTAGCAGCGGCATGGGTCTCAGTTCAGCGTCGGTGTGGGGTCTCAAAGAAACAATGTCGTGTGGGTCTCGACTGCGCGTCGCGTGTGTTTCGATTGAGTGTATTTGTGGGTCTCGATTTAGAGACTCGTGGGTTTCTGTTTAGGCACTATTTCACACTAGATGGCAGAGGGTAGAGAGTCCAATTTATTGACTATTATGTTCATTGTTAGTGTTGCTTTTGAGTGTTCTATCTTGTTTATCATAATCGAGTGGGTATCCTAAGATCCATATCTTTTCAATTTTTCTCTTAAATGTTTGATATTTATGTTCTCTTAGTGCATTCTTATCTTTATTAATATTGATTTCACACGACAATCCCATTCGACATGATGATTCCTTTTGAAGTTCCTAAACAATTTTTTTGCTTCAAAGGTATCTTTTTTCATCTATTCAATCCATTTCATTTTGATTTTGATAGGACCCAAGTAGTATATTAACAACCCATTAGGATCACCTCCAAGACAATCAACCAATTAATAGTGCTCCAAAAACACAACAAATCAATCACCAATTAATCACCAAGAAAACAACCAATAACGGACAGCAATCAACCATAAAATTTAGAATACTAAAAACGCAAAAACACGCACAATTTATTCGTGGAAAACCCCTTCGATGTGAAGAGTAAAAACCACGGGACTTGTGAGGAGTCCACCCTTGTCACCTTCTCTTATTATGATAAAATTGAGGGAAAAAGAATCCAAATCAGTCATGCAAAGATTCACAACCCACCAATACTTTCATACCTAAGAGATCAACACATAAGAGATAAAGAAGATGAAAAAATCTCCAGTTTTACAGGTTCTGTCCAGCAGCGATTACGAACAAACCAGAGCTCCAAACGACGATCCAACCGTTCAAAACGAGGCCCTGTGTGCCCTCCACAGGCTGACAAAATTTCAGCACATTCCAACGGTTAAAACTTCGAAAATCGACAACTTTACGAACGTTGTCGCTGAAAATCCGAACTGCACTGCTCTCCCTGCTTCTTTCCGTTTTTCTATGTATTTTCTGTATTTTTTTTGCTGTCGTCACTTTCTTTAGGTCATCTCATATCCAAGGAAGAACCCTAGGCTTACAAGACAAGCCCACTCATTTAACCCCAATTGGGCTAAACACATAACCCGACATATTGGGCTCATAAACACAAGTTTAAAAAAATGGGAAAAATACACTTTTAGTCCCTGAGGTTTGGGTTAGGTTTCATTTTGGTCCCTGAGTTTTCAAACTCAACAATTTAGTCCCTGAGGTTTGATTTTAGTTTCATTTTAGTCCTTCCATCCATCTTTCCGTTAAAAACTAACGGTTTGCTGACGTGACACCTATTTTTTATTAAAAATTTATTTTTAAAATTTTAAAAATAAAATAATTAAAAAATATATTTTTTTTAATTTTTAATTTTCCCTCTTCTTTTTCCACTCCTTTCTTCTTCTTCTCAACCCAACTATCATCATCTTCTTCCTCTCAACCACCATCTTTCTTCCTTAACTTCGGTGACCGCCGCCAGCCGCCGGCGGAACTGTTTTTTTTTTCTTTTTTTCTTTTTCTTTTTCTCCTCCTCTTCTCTTCTTCTTCTTCTTCTCTCTTCTCTCACTTTCTTCTTCTTCTTTTTTTTTTTAATAAAAAAAAGGAGGGAGGGAGGAGGGTCCTTCATCGTCCTCGGTTTCCCGCCGAAAATCTGGGACCTCCCTCCTCGTTTTCTTAAAAAAAATAAAAAAGAAGAAGAAGAAAGTGGAAGAAGAGAGAAGAAGAAGAGAAGAGGAGGAGAAAAAGAAAAAAAATAGTTCCACCGGCGGCCAGCAGGCGGCGGTCGCCGGTCGCCAGAGTTAAGGAAGAAAGATGGTGGTTGAGAGGAAGAAGATGATGATAGTTGGGTTGAGAAGAAGAAGAAAGGAGGGGAAAAGGAGAGGGAAAATGAAAATTTAAAAAATAATATATATTTTTTTAACTATTTTATTTTTAAAATTTAAAAAATAAATTTTTAATAAAAAAATAGGTGTCACGTCAGCAAACCGTTAGTTTTTTAACGGAAAAATGGATGGAGTGACTAAAATGCAACTAAAATCAAACCTCTGGGACTAAATTGTTGAGTTTGAAAACTCAGGGACCAAAATGAAACCTAACTCAAACCTCAGGGACAAAAAGTGTATTTCTTGCTTGTGCAACAAGTGGCCTGGACACTCACAACAATCTCGCCCTCCAGCCCATCACGGGGAAGACACAATCACATCCATGATCACTTGAACCTCATCCCGACAAGCTTACTACAAAGCTCAATCTTGCTTCTGGGAACTACTTTAGTCAACATATCTGCATTATTCTTGTCAGTGTGGACTTTCTTCAGTTTCATTCTCTTCTCTTCAATCACATATCGCAACCAATGATATCTAATGTCAATGTGTTTGGTGCGAGCATGATACATTGAATTCTTGCTCAAATCCATAGCACTCTGACTATCACAGAATACTACATACTCATGTTGCTTCAAACCCAACTCTTGAAGAAACCTTTTAAGCCATAACATTTCCTTGCTTGCTTCTACTGCTGCAATATACTCTGCCTCCGTGATGTGGAATTTTCCTACCGCAAGTGTACGGGTCAAGTTATAATATAGTGAATGTGAAATTTGAATGTCGTCCTCTGGATTGGGTTTCTAATCAATTTTAATTACCGGAAATACTCTTGACCGATTTTATTTAGGGATTCGAATGAACTAAGAATGAAATTAAATCAAACACAAAACAATGAAAAAAGTGACAATCCAATGGAAACAATGGTCTCAGGGATGTGATTTCACCAATTGGGATTATGGATTAATAAATGGATTAACAACATGCTACAATTCATAAATCTTGGGAAACGAAAACCACACATATCTCTCCCGAGCATACATGATTCTCCCACATGCAATTGAACCCGATATCCCTATCTAAATTCAATAAACATGCAAGGCATTAAGGATAACCTTTTTAACGATTTCTAGAATTAACTATAATCTCCCGATTTCTAGCTAAATCCTAGTTATGCATAATGATTTCTAAGCTAAATCCTCTCTCCCGAGTTAGATTCAAGCATAAACATCAATCAATTTATGGCCAGTAAATTGAAAGCATTAAGAATACAATTATGCATAAATGAAATCCATAGCAAAATCCATACAATCAATTCAAAAGTGCCCAACGGCTACATCAATCCCTAAGAGTAAAGACCTAGCTAATCATACAATGCGTTACAATATAGCTACAATCTAAAACAGCCATAAACACTAACTAAAGTAAGGGAAAAAAGAATTAAACACTATGTAGGCCGAGACCGCACGTCCCCGTCACGATCCCCACAAACAATGGATTGATTTCCAATTTGCTCCCACTTATTCAGCTCCAAAGACTCTGTTTTTCCTCTGTTTTACGGCTCCAAGATGTCCAAAAGAAGTCCCCCCAAAAAGTCCTAATCGCAATCTTTAAATAAGGCAAAAATTGGTCGTAGCGTCGCGACGCTACAGCGAAATCACGGATTCTGGAAGTTCGCCGAGAGCGTCGTGACGCTATGAATTTTTTTTATTTTTTTATTTTTTTATTTTTTTAGATTGAAAACTCCATTTGACTCCAATTGCTCACTTTAGCTTCAAACACATACTTCCTACAAATAAAACATATAAATGCATAAATTTGGCCAAATAATTGTAAAAGACTAGCTTAATTAATTACAGAAAAATAGCTAGCTATGCTCTCTATCACTCCGTTGTGGACAATGCTACACATTTTTGTAGCTTGGATTGCCATGAGATGGCTCCCCCTGAGAATGTAAACACATAACATGAGGTAGACTTTCTTTTATCGAAATCACCTGCCATATTGTCTGCATCAGTATAGCGGTTTGCCACCTCCATAACACAAACTCAATTTGGAAGTGCCCCGTAAGTATCTGAAAATCCACTTCATTGCTTCCCAATGAGTCTTACCTGGATTGGATAAGAAACGACTCACTAAACCAACTGCATGTGTAATATTAGGTCTAGTACACACCATAGCATACATCAAAGAACCAACAGCAGAAGAGTAAGGAATGGATGACATAACTTCTTTCTCCTTCTCTGTTGTAGGACAAGCTGTCTTACTTAGCTTGAAATGAGTTGCTAGCGATGTACTAACAAGCTTAGCATGCTTCATATTGAACTTTTCAAGCACCCGTTCAATATACTTCTCCTGGGATAACCATAATTTCCCCTGTCACGAGCAATCTCCATGCCTAAAATTTGCTTTGCAGGAACTAAATCTTTCATGTCAAATGACTTGGACAAGTCTTTCTTCAAACTTTGAATCATATTTGCATCCTGTCCAACTATCAACATATCATCTACATATAAAAGAAGAATGATGAAGTTACCTTCAGGGAACTGACGCGCGATTTGCATACCGCAAGTGTACGGGTCAAGTAATAATATAGTATTTTCGTGATTAAACGAGTGTCGTCCTCTGGATTGGTTTTCTAGCAAATTAAGTACCATGAATAATCTTGTCCAATTTTATTTAGGAAGCCAAACTTAATGAAAAAGATAAATCTAAAGACAAAAAGCATAAAATAAAGGTGGAGACTCAAATGGAAAGACTCTTAGGGAATTGATTTCATTGTTGAGATTGATGATTAATTAATGGGATGAATTTAGCATGCAATTATTCTACCAAGTCTAGGAACCTTTTATCACAACTATCTCTCCCGAGCATAATTGATTCTCATGCATGCAACCAACTTGATATCTCTATCTAAGTTCATTAACATGCAAGGCTTTGGGTTTAGTTCTTCAAGCAACTTCTAAAGTTATTCCAAATCCCGTCACAAACTTAGAATTTCTACTTTAGTCATGCAATTAAATAAAGTAAGTCTTAGGCCAAATCCCCTCTCTCGAGCAAGATTCAACACTCAAATCAACTAGTGATCAAGTAATTGAAAGCATTTAACCATAATTGCATAGGTAAAATAAATGCATATTCATACCACAAATCAATCCAACAAACTAAAAAAAACTACATTAATCCCTAAGACAAACAACTAGCAATTCATAGTCTCTAAACCAAAAACACTAATTGCAAGAAAAGCCATAAAAACTATAAGAGTTAAGGGAAAGAGAAAGGAAAACTCGAATCCGCCGACACCGCACGTCCCCGTCACGATCTCCACGTCTTCTCGCTTGATTCCCGCTCCTTGGCCTTGCCTTCAGCTCCCACAGAAGGTCTCTAGTCGAAATTAGGGCTAAAATCTAACCAATTGGACTCCCCCAATCCGTAGCTCAAAAAGAAGTTTAAATAGAAAATCTGTCGATAGTGTCGCGACGATACCCCAAAATCCAGCATTCTGTTTAGGAAAATATCGATAGCGTCGAGACGCTCTTATCACAGTGACGAGACACTGTGACCTCTGCCGCCCAAATCAAAGAAGGAAAAATTCCAGCGTCGAGACCCCAGAACTGAGGGTCTCGACGCTGGCTCACGGATTGCACTAATCACCAAGCTTCCACTTCGATTCAACTTCGTTTCTTTGGCCTCTTTTCACGTCCCGAACACCCGATCATTCCCATTTTCTCAATTTAGCTCCAATACATATTTCCTACAAATAAAACACTAAAATGCATAAATTTGGTCAATTTAATATCAAAGACTAACTAAATTAATTAGGGAAAAATAGCTTGCTACGCTCTCTATCAGGAAATTTCTAAAATACACACAAGAATTAGTTGTAGTTCGTTTATAACCATTGCTTATCATAAACGAATCAAATTTCTTGTACCACTTCCTTGGTGCCTGTCTAAGCCCATAAAGACTCTTCTTCAACTTGCAAACAAGTTTATCTTTCCCTTTTTCTTCCTCTTTTTCTTCAAATCCTTCAGGTTGCTCCATGTAGATCTCTTCATGCAAGTCACCATGTAAAAATGCAATTTTTACATCAAGTTGCTCCAACTCAAGATCAAGACTTGCTTCTAAACCCAACATTGTTCTGATAGATGTCATTTTGACCACCGGACAGAAGATTTCATCAAAGTCAATGCCCTTTTTCTGGTTGCATCCCTTTACCACTAATCTGGCTTTGAGCTTCACTATCTTCTCACCATTCTTCTTGTACTTGAAAACCCATCTATTTCTCAAGACTTTCTTGCCCTTTGGAGGTTTGACTAGCTCATAGGTTTCATTCTGTTTTAGGGAATTCATCTCCTCCTTCATTGCATCGAGCCACTGGTCTTTTTCATCATGAGACAAGACCTCTTGATAGTTCTCTGGCTCTCCATCTTCACTAACTAGAATGAACTCTAAGCTTGGATATCTTGTTGAAGGTTTACGCTCTCTGGTGGACCTTCGAACCTGTGTATCCTCCACTTGAGGGGTAGGTTGCTCCCCCTGCTCATGAACTTCTTCATGAATCACTTCCTCATGTACATCTTCCTCATGGATTTCTTCATCAGACGAAGACTCGTCAAGATTATCATCATCAACATGATCTGGTACATTACCATCAGGTTGTATCTCACCAACATCATCGTGTACATCATTAATTACATCTTCAGCATTCTCATTTGTTGGCTGAATAACAGAGGGAATAGAGGTAGAATCATTAGTAGTATCAAGAAAAAACTCTGAAGTAAAAGTGTACCTTGTACTCAGAAGATCTGCACCCTTCTCGTGCTCAAAGAATACTACATCTCTGCTTCTCACTACCTTCTTCTTTTCTGGATCGTAGAGCCTGCAACCATACTCTTCATCCCCATATCCAACAAATACACACGGATTGGTCTTCAAATCAAGCTTTGACCTGTGTTCTTTAGGCACATGCATATATGCCTTGCTGCCAAAGACTCTCCGATGTGAATAAGTAGGATCACGTCCCTTCCATGCTCTCTCTGGAATGTCTAGACCAAGAGGAATCGATGGAGATCGATTAATCAAATACACGACACATTGCACAGCTTCAACCCTAAATGTCTTAGGAAGATCAGACATTCTAGGCATGCACCTCACCTTCTCTACAATGGTTCTGTTCATCCTCTCAACAACTCCATTGTGTTGTGGTGTGTTGGGCTCTGTCTTTTCATGTCTAATGCCATGTTGTGAACAATAATACCTGAACTCATTCAAAGTATACTTACCACCATTGTCAGATCGAAGACGCTTCAACTTTCTTTCGGTCTCCCTTTCTACCATGGCATGAAACTTTTTGAAAATCTCGAACACTTGGTTTTTTGTCTTCAACATATACACCCAAGTTCTCTGCGTAGCATCATCAATGAAAGTGACAAAATATCTATTGCCACCAAGAAACTCAACCTCAATAGGACCACGGACATCGGAGTGAACTAACTCCAACTTTCCTTGCCTTTTGATGGACTTCCCATAAAAGGAAACTCTATGCTGCTTGCCTGCCAAACAATGATCACAAGGGTCAAGAGGAACTGTGTGTTATCAACATGGATAAGAGACTTATCAGCCAACAGTTTAATCCCCTTATCACTCATATGCCCTAGCCTTCGATGCCACATGTTAGGACAATTCTTTTCTTCAACTGCATTCAGCTCAGAAGAACATACACTCAAGTATGTTTTATATAAAGAGCAACATAACTCACCACGAGCAACTGTTATTGAACCCTTAGACAATTTCCATTTACCATCTGCAAAGGTATGTCGAAACCCTTCTTGATCAAGAACATTTGCAAACAACAAGTTAAGGCGTAAATCAGGAATATGGAGCACATTCTTTAATGTAAGCAAGCACCCAACACTCGTCTTTACACGAATATCACCTAACCCAACAATGCTAGCTGAGCTCTGGTTTCCCATCTTCACACTACCAAAATCACCAGATTGATAGTTCATGAAATTCTCCCTTTTGGGAACACAATGGTATGAAGCACCTGAATCTATCAGTCACTCTGTATCTGAACTCTCTACATGATGACACTCACTAGTTGCACAAATCAAGGTGACATCATCATCACTCTTAGAAGTGATTGCTGCAGTATTCCTATCATCTCCCTCTTTTTGTGAGTCTTGCTTTTTACCTTGTTCTTTCTTCCAACGGTAGCAAAACTTTTTGATATGGTCAGGCTTGTTGCAGTAATGACATGTCCTGGTCTCTTTGTCTCTAGACTTGGACCTCCCTTTTGAGTTACCACGACCTTTGGGTCCCCTACTCTTGTTTCTTCCACGATTCTCAACAACAAGAGCATGTGAATTATCAATTCCCATCTCCTTTCTTCTTATCTCTTCATTGAACATGCTTTCTTTAATAACATTCAAAGACAAAACACCTTCTGAGCAGAGTTACTAATAGTCACAACCAAAGTTTCCCAACTGTCCGACAAAGAACTCAACAAGAACAAAGCCTGCAATTCATCATCAAGAATAATCTTCATAGTAGTCAACTTGTTAATAATATCCTAGAAGTCACTCAAATGCTCAAAAACAGACTTCTCACCCTTTAATTTCAAATTAACAAGCCTCTTGATTAATGAAGCTTTGTTATGTGTGGTCTTCCTTTCATAAAGACCTTCCAATTTCTTCCACAACGCATATGGGTCAGACTCTTGAGACACATGGTTGAATATGCTAATATCAACCCACTGCCTAATAGTCCCCAAAGTTTTCCTCTTTAACTTTCCCCAATCTCTCTCTTCCATTTTCTCTGGTTTTGCAGGTTTAATAATGGTTCCATCAGCTCCTATGGTTGCTTCAATTGGATCAAACAGATCTTTACAATAAAACAAATCCTCCATCATCGGTCTCCAGATGGAATAATTGGTCGATGTCAATTTAATCATTGAACTACCTCCACTACTACTAGTAGACTCCATAACAATGATTAAATTAAAACATTGCTCTGATACCAACTGATAGGACCCAAGTAGTATATTAACAACCCACTAGGATCACCTCCAAGACAATCAACCAATTAATAGTGCTCCAAAAACACAACAAACCAATCACCAATTAATCACCAAGAAAACAACCAATAACGGACAACAATCAACCATAAAATTTAGAATACTAAAAACGCAAAAACACGCACGATTTATACGTGGAAAACCCCTTCGATGTGAAGAGTAAAAACCACAGGACTTGTGAGGAGTCCACCCTTGTCACCTTCTCTTATTATGATAAAATTGAGAGAAAAAGAATCCAAATCAGTCATTCAAAGATTCACAACCCACCAATACTTTCATACCTAAGAGATCAACACATAAGAGATAAAGAAGATGAAAATATCTCCAGTTTTACAGGTTCTGTCCAGTAGCGATTACGAACAAACCAGAGCTCCAAACGACGATCCAACCGTTCAAAACGAGGCCCTATGTGTCCTCAACAGACCAAATTTCAGCAAAATCCAACGGTTAAAACTCTGGAAATAGACAACTTTGTGAATGTTGTCGCTGAAAATCCAAACTGCACTACTCTCCCTGCTTCTCTCCGTTTTTCTGTGTATTTTCTGTATTTTTTCTGCTGCCATCACTTTCCTTAGGTCATCTCATATCCAAGGAAGAACCCTAGGCTTACAAGAAAAGCCCACTAGGGATGTCCATTTTCCCCGCGGGGCTGGGGCCCCGTGGGGACCCGCCCCTAATGGGGTGAGGAATCCCCGTTTAAGCGGGGAATGGGGAAGGGAGTGGGGGAAAAAAATTCTCCGCAAGCTAAACGGGGACGGGGACGGGGAATGTATTCCCCATCCTCGTTCCCCGCTCCCTGCCCCGTTTACTTATTTTTTATTATTATTAGTATTATTATTATTATTATTATTATTATTATTATTATTATTTCTCACTATATATAAATTTAAAGTTTTATTGTTAATGATTTAGAAAATTGGATAGGTTTGAATTATATGGCTTAAATAATTAAATTATATGTATAGATAATTAGATAATTTGATATGAAATATTATTTTGTTTATAATAGGAGATTTGAGAATTTTTTTTCTTTAAAAAGAGATTTTTTTAAAGAAATTTACTATCTAAATGAAGAATTTATGTGAATAATTAACTATCTAATAGAAAATTAATGAACATTTTTCATGCAAAGTTAACTATTTGAGAATTTATCAAAAGAATATTTGATTTAATGAAGACAAAAAAAAAAAGAAAAAAATTAAATGGGGAATAATTCACCGCGGGGAACCCGATCCCTGCAAATTCCCCGTGGGGAATCCCCGCCCCATTCCCCGCGAAATTTAACGGGGAATTTCGCGGGGATGGGGATTGAAATGGGAGGTGGGGATGGGGACAGGAAAGCCATCCCCGTCCCCGCCCCGCCCCGTGGACATCCCTAAAGCCCACTCATTTAACCCCAATTGGGCTAAACACATAACTCGACATATTGGGCTCATAAACACAAGTTTTAAAAAAAAAAATCTTGTTTGTGCAACAAGTGGGCTGGACACCCACAACAGATTTGTTAGCCGACCAACTGCTATTAATCTTAGTGATGCTACTATAAACTTGAAGAAATTGTCCCCAAGGCTGCTACTATTTCTTTTGAAGTTAGGAGTATCGTTCAGGTATGAGTTTGGAGTTTCATTTGATTGTTTCAGTTTGAGTTGTCAATCTTTAGTTTACTTGTAATTCAACATAATAAGTGCTATATTTCTTATAGGCATTAAAAACACTTTGATTGGATTTGTATCGTATAATTATTTGTTGAATTAGAGATTGTTTTAAAAGGATGCTTTTTACAAACCATTTTTATGTGATAAAATGGCATGAGTAGGTTGACTTTGAATGATTATGGATCAAGCATTAATTATACATTTGCAATTTTGGGTGTTGCAGTGTTTAACTGTGTTCCAATCATCACATTCCTCTTTGCTCTTATCCAAAGGTAATACTCAATCTTCTCTTTAAGTCCTAAATTAAAGAGATGGTTGGAATTCACCTCTATTCTTAGTAGTTATTGGACTTTGAAACCTCTAACTTGTAGAGCACTGTAACTGTTTGGTATTGATTTTATACCCCTTGTTGATGTCACAATTGTATTTGTGGCTTCAAGCCCAAGATTGAGTTTATTTCCAATGCTTTTAGATTAATCTCGTGTTCATTAGCTCCCAACTTTTAAGGGTTGTCACCTGGGATCTTAAATACCAAAACAAATTCACCTTATATTGGTTGTTAGACCATAGAGTTCATCTCAAAACCCATCATCTTTGAATTTTGAGGAGGTGAGAATTTTGGGCTAGATATTTATCTTTGATTGTGTTATGACAGAAATCGTAAATCAACGTAACAAGAATGAAAGGGCGAAGAAAACAACACTGTTCACACGTAACTTCGGAGATGGAGACACGTGGAAAAAATAATATATTGTATTGATGTAATATGCGTGTGGGTATACAATCTCTAACTTTAATCCTCTGATTCTCTCTATTGTGTGTGAATGTGTTTCACTCGAGGGCTGGAACGCTTGATCTCGAGTCTGAAGCTTCAATGGATTCTTGGAGCTTGAAGTCTTCCAATCTTGAAGGAGTCTTCAGTCTTCAAGAAGTGTTGATGCCCTGAAGAGTCTTTGATCTTCAAGGAGTGTTGAAGTCTTGAAGAGTGTTTGGTCTTCAAGAAGTGTTCAACACTTGAACTTATGAATTGCAGAGAGTCTTCGGTCTTCAAACTTGGTGGAGTCTTTCTGAATTCTCTGGTTCTGCTTGAGAGCTTTAAAATTCTGAACTCTTGTTTTTGTGAGAGTCTAGAATTTCTGAACCCTTGAAATGGAGGAGAACCCCTCTATTTATAGAGTTCTCGTTGGATGGGCCCTGGTGGCTTTTGGGCCTAATAACTTGGACTTGGGCTTTATTGGTCTTGGGCTCAACCATTTAGTCTTGGGTTTGGTTCATATTTGACCAAAAACCATATGACCCAAATATTTAAAAGACCCAAATTTGATCCAATTAATTATTTTGTTAATTAATTGGTCAAATTAATTAATTTGATCAAAATAATTTATTTTCTAATTAATTGATCAAATAGGAATTTGGCTCTTTAAATTTATAATTGGCCAACTTTGTCTTCAAATTAAATTTGAGACACATGTCAATTATAATTGGTCCCAAATTTAATTATTTGCAATTTTGTCACTAATTTTAAATAATGACGTGGCAATTTGTGATTGGTCAAAATTTCTCCTTCAACAAACACATAGATTTACGTGGTTCACTAACAGTGTGTTAGACTACGTCCACGGACAGAGGGAGAGAACGATCTTATTAATTATGAGGAGTATACAAATTACAAAGATTAGGGCAAAATAAGATTAAAAGGGTTTATATATGGCACCACTCTTAACCCTAACATAATAGGCTCAAAATAAAAGTCCAAAACAGAAAATCATATCTAATCTCTATACATAATTTAGCTTAGGAGGCGTTGCCCCCGAACCCCCGGGGCGCTTCGCCCCTAGATCCTGACTTGCGTACTTGGTCATTCGGAGTGCTTCATACCAGATTCAAGGCATATCAACAAATTATGATGGTCTTCATCCTTGTTTCTTTGATGCCAGTTTTTGTTATGTTAGACAAATTTTACTTCCTAATCTAGGTTCAAACTGTGCTAATGGTTGGTAGGGTTAAGTTGTCACTTAGGGGCTGTTTGGGGCACTGAATTGGTTATAATATCTGGTGGTTATAATAATCTGGGAGATTATAATAGTCTGTGGGTTATAATAATCTGTGTTTCGGGTGCAGATTATTATAGCTTGGGATAAAATAATCTATGTTTGGGGTGCAGATTATTTTAGTCTGGGATAAAATAACCTGTGTTTGGGATGCAGATGATTTTAGTCTGGGTTAAAATAGCCTGTGTTTGGATTGCTAATAGGTTTAACTTGAGATTCTGAATCAAATGTTCAAGTTGACTGTTTTTTCCTGACTTTTTTTTTTCCTCATACAACTTTGTATGTCAAATATTATATTTTGCAAATATCAATAAAAAATTGTTTGGATTCAGTTGTAAAAAAAATAAAGTATTGGGTATACGGGTTAAATGATGTGTTTATCTTAAAAGGAAACAAAAAAACCTAAGGTAAGAGTTGATTTTCTTTGTTTTAGGGTCATGATTTTTTCACAAAAGAAGTCATTTTATGATTTCATATTGAAAAGAAACAGTCATATTTGTTTCTTTTCTGTATTTTCAACGTGGGTAAATGCTTATGTACAAAGAAATTATATAATAAAACTCCATATTTATATATGTAGAAGGACAACTGAGAAACTGATAAGTGTTTCTAACATGGAATGACCAACTGAGAAACTAGTAAGTGTTTCTAACATGGAATGACAAAAAATCGCTTTTTTCTTTTTCTTTTTTCCTTCTTTTTCATTTTCTTCCTCCATCTTTATCTTCTTCCTCCATCTCCATCATCTTCATCTTATTCCTCCATTTCCATCTTCATCTTCATCATCTTCTTCCTCCATTTCCATCATCATCTCCATCTTCTTCCTCAACCTCAAACTCCATCTTCATCATTTTCTTCTTCCTCTAACCCTAATGCCGACAACGTTTTCAACGACTTTTCCGGCGGTTGCCGACAAATTTTTCGACGACCAAAATTTTTTTCCTTGTTTTCTTTCTTTTCTTCTTCTTTTTTTCTTTATTTTCATTTTTTATATTTTTCAAAATGAAAATGAGAAGAAATATGAAAAAAAAGGGAAAAAAAAAATCGGTTGCCGGAAAAGTCGTCGGCGATCGCCGAAAAAGTCGTCGGAAAAGTGGTCGGCGGTCGTTGGAAAAGTCGTCGGAAACTTCGCCGACTGACGACGACCGACGGTCGTCGGAAAAGTCAAGGAGTCGCATGGAAGAAGAGAGGAGATAGTTACTATAGAAAATGGATGGAATAATCGAGTGGGTTGAATGATGGTTACTGTAGAGAATGGATAAAATAATCGGGGGTAAAAATAACCCACCTCACCATTTATTTTTGTTGATGCCCCAAACACTGAATAGGTTATAATAAAGGGGGTTATTATAACCTATTCAGTGCCCCAAACAGCCCCTTAGTATATATTATTAGCATGTGATGTACTTTACTAGCTCTAGCTTAATCACTTGATTTAAGTTTTATTGGTTGTTCAATTGACTGGTGTAAACGTCGTCTTTGGTGTTCATGTAGATCATGTTGGAAAAGAATGTAGGCTGCTCACGTGATGTTGGGTTTATTACATCCATCTATAAGCTATTAGATTTCTTGTTAACTTTGAGACCCTTGTTTGTGACACAATAATTAGTATTAAGTTTAACTATCTTTTCTGAAGAAAGTCCAACTTGAAAGGAGTGACATTTGTTAGAAAATTAGAGTTTAAAAACGATGAAGGGTGTTGGCATTGTGAATAGCAATTGGATTTGGTGGTGGGTGGGTTTTTTTATTTTTTTTCGGTTGAAAATAATAAAATACACAAGCAGCCACTAATCAAATAAGGCTTATAGGCCTTTTTAGAGAATAACCAAGCTTAGTTACAAGAATGAGATTTTATTTTTGGGTTTTTTCCAACAAGACTTTGGCTACTAGTCCTTACCAAATTTGGAGAATTATGTATTAAGATGCGAATATTTTGTGTTTTTTGAAAATCAATTGATTTATTTAACCTTTGTTATTGGGTTAATTTCTCGAATAATGTAATTTAAAAAAGAAATGACAAAATTAATGTAGTTTTAAAGTTAATAATTTTAATAATGTACTTAAAATAAGAAATTACAAACTAGGGGTGAAAGTTGAAATTAATGACAAAAGTAGAGTAGAAAGAAATGTAGTAATGACCATGTACACGAGTTTACCTTGTTGACGTGGCGATGACATGTTACAATCGCATACGGGGTACGCGACTATGCTAAAGAATCAGACGCTGTTTACCTAGGAATCGTGTACATGGTACACGATTTCCATGTAAAAGTGGTGAATCAGTTCAGCCTAAAACAACAATCATTTCTCTCATCCTTCAACAGCCGCATTTCTAATTCCCCAACCCTTCCGCCAACAACAAATAAAAAACAGAGCACTCTTTTGTTTTTTGGAAATCTTGGAATTGTTCAAAAATGAGTTTGCAATTCTCAACTCTCCTATTTAAATTCAAATGGAAACCAAATTATTCTTATAATTTTAATCTCAAACAAGAATGAGAGAGAGGTGAGGATAGATCTAAATCTCTAGAATTAGAAAAGGGAGAGAAAATAAATATTAAAAAAGAGAAGAAGAATTTCAGAGGACAAAATTTGGTTTCCGTTAAATGAATCCGATCGGCGATTGATTGTGGTTTCCGTTGGATGAATCCGGCTGGCGAATGAGTTTGGTTTCCGTTGGATGAATTCTGCCGGCGACTGAGTTTTGAATTCAAATTCAGATGAGTCGGAGAAGGAAACTGGACCATCTTCAAACGAGTGAGTGAGGAAACAGAGAAGATGGCGACCGAACGACGGCAACAAGCGATGGACGGCGACCGAACGACGGAGACAAGAGATGGACGGCGACGGAATGACGGCGACAGACGATGGACGACACAAGTGAGAAAAAAAAAACTTAAGGGGAGGTTTGTACGTGTGAGGGAGAAAACTAAATCGTGTACTTGGTACACGATTTTCACCAAGTAAGCAATTTTTATCCGCATCCGTGGCACACATGTCAGGTGCCACCTACTCTAATCGTGTATGTGGGTCGCGATTTAGGTCATAATCGTGAACACGGGCCATGATTCAAGTGGGAAATCGCGTTTCTGGAGCACGATTTAGGGAACTCGTTGTTGGAAATAATATATATAAAATATATATGTATAAGTATAAGTGTGAATTGAAATAAACCGATAAAGCTGTGACGTGGAAAACCATTGCCCTGAAAGCGAAATTCCGGCTCGACCGTGGTGCAACCGAGATTCAACCGTTCGCTCCCGAAGGTTAACACAACGACTCCAAAAACACACGTGCACTCGTGGTTAGGAGCTGGAACAGACACTACAGTTACCCATACCAATAAGGGGAAGAGGAATGATCTCTCTGCCAAACAGAACCAAAAGCCTCCCTATTTATACAGAAGCAAGACTTTATTTTTGGTGGTTCTATAATTAGCAAAGCCAAATTTAGTGCCCTCTAAATTTAAGAAACACTAAATTTAGCAAGTAGTTTTTTTCTCCTTTGACTTAGAATTAGTCATTCCCAACAATCCCCCACGAATGACTAATACATTTTTTGGGTAAAGGAAGGAATTTTGGTACTTAAGCATTAATATCTTTCGATTTGAATTAATGCGTGGTGAAATGAGGCAACAACTTAGCTAGTGAAAGTGAAATAATTCTTGAACTTCCAAAAGCTTAGGTTGAGACCCCCATGACACGTACTAATTCCTTAATGTAGCTATTCCGCAATAAAATTTCTTCAAAGCACTATTATAGACCATTATACTCACAAACCTTGAGTTCTTATGAGTGCTCTAGAAAGAAAAATCTCTTATTCTTTCATGGAACGTCGTCCACCTTCACACTCATTTAGTTCTTCATCAAGTCTATCATAGATAAATCACTCAAAACTGAGCTATGAAGACTTTACACAATATCCATCAAGTCCATACAGACCACCCAAATAAAGGGCTATGGATTCACAAAATACATCACATCATCCATCAAGTCCATAAATGGACCACCCAAAATGAGGGCTATGGAGTACTGAGACATTAGACTCAGATTTCATCAAAATCATCCATCAAGTCCTTTTTAGGACCACCCAAATACAGGGCTATGGATTTAATGCTTCAACATATGGCTTCGTTTGACCACTTAATAATGGTTTTCACCATAGTTCTCAATCCAAGGGTTTAATTTCACATCCCCTGATATATTTCTCTTGCCATTATACACATAATTTTTGGCAACTCTAATAGCAGCCCAATGACCCTGCAATGGAATGTCACCTAATACGTTTTTCAACCATTTCGCTTCTTGACATGCTAGTTCAAAGCTATGAATGGTAGAGCAATCAATACACATCTGTTTAAAAGATTTCAGCAATCCATCTCTCATAAGATTTCTATAGTTTCCACCAATCTAATTCGTCTAATTGGTCAATCAAATTGTTCTTGCATATACATGGCATGCAAAAACTCAATCAACGCCCATCAATAGAAACATATGTTTCTTTACGTTGCAATATTGACTTTTAAAAATATTCCCCCCACATTTTGAGATATTTCGTATAACATATATACTTTAATCTCTTAAAACATTATCACATGTATAAATCATGAAAAAATGTTGCAACAATTTTATACAATGTGATAATCAAAATTGTTAGACATGTGGGAAGTTTATTTTCCTTTCAAGATTATAGACATGCTCAATAAAATATTCATAAAGAATAATTTTATATATATTTTCAATATATACAAATACAGCCAACAAAACATTAAGCCACCATTGTTTCAACAACCATTCAAAGGCTTTTTTTAATGTGCAGCATATATAATTGAGATATTATAGGCCAAGCTAAATTAATAACTACAATAATATTTAGCTTAATAAAAAATTCATGGCCAAATAAAATACTCAATAAACATTGGAATTTAATATGATGCATGCACTTAAATTGCTAATTTGAGATACCACAGTACCTCATTTTCTTCTAATCAAGCTGCATTTTCTTCTAATCAAGTTATCCTTGCCATGTGTCTTTGTCCCTCTCTCGAATTATTGCAGGGAGAAGCCTTTCTTTATCTCTCGACTTATTGAACCTTTTGCAGTCACTAATTTCAAGAGCTCTAAGAGCCCTCTCTAGAGAACTAGCAATTCTAAAATAGAGAAAATAGAGAGATTAGAAAAGCAAAGAAAAATCTCAACCACAATGGAATGATTCCATCCATGCTAACAAAGACACATTGAGCAGCAGTGACACATCAATTAAGGTATAATCTTCTTCCCTTCAACTGAGTTTCTATAATTCACACAAAACTTGCACAACAGTTAATGGGTGAATAAATTAAAACACTACATAAATCAAATTTAAGAAAAGAACATATACTGCTTGCCCATTTCAAAAAATTCAATTCACACTAGTTTCGCTTTCAGATTGTTGGAAATAAAATATATAAAATATATATGTATAAGTATAAGTGTGAATTGAAATAAACCGATAAAGCTGTGACGTGGAAAACCACTACCCTGAAAGCGAAATTCCGACTCGACCGTGGTGCAACCGAGATTCAACTGTTCGCTCCCGAAGGTTAACACAGCGACTCCAAAAACACACGTGCACTCGTGGTTAGGAGCTGGAACAGACACTACAGTTACCCATACCAATAAGGGGAAGATGAATGATCTCTATGCCAAACAGAACCAAAAGTCTCCCAATTTATACTGAAGCAAGACTTTGTTTATTTATTTTTTTTACTTTGTTTATCATGTCCGAGAAAATTCAAATTCTATAATTAGTGTAAAGATAAGGTAAAATGATAGTTATTGTCTTTGCATTTCACAGGCATGCGTGAAGAAAATCTAGTGGACAAACAGTGGTCACAAGCATTGTACTCGACAATGTTTTGATTATTAGGGTGTGTTTGGTTTAACTTTTCAAGTGTTTAATTTTGAAAATAAATCATTTTGAAAGAAATTATAGTGTTTGGCAACCACTAAAAATGACTTATTAAAAAATGAGATTGAGAAATAATACATTTTGAGAGAAACACTTGAAATCAACTTTTTTAAAAAGAGTTGTTAAGGATATAGTAACTTGGGTATAAAAACACTTATGAACAAGTGTAACCAAACATATGAGTGTTTAAATTTTAAACCATTTTTATGCAAAATGTTTATAATATAATGCATTCTTTAAAAATACTTAAATTAAAAGGTATTCCAAACGCACCCTTAGTCTTGCATCAACAAATGTGAGTAACTCTTGGTTTTTATAGAAAGTAAATTACAGAAAAAGTTGCACATGAACAAGTTCTTTTTTAAAATAAGTATTAGTTATCAAACGAGCTTTGAATTGACTTTAAGGACACTTTTTTGCACCAGAAATTTTTTCCAAACTGAAGTAATGGTGAGTTGTTAGACATGTGCAGGTCCCATCCTTTTGCTTGTAGCATTTTTCTGATTTCTTATATGCATGAAATGTCTTTTTGTGGACCTAGTTTTTGCATCTACAAAAAAATGCCAAGGGATATGTAATAATTTTATAAAACTATGAAGACCTTTAACCATGATCAATAAGAAAGTTTTTCAAAGCTTGTGAAAACTTCTTCCTTTAATTTTATGATTGTTTTAGCTTTATATAAATTACATTAGTGATCCCATTAGCTTCAAGAAATAAACATTTAGCAATATATGATCTATATTTAACTTCATGTTACTCGGTTTATCTTTATCAAATAGCTATGCAGTTTTAGAATAAGTAGTCGATTGAGCTAGGTTAAATTTGGCAGAAGTAAATGATCACTATTTAGTCTAATGTTGCTTTGATATCCAAACTTCTTTGTTACTCACATAGGTTGTTGGTAGAGGATGATGTTATGATGTTTTTAGGTGTCTTTGCTTGCTAATTTTGTATAAGAGATGAATATTACAATTCATAGCTAGCTAAGAAGCATGGACACGGGACACAGACACAGATACGACATGACACGGCGATACGTAAATTTCTAAAAAACTAGGACACGGATACGTTGGGGATACATTATTTTTTTAAACTTTTTTTAGTATATATATATATATATATATATAATTTTTTAAAAATTTTTAGTATATATATTTTTAATTTTTAGTATATATATAAATTTTTAATTTTTTTTAGTATATATATAATTTTTTTAATTTCATCATTCCTTTTTTTTTAATTTAAAAATACCTCTTTTATTGGGTTGGGCCTGTTTGTGTGAGGGTTTGTGTAGGGAAGCTTAATCGGGGGTTTAAAAACAAAAAGAAAATAACTTAAACGGAGGAAAAAAAAAAGGTGTCAAGGGCAACTTCTCATGTTGATAGCGGCGGCTTCTTGCAACAAGCGGCGGTGGTGGCAAAGACGGACGGTGACGTCGCCGGTGGTGACAGAGAGAGAAGAAAACGATCAACGAAAATCGTGGAGAAGAAGAATCGAAACTATTGTAGTGTTGTTTTCAAAAATCGTGAAGATGGAGTAGCTGATTTCGTGGAGAAGGGCTGATTTCGTGGAGAAGAAATGAAACCAAGAGGGAAAATTGAAAAATTAAAACAAACTCTAGCCGTCTGCTCCAGAAAACGTGCGTTTTCTATTTTTTTAGGGAAAAATACACTTTTGGTCCTTGAGGTTTGGGTTAAGTTACACTTTGGTCCCTGAGTTTTAAAACTCAACAAAATTATCCCTAAGGTTTGGCTTTCGTTACACTTTTGGTCTCTTCGTCCAATTTTCTGTTAAATCCTAACAGTTTGCTAACGTGGCATTATTATTTTAATTAAAAAATTACTTTTTAATTTTTTAAAATAAAAATATATTAAAATAATAAAAATATTATTCTCCTGTAGCCATGTTAAAGTCCATAAGAATTCTCTTATCCATAGCCACATATTATGACTATGAAATATGGCAAATGGACGTCAAGACTGCCTTTCTGAATGGTAATCTTGAAGAGAATATCTTCATGTCTCAACCCGAAGGGTTCATAGCCCAAGGTCAGGAACAAAAGGTTTGTAAGCTCAATCGATCCATTTATGGATTGAAACAAGCGTCCAGATCATGGAACATTAGATTTGATACTGCAATCAAATCTTTTGGTTTTGACCAAAACGTTGATGAGCCTTGCGTATACAAGAAAGTCAACAAAAGGAAAGTAGCTTTTCTAATACTTTATGTAGATGATATCCTACTCATTGGGAATGATGTAGGATACCTCACTGACATTAAGAAATGGCTAGCAGCCCAATTCCAAATGAAAGATCTGGGAGAGGCTCAATATGTTCTGGGAATCCAAATCATTAGGGATCGTAAGAACAAAACGCTAGCTTTGTCTCAAGCAACGTATATTGACAAGATGTTGTCTCGATATTGGATGCAAAACTTCAAGAAGGGACTACTACCCTTCAGACATGGGGTACACCTGTCTAAGGAACAATCTCCTAAGACACCTCAAGAAGTTGAGAACATGAGACACATTCCCTACGCCTCAGCTGTGGGCAGCTTAATGTATGTTATGCTCTGCACTAGGCCTGACATATGTTATGCAGTGGGAGTAGTCAGTAGGTATCAGTCTAATCCAGGGTTGGACCACTGGGGAGCGGTTAAGAATATCCTCAAGTATCTTCGGAGAACGAGGGACTACATGCTTGTGTATGGAGCTAAGGATTTGATTCTTACTGGATACACTGACTCTGACTTTCAAGCTGATAAGGATTCAAGGAAATCCACATCAGGGTCAGTATTCACCCTCAATGGAGGAGTAGTAGTGTGGAGAAGCATCAAACAAGGATGCATATCAGACTCAACCATGGAGGCTGAGTATGTAGCAGCTTGCGAAGCAGCTAAGGAGGCAGTATGGCTTAGAAAATTCTTGACTGATTTGGAAGTGGTTCTGAATATGAACGTGCCCATAACACTATACTGTGACAACAGTGGGGCTGTAGCCAACTCAAAAGAACCTCGAAGCCACAAACGGGGTAAACACATCGAGAGGAAGTATCACCTGATACGGGAAATTGTGCAAAGAGGAGATGTGATCGTCACTAAGATTGCCTCGAAGCACAACATCGCTGATCCATTTACGAAGGCTCTCACGACTAAAGTGTTTGAGGGTCATCTAGAGGGTCTAGGTCTACGAGATATGTATGCCATCTAATCTAGGGCAAGTGGGAGAAATGTATAATGGGTATAAGGATGCCCTAGTTCATTGTATTATTTATATACATGACATTTCCAGCTTGAGATTATTGCATTTACATCCCACTAACTAGTGTTTTAGTTCAAGTGGGAGTTTGTTGGGTTTTATGCCCTAAAACTCGTAGATAGTGAATGTAACCGTTGACCGGATATTAATGAAATAATATTGATATATTTTTTCATTAATTGTTATTAGTTATTTTATATTTGTCTTTGCCTAATAATAACCCTAATCCAATAAACTAGACATCCAAGGCTGTAATATGAGTCTTGAACTATATGTAGCGACATATGGGATCATTGTTCAAGAAACAGCCTAAAGGGTTTATAGTATAGGGATAAGACTGGGTGCCTTATCCTGGTGACACTATGGATACGACCCACTTTGTATTTGATACAAACGCTGCGATCCAACGCGTTCGTGTAGGAGACATGCGAGTGGGGGTATCCTATGCAATGAGTTTGCATAAGACCGGACCGCGAAATAGTAACCACTGGTTATAACACCGTTAACTAGTTGGTTTTCTATTTCACTAGGACGACCTAGACAACTTAGTCTTAATCCTGAGTTGATTATGGACTCCTGCTCATGAGAGATTGTCCTTTGATTTGTATGGGTGAGAGTGGCCAATACGCCGACTCAATAAGCCTACCACTTTGGGGACAAGACCGAATGGGGAGCTGGGAACATAATCGTACAAGATGGAATTCACTCCTTCCCGACTTTAGGGAAGCAGATGAGTGTTCCCTTAAGTGGTTACTCCGAGTCTTGAACAAAGGGCCCTACCCTCTCAATGGCACGAGAGGGTTTTCTGTTTGATGGTTGGACCACAAACAGGTTGTTCATTAGAGGAGAATTGGTACTTAAGGAAATAGAGGTAACCCAGGGGTAAAACGGTAATTTGACCCAGCTGGTGTTACGGACTCTCGTGAAGGACTAACTAGTCGATATTGGTCTATATCCATGGACACAGAAAATATGTCTGCAGTGAGAAGAGTGCAACTGTGAGTCTATAGTGGAATGAACACATAGTTAACGAATATTGATTAATGTGGTTAATGAGTTTGACCAATTAATCTCACATCGTTGGAGCTTCTGATCTGCAGGTCCATTAGGTCCCACTGGTTGCTCATAAAGTAATTTGAGGCAACTAAGTAATAAATGTAAATTGAAAATGTTCAATTTACTAAGGGAAACAAATATAATATATATTGATATATTATTATGAGAGAAATTAATATTTGAAGAAATTCAAATATAAATTTATGGACGTTTGAAAGAGTTCAAATAATGAATTAATTAATTTAAGGCCTAAAATGTGTTTGGGCAAATTAATTAATTCTAGGCCGGAAATTAAATATGTGATATTTAATTGGTGGTTAATTAATTAAAGAATTCATTAACCGGGAATTAATCAATTATGGAAATAATTAATCACTTAAGGAAGTGATTAATCATTTATGGAAATGATCTAATCACTTATGGAAGTAATTAGTCATTTGTGGAAAAGATTAATCAATTATGGAATTGATTGATCATGATTGATTAATTAAGGAATAAGATTGAATCAATTTTGGAAAATATTGATTTAATTGAATATTTTATTCATGGTCTCTCTTCTATAAATAGAACACTAGACCTAATTGGTCCAGGACACTTGACACTTTGCTCTTGCTCTTAGACTCTCAAGACAAGACCTAGAATTCTCTCTAGCCTCCCTCTTAGAGAAAGACTCCCACAAGTCTTTTGCCTCCTAGACCTAGAGTCATACCGGTGTAACCTCTGTGGTTATTGTGTCATTCAAGAAGAATTTTCCAGCGATCACAAGACAAAGGAGGCTGCTGCGTTTTGTTCGTTGGAGCATCGTTGGCGACGAACGGTCAAGTCTACAACGGAGGTTTGTAACGGTTCTTCCCCTTTTCTTTAGAAAAGCATGAAAATAAATTTAGATTTATTTTTAAGCATGTTTAAACTGATTTTCCAGCAACTTTAAAGAGTGTTTAAAGTTTGTTTGAGTTTTCGTAATGGTATTTTAATGTTAATTAATATACGACGTAAGGTCCAATCGATGCGCTTCCGCTGCGTGGGGACTTTTATTCCTTCACAAACCACCACCAAACCAGCCAGTCACTTGTCGCCGGCTCCGGCATCTGGTCGTCGGCAACCGCCGCTCGCCAGTAACCGACAGTCGGCGACTTTTTTTTTCCTCATTTCTTTCTTATTTTCTTCTCCTTTCTCCCTCTCTCTTCTCCGCATGCAGCGCCAGACCCCCCCTGATTTTCTTTTCGTCGGCAAGGTTCGCGTCAACTCACCCTCTCTGGGGGGTCTGGCTCTACATGCGAAAAAGAGAGAGGGAGAAAGGAGAAAAAGATGAAGAGAAAGGAGAAGAAAAGAAGAAAGAAATGAGGGAAAAAAAAGTCGCTGACGGTCGGTCGCGTGGCGAGCGACCAGATGCCGGAGCCGGCGACAAGTGACTGGCTGGTTTGGTGGTGGTTTGGTGGTGGTTTGGTGTTTGTGTAGTGAAGAGGAAGAAGAAGAAGTAAAATATAAAAATAATAATAAAATAATAATATTTTTATTTTAAAAAATTTAAAAGTAATTTTTTTAATTAAAATAATAGTGTCAAGTCAGCAAACTGTTAGGATTTAACAAAAAAATTGGACGAAGGGACCAAAAGTGTAACTAAATCCAAACCTCAGGAGTAATTTTGTTGAGTTTTAAAACTCAGGGACCAAGGTGTAACTTAACCCAAACCTCAAGGAACAAAAGTGTATTTTTCCCTTTTTTTAATTAAGCAGCCCACCATCAATTGGGCTTCAATTTCAGCGGACCAAACTTTAAAAATTTGAAGAAGGCGTGTCCGTGGGCGTATTTGGCCATGTCCAAGCGTTTCGAAAATAAATAAAAAAAATTAGGAAACACAAAATTGCGTGTCTGACACGTGTCCAGAGCGTGTTCGGACGAATCCGTGTCCGACACAGATCCTCCTTCCATTTTAGTGTGTCCGTGCTTCATAGATAGCTAGTTCTATAAAAGTTTATTTGAGTTTCGTTAGTTAGTTATGTATGAATGCAGGTTGGTAATTGCTAGCTAGCAAGTTGCAATAATGCAAATTTGTACTTGAGTTTTGGTGTTAGCTTCTTAATGTAATGACATTGAGCATGTTATGTTGTTGTCAAGTGGAGGGAAGGTTGTGTTTTGAGTTTAGAAGTGCATATTGTATTTTTCAGGTGCCTAAATTTTTTCCTTAATGATAATTACATCGTTATGCTGCTGGATTTTTTATAGCCCAAAATTTGTTACAGGGTAAAGTTTAGTAATGTCCTCTAGATTTGGTTGAATTTTGGATTTTTTTTTCAAATACGTATAGTTAACGGTTAAAAACGTCATAAAAATATAATAATTGACAGGTATTAACCATCAATGAAAATATAATATTTGACAAATAAGACTCATTAATAATAATAATACATATTTATGACCTTGACCATCAAAACCTTAAATCACATCTTTTTCTTCATTCATTTCTACCCCTCACCCACGACCCAATATTTCTTTTAGATTTTTTCTTATGTTTCTTTAAATTTTGTTTCTAGACACATGTTTCTACTTTACTTTTCTACGAACTATATTCGTTGTTGACCATTCGACACTCGTATTGCCCACCCACGTCACTGCCATCAGCGGCGGAGCTACAGTAGGCCCAGGGGGGGCTCGAGCCCCTCCTGAACTTTAGAGTATATTATATTAATATTAAAAAGTTCAGTTATTTTATAACAAATGTTGTTTGGCTCATTGGCAGTTAGACCTCAAGCCCCCCCTACCGCGTGCTTATTCTCGAGTTCGAACCCCGTGTTTGCGTGTTTTTGGTTTTTTCTTGCTTTTTATAAGTTCGTTTTTTCTCCTGTCGCGCGCCCAGTGTTCCAGTTCGAGCCCCACTGAACGCATGTTTTTATTTTTTATTTTCTTTTGCTTTAAGTCTTTTTTTTATTACCGCCAGTGTCCGAGTTCGAGCCCATTGAAACGTATGTTTTTGTTTTTATCACTTTAAGTCCTTTTTTTTTATTAAAAATATATTTTAAAAACTGTTTTCTTTTTCTTTTTTAATAATTTTTTTTCGTTTTTTTATAAAACTTGGATAAGTATATATGATTAAAAAATTTATTACACATTGATTTAATAAAACGGTACAAGGAAATAAATTTCACCTATAATATTTTAAATGCTGCTAGATTTTTTTTTTTAATAATTAATTCTAGTTCAAAAAGTATAATTATTATGATTTTCATTTTTATATATTTTTATTAAAAGTAAGTAAAAGATATTATTTTTGTCTTTTATTTTAGTCTTTGTGTTTACAAATCTTCAAATTTAGTCTTGCACTTTTAAGTAAATCTTACATATTGTTAACTTTTGTTTCGTGTCTTTTCTTAAATGTAAATTATTATTATTATTTTTGCCAAATTTGATACATATTTACTTCAAACTACCAAAATAAGTACTAATTTTAAGATATTTTTTAGTATAGAACTAATTTTAAGATTTATTGAAAATACGTGGACTAAATTTGGACATTTAAAAGACGGACTAAAATGAAATGAGACCTAAAGTATATTGACTAAAATAGTATTTTAACCTAAAAAATGTCAATAATATTTTCTATTTAACAAACTAATATCAAAATATATCAAGCCCCCCCTAACATAAAGTTCTGGATCCGCCACTGACTGCCATGGCATAACAAAAAGTTCCTCGATTGTTAGCACCCTACAATAATTACTCCACCACAATAACTTCCTTGATAAAGTTGTTGATTTTTTATTTATTAATTTACTTATCTCTAACCAAGATTGTTATGATTTTTTTTTTTTTTTCAAATCATCAATTTCTTTTTTTCCGTAGCCCTTATATCTATTATTTGATTTTGTAAATCTCATTGTTTAACGTACAGTTAACATCATTTAAAAGAAAAATGGATTTTCTTTAAAAAAATAATAGAAAAGAATATTTAATTCGATTTAGATTTTAAATAGAAAAATAATAACTATAGACAAAAACCAATCATGGTTGGTTTTTTTTTTTTTTTGAGTACATCAACTTTTGGATTTGAACCTCCAACCTCTTAGTCCAGAGTATATGTCAATTATCGCTTCTTGACAAAAACCAGGGGAATCTAGAAAGAAACTACCCCACCCAAAATAAAGAGATTGCTCCGTAAAACAAAGGAATATGAAATCAAATCAAGAAAGAATATCGGTTTAAAATTAAGGGTTAGTTAAAAAACAAAAAGTGAAATCAACCCAATCTCGGGGCCCGTTTGATAACCATTTCAGTTTTTGGTTTTTGATTTTTCTGTTTTTGGTTTTTGGTTTTTGGTTTCCTGTTTTTTAAAAACAAAAACCACATATGTTTGATAACTGTTTTTTGTTTTCTGTTTTTAAAAAACAGAAAACCAACCTTGTTTGATAACTGTTTTTGGTTTTCAGTTTTTTAAAAATTAGAAAGATGAAAAGATATTTTAGAGAGAGAAAAATGTGTAAAGACCTTGAAACAAAAATTTAGAGACACAAATATAAATGTTTTTAAGAGATTTTTTTTTTTTTTTTTTTTTTTGAAAAAACGAGAGAAAAGTTAAACATAGAAAATTTAGAGAGATGAAAGAAAATGTTTAGAGAAATAATATTAGTTAGACTCGAGAAAAGATATTAGTTAGAGAAAAAATAGAAAACAAGTTAGAGTAAAAGCGATAAATTTTAGATTAAAAAATTAAATAAAAAAAGAAAATTTTGAGAGATAGTAAAGTTAAGAGTAAAAGATATGCTAAAGAACTAACGATAAATTAGAAAAATAAAGAAAAGTTGTAGCGATAGAAAATTTTGGTGACTTTTTTTTTTCAAAAGAAAAATTAGAACATGTTTATTGAGGAGAGAAAAGGTATTGACAAGTTAATAGAAATAGACAAGTTATAGAGAAAAAAAAAAGTTTTGAGAGAGAAAAAAATAGAGAAAGAATTTGTTGGAGAGAGAGGTGAAAGAGGAGAAAAGTAAGCATTAGAAGAAAAATGGGTTTTTGAAAAACAGAAATTTGTTTTTAAAAACTACTTTTTTTTTTGTTTTTGAAATTTACTTATAATTTCAAAAACGTTTTTAAAAAACAGAAAACAGAAAACAGAAATGGTTATCAAACACCCCTGTTTTTTTAAAATGAAAAACAAAAACAGAAAACAGAAAACGAAATGGTTATCAAACGGGCCCGAATCAATTTAAATTAGAATACAAGATCAAATCAAAACATGTTAATTGCACAGATAAGTAAATTTGAGACCTAAAAATGAAAATACTTGCATTAGATTTTCTTTTTAAATCAAAATTACAAAATAAGAAGATTATAATTATTGAAATTCTAAATTCTAAATTTATAAACCCAAAATACCTTCGTACGGGAACGTATTTGAAATTTTCATCTTCAATAATCATCATAGCACATATGTTTGGCATTAATCAACTATAATGTATTTGTGTGGCCAAAGTTGAGAGGGAGATTTGAATCACGGATCTCTTGATTATCAGTACAACCTTATGTCAGTTGATCTATGCTCTTGTTGGTAGAACTCCTACAATCTACCTAAAATATTTGTATTTTTTCATTTTCACTTCCACACCCTATTTAAATTTAAAAGAATAAAAATAGAGTACTCGAACATATTTAAAATTTTCATTAAAAAAATTGTCCTTCCATTTCAACCGCACATATAGTTTCTTTTTCAAAATTAAAATTATAAAATAAGAAGGTTTAATAACCAAACTCTAAATTTTAGAATTTTATACACACAAATGCCTTTAAGTTTTTGAATCCATCTACCAATATGTTGAAAAAAATCTGAAAAGATAGGAATTCAAAACTAAAAATTATGAAAAAGTGAGAATTGTTTTAATTTTAAATTTCATTTTTTTTTTGGGAAAAGAAGTGGTAGGTAATCTTCAAACATCTCTCTTAAAAAAAATCTTCAAACATCTCCCGTGAAAATAGATTCAATAATCCAGTTTGTCAAAAATAAAGAGCTTACACGGAATGAGTTCAATCCATGGTGGCCACCTACCTATGATATGTAATATCCGAGTTTCCTTGGCAGGTGTGCGTAAGCTGGCCCGGACACTCACGGATATAAAAAAAAAATCCGGTTTGTCAATGAGGAAAAAAACAAATCAAACAAATTTGGGTTAAGAATAGACAAAAAGAAAAGTCAGTTTTGAAAAATAGCAACTGGCCCTATTATTTAAATAAATGGCCAAATCAATTTTATGAATTAATAAATATGAAATATTAAGTTACGAAAATACCCTCGACTAGAAATATAACAGAAAATCTTGAATTAGTTAAATCAAATCTAAAATTCAAATTAAATCAAATCAATTCACCCAAAAATCCCTTAAATCAAGGAGCGCTAAGCAACCAAAAAATTGAAAATACAAAATAATTAAAAATCTGTTAATAATTTAATACCAATACATGATAAATAAAAAAATCTAGAAGTGAAGACCATGTAAAAGGTATATAAAAAAACGTACTTGTATTCAAAAACTATGAAAAATAAATAAATTCCCTTATTTCTTCGTAAATAAAAAATTTTAACATCAATTCACGCAAATACCATGTACTCAAACTGTATTTATATTTTTCTTTTACATTCTATAGCTCTACTAAAAATATTATATGACCTCAAAAAATTAAATTCACCCACCAATTAAATTCAAATCTCTCCATTGTCGCCACACTTGACGAGAATTTCATGGACACTTTTCCCTGATCAATTCAATCACGAACCTGCAAATTTAATTTGTGGTGAATTTTGCTAAAACTTTCTTCAAATGAAAATATACCAACACAGAGCAGAGCATGTTACCTTCCTTCGCACCATTATTCTTAGCTGATTGTAGTTAGCAGCTTGCTGAACAAGATGAAGAATAGTAATTGTAAGCTACGCATCGACTAAAGGATAGACTTTGGGATTCACCGCTTCTCATGTCCGCAAAAACGCAATAGCCATTAAAATCCATGCAAATGAATGAAAACAGAATCAACACAAAGTTCTTCAAACCAGCAAATTTATCCTAGAGAGGACATATGAATCCTTTTATTTTCCCAAGAGCATAAGGAAAAAATTTAAAATTAATATCAATTTAGTATTTTCTCTCCTTAAAGGATTAGGAAATTCAACACCAAAACAAAATCATTTTATTTTCCCAAAAGCATTCAGAAGAAATTGAACCTATAAATAAGCTCTCACTATTCCGCCTTTCATCAATTCGAAGTTTTTCCTTTGAGCAAAGTGATTTATTTTCTTCGAGAATGGCGGCTTCAACCAATTCTTCTTCCTTTATTCTTCTTTTTCTTGTTTTTCTTATTCTTCCCTTTTCATTCAAAGTCTATCCATTAAAGGCGTGTAGGTTCAACTTCATATATCAACTCGGCGACTCAATCTCCGACACTGAAAAATCTCATCTGTGAAAGCTCCAAGACTTCATTTTCTCGTCTTCCTTATGGCGAAACATTCCTCAACAATCCCACAGGAAATTTGGCTCTGTAAATGGAAGAAACAAAGAGAGGAGAAGGGAATTTGGAGAAGACGAGGAAGGGCTAGAGCACGACGTGTTCAAAGATGAAATCATATCTTCTTTTAATTCAAACCATGATCCAGAAAAATAAAACCTATTTGAATAATTTAAGATTAAATTAGGAGGAAGAGATTGTTTAGATACACCCTTATTAATTTTAAGATAAAAGATATTTAAATTTTAGATGAGGGTAAAAGCGTAAATACATGCACAAATAAAGTCACGTGATAGGCATGCTTTGACCATTTTTCACCTATTTATTTTTTGTCTATCTATCTACAACGATTATTTTTTTTTTTGTCATTTACAAGGATTTCCCAACAAATTTCAGTCTGTTTTTCTTCTTTTTTTTTTTTAAGTTAAGTGCAATGTATTAAATTTCCATCGACATGTCGACATTTCCATCGACACATTTCCATCGACATTTCCACATTTCCATGGGTTCGACATCAATGTAGGGTGAATCGACATTTCCATTATATCGTAAAAAAACTAATAAAATGTAAACGACATAATAACAAAATGTAACTAATGTGGAGATAATATTTATTATAAGTATTTTGACTTATTTTAAAAGTGTAAAATATTTATTTGTTAATTTAAATATTTTTTTTGAATTTTGTTGTTTTGAATATTTTCCCGGAATATCCATCGATATTTTAACCCTTGGTTAAGCGTAAGCCCACTTTTTTAGCCCACTCCGTAAAATTAAAAAAAATAAATAAATAAAAAAATGAAGAAACCCTAACAGCTCACGCCTCTTCTTCTTCTTCTTCCCGCTGTTTCCTCGTCCGTTTCACCAAATCAGTGTCGCCGCCGACGCCTCTCTCCCGTTCACTGCTGCCGCAGCCGTCGTCGCTCGTGCCGTCGCCTCCGTCGTCTTTCTTCCGTTCGTGCTGCCGTTGCCTCCCTCGATTTTCTACTCCCTTGCTGTTACTGGTATTTTCCCAATCTCCCATCTATGTCTTTCTGCTTACTTTAAAAACTTTGATTTTCTTCTTGTATAATAATAATAATAGCCGAATAGTAAAAAAAAAAAAAACGGGAACAAAAATGGGAGACTGTTGGGCACAATTGGTACAAACAATGGAAAGATAGTTTTGAGACACTGCATTCTTGGCAGAGAGAAAAGGAATTGAATCGAAGGTAACCCAAATTAGGTCTAGGACTTAGTTTGATGTTAAATTGTAATAGAGGTGAATGAGTCTTCATCTACTGTAATTGTAATTCTCTGATGAATGGTGTTGTTGGATTAAAATATTTTGTGTTTGGAAATTATTGCCTTTTTTAAAATTTGAACTCAGTCTCTTGGAATTATTGTGCATTAATTAATAATGTATAGTAAATTCAAAAGCCATCTTGATGGTTGTGTGACAACTACCTTAACCCAATCCACATTTTTTTTCTTTTTCCTCTTGCATCTTATCTTGATTCCAATATATCTAATGGAATTTGTTAAGATAAGCATATGTTTAAAATTTGGAGGGCAACTACTCAAAAAATAAAAAATAAAAAATAAAAAATTTGAATAACATAATGGAGAGGTAAAGTTTCTCTTTATAGTCAAGTATACATATTTTTTTCAAAAAAAAAAAAAAAAAATAGTGAAGTATACATATAGATATAGATTTAACCATAAAATAAAATAAAAAGGAATAAAGAAAGGTTAATACTTTTGCCCTAATCTTTCGTCTTCTTCTCTCTCGTGATACTATTTTTGAGTCTCTGTGACAGTCCGTCGTAGGCTCGTACCCTAATACTCTCTCTGCCTTTTCATTTTTCAAACGCCCTTGCAGCCAGTTGGTGACAGGAAATCGACACCATATCTGCAGTTTTCTCGTTTCCATTTCTTTCGGTATTGTATCGTTTCTTTATCTTTCTTTTAGTTTCGCTTTCTTCGTCTTATGATTGATTCTTGGGAAAATTTCTGAATTGTTACAAGTTGTTTTAAATTTTCATTTTGGGAAAATTGACGGTGTTTTCTTGAAACCCTGTTTGTTTAAATTTCCAATGTTCGTTTATGTTTGCGTTTGATATCGGTTGGGGATTTATTTATATGACCGAGCCTTCTTTTAGTTGATATTTATCGATATCTTTGTTCAATGTTTCAAAGATGTATGCATATGACGTTCGAAGGGGAATTTTATTGATTTTGGGTGAATTTAAAAGTTTTTTCATTGAATTTTCTACTAAGTTTCTGACTTTTCAAGATATTTGAAGGAATTTAATCTATGAGGACAAGGGATTTTTCTGCTAGACTTGTATTTATTAATGTAAATTTTTATGTTTAAGCTTGCATGTTGTTGTTGGATTGAAATGGCGGGTATGAAAACTAAAATAGTTCTTAAATGATAGAAGTTTGAAGGAAAACTAAAATTTGGGCTTCAGTTAGTTTAGTTATATGAATGAGGCACAATGGTATATTAGCATAGGTCTAAAACGAGAAAGTAGACCAAAACTCAGTGTACTGTAAACAAATATTTTCCAGAAAACTGAAAACCGAGTGGTCTGGCTCAGTTCATAGTTTTGTAGAAAACTGAACCAAATCAAACAGAGTGGCATTTCACTATGTCCATGTGCAGAAAATAAGTGGCACTTCACTATATCATAGTAGCCTTACTACTTTCTGAACTCTAATATCTCTTCCATTTGGACACATATCAAATCCCTTATAATGTACCGATTAGTTTAGACAGAACATGTCAAGTATAGCTAATTCCACTGTATCCATGTGCAAATCCTTTCTAGGAAGTTATGGCATTTTTCTCATCATGTCTACTTGTACAATTAGTGTATAGAAAGGCTGAGTTAAAAGTAAGTGCTGATTATCGAAAATCAATATATCTTTTAAAGGAATGAATTCTCATTAACTTACTTCTAATGAAAGAAGTTTTAATTGAGTAAAATTCAAGTTAACGAAGAAGATTAATTGGAAGTATTTAGATGAATCAGGGTAATCAGAAGTTATAGAAAGTTTGCATTTGTAGATATAATTTTGTATTTTGATTTGCTGATTTAGTATAGTTTGGTTTGGTTTGACAAAAACTGATGGAATTTAAGTAAACAAAAACAAAACTGAACTAACTTTTTTGGATAGGAAAAAAAAAATTGAACTAACTAAGAAATACTTTTATTTTTATAAGAAACAGCAGAATGAATATACTAAATAAAGAAAAAGGAATTTGGTTCTGTTTGGTATAGTTGGACCATCAATTTAGTATTCTTATGTCCTCTATTGTTTGATGCTTATATGTGAGAAAAGATTGAGATTTTTCTTGAACAAGGAACAAAACTTTTCATTGATGAAATGAAGAGAAAGAACTGAGATTCATAAACTGTGATGGGTTGTTCATATTCATGTTTGCTTCAAATTTAAGAAACCCACTGTATACTTGAAGTCTTTTCATTTTCTAGCGTTTTCATCATGGTTCCTTTGTGAATCCTCTTTATTGTTTAGATATTCATTACCTCAATGGTTTGTCTTTTTCATTTTTGAGTCCTGTAGATTTTTCTGTTTGTGCTCTTATTCCTTTAACTATGGAGGCATGTCATAGTTCATTTCAAGGATATATTTGGTTGTATATTTAGTGTCTTTTAGTGATAATTGCTAATTAGTTCTTTGTTAGACCTCCAATAATATATACATACAAGAGGAAGGGCAAAGAGGTAAATTTGAATGAAGAAATGGAGGGTGGCTACAGTGGGGACCGTTAGACCTTGGGATCGTGGTTTGTACGGCTGTCAGACTCAAAGAAGGTTTTTGTAGGAGTAGGGGCAGCGGAGGAATAGTGTGGAATGTTTTGTGGAAAGAGGCGTAGCCTTTGGAGAGTCTTAGTCTCTCGAAATACTGAGTGTTTGGCTTGTTCTTGTGACTGTTATCTTACCTTGTGATCTTAGTTTCTTGTGCTGTTTTCATTGTAATCTGTTTGAACATTCAGACTCTGTTTTGGGAATCATTAGTGGAATGGATAACTTCCTCCTAGTCATAGAAGAACTCTCTGTGACGGGTTGGAATTCCAGCTTTTGTGTTCTTTTGGCTCTTTGGTGTGTATCTTCGTTTGCAGGTTAAGGAAGGATAAAAGAAAGGTGGATACCTAACATTCTTCTATGCTGTTTGCTGGTGTTGACTAATTTGATTACCAATATCTGATCAGGGTATAAGAAGTTGGTTGTGTAGATAGAAGAGAACCAGAGATGAGTATTGGTGGTGAAAAAGGTTCTGCATCAACAAAGACACCAGCAGACTTTCTCAAATCAATTCGAGGACGACCTGTAGTTGTGAAACTCAATTCTGGTGTTGACTATCGAGGTATATTTGCTTCTACCTTTCTCTCCCTTTGGATAAGTCTCTGCATTTTCAATTTTGATTTATTTTTGTTCTCAGAATCTAATCATCACTTTTAAGTTCTAAGAATCTAATAGATGTTGAGGGAAAAAATTACCTGCAAACGTTGAGGCATTATCCTGTTTTTAATTCACCGATCTTCCTTGTCGACAGAATGGCGTCATTTATCAACTTTTTTTTTTTTTTTTTTTTTAATTGAAATATAATCTCTTTGTTATGATGTTACTTGAACATGATATGTTCTATAGGTTATTCAACTATGTCCTTGAGTTCATATAATCTCTTTATCAATTCCTTATTCTTGAAACCTGTCTCATTTGTGAAAGATGTTTATTCTTTTATTTATTTATTATTATTATTTTTTTATAGAAACCGAACTTTCACAGAGAAAAAATGAACGAAAAAAAAAGTCATACAAAAAAGCGCCCTTATAGTGAAGCCTAAAACAAAACCAGATAAAAGGGGATCCAATCTTTCGAAACAGACTGTTTAGAGGGAGGCATTAAACTTGCCAAGTGCCCACATGCTCCATAAAATAGCAAAGAATCCAATCTGTCAAAGGGTAGTTAGGATCCTTATCTCGAAAAGGAAGATGGAATATGATCTCTTCCATCATGAGGCAACAATCACTTTTTTTTTTGGATAGGAAATGATAAGGGGAAACAATCACTATTACAGGCCCGCACATGCCAAAAGTCTCCAAAAAGGAGTTCCAAATTGAGATAGCAAATTGAAAACGTAAAGAATATGTCCTAGATCCTTAGATACCTCCTTACAAAGAATATACCATTGTGACCTACGTATAAAGGAGTGTGTTAGGTATCCAAACTAAGAAAACACCCAAACACTAATATATTGCAATAACGAAGAGAAATTACAATATATTGAAGCCTTCGAGAGGGCTAACTCTCTTCCTAAGTTCCACTATGAGACAATACCCAAAATTCTTCTCACACCCTTCTAGGGCTCTCAACCCCCTATTTATAACTCAGACTCCTTAACTAATTACTTGACTAATTACCACTCTACCGTTATCTTCTATTACTACCAATATATCCCTCACTAGTACTTGGTATAACTTTGTGCCACATAGTATACAACTCCAAAGGAAAACGCCACCACCATTTAGCTAAAAGAGCCTTGTTGTGAATCCTCATTGTCAATACCTAACCTTCTAAACACAATAGGTCTTGTAACCCTCTCCCAACTAACCAAATGTGAACCATCCCCTCCCACAAGAAACATTCCCACAAGAAACATTCAACAAATGTTGTTTTGATTTTTTTTTTCCTTTTGATATCTGGAAGTGTCTGGGCCAACTTGCATGCAGCTCGACTAATCTTACGAGACAACCATCTGACCCTACTACATGTGGTTGTCAGGAAACACCTAGGATATCAAATCCTAGGTAGGTGGCTATCATGGATGGAACCCATTTCCTTTTAAGTCTTTATTTTTCCCATGACCCTTATGTCACCACTAGGTCACCCATAATGGTGGTTTGAATTTTAACATGACCATTTGTTGTCCTTTGAATTTTTATCTTATATCATACGGTATACGTATAACTGTTGAAAAACAGACATCTACTTTGAATTCTAGTGTGAAGATCCCATTATATGTTTCATTGTAAAGGTATTCTGGCTTGTCTCGATGGATACATGAATATAGCAATGGAGCAGACTGAAGAATACGTAAATGGACAGTTGAAGAACAAGTATGGCGACGCTTTCATCCGTGGAAATAACGGTAAATATCAAAATAGTGTCTTTGATGATTCTCGAAGTCTTGAGAATAATCCGAACTTCCATTTCTTAATGCAGTTCTCTACATCAGTACTTCGAAGAGGACATTAGCAGAAGGGTCGTCTTAGCGTAGCTAAGAATCCTCAGGAAATGCTGTAAAATGAGAGATCAATCGGAATTGGAAATTGATCATTCGAATTTGTATTGTACAAGAAGTAGAATCCACCCATGGTGCCATGATGTGCTGTTCTTGTGTTGTCCTGCTTGTGAACAACTTCAATAAAAAAGCTTGTCTAGTTGGAAAGGGAATGCACATTATGATGAACCTTTGGATTTTTCTTTTATTGAAAATACTGATCTGATCTGCTTTCGCCTTCCTTTCATTCTTTTTTAAAACATTGTAGCAAAAATGTTTAGTTTCTCAACTGGAAAAGTGGGGGGTCTTCTCTTCTCCGATCGTGCAAGAGAATCGACATCTCTATCCTGTTGGACTAACGTCTAGATTTTAAGTTGATAATTGGGTTAATAATAAAACCATGGTTTTTTTGGTACGCAATTCAGATTTTAAGTTGATAATTGGGGTTAATAATAAAACCACGGTTTTTTTTTTGTAGACAATTCAGATTTTTAGTTGATAATTGGGTTAATAATAAAACCATGGTTTTTTTTTTTTTTTTTTTAAGGCAATTCAGATTTGAAATGGGTTAGTTATGTATATGTTATCCCAAATTCAAATATGAAATTGGTTTAAAAGATAATGTAATTTAAAATTAAGGACAGATTGGAGTTGTGAGGGAAGCTTAATCGCCGGCCTTCGCTCACTGAATTCAACAACCAATGGCCATTGGTAGGAGCGTCAAGGATGTCTCTCCTCACAAGTTCATGAAGGCCCTATGTCTCTCATCTCAATCCAAAAGGTATCTATATCCTATCTCTATTCATCTTTTTTTGATTTGGTGTTTGAGAAAACTTGATTTACGATCCAAGAGAGTATTGTAAGATATCGATTTCGAGAACGGAGTGAATACTAAATTGAAAATTCAAACGTTTCTAGCTATGTTGTGGAGTGTGCTCAATTTTGCATTGTTTTGTTGGCCACCATTGTACTATATTTTTTAGGCTGTAGACGTTTTGATTCATCTGTTCCTGATTTTTCTAAAAAATCTTTCTTAAACCTTATTCGGTTGTTAAATTGGAGCTTTGAGTATGTCTCTTCTATAGATTAAGGGTATGTTTGGAGTGATTTAAAAATAATTAAAATCACTTCACTCTGTGACATGTCTTTAACGATTCAAAATTAATTTTGATCGTATGAAAATCACGTTTAAAAGTGTAAAGCCAATCATCAAATGGTTTTGAAGGATTAAAGGCATGGTTCAAGGTGATTTCGAACATGAGGTTGTGATTTTAGCCATTTCAAATAACTCCCAAACATACACTAAGTTTGTGAGTTGGGTACTTCTTGAACGTGTCTTTCATCCTTTGCATTTACCAGGAATATTTGTGTTTACGTCTTTTTAAATTTTATTTTGATTAACCATTTTAATTATTATGTATTTGTTCTTTTTGTTGGAATTCCTTGATTTAAGGGATTTTGTAGAAAATTTGTTTTGTTTTAATTTAGATTTTAGACGGGATATAATTAAGGGAATTCGTAAATGTTATGTGTTTTTCAATCTAGCATAATTTCACTTATTATGTATTTTTTTTTTAAATTTCGGTTGGTATTCTTTTTTTTTTTTTTTTTTGAGCAGAATTTCGGTTGGTATTCCTTGATTTAACAGATTTGTGGGAATTCATAAATGTTATGTATTTTTTAATTATCATGTTTTTTTTTCCTTCTTTTTTCTTTCTTTTGGCCAACGAATGTGGGGAATTAGTTTGTTTTGATTCGAATTGTAGTTTGTTTTGATTTGAATTTTAGGTTTTATAATTTTAGATTTTATGGTTATTCTATAATTTCAGTTAAAAGATATTTTGTTGAGGAGGTACAGTGTATAGTAGATTCATAGCAACATATTGTTAAGTAGTTTGTGACTGTGCGTTGTCGTACATGATGAGGAGTAAATCCTGGTGGATAAGTAGGATCGTCGATTTCTTGGATTGGATTGCTTGATTGTGCTGCTTCTACAACCCATTTTCCTTTCCCAATTGAAAAGTAATTCTAGACTTTTCGGTACTTGTTCACTAAGATTATTGATCTCTTGTTTCATTTTCTCCATATCCTTGTCTTGTTTTTCCATGATTCATCTTTTAGATCTTGTATTGTGAGCTATTTTTGTTCATTTTTAGAGAAAGAGGAGAGAAGATAATGAATAAACAAATAATAAACGAAAAAAGAGAGAAAATTAAAATTAAAATAAACTAATTCTTAAATAAATGGTACTACATAGAGAAAGTGCAATGTACATTATTTTTCATTGTCATAAAAGCAAAATTAAAAAAAATTGAACAAGTAATCAAAACAACCAAGATGCCCAAGTCCTTTGCATATTATCCTTAGAAACCTATTCAAGTCATCTGCGTTAGGTTGCATCGGAGAATATTGACCCTTAGTTTAGGTACCCATTCTGCGAAGCCATTAGCCCTTCTAGCAACGAGTCTAAGAATTTCAATGATTTGATCAACACGCCCTAAGATCATATGAAAATCTCTTCCTTGTAGATCATAATCATTCTTCATTTCTTTGTAATTTGTCTCCAGTTGCTGATACTTCTGCAATATCCTCTCACTTCAATTTTGGTGTACGATGAGCTAGTGGTGTAAGGATTTAGCATAATTTCTTAGTGTTCCATATTCTTTTGTGTGTTTGACCATTCTCGCTTGTAAATTGTCGATAATTTGCTGCAAAGAATGATTATTTGTCCCCAATTCTGTTATTTGTGTCTTTTGCTTACTAATTGATGTATTCAAGTCATTAATGAATTCCATAAGCAAACTCTTCCTATTTTCTAAATCTTTGATGATGTAGTCATCTCGAGATTTCAAATGCTTCTTGTAATGTTGCTCTTTCATTTTTCAAACTTCGATTTTCTATATTCATCTGCCTCATCTCCTTATCTAAAGCTTTGTAACTATTCTCTAGCTCATCATGGTTCTCCAATAACCCTTTAGTCTTCTCATGTTCTTTTTGTATTTGAGTTGCATGATTCATCCATTAAGTTGTCTCTTTACGTAGCTTCTCGTTCTCTTTTTCTAATAATCGATTTCTTTCTTCTATTTTCCTGCACTCTTCATTCCACAGACTCAAATGATCGCGTGTTGGTTCTTCTAGCTTCTCATTTTTCTCGTTTGGGATAAACTTTGCTATGCTCTTCCTTCTAATCACTTTCCAAGCTTTGTATTCACAAGTAACCCATTCGTAATGCCCTTTGATTTTCACCTTCTTCACGGATTTCTATGCATTCACTGCCAGACATTTTTTTCTCATTGAAGTCTTCAAGATCATAAGAAAACTGTATTTCTTGTAGATTGTAAGTAACCGATATAAACTACTTAAACCACATATGTCGTAAAACTAACAAAGGTGCATAATTAATGCCTCCCCATGGCCCTAACAAAGGCGAACTATAGAAATCTCCACATCTATATGTCATGGCCTTTAAGGGCATCCATGAAGCCTTCCATATAATATTTTCAGACTTAATTGTTGTAAAAAAAGACATCTATGCTTCCTTCTTTGGGTATGTTTGATCCCAAACTACTACATCAAACTCACTGATTGTATTGCATGTCAAGTTCCATGGGTTACTAAAATCTATTTTTGGACATTTGAACTCCAATGGACATTTGATATGACTATGTATCCAAATATAGAGTAACGAAACACAACAGTTCAACTTTCCTTGACCCTTTATTCTGTAATAGTTGAGAGATCGAAAAGTCTCTACTAATAATGGTATAACCATGTTTGCTCCTCGTTCTATGTCAAAAAACAATTTTGTTACTTTTACATCAACATATCCCTTTTTTTTACTCTATAAATGCATAATTATGCAAATAAGGTTAGACCTTTATCCTCACTAAAGCCCACCTAGATGAGGATAAAGGTCTGACCTTATTTGTATTATTATTCATTTATCGAGCAGTGTTATTCCTTAAAGCAAGGGGACATGTTGATGGAAAAGTAACAAAATTGTTTTTTGACATAGAACGAGTAGCCAACACGGTTATACCATTATTAGCAGAGACTTTTTGGTCTCTCAACTATTGCAGAATAAGGGGTCAAGGAAAGTTGAACTGTTGTGTTCTGTTACTCTATATTTGGATACATAGTCATATCAAATGTCCAAAGATAGATTTTAGTAACCCATGAAACTTGACACGCAATACAATTAGCGAGTTTGATGTAACAGTCTGAGATCAAACATACCCAAATAAGGAAGCATGAATGTCTTTCTTTACAACAAAGTCTGAAAATATTATATGGAAGGCTCCATGGATGCCCTTAAAGGCTATGACATATAGATGTGGAGATTTCTATAGTGTGTCATTGTTAGGGTCATGGGGAGGCATTAATTAAACACCTTTGTTAGTTTTACGACAGATGTGGTTTAAGCAGTTTATACCGGGTCCACACAATCTACAAGAATTAGAATTTTCTTATGATCTTAAAGACTTCAGTGAGAAAAAATGCCAGACAGTGAATGCATGGAAATCCACGAGGAATGGAAAAAGAAAAGGGCATTACGAAGGGGTTACTGGTGAATACGAAGCTTGGCAAGTGAATAGAAGGAGGAGCATAACAAAGTTTATCCCAAAGGAGAAAAATGAGAAGCCAGAAGAACCAACACACGATCAGTTGAGTCAGTGGAGTGAAGGGTGCAGGAGAATAGAAGAAAGAAATCGATTATTAGAACAAGAGAACGAGAAGTTACGTAAAGAGACAACTCAATGGATGAATCGTGCAACTCAAATACAAAAAGAACTTGAGAAGACTAAAGGGTTATTGGAGAACTATGATGAGCTGGAGAATAGTTACAAAGCTTTAGACAGGGAGATGAGGCAGATGAATAAAGAAAATCGGAGTTTTAAAAATGAAAGAGCAACATTACGAGAAGCATTGAAATCTCAAGATGACTACATTAAAGATTTAGAAAATGGGAAGAGTTTGCTTGTGGAATTCATTAATGACTTGAATGCAATGATTAGTAAGCAGAAGACACAAATAATAGAATTGGAGACGAATAATCATTCTTTGCGAGAAATTGTCGACAATTTACAAGTGAGTATGGTCGAACACTCAGAAGAATATGGAACACTGAGAAATTATGCTGAATCCTTACACCACTAGCTCATAGTACACCAAAATTAAAGTGAGTGGATATTGCAGAAGTATCAGCAGCTGGAGACAAATTACAAAGAAATGAAGAATGATTATGATCTACAAGGAAGAGATTTTCATACGATCTTAGGGCGGGTTGATCAAACCATTAAAATTCTTAGATTCGTTGTTAGAAAGGCTAATGGCTTCGCAGAAAGGGTAGCTGAACTAAGGGTCAATATTTCTCCACTGCAACCTAACATAGATGACTTGAATAGGTTTCTAAGGATGATATGCAAAGAACTTACATCTTGGTTGATTTCATTACTTGTTCATTTTTTTGAATTTTGCTTTTATGACAATGAAAAATAATGTACATTGCACTTTCTCTTTGTAATGTACCATTTATTTAAGAATTAGTTTATTTTTAATTTTTTCTCTCTTTTTTCGTTTTATTATTTGTTTATTCATTATCTTCTCTCCTCTTTCTCTAAAAAGGAACAAAAGTAGCTCGCAACATTCCAATTCACCATCCCTACAATATAAGATCTAAAAGACGAATCATGGAAGAGCAAGACAAAGATATGTAGAAAATGAAACAAGAGATCAATAATCTTAGTGAACAAGTAGCGAAAAATTCTAGAATTATTTTCAACTTGGAAAGGAAAAGGGGTTGTAGAAGCAGCACAGTCAAGCAATTCAATTCAAAAAATTGACGATCCTACTTATCCACCAAAATTTACTCCTCAACATGTACAACAACACATGCAAGTTCCACAGTCACAAACTACCGAACAATATGTTGCTATGAATCCACTCTACACTATTTCTCCTCTTGTCCTAGATATAGAGCAATTGGAAGGTCAAGCTGAAATTCAAATCAATAATATGACATTGCATGGTAAAAAATCGGAGACGAGACAACACAAGGGCATTCACGCAAAGGAAAAGTTGGTTGTTCTAGAAGAAATGTTACGAGCAATTGAAGTGACAAATGCTTATGGAAATATTGATGCCACATTAATTTGGAAGGAGCCAAGAAATCAGTGGAGATGTAGAGAAGAGTCAATCCAGTTATGAAGGAGGTAGTCAGGAAGGAAATCATCAAATGGATAGATGCCGGAGTCATTTACCCCATTGCAGACAACAGCTGGGTCAACCCAGTGCGATGTGTTCCGAAAAAAGGCTGGAATGAAAGTTGTCACCAATGAGAAGAATGAGTTCATTCCAACATGGACAATTACAGGATGGAGAGTGTGTATGGATTATAGACGTTTGAATAAAGCGACCAAAAAGGATCACTTTCCGCTACCATTCATAGATCAAATGTTGGATAAGCTTGCAAGTAAGGAATACTATTGTTTTCCAGATGGATACTCTGGTTACAATCAGATTACAATAGTACCCGAAGACCAAGAGAAGACAACATTTACATGTCCCTATAACACCTTCGCTTTCAGAAGAATGCCTTTTGGATTATTTAATGCACCAACAACTTTCCAACATTGTATGATGACAATTTTCTCGGATATCGTGGAGAAAACACTAGAAATCTTTATGGATGATTCTTAAGTCTTTGGAACTTCATTCCAAAATTGGTCTATGTGGTCCCCGAGGTTTCAAAAGATACACTTTAGTCCCTCACGTTCAGAAAATAGTTTTTAAATAGTCCCTGAGATAATTTGACCATTAGTTGACTAATGAAAAAATGATCTTGACATGTTGAGGTGGCAAATTTTAGATGAGGTGGATAAAATTTATTATTTTATATTAATTTTTTAGATTACATAGTCTTTTTTTTCCTTTACCGAATCACCATATTTCTTCTCCCATTTTTTTCTCTCTCTCCAGAACGTCCACTCCTCACAAATCTTTCTCCTCGCCAAATCTTTCCGTAGCCAACAATTTTGTCCTCTCTGTTCTCTCTTCCCCTCTCTATTCTCTCTTCCCACTTTTTTATTTCTTCTTTTCCATTCTTCTTCCTCTTCATCTTTTTAGATTGATGTTGTAGCTTTATGGTTAAGTAGAGAACAAACTTCATTTTGCAAAAAAAAAAAAAAAAAAAAAACAAAGAATAAAAATCCAAATCCACCAAATTTATTTGTTTAATAAAAACCACATCATAGAATCCTATCAATTGTTTTTCCAACGAAGAAACATGTTGGAAAAATCAACAAAAGAAAAGGGGGAAAATCTAATTTTTATTTCAGCTTTCAAACGTTTTGTGCCAAAAAAGAGAAATTCTCTTCAGAGTTCAGACCCCAAAAATTCCAAACCCCAATTTAAAAGAAACATAAAAGAAAACGCCATCAGTTGCAGTAAATACAAGTCTCAATCCAAAGGAGGAAAACAAAGTCAGTATATAAAGTTCAAGATTAAAAAATAATATTACTTGAATGACGACGAAAGGAGAAAATGCGTGGGTCTGATGCGGATCACTGCTGCACAAAAACCGAGAAGGAGATGGAGAACGAAATTGGCATGACTGGAGGGCTGCTTGATGAAGACAACGAGAGGGAGAGGGAGAGGGAGAGAGATTCGCCAATGTGGGCCTGCTCAGTGCGCAGTGAGAACACCGAAAATGGGTGCTGGCGGCAGAAGAGACGTGAAGGGAGGGAAGGGGATGCGAGGGTTTTGATTTTGTGGAAGTTTTGCCCTATATTTCTTTTATTTCTCTTACATTTTATGACATTTTTCTCCTCTCTTAAGTTTATTTCCTTTTTGCTTGGTTTCATGGATTCCCAAATTTGTAGTAGTGAATCGTGGGAGAAAGGTGCAATCCCCTACACCTCCTAAAACGTTCTCTTACTAAAAATGTCTCAGCTGTGTCTATATTGTCTCTCTAAAAGACTTTATCTCTCTAGAATGAGAAAATTGGAGTTGCATTGCATTAATTCGAGACTAAAACAAGCTCAACTTAACAAATTGTCTAAGATGAGAAGAAAAATAAAGATTAAAAAAGCTCATAGATTACAATCGGTGGAGATAAATAGAAGGAGAAATAGAAAAGGAAGGGTGGGAGAGAGGGAGGATGAGAAGGTAAAAAAAAAAAAAAGAAATGTCATGTAATCTAAAAAATTCATATAAAATAATAAAATTTGTCCACCTCATTTAAAATTTGTCACCTCAACATGCCACACCATTTTCATGTTAGTCAAAATTAACTCAGGGACCATTTAAAACTATTTTTCAAACTTTAGGGACTAAAATGTATCTTTTGAAACCTTGGGGACCAAATAGACATCAACCTCAAAACTCAAGGACCAAAAGTGTATTTTGCCCTAAAAAAATATAGGTTAAATTATCAAAAATACTCCTAAACTATGAGGTTGGCTTCAATTATACTCCTAAACTTTTAAAAGTTTCATTTTAGCCCGTGAAGTTTGAAGCTTAAAAATAACCCTTGGAAAGTTTTTTTTTTTTTTTTTTTCGTAATATTCATGGACAGAAAATAATGTGTTTACATTATTGTTGCTTATGTGAATAGATTTGAACACATACGTAGAAAAAACAATAAATGCAAACACATTATTTTTTGTCAATAAGTTTAACAAAAAATGTCTCCAATAGTCGTTCTGAAACAAACTTCATACTTTAAGGGCTAAAATGAAACTTTTGAAAATTCTATAGGATATAATTGAAATCAAACCCTTATTTTGGATAATTTAACCAAAATTATATTTTTAAGTCATATGAAACACTTTATTTAAGTACTTATGAAAGAAAACTTATTATATAATTTCTCTAAAAGCACTTAAATTGCTTTTGATCTATTTTTAGAAATTCTCAAAAATGTGCTTAGTTTTAATTGATTAAAAGTATTTTTTTACAGTGTTTCAAAAAAAAAAAAAAAGGTATTTTTTACAGCTCTCTAAAATTTAAAATATTACCAATTTTTACTAAAGCATTTTTAGTCATCTATAAATAGTCTAAAAGTCAGTTGAAACATTTCTTCAAAAAAAAAAAAAAAAAAAAAGTCAGTTGAAACACATTTGGTCTTGAACATGAACAAGAGCTTTAGTAATTTCATTAATATTTTACTTCTTTCAGTAAAGATTATTATTCTTATTCTTATTCATAGAAATCAATGTCTGTTGTATTTCAATAAAAAAAAAAATTATTGTCTTTACTTTTTTCCATAAATGTTACCGTTTTGTGTAAATCTCAATAAAATTGATATTATCTTTGCCTTTTCTTTTTCATAAATATCAATATCTTCAATTAATAACTATAATTAAATGAATATGAATTAATATTATACAAATTAAAGTGCATAAAGAAAAATTAAAAGGGTTCTCGTAATTTTAATATTCATTAATATTGGTGCGACATACCAAAATATCGATAATTGTTAATATTCATGTCACCCTTTGGCGTTGAAAGTTTGTTGCATGACCTAATGCTTAGGGTGACATGACCTAATGCTTAGGGTGACATGACCTAATGCTACATCCCCACATGCCTAATTTCAACGCCAAAGACAATATTGTTAATATTCATGTCACCCTAAGCGAGAGGTACGGAAAGCTTGTTGCTGTAGGAGCTGGCGCATGGAAAGCTTGTTGCTGTAGCAGCTGGCGCATGGAAAGTTTGTTGTTGTAGCAACTGTCGCAAGGAAAGCTTGTTGCTATAGCAGGATGCATGATGATGCTACAGCAAGTTTCTATCCCTAAGATGATGCTTTGGCTCAAAGCAATACATGCTTTGGCTCCAAGCAACACATGCTTTGGCTCCAAGCAAGAAAGGTTTATAAATAGGGGAGAGATGAATAATCAAAAGCAATACAGAGATCCAAGGATCCAAGTCTTTCTTAGAGTTTTATGTTTTATTGTATGCTGTAGCATGAACTAATTTCTTTTTATCAAGGCTTAGCCTAGGCGCCCATGAGGCATTAAGATTATTTTTTTGTATGCAATGCAATGAATCAATGATATTGATGCTTTCTACTTAGATGTGATAATTTTTTCATTACTAATATCCGTCTGATCAACCGATAGAGGTAGTAGCATGATAAATCCCTGACAGGTAATGCATGTGGAAATATCTAAGTAGAACAAGATAATGCATTACATGTAGTCTGGTTGTGTTAGGAATAACTCAGCCGCTTAGGATAATTCATGAATGTGTTTGGGTTGCTTTAGGAATAATTCAACCACTTGCAAGCATATAGAGAACTGATTAAACGCATGAATTAAGCAATAGGAATATTCTTAGTTCATCACATGTGTAATACCGGAAGGGAATCACATGTTTATTTCTCGCTTAGGCATCAATATCTTGTCGATTCATTGTTATGCGCTACATTAATATATTATCTGTCGCATGTGGTTGCTGCGGCGAAAGTCTTGATAGCTCATCATCCATCGTATCTTTCTATCGCATTATTATTGCTTTTCTTTATCGCATGTTCAACCTGTCGCATCCATATTTTATTACCCCAGCACAACATCATTATAATAGGATTTAATTTGAGATATTTTCTCTACTCGCCCCTTCCCTGTGGATTCGACACTGGAATACTCCAGGTATTACTTGGTAGTGCATAATTTATACTTGGATTAATGCACAACAACGATATATTCTTTAGTTAATTCAATATAAATTAGATGTGATTAAATTTCCCTATCAAGTTTTTGGCGCCGTTGCCAGGGAAAACAACAGTAGTTTAGAACGTCTTTTATTATTTAATAGGATGACCTAGGTAACTCAATCTTAATCTTGAGTGTGTCATGAACTCCTTCTCACGAGGGATTGTCCTTTGATTAGTACGGGTGAGAGTGGCCAGCACGCCGACTCAATAAGCCTACTTTCTTGGGGACAAGACCGAGTGGGGGGCTGGGGACATGACAATACAATATGGAATTCACTTCTCCCCCTATTGGGGCAAGTAGATGTGTGTTCCCTTAAGGGCTGATTCCGGGTCTTGAACAAAGGCGCGCCGTCCTCTCCTGGCCCGAGAGGAACTCCTGTTTAGTGGTTGGACCCTAAACAACTTGTTCATTAGAGGGATCAGTGGTACTTAAGAATCCAGAGGTAACCCAGGGGTAAAACGGTAATTTGACCCAGCTGGTGTTACGAACACACGTGAAGGATTGACTTACTGCATTGGTCGATATCCGTGGACACAGAAATATTCTACAGTGAGAAGAGTGCAGCTGTGGGTCTTTAGTGGAGTGACCCACAATTAACGAATGTTGACTAACTTGGTTAATGAGTTTAGCCAATTAGTCTCGTATCGTTGGAGCTTCTGATCTGTAGGTCCATTAGGTCCACCTGCTAGCTCGTAAAGGATTCTGAGGTTAAATAGTCTTGAATAGAATTTGAAGTGTGTTCAAATTCATTAAGGGAATTATATTGTATTTGATACAATTAAAATAATGTAAGAAGATACATTATAATATAAGTTTAATTAGTGAATTAAACTTTATAATTAATTTTGGATGTGATTCAAAATTAATTAATGAGAGAATTAAATTTTTGAAGGGGTTCAAATATTAAATATGAATTAGATTCATATTGGAACTATAGGTTATATTTAATGTGAATAAGATTCATATTAAAACTATAGTTTATGAGAGAATTATTTGAATATGATTCAAATGGTAAATTAATTAAATATATGATATTTAATTAATGAATTAATTAATTTATTTAAATTTGATTTAATTAAATTAATTCTATAGTTCATAATTAATGTACATTGGATGCACATTAGAACTATAGGTTAATTGAGAGAGACATATTTGAGTTTAGTTCAAATATAGTATTAATTAGATATATGATATTTAATTAGTTGGTTGAATTAATTCAGTTAAATATGATTTAATTGAATTTTAAAACTATATGTTATTAATTAATTTAACTAAAATTAATTTGGTTAAATTAATTAGGTATATAACATATAGTATTAATAATTATTAAATTAATGAGATTAATTAATAATTATTATTCCCCAACAGTTATGTTGGGGAATGAGGAGTTGCCAGGTGTAAGGGTAGTTAATCGTGTAACTCCCCCTCATTCCCTTCCTTTCAACCAACGTGAGTTAACACAGTTTTTTGGTTGCTAAAGAACAGTGTGTGAATATCGCTCTCTCCCTGGACTGCTATCAATCTCTCTCAATTTCTCTCAAGAAATTACAACAAGGTTGATGCAGAAACTTCCTTCCCTTTTTCCAAGACAGACGAGATCCCACAATCTCTACTTCAGTAATCCAGAGGATAGTGGGTGTTCTTTGATGGTGGTGTTCTTGGAGAGGTCAATGACGAATCGTTCGTGTTTTTGGAGCATAGTGCTGAGACGCTTTGTGCATCAACAAGTAAGTTTCTCAAATTCTAAATCGTTTAGAATTTAGAATTGCATGCTTAATCTGTTTAGATTATAGAATTGTTCTGTAATTTTAAGGCCAATGTATCGGTATTTCTATGAAACCCAATTAAGAACGAAACGATCTGATACACGCTTCTGCTGCATAGGATTTTCATTACTTCAATTGGTATCAGAACCCGATCATTCTTTAATTTCGTTTCTAAGAAATTTGCATTGGTTTTTGGTGGGTAATTTTGCATAATGGATGTAAATGGTTTGCTGATAGACTGTTTAGGTATTTTTGGCCCTAGATTTACAATTTCTATGATTTGATCATGTAAAGGCCTGTGTTTTTTGGGCAAAAGTTGTAAATCGAGTCATATAAGTCCGTGTCTAGTGAATTAGAATTTCCATTTGATGAAATCTGCTTGAATCGGGGTTGAATTTGGTGTTTACGGCACTGTAACGATGTAAAAAACCCAGAAAACAGAGCAGAAAATAGAGGAATCGGAAGATTTCAGAGGTGTCTGGAAATGTTCCCGGTTGGGATCCCGACCAGGATCGAGACCGGGAAATTCCCGACCGGGATCGAGACCGGGAACCGAGGCAAATTCACGTAGACTCGTCGGAAAAAAAAAACGGAATCAAAATAAGATTTTGTGCGTCCGTTAAAGTTCGAACGTGGGCTGGTGGAGCAGTTGGCTGAAGTTCGTCGGTAGAATGTGGGAGGTCGTGTGTTCGAACCTTTGTTTGTGCAAATTAGTCAATTATATTTTTTTTGTGTGCGCGTGAGCAGTTATGAAAGATTCAGAGTTGGTTTTGGTCCGGTTCATGGAGAATTTGGTCCGGTTTGAGCAATTTGGGTCCGGTTCGGGCGGATTATGACACGGTTCGGGCAAGTTCTGAGCGGTTCGAGGTGGTTCAGACCTTATACATGGCGGTTTAGGGCTAAATTATGTTAAAATTAATGTAATTTTTCATCTTTTGCCTTAGGGTGCCAAAAATACCGGTCTATTTAGCTGTTTAATGCTTTATGAATGTCATATAGATTAAAATCCCACCATAGGTTAAGCATGTTTTCATGCATATTTATGTTATAATTGTTATAATATATGGTAATTATGCATGAATTTAAATTTCATGAGTTATTTAGTATAATTGTTATATTAAATATATGAAATTGGAGAAACATGATGTATGACATTAATTAGATAAATATAAAATGTTATATTTTATTAATGTAGCATGCATGCTTAGATTTATTTTCATGAGTATTAATATAATAGTTATATTATGAATGGAAATAAATATCAATGCTTGTTTTCATGTATGATTTGATATAAATGTTATATTAATTTTAATGAAAATGGAATAGCATTGATCATGACATTAATTAGATTAATATAAGTGTTATATTATATTAATGTCAAAATTTCATGTAATTTAATTTCGTTGATGATTAATTAATATAATCGATATTAATTAAATGAAATTGAAATTGCATGAAGCATGACACCACCTTAGATTAATATAATCGTTATATTATCGGCGTCATGAGCATTATGGTGTTTAATAACTAGAATTAGATTGTTATTAGGAAACACCATAGAAGCATGTTATAGGGCTAATCATTAAAATTTTATAATAGTTATAAAATTGATTAGAAACCGTCAACCTATAACAAAGAGTTGCATGCAAACATAGGACCTTAGGTTAAAATGAATTAATTTTAAATTGTTTAAAATTAATTAGACCTAAGCTCATTTTAATTCTAATAGGATTAGAATTATATTCTTACTTAGGATTAAAATAGTTTTAATGCACTAAGTAGGAAAAACATTACTATGGTTATAAGGGAACTCTCCCGGTGAAGTTCTGTCTAGGCTGGGGGTACTTAAGTTGACGGTTACGGAACACCTCCTACCTGGGAACTGACTTGGAACCTGAGTTGAATTAATCATAGTCTAATGTTAGCATGCAATGTCACTAGGTAATTAAAAGGTTTTAATTTACCTAGACATTAGTGTAAAGACCTATTTATAAGAGTTATAATAGGCATAGACTTAGATAGATTGACTTAGCCAGGTTTATCTAAGTTTAATAACCCTAAAATACAGTAGGACATTTCAGTGGGAGGAAAAATATAAAAACAAGATTTTCATATCGAGTTTTTACTCTCACGTCCCCCTGTGTTCACACCGTGAGATCCATGCTCGGCTTCGTGTCGCCCTGGGCGCGGCCTCCCTTCGGAAAGTGTTTGCATGGGTCAATACCAAGGTGAATGGGGAGAATGTCTATAGTAAGTGGGAGCAGGACACGTGTCAACGTATCCTACGGTCTCCACCCCTAGGTCGCACCGTGAGATTCTTATGATCCGCCTGCGTGTCGTCCTGGAGCGACCATCCCTTCAGAGGCCTTGATCATAGGTTTCGGAACACCGCGAACTCCAGAAATGGATAGGGTCACTTAGGTTAATTACCAACAGTTGTCTTTCCTTTTGGTAGCCTGTTGGTCCGTACCTCTGGGATCTGAAAGTGGGAGGGTTACACTTACGGGGATGAGTTAAATGTGTTAACTAATCCTTGACCGAACAACGGTAACTAAATCCTAACGGAATATGAGTTATTCTGGTGTTAGAATTCGGTTGAGATTGTCTCAATTCAGAGGAGGAGTAGCTGACCACCCTTCGGTGGTTGTTGTTCTAAACCTCTGAAGTATCGTTGCAAAAACTAAATCAATAGTTTTATAGGGTTTCTTTGATTGCTTGTTTGTTTTTGCAGAATTTGATTGGATTATTTGTAATGGGTTAGTGCGATTAATAATACAAGTAATTTGTTACTTCAGCAATTATATAAAATTTTATGTGCATTGTCTTACGCCATTTTATTAATAACGGTTTAAGATACAACTAGCTTAAACGAAACTTGTGGTAAGTGATTTAAGTTTAGTCTTTTGTGAGGAATGTCCTCAGGCCCAAATGTCTAGTTCATCTTGAATCGTTCATGATGATTATGACATTAACTGCCTAGCCAATATCAATGACAATAATATGATTTATTGATCATTGAAACGTGCATAGTGGAAAATGAGGATACAGCCCGAATTTTTAATTCAGGTGCCACTTATCACGTTTGTTTTTCCTTTCAAGGAATAAGCTCATGGCAACTGTTGCAAATAGGTGAGATGATTCTCAAATTTTGATCTGGAGAGTATATCTCGGCTTTGGCAGAGGGAACATTAAGTTATTTTATCTAGTGGGAGAAAATACGCATTATTAGATAATGTGTATGAATTTCCTAAAGATTAACAGAAATTTGATTTCTATAACGTATATGTTGAAACAATGTTACTCTATACCTTTATCTGCTAACGCAGTTTTATTTTAAGAAAGGAAGTTGACATTTTTTCAGCTTTACTGGAAAATAACTTATGTGTTTTAAGACTAATCGAGAGTAAAGCAAGTCATGAGCACTAAGTTGTTTAAGATTGCTTATACTCAGAGAAATAAAGGCAAAGGATATCTCCTAAAGGAAATACCTTTATTTGGTTCTTAAGGGTAGACTATTTTTTATCTCAATATGATTGGGAGCTTAGTCTATGAGTATACTTCTAATTTAGTTAGAAGAACTCTTTAATACCAATTAAGTCATGCCTTATGGGCAATATGACTGATAGATCTTTTACTGGAAAAGAGCTAAAAGAGCCAAGGAGCCCTTGGAGCTTGTACATTTGGATCCTTGTGGTCTAGTATGTTAAAGCAGTGGGAGGGTATGAATAATTTATCTCTGTTATAGATGATTATTCAAAGGTATGAGTATCTCTACCTAATGCAATTTCAGTTTGAAGCTCTTGAGATATTCGAAGGGGCTTAAGACTGAAGTTGAAAACTTGTTAGGTGAGATAATAAAACCACTTTGATCTGATCAATGTGTTGAGTATAGGGACTTGAGATTCTAGGGCTATTTGATAGTTCATGGAATCACATCCTAAATCTCAGTTAGGAGTAACAGAACCCTATTGGATATGGTTCAATCCATGTTGAGCTATGCTCAATTGCCTGACTTGTTTTGGGGTCATGCAGTGTGACTGCAGCGTGTATTTTGAACAACGTTCCATCAAAAGTGTTTCTGAAACACCTTTTGTGTTGTGGATAAGAAGTAAAGATTGTTTACGTTTCTTTATGTTTTGGGGTGTCCAGCACTTGTGCTTGTGACTAACCCAAAACAAATTGGAATACCGTTCAAAATTATGCCTAATTGTAGGCAATCCCAAAGGAAACGAGGAGAAGATACTTCTTCAATCCATAAGAGAATAAAGAATTTGTATCGACAAATGCTTCATTCTTAGAAGAAGAACATATGAGAAATCATAAGTCATAAAGTAAGGTCGGTTTAAGTGAATTAACTAATAAATCTACGGAAACATTAACAAGAGTTGTTGATGTATCAACAAAAGTTGTTGATAAGACTGGTTATTCAACAAGAGTTTTTGATAAGGCTAGTGCTTTTGGTCAGTCACATCCATCTCAAGAGTTGAAAATGCCTTAACGTAGTGGGAGGGTTGTTTTATAACCTGACCGTTACATGGGCTTATTTGAAGCTCAAGTCGTCATTCTTGATGATGACATACAAGATTCATTATTTTTAGAAAGAAAATGAATGATGTTGACAAGGACCAATGGTTTAAAGCCATGGACCTGGAAATGAAGTCTTTGCATTTCAATTCCATCTAGGACCTTGTAAATTTGCTTGATGGGGTAACACCTATAAGTTACAAGTGGACTTACGAGAGGAAACGAGACATTCAAGGTCTCAACCAGAGGGGTCCATTGAGCAAGATCAAAAGCAAAAGGGTTTGCAAGCTTAAGTGGTCCATTCATGGATTGACCTAAGCATTTCGATCTTGGAATTTAAGATTTGATACAGTGATCAAATTTTTTGGCTTTAATTAGAACATTGACGAGTCTTGTGTTTACAAGTAATCATCAATAATTCAGTAGCTCACTTAGTGTTGTATATGATTGATATCCTAAACATTGGGAATGATGTAGGTTATCTTACTGACATTAAAAGAGGCTAGCAGCTCATTTCCAAATGAAAATCTGGGAGAAGCTGAGCTAGCCTTGTCTCAAGTGTCTTATGTCTACAAGATGTTAGTTAGATATAAGATGCAGAATTCCAATAAGGGTTTACTACCTTTTCAAGAATGGAATTCTTTTGTCTAAGGAACTGTGTCCTCAGACACCTCAAGAAGTTGAGGACATGAGACATATGCCCTATGCAGTAGGGTTGTTAGTAAGTATCAATCAAATCCAGGATCTGATATCTGGAGTATCGTTACGTACATCCTCTAGTATCTTAGGAGAACGAGGTTCTATATGCTTGTGTATGGCGCTAAGGATTTGATCCTTACAGGATACACTGACACAGATGTTTTAACTGATAAGGATTTAATGAAATCTACATCAGTGTTTGTCTTCACTCTTAATGGAGGAGCTATAGTACGACTTATCTGTAGTCTCGACCATACAGGCCAATAAGCAGTTGCTTATGAAGCACTGATAGAGACTGTATGACTTAGGAAGTTCAAGCCTAATTTGGAAGGTATTCCAAATATGAACTTACCTACTGCAAGACAAGTAAGCACATTGAATCTAAAGGATATATTGCTGATTCATTCATGAAGGCTCTCTCGGCTAAAGTGTATGATGGTCATCTAGATGGTCTAGGTCTACGAGTTATGTACAAAGATGTAATCTAGGGCAAGTGGGAGAAGTGTAATGGGTATAATGATACCATTATGTAATGGGTATAGTGATGCCCTAGTTTATTGTATTTGTACATTGTAAATACGTTTTATGTATTATACATGTATTTATACACCCACTGTTGGGATAGAGTATTGTACATTCCCACTACACTAGATTTTTAGTCAAAGTGGGAGTTTGTTGGGTTTTATGTCCTAAAACTCGTAGATAGTGAATGATTAACGAATTATACACTTGTATCAATAAAGTGTTATTGAGGTTTATGCAATAAAGTGTTATTGTCATATTAAGTCTAGAATTGCACAATATGACCCAAATCCAATAAACTAAGATCCAAGGTTGTTTACATGAGACTTGGACTAGTATGTGGGGACATACGGGGATCAGTGTTCAAGTAACAACCTAAAAGGTCTATAGTACAGGGATAAGGCTGGGTACCTTATCCTGGTAACACTATGTGATACGGCCCGCTTTGTATTCGATACAGACGTATTGATCCAAAGCGTCCATGTAGGAGACATGCGAGCGGGGGTATCCTATGCAATGAGTTTGCATAAGACCGGACCACGAAATAGTAAACCACTAGATGTAACACCGTTAACTAGTTAGGTTACTGTTTCAATAGGATGACCTAGGTAACTCAATCTTAATCCTGAGTGTGTCATGAACTCCTTCTCACGAGGGATTGTCCTTTGATTAGTACGTGTGAGAGTGGCCAGCACGCCGACTCAATAAGCCTACCTTCTTGGGGACAAGACCGAGTGGGGGCTGGGGACATGACAATACAATATGGAATTCACTACTTCCCCTATTGGGGCAAGTAGATGTGTGTTCCCTTAAGGGCTGATTCCAGGTTTTGAACAAAGGCGTGCCGTCCTCTCCTGGCCCGAGAGGAACTCCTGTTTAGTGGTTGGACCCTAAACAACTTGTTCATTAGAGGGATCAGTGGTACTTAAGGATCCAGAGGTAACCCAGGGGTAAAACGGTAATTTGACCCAACACACGTGAAGGATTGACTTACTGCATTGGTCGATATCCGTGGACACAGAAATATTCTACAGTGAGAAGAGTGCAGCTGTGGGTCTTTAGTGGAGTGACCCACAGTTAACGAATGTTGACTAACTTGGTTAATGAGTTTAGCCAATTAGTCTCGTATCGTTGGAGCTTCTGATCTGTAGGTCCATTAGGTCCACCTGCTAGCTCGTAAAGGATTCTGAGGTTAAATAGTCTTGAATAGAATTTGAAGTGTGTTCAAATTTATTAAGGGAATTATATTGTATTTGATACAATTAAAATAATGTAAGAAAATACATTATAATATAAGTTTAATTAGTGAATTAAACTTTATAATTAATTTTGAATGTGATTCAAAATTAATTAATGAGAGAATTAAATATTTGAAGGGGTTCAAATATTAAATATGAATTAGATTCATATTGGAACTATAGGTTATATTTAATGTGAATAAGATTCATATTAAAACTATAGTTTATGAGAGAATTATTTGAATATGGTTCAAATAGTAAATTAATTAAATAAATGATATTTAATTAATGAATTAATTAGTTTAATTAAATTTGATTTAATTAAATTAATTCTATAGTTCATAATTAATGTACATTGGATGCACATTAGAACTATAGGTTAAGTGAGAGAGACATATTTGAGTTTAGTTCAAATATAGTATTAATTAGATATATGATATTTAATTAGTTGGTTGAATTAATTCAGTTAAATATGATTTAATTGAATTTTAAAACTATATGTTATTAATTAATTTAACTAAAATTAATTTGGTTAAATTAATTAGGTATATAACATATAGTATTAATAATTATTAAATTAATGAGATTAATTAATAATTATTATTCCCCAACAGTTATGTTGGGGAATGGGGAGTTGCCAGGTGTAAGGGCAGTTAATCGTGTAACTCCCCCTCATTCCCTTCCTTTCAACCAACGTGAGTTAACACAATTTTTTGGTTGCTGAAGAACAGTGTGTGAATATCGCTCTCTCCCTGGACTGCTATCAATCTCTCTCAATTTCTCTCAAGAAATTACAGTAAGGTTGATGCTGAAACTTCCTTCCCTTTTTCCAAGACAGATAAGATCCCACAATCTCTACTTCAGTAATCCAGAGGATAGTGGGTGTTCTTTGATGGTGGTGTTCTTGGAGAGGTCAATGACGAATCGTTCGTGTTTTTGGTGAAGGGATAATAGCCCTTGCGCAGCGGAAACATATCAGAGACCTTTTTCCCAAAACAGACCATGATCGGAATACCGATACGTTGGCAAAAACAAATATTTTACAGCAGAAAGAAAACATATACATGCTGTAAAATACATGAAAGCATGCTGGAAAAATAAATAAAAATTCTAGATCTAATCTAGAATTGGATCCTAATGATCCTAGGTCAAGAACCACTTACCCTTGAAGAGATTCTTGATCGTTTTCCCAAATTTTCTCCGAATGGCTCTCAAAACCAGCAGCAAGAGGTCCTTAATCTCGCTGGAAAATAGCCACGAACACCACCACTTGATGACACCGGTATCCTCGAAAGGGATTGCGCGTTGGGTGCTTGTGGGAGCAAAATCTCTAAGGGAATTAGGGAGATTTTTTTGGTCTTTCTGTGGGATTCACCGAGAGTGAGTAACTGAATGAATGACTTATGCGCAAAGAAAACCAATTCCCCTTAAACGCCTCTCATCCCACGCATAAAAGGAGGAAGACACGTTCCCATCAGTTAGGTTAACTGATGGGAAAAATTAATTAATATTTAATTAATATTAATTAATCTTTTAAATTAAATTAACCCTTAATTTAATATTAATGTATTTTTGTATAAACATATTTATACAAACCTTCCTTTTATCCTATGGTTTTAATTAAATTTAATTAAATTAAATTAAAACGGAAATATTAATTAATTCACCAATTAACTAATATTATAATTAAATATCATATATTCAATTATACTTCTCTCATATAAACTATAGAATTAATATACATCATATGTGCATTAATTATAACCTATAGTTTTAAATATGAATCACATTCATATTTAAGTTTAATATTCGAACACCTTCGAATATTCAATTCACCCTTAGAATTTTACCTCAACGCCCCTAGTGAGCTACCGGTGGGACCTAATGGACCTACAGATCAGAAGCTCCAACGATATGAGATTAATTGGCTAAACTCATTAACCAAGTTAATCAATATTCGTTAACTGTGGTTCACTCCACTATAGAACCACAGCTGCACTCTTCTCACTGCAGATATATTTCTGTGTCCACGGATATCGACCGTCAACAGCAAGTTAGCCCTTCACGTGTGTTCGTACCCCAGCTAGGTCAAATTACCGTTTTACCCCTGGGCTACCTCTTAGTCCTTAAGTATCAGTGCTCCTCTAATGAACAACCTGTTTGAGGTCCAACCAACAAACAGAAATCCCTCTCGTGCCATAGAGAGGGTAGGGCCCATTGTTCAAGACCTGGAGACACCACTTAAGGGAACACACCTCTACTTACCCTAATATCGGGAAGGAGTGAATTCCATCTTGTAAGACTATGTTCCCAGCTCCCCACTCGGTCTTGTCCCCAAAATGGTAGGCTTATTGAGTCAGCGAACAGGCCACTCTCACCCGTACAAATCAAAGGACAATCCCTCATGGACAGGAGTCCATAATCCACTCAGGATTAAGGCCAAGTTGCCTAGGTCATCCTAGTGAAATAGAAACCGAGCTAACTAACGGTGTTACAGTTAGTGGTTAACTATTTCGCGGTCCGGTCTTTGTGCAAACTCATTGCACAGGATACCCCCACTCGCATGTCAACTACACGAACGCGTTGGATCATTGCGTTTGTATCAATATACAAAGCGGGCCGTATCCATAGTGTCACCAGGATAAGGTACCCAGCCTTATCCCTATACTACAGACCCTTTAGGCTAAAACTTGAACATTGATCCCCGTATGTCCCTACATACTAGTTCAAGCCTCATTCTATTAGCCTTGGATGTTCAGTTTATTGGATTAGGGTTAATAAGACAAGATATAATACAAACATTGAATAATACAACACTTTTATTAATATTCGGTCAAATGTACATTTACTATCTACGAGTTTTAGGGCATAAAACCCAACATTTGGAGCATAGTGCTGAGACGCTTTGTGCATCAACAAGTAAGTTTCTCAAATTCTAAATCGTTTAGAATTTAGAATTGCATGCTTAATCTGTTTAGATTATAGAACTGTTCTGTAATTTTAAGGCCAATGTATCGGTATTTCTATGAAACCCAATTAAGAACGAAACGATCTGATACACGCTTCCGCTGCGTAGGATTTTCATTCCTTCAGACTCTTCAGCCAATGGCACATTACTAAGGAAAACATATGTTGAAGCGCATGAAATCCTTGATCGCATTGCGAGGAACAATTATGAATGGGGATCAGCTGAAGACAAAAGGAAGCATCCAATGAAGACAAGTTCTGGAAGTTTTGAAGTGGACCCCATGACAGTAGTTAATGCAAAGATCGATGCGCTAACCACACGAATGGACGAATTAGCTGCAAATCAAGCTCCCATTGTAGCGCATCTAGCTGCGTTAGGATGTGTCATCTGTGGCGGTAGCCACACATATGATCAGTGCCCATCAAATCCAGAATCATTTTTCTATGTGGGACCCCAAGGTAACGCACGAAATAATCTCTTTCCAAACGACTACAATTTCGGTTGGGGAAATCATCCAAGTTTCTCATGGAGTGGTAATGTCGACGCATCTAAGCAACCGCAGTAGCAAGGGAGTGACAATTCTGGCCCTAAACTCTTTAACGCAAACAATGGTCAAGTTTTGCAGGGACCATTTCAAGGAAACTTCCAGTATGGAAATTTTCATCGCATCAACAATACAGGTGGTGGTGAATCTAATGCATCATCCTCGAACTCATTGGAGACCATGCTGAAGGATTTTATGACCAGTCAACAGGAGTATATGGCAAAGAATGATGCGTTAGTGTGAAGCCAGGCAACATCACTCAGAAATCTTGAAGTTCAACTGGGAAAATTAGCATCAGAACTGAAGAATAGAGCAGTAGGAACTCTTCCAAACAACACTGAAGCGCCAAAAGGAAAAGAGCAGTGCCATGCATTAACCTTGTGCGATGGTAAACAAGTTCCAAGTAATACAACTACTCATGCGCCAGAAGATGAGGTAGTAAATTCAGAAGATTCAAAGAAGTGTCTTGAAGAACCCAACGTGGCTAAATCAGGCAAGGAAGGCACTGTGAAGGAAAAAGAAGAAGAAAAGACAAAAGAGCCTGACGCATACAAGCCACCTATTCCCTTTCCACAACGCCTACAAAAAAGGAATGATGACACAAACTTCAAGAAATTTCTAAACGTGCTGAAGCAGTTGCATATCAACATTCCCCTAGTTGAGGCACTTGAAAAAATGCCAAGCTACGCAAGTTCTTAAAGGACATCCTTTCAAACAAGCGCCCGTGGAGAGAATTTGAGATCGTTGCGCTAACAAATGAGTGTAGCGCAATCCTCAGTAGCAAAATTCCCCCAAAATTAAAGGACCCAGGAAGCTTCACCATTCCATGCTCCATTGGTGGAATTGATGTGGGGAGAGCCCTATGCGACCTTGGCGCAAGCATTAACTTAATGCCCTTATCAGTATTCAAGAGCCTTGGTATTGGCGAAGCGCGTCCAACAACAATCACTCTCCAGCTCCCAGATAGGTCGGTGGTGCATCCAGAAGGAAAAGTTGAAGATGTACTGGTAAAAGTAGATAAATTTATTTTTCCAGCTGACTTTATCATTCTTGATTATGAAGCAGATAGAGAAGTCCCAATCATTTTGGGAAGACCTTTCTTGGCTACCGGACAAACTTCGATTGATGTGCAGAAAGGCGAGCTAACCATGTGGTTCAATGATGAACAAGTAACTTTTAATGCTTTCAGCTCATTAAAATTCCCTGATAAAGTAGAAGAATGCAATGCGTTAGAAGAAAAAGTTGGACATCATAAAGAAGTTGCGCCCAAACGGAAGGCGAAAAAAGGAAAAGGAGTTGAGTTGGGGAGCAGCGCATCAAGAAAAAAAATCCCATCGCGTCAAAACACAACTACGAATGGCGCTACTGCAGTAAAGAAAAAACACAAAAGTTGTCAACCTTTGTCTTGGATAGAATGCAAACTTCGAGGGAAAGCCCAACATTGCAAGGTGTGGCAAAAAGTCCGACAGCGCAAATCAAGAATAAAATCTCATGAAGGGAAAGAGATGCAGTGGGACAATGCGCCCATCATCTTTTTGGACAACACATGAAGGAAGAGCATGTTGACGCCTCAGAGCATTGAAGTCACATCATTTTGAGGCAATTAAATCAGGGACGTATTCTATCTCTTTACTTTATGTTTGTTAGGAAGTTTTCTTGCAATTATTTATTTTCCAGAAGTAGAAGAAAGCCTTAGGTTTGGGTCTATGTGCTAACTTTGAGTCATGAGTAGAAAGCATGTGTTACTGTTACATTTTGCATGTTTGATATGGTTTCTCAATGCGCTTGCTTTTAGTTCAGCATGTCTCTTTAGTGCTTAAATCTCCCATGAGATTGATTTGCATGCGTTTAATATTTGTTTAATGAGTTAAATTTTTGGGTTTTTCTTGTTGCAATAGTGTTAACGCATCAAATTGTTATTGCCCTGCCTCACATGCGTTTCCCCTGTGTTGCTTTACATAAACCTATGATGATAATATGCGCTAGAACCGACAACCAATTTTTCTTTGCTTAAGTTCTTCCTTGCCTTAGCTATTGATAAATGTCATTTTCTCCTTATTTAGATTTGTCTCAGAGTATCTTATGTTGCATACTTCTTCTCTACTAGCCAATGCACCAAATCTGCTTGTGTAATGTGACTAACACATTCTTAGAAACTCTTCCCCTACCGCATAGTGCAAAACAAGTTTGGGGGTCCAATGAGGACATTGTCCATTTTAAGTTTGGGGGGGGGGGGGTGCATAGCGCATGTTTCTGTATTCCATAGTTGTTCAGCTTAGAAAGTAAAAAAAAAAAAAAAAAGAATGTTCCACTTTCTTGAAGGCGTTAGTAACCAGGGACATTCATGACACCCATCGTTTGTCTTTGCATGAAAGCGCTGAAAAGAAATGAGCATGCCTCGGCAACCTGAAAGATGAGACGCTCGTAGTTGGATGCTTTCATCACCAATGTTGGCAAGCTAGAACGAAGACGCTACATCTAAAAGGATTCTCATATGAGAAGAAAAAAAAAATTTGCTGGCAACGTGAGCGCTATGAGTAAACATTCTTAAAACAACGTTAGTGCATCCAAGTTTTGATTTAGAAGTAAGCTAGTAAAGAGGAAGAAGTGTAGAAAGGATAAATGAGAGAAATCCATTTAAGTGAGAAAAAGACATTTTGAGGTAGTAAAAGCAAAGTTGACCTTAGGTTTAGAAAGTTGGATGTTGGTATTTCGCGCTGCTGAGGTAAATTTTTGTAGAGTGCGCTAAGGAATTGTAGTGAGGCATGAGGCATTGTGGCAATCTGAGAAGCAAAAAGTGTTGTTGCAGTATCGCTTGAGGACAAGCAATAATTTAAGTTTGGGGGTTTGATAACTTGAAAATATAAAGTTATTAGGCGTCTAATTTAAGCTTATTGTGAGCCTCAACAGAGTGAAAATACCCAAGTTTTAACTAATTTATATGCTAGATGCAGTAATATTGATTTATTTGTATTAATGTGCTCATATTGATTATTATATTTGAAATTCGTATAAAACTGCACTAATTCTAATTTATTGTTGCATCAGGAAAAACTTGGCCAATTATGCGCTAGAGCATGACAAGCATGGAAAGTTTGTTGCTGTAGTAGCTGGCGCATGGAAAGCTTGTTGCTGTAGCAGCTGTCGCATGGAAAACTTGTTGCTGTAGCAGGATGCATGATGATGCTACAGCAAGTTTCTATCCCTGAGATGATGCTTTGGCTCCAAGCAACACATGCTTTGGCTCCAAGCAAGAAAGGTTTATAAATAGGGGGGAGATGAATAATCAAAAGCAATCCAGGGATCCAAGGATCCAAGTCTTTCTTAGAGTTTTATGTTTTATTGTATGTTGTAGCATGAACTAATTTCTTTTTATCAAGGCTTAGCCTAGGTGCCCATGAAGCATTAAGATTATTTTTTTGTATGCAATGCAATGAATCAATGATATTGATGCTTTCTACTTAGATGTGATAATTCTTTCATTACTAATATCCGTCTGATCAACCAATAGAGGTAGTAGCATGATAAATCCCTGACAGGTAATGCATGTGAAAATATCTAAGTAGAGCAAGATAATGCATTACATGTAGTCTGGTTGTGTTAGGAATAACTCAGCCGCTTAGGATATTTCATGAATGTGTTTGGGTTGCTTTCAGAATAATTCAACCACTTGCAAGCATATAGAGAACTGATTAAACACATGAATTAAGCAATAGGAATATTCTTAGTTCATCACATGTGTAATACCGGAAGGGAATCACATGTTTATTTCTCGCTTAGGCATCAATATCTTGTCGATTCATTGTTATGCGCTACATTAATATATTATCTGTCGCATGTGGTTGCTGCGGCGAAAGTCTTGATAGCTCATCATCCATCGTATCTTTCTATCGCATTATTATTGCTTTTCTTTATCGCATGTTCAACCTGTCGCATCCATATTTTATTACCCCAACACAACATCATTAGAATATGATTTAATTTGAGATATTTTCTCTACTCGCCCCTTCCCTGTGGATTCGACCTTGGAATACTCCAGGTATTACTTGGTAGTGCATAATTTATACTTGGATTAATGCACAACAACGATATATTCTTTAGTTAATTCAATATAAATTAGAAGTGATTAAATTTCCCTATCATTCCTCTCTCCCTTTCTCTTTCTTCCCTTATCTTCCTTCTCCCCCTCTGTTTTCCTTCTTCTTCTCTTTCCCTTTCCTCTATTTCCCTCCGTCAAATCCTCCACCCTCTGATCTCCCATGCAGTGGCGGATTCAGAAATTTTGTTTAGGAGGGCTTCATTTAAAATTTTGTAAAAGTAATTTACAAGTAAACAATTCCAAAATTTTCATAAATGAAGTTGAACTATTAATTTAATTCATCGCAATTCTTCTATATACATTTTTATATCATGAGACTAATTTTAAGAAAAAAAAACAAAAATTTAAAATATCTTTATCGATTTTCGTTTATTTTGATATAAAAAATAATATTTAAAGAAGAAATTAAAATGAATATTGTAATATTATTTATTTGTTAGGTTATGTTACAAGTCTAATCTTGAAATTTTTACATTTGTGTCTAATGGAATCTTGAACTTTCAATTTTGCCTCAATAGGTCATTGGAGTTTAAAAATATAAGTAAGTTTCCAAACTTTCAATTTTTGGTCAGACAAGTCTTTGATATATTCAACAAATTTAAAATGAACAAACTTATTAAACATAAAATTGAATTACGTGTCTAATAAAACATTAAACTTTCAATTTTATGTTCAACAAGTTCATGAATTTTAAAAATTTTTCATATAGGTCAATGATCTATTAGAAAATTAGAAATTAAAAAACTTATTAGACATAAAATCGAAAATTTAGAGACTTATTAGATATTCTTTAAAATTCATTGTCTTATTAAGCATAAAATTGCAAATTCATAAACCTATTTGGCAATAACTAAGTTTATGGACCAAATTTGTAATATAACTAATTTGTTATTATTTCACATTTGTAAATAATTTTTTTAAAACAAAATATAGCCTACAATTTAAATTTATGAAAAATAAAAGTTTTTTTTTTTAATTATAAAAGTCAATTTTTTAAAAATGAGTCTGGTATATACTTTTTAAATCATCACGTTTTACCTTTGAAAGAATAAAAATTTAAAATTCTTCAATGAAAATCAAAATTTATCTACAACTTGGCTTGCAGAGGAATTCTTCTCCTCTTCGCCAACAAACTTCTTCAATATATAATTTTGCAGAGGAATTCGTTATTCAACTCGAACATAGAAAAAGACTTCGTCAAATCAAAGCCAAAGAGAAAACGATTCAAACATAGAAAAGAAATCCGAAAGCCGATCGACATTTTCGCTTGCAGCGCTAGGCCAGAGACAACTAATGAACGAATTAAGATTGAGAAAAAAAAACTGAAGAGAAAGAAAACTTATATAACAATTACCTATAGAATTTGTTCCGTTACGGAGTTCCAAAGCACATACAAATCGATCGATTTAGTTCGCAGAACCGATCAGAAGCGACAGTCGCAACAACAGAGGAAGACGAATCTGGCGATGCCTACCAACGCAATGGCCTCAAACAGAGAGAAAATTCAGAAGATTATAGCATCTAAGAAACCGATATGCATATTCAATCGCTTCCACTTGAAATCTCTAAGGAATTTCGACTTCCAGAAGGTGGAAAGGGAAGACGAAGGAGAATGGAGGGGTGAAGGAAGATAAGGGAAAGAGAGAAAAAGAAAAAAAAAATGACATGTATTTTAAAAATAATAATATAAAATTATTAAATTGGTCACCTCAATTAAAATGTGCCACCTCAACATGCCAAATCATTTTTCCGTACGGTCAAATTAACTTAGGGACCATTTAGAAGTATTTTTCAAACCTCGGGAACTAAAGTGTCACTTTTTAAACTTTAGAGACCAAATAGACATCAAACTCAAACTTCAGGGACCAAAAGTGTATTTTGCCCTCAATTTTATTTAATGATAGAGCGCTCGCTTAGCATGCGAGAGGTACGGGGATCGATACCCTACATCTCCATTTTTTTTACTTATCATCTAACAACCACACATTATTTTGGATTTTTAATTTTATTTCATTTTAGGTCCTAAGTCTACGGCCACACATTATTTTGGATTTTTTTTTTATTTTATTTCATTTTATGTTCTAAATGTGCAATGTTGAATGAGAAATTTCGACAAATAAAAAATTGTCATGTATCCAAAAACTAATGACAAAAATACAAACAATTAAATTTGGGACCAATTATAAATTGACATATCATATGTCCCCAATTTAATTTGAAGACAAAGTTGACTAATTATAAAATTTTAAGGCCAAATGAACTATTTGATCAAATAATAAAAATTTAATTTGGTCAAATTTTGGTTATACGGTACTTGAGTTAGATATAAGCCAAACCCAAAACTAAATAGTTGGACCCAAAGCATAAATCCCAAGTCAAAGTTGTTAGACCCAAAAGTCATCATAGCCCATCCCTGGAGAACTTCTACAGCTAGAGAGGTTCTCCTCTATTTCAAAGGTTCATAAATTCTACACTCACATAGACTAAAGAATTCAGAGAAACTATACCAAAAGAGACTCTACCAAAAGAGAACACATAAGACTATCTAAAATTCTTAAGTCCTTGAGTGTTGAACACTCTTTGGAGACGAAAGACCCTTCAAGATTTGAAGACTGCAAGATTCCAAGATTTGAAGACTTGAAGACTCCAAGACTCAAAGTCTTCAAGATTCCAAGGATCAATTGAAGTTTCAAACTCAAGAACAAGCATTCTCGCCCTCAAGTGAGACACACTCACACACAAGAGTGAATTAGAGGATCAAAGGTAGACATTGCACACTCACACTCATACAAATTCAATACAATATAAAGTTCATTCCACTTGTTCATCTCTCACTCATCTCAAAACATAAGTGAAAAGATGTCATGCAAAACCTCTTCAATGATTGATGCCATGAGCAACTTTTACACGAGTTCCACTATCCATAGTTGCTCTAATGAACTCAAGTTTCAAGGCGATGAAGCTCTTATTATCTTGAGTGAAGAAACAATGCTACATGGGACATGTAATGGTAAAAAGTTCTTGTTAATTACAGATCGATTGAAACTTCAATCTCGAGAACAAGCATTCCCACCCTCAAATGAAACACACTCACACACAAGAGAGAGAATCAGAGAATCAAAGTTAGAGAGATTGTAAACTCACACTCATATTAGAGATTGTAAACTCACACTCATACAAATTCAATACAAATATAAAGTTCATTTCACGTGTTACATCTCTCTGAAATTACGTGTAACAATGTCTATTATAAGTTTTGGTGGCTAAGACAAGCATTAGGTGATAAAAATAGTATAACATAATGAAAATGGTTAATTTTTGGGGGCATTTGACGCATAGGTCCAACATCTTAAGTTTAAAAATGTTAAGCATGGGAATTAAGCTAGAAATGTCTAGGTAGACTAGGTTTAGTAAAAACTGTGTTTGGGATGCAAAGTTTAGAAAGTCTACTATAGGAGTGCAAGTACAAAAAGCTCGAGTTTGGGTTGCAAATTTAGAAATCTTGAGTTTGTGAAATTTAATTGTATTCAATCATTTTTTTATTTTTATTTTTATTTTTTTTAAATTTTAGGTTAGTTTAAATTTGTCATTTTAATTATTTATTTTTTAATTTTAATATAGTTATGTTTAGAAGAAGATATATTTCTTATGGTTCAAATATAACTAAATTCTAAATTAATTTTTTTCCTTGTATTTTGTTATTTTAAATTGACTGACTTAAGTAAGTAAAAAAAAGAGGATTAACTTAAAATAAAAATATATTGGGAAGGTTTTTTAAAATGACGGTGTCAAAAATAAAATATATTTTTATTTCTTATATAACTAAGTTAAAATTGAATATCATACATTTTTTACCTTTTGTTGAAGGAGAAATTTTAGCCAATCACAAATTGTCATGTCATTATTTAAAATTAATGGCGAAATTACAAATAATTAAATTTGGGACCAATTATAAATTGATATGTGTCCCAAATTTAATTTGAAGACAAAGTTGACCAATTACAAATTTTTAGAGTCAAATGTCAATTTGATCAATTAATTAAAAATAAATTATTTTGATCAAATTAATTAATTTGACCAATTAATTAAAAAAATAGTAATTAATTGGATCAAATTTGGTCTTTTAACATTTGGGTCATACGGTTTTTGGGTCAAATATAAACCAAATCCAAGACCAAATAGTTGAACCCAAAACCAATAAAACCTAAGTCCAAGTTGTTAGGCCCAAAAGTCACCAGGACCCATCCATGGAGAACTCTATAAATAGAGAGGTTCTCCTCCATTTCAGGGGTTCAAAATTTCTCCACTCACAAAGACAAGAGGTTGAAGCTCTCAACTAGAACCAGAGAATTCAGAGAGACTCCATCAAGACTGAAGACTCCCTGAAATCCATGAGTTCCAAAGTGTTGAACACTTCTTGAAGACTAAAGACTCTTCAACACTTCAACACTTCTTTAAGACCAAACATTCTTCAAGACTTGAAGACTCCTCGAAGACCAAACACTCTTCAAAACTTCAAAACTCCTTCAAGACTAAACACTCTTCAAGACTTCAACACTCCTCGAAGACCAAAGACTCTTCAGGACCTGAACTCTCCTTGAAGACTAAAAACTCTTCAAGACCCCAAGACTTCATGAAGACTGAAGACCCTTCAAGACTGGAAGACTTCAACAACCCTTGAAGACCAAAGACTCTTCAAGACTCCAAGCAATCGATTGAAGCCTCAAACTCGAAATCAAGCCTTCCAACTCTCGAATGAAACACACTCACACACACAAAAGAGAGAATCAGAGGATTAAAGTTAGAGATTGTACACCCACATGCATATAACATTAATACAAATCAAATTTTATTCCACGTGTCTCTATCTTCGAAGTTACGTGTGTGAACACCTTGAATATGATTAATTTGTAAATTAAATATTGTCTTTAATTTTAAATTAAATATTGTTTAGTTTACTAAGTTTATTTTATTAAGTTTGTATTTCAAATTTTATTTCATTTACTTTTCAAATTTTTGTAAATGAATATCTGTTTCTATAATTTTGAAATTGCTTAACTAAAATTAGACTTTTCTTTTTTGAAATCGTTATTTTTTCATTTATTTTGTCATATTTTGAGATTTTAATTTAACCAACCAAGCAAGCAAATAACTATTTAATTCGCTGTTCATTTTGTTTTTAGATAACTAAGTCAACAATGATGTACTCAAAAAAAAAAAAAAAAAGAAACTAAGTTAACAATAAAAGACATTGATTTAGAGTTTCATTCTAGTGTAAATATCTTGTAAAGTTCGACCCAAAAAAAAACTATTTTCTTTAATATGACTACTTAAAAATTAAGAATGATTTATAAATCCTTCAACTTTTCAAAACATCTCAATGGAAGACTTTGCTCTAATTTATGTATGAGAGGATTTTTTTTTAATTAATTTTAACTTGTCTCTAATCATGTTAGCTTTGCATTTGATTCTTAAGTATAATGTTGATCTTGTCTATCTTTGAGAAATTGAGTCATGAATTAGGCATAGTTTCAATAATCTTTATGATTCTAGTCTTAGGCTTGCTCGAGGACTAGCAAAGTTTTGGTTGGGGTAATTTGATAGCGCTAATTTGTTATATAATTATTTACTTCCAATTTGCTTATCTTTGTTGAATTCCTTGCAAAAATATGCTTTCAAATGAGTACAGTATGTGTGCAGGTCCATGGCAAAAATTTGAGACCAATTTAGGGCTTAAATGAGCTAAAACGGAGAAAAAATGACCAATTTGCCCCTGAGTCAACACTAGTCAAATTCGAGATTCAAGGGTATAGAAGACAATGTCTCAACGTTGAAAATAGGCTTGCACTACAAAATTAGTTGCTCAACGTTGCAAGATAGTGGCTAAACATCGAGACGCTGCTTGACGGCGCAGACCCGAGAAACAGTATCGAGATGCTGCCTTATAGCATCTAGACGCTGTGCCAAATTCCAGCTAGATTCTTTCCTTTATGCAAGCAACATTTTTTTCCTTATTTAGGCTAGCATCTCAACACTATTCTCAACATCTCAATGCTCTCGACTAGTATAAATATGTATCATTCGAATTAGGTTGAATCATCTCAGATTTGAACTCAATTGTAGTCGTTTTCCCTTTATTTTCCAGCACCCTTTTCCAATTTTCTTGCTTTCTAGGATAGTTTAGTTTAGTTCTTCGATGGATCAAGCTAAGGAGCGAGGTTGTTCATTCCCAATAGTTGGCTAAACTCCAATTTCCATGTAATCGGGACATCAGAATGTAAGTTCAATTGTTATTAATGAAATTTCTTATGCTTTAATTGCATGTTTTTGTGATTCTAGCTCTATTCATATAAATTTAGGCAATGTTAGAAAAAGTTTGACAACCTTTACCATAGCTTGCTTGACTTTACTTGCTAATTGAAAGTAGTAAATAGGAGTACGTTGTAATAATCCTCACATGCCATCTAGAGTTAGATGAATTAATTTATTGTAATTGAGGTTTGTTGCCCGTTGCATGTGTAATTAATTTGGCTAGATCTCAATGTGGTTTGAATTAGTTAATCTATCAATTAGCTAATTTAGGCTAGAATCAAACTTAGTGTTCGCGTGTTTGTGATAGTGAATCACGACTTTCTGGTTGTTCGAGGAGTTTGCCGGGCTAAAATATGTAATTGAGATACTTAGTGAAATTTGTGATGAAATAAAATTGAACTGAGTCCCGATAATCCCGATTGCAGGATTTCACTACAACAAATATTACCTTCCATATCATGTATGCTAGTTATTAAAAGAAAAGGCACGAGTATAAAAGAATTAAAAAAATGTGCTAATTAAAAAACATTGCATGATTATCTCTCACGTTAAGGAAACAAAACTTCTTCTCTCACTTTCTCTAACCCTAAATCGATCTTCTTCCCCCTCGTAGGAGCAACAATCTATCAGATTTCAAGAGTGGTCTCTTTTCATTATCCAATGTGCAATATACAAGCCTATTTATAAGCCATCATGAGAACTGTAAAAGCCTATTTATAGGCAATAATAATAATGGAATAAAAATAAAGAAAAAGAATAGCAACGAGTTGAAACAAAAAAAAAAAACCACTTTACAACAACCAAATAATAAAATACATAATTATATTAACATCCCCCCTCAAACTAAGGCACAAGAGTGCAGAAGTTTGGATCTCAAGCATCGAAGTCGTTCACTGGTATGAGGTTTAGTAAAGAAATCTGCAAGCTGGTTGATAGAAGAAACATATCGAAGATCAATATCCTTTCAAACCACACACTCTCTGATAAAATGAAAATCAATTTCCACATGTTTAGTGCGACCATGGAACACAGGATTACGAGCTAACTGAATAGCCGAAGAATTGTCACACCAAAGTAATGGAGGCTGAGAGCTAAAAACATGGAGATCTTTAAGAACCTGTCGAAGCCAAGACAATTCAGCTGCTGTTGAAGCAAGGGCACGATATTCAGCCTCGGTGGAGCTATGAGACACTGTCGTTTGCTTTTTAGATCCCCAAGAAATCGAATTACATCCCAAGAAAATAACATAACCTGTAGTGGAGCATCTATCAGACGGATCACTTGCCCAATCTGAGTCAGAAAAGGCCTGTAACCTTAAAAAATCATGAGTACTTCGTTCAAACAGAAAACCATAACCAATGGTACCATTTAGATACCACAATATACGCTCAGCAGCCACCAAATGTCCAACATGAGGAGAATGCATGTGCTGTGATAATTTACTAACAGAAAATGTAATATTAGGACGACTAAAAGTCAGATAATGAAGCACACCAATTAAAGCTCGATAATTTCGTATATCATCCTCAGAGCACAACTCACCAACATCAGATGAAGACTGGAAAACAAGAGGTGTTGAGCAAGATTTGGCATTCATCATGCCAAAACGTTTAAGAATGTCCCTAGTATACTTGGTTTGATTGACAAAGTATTCATCCTTAACACCAGATATTTCAAGACCAAGGAAATGACGTAAAACACCCAGATCAGTCATGTCAAAACGAAGCTTAAGTTGAGCAATCAAGTCATTTACATACATAGGATCACTTCCAGTAACAATGATATCATCAACATATAATAGAAGATATGTAAGACAACCATTAACAACCCGAACAAACAGAGAAAAATCAGCTAAAGAGGCTGTAAAACCAAGAGAAACCAAATGAGAAGTGAAACAATCGAACCAGGCTCGGGGTGCCTGCTTAAGGCCATACACAGATTTAAGAAGTTGCACACATATTGAGGCTTTGTAGGGTCGACAAAACCTTGAGGTTGCTGCATATACACTTCTTCCTGAAGCTCCCCATGAAGGAAAACATTTTTAACATCCAACTGCCTTAATGTCCAGCTGTATCGAGTTGCCAAAGAAAGAATAATTCGAACCGTAGGTTTCTTTAGGGCTGTTCATCGGTCGGTCGGAGTCGGTTTTGGGCTAAAACCGACGCCGACCACCGACATATCGGTTTTCGGTCGGTCGGCGATGTATACTTTTGGAATGTTTCTTGAAACCGACCGACCAAATATACGGTCGGTCGGTCGGTTTTGTCGGTTTTACAGTTTTGATGGACGAGGAAAGTTTGAAGTCCGGTGAGAGGAAAAAAGACGGTAAGAATGAGAGGGAAAGAGAAGAGAGATGTGTAACTAGAAGAGGAAAAGAGAGAGAGAAAAGAGATTAGTGAGGAAGAAGAGAGATAAAGAGGGATTTGTAACCACACCTACCTCGGATGGTGAAGAAGAGATTTGGATGTCAGACGGTGAGGAAGAAGGGGAGGAAGAGGGTGAGGAAGAGAGAGAGAGAAACAAAAGAGAGAGAATAAAAGAGAAAGAAAGAGGGAAGGAGAAACGAAGGAGAGAGAGAGACATAAATCTGGAAAATGAAATAAAGAGTGTTGGAGAAAGAGAGAAGATGGAAGGAGAGAGGGAATAAAAAATAATAAATTCAAAAAAAGTAATAATTAACTTTTCAAAAAGTACTCTTGAAAGACTCAACAACATTAAATGTTTGAGTGTGTGCATGAACTTCTTATTTATTAAAATTTTTCGTGAAACGTGCTATATACTTATTAAAAAAGAAAACTGATCCATTTTTTTTAAGTAATCGGTCGGTCGGTCGGTTGTATTTATTTTTGAGTGGACCGACCGACCGACGGTTGGTTTTTTCAGTGAGTCAAACCAACTCCGACCGAATGGGGTGGAAAACCGACCGACCGACGTTGGTTCGGTCGGTTTCGGTCGGTCGAGTCGGTTTTCGGTTTGGTTTTGAACACCCCTAGGTTTCTTTTGCAATAGGGCTAAAAGTCTCCTCATAATCTATGCCATGCTCTTGATGATACCCTTTGGCTACAAGACGAGCCTTATAATGAGCAACACTACCATCGGGATTCCTCTTTATCATATATACCCATTTACAACCAATTGTTGGGTTTTATGCCCTAAAACTCGTAGATAGTAAATGAAACAAATTAATCGATCTCAATAAAGTGTTATTTGAGTAATTCAGTAATTTGGTTATTGAATAATCGAGTTTGCATTAATCAACCCTAAATCCAATAAACTAAGATCCAAGGTTGTTTAAATGAAACTTGGACTAGTATGTGGGGACATACGGGGATCAGTGTCCAAGTAACAACCTAAATGGTCTATAGTATAGGGATAAGGCTGGGTACCTTATCCTGGTGACACTATGTGATACGGCCCACCTTATATTCGATACAGATGCAATGATCCAAAGCATCCATGTAGGAGACATGCGGGTGGGGGTATCCTATGCAATGAGTTTGCATAAGACCGGACCGCGAAATAGTAACCACTAGATGTAACGCCGTTAACTAGTTTAGGTTTCTATTTCAATAGGATGACCTAGGTAACTCAATCTCAATCCTGAGTCTGTTATGAACCCCTTCCAGGAGGGATTGTCCTTAGATTTGTATGGGTGAGAGTGGCCAGTTCGCCGACTCAATAAGCCTACCATTTCAGGGGCAAGACCGAATGGGGGCTGAGAACATAACAGTACAAGATGGAATTCACTCCTTCCCCTATTGGGGTAAGTAGATGTGTGTTTCCTTAAGGGCTGATTCTAGGGCTTGAACAAAGGCGCGTCGTCCTCTCCTAGCCTGAGAGGAACTCCTGTTTAGTGGTTGGATCCTAAACAACTTGTTCATTAGAGGAATCAGTGGTACTTAAGGAACCAGAGGTAACCCAGGGGTAAAACGGTAATTTGACCCAGCTGGTGTTACGAACACATGTGAAGGATTGACTTACTGCTTGGTCGATATTCGTGGACACAGAAATATTCTATAGTGAGAAGAGTGCAGTTGTGGGTCTTTAGTGGAGTGACCCACAGTTAACGAATGTTGACTAAACTTGGTCAATGAGTTTGGCCAATTAGTCTCGTATCGTTGGAGCTTCTGATCTGTAGGTCCATTAGGTCCCACTGGTAGCTCGTAAAGAGACTTGAGGCAATTAAGTATAAATTGTAAATTGAAAGTGTTCAATTTATTTGGGGAATCGTATAATGTATATTGATGCATTATAATATAAAGTTTATGAAACTTTATAATATAATTTTTGAATTAATTAATTCTTGAGAGAAAGTATTTGAAAGAGTTCAAATAAATTTAATATGAATTGGATTCATATTAATTTTAATTTTAATAAAATCCCTAAGATTAAATATATGATATTTAATTGGGTAAATTAATTAATTATGGAATTAATTAATTATTTATTAAAATTAGAGACCTTTTCCTATTAGGAAAGAAAATATTTGAAAGAGTTCAAATAAATTTAATATGAATTGGATTCATATTAATTTTAATTTTAATAAAATCCCTTAGATTAAATATATGATATTTAATTGGGAAATTAATTAATTATGGAATTAATTAATTATTTATTAAAATTAGAGACTTTTTCCTATTAGGAAAAGGTCTCCCTTTTCCTATTAGGAAAAAGGTCTTGGCCTTTACTATATATAGGACCCCTGGGGTGGGGTGAAAGGCATCCCATTCATTCTCCTACTCTCAGAGAATTCTCCCAAAGGCTCCCACAAGTCTCCTGCCTCTAGAAGTCTCAGAGTCATACCGGTATAGCCATAGTGGTGGTGTTCACACTAGTTCGTGATTAATTCACAAGCAGTTGGTGAATTTAATCTGAGTCGTCAACGAGAGTAAGTAATTTGTTACTTTATAAATTAGATTTAGATCTAATATTTTTGTATGCTTAGCCTTAATATATATTTAGAATAGTTCTAATATTATTGCCAATGTATTGGTATTTTAGATTAAACAAAATTAATTACGAATCGGTCCCAATCACGCTTCCGCTTTACGGAATTATGGAATTCCAATCCTTCACCAATAACATTTTTTCTAGGGGGTAAAGTAGTTAAACACCAAGTATTCTGATTAACTAAGGCAGTATACTCCTCATTCATAGCATGTTTCCAAACATGTAATTTAGAAGCTTTAGTGAATGAACTAGGTTCCTCTTGATCCAAAGCAACATTATTAATATTATCAACAGAGGCGAGAAATAATTTTCTTTTTGAGATCCCAGACTTACTTCTAGTTTGCATAGGATGTATATTAACAGTAGCAACCCCAATATGAGCATCAATATCAGAAGAAGAAGAAGCATTATTAATAGGAACAGCAGTAGCAGAATCATCACAACCAATATTTTCAGCGGGTACAGTAGTAGTAGTGGCAGAATTCATAGCATTATTAGAGGAAGTAGACAAACGAGTGGTGTGAGCACAATTAGTACCGATAGACTCATTTGATTGTGGTGTTGATGTATGGGATAAAGGTGTAGAGGATAATAACAAGGATAAAGGTAAGGCAAGAGAAGGGGAAGGTGATGGAGATATATTAGGTGAAGATGTAGACTGGACAGCAAATGGAAAAATATTTTCATAAAAAACTACATGTCGAGAGGTATATAGACGACCATTGCTCATGTTGTAACAAAGATATCCTTTATAATCCAAGGGATAACCAAGAAAGACAAATTGAGTAGATTTAGGCTCAATTTTATGAGACAGGTAAGGTTTAAGAAGAGGATAACAAGCACAATCGAAAGTTTTGAGATAACTATAATCCGGTGGTTTATGAAAAGGTAGCTCAAAGGGAGTTTTGCCACCAAGGTTTGGAGAGGGAAGCCAATTTATGAGAAAAACAGCAGTGGCAAAAGCAAAAGGCCAAAACTTTAGAGGAACAGACGCACGAGAAATGAGGGTTAGAGCTACTTCAACAACATGTCTATGTTTTGGCTCGACAACACCGTTTTGTTGAGGGGTATAGGGACATGATTTTTTATGGAGAATCCCATGAGTTTGTAGAAAAGAGCCAAGACTATGATTAACAAATTCCCCTCCCCCATCAGTTCTTAGAATTTTAATCTTAGAGTTGAGTAAGTTTTCAGTAAGAGGTTTGAACACTTTGAAAACCGAAACAACATCAGATTTAAAAATTATAGGATATAGCCATGTATATTTTGAGTAGTTATCAACAAAAGAGATATAATAATTGAAGCCATTTATTGAGGTTTTAGGGGATGGACCCCATACATCAGCATGAATCAACTCTAAAGGATACTGGGAAACAGAGCAAGAAGCATGAAAAGGCAACTTATGTGATTTTCCATACAAACAATGCTCACAAACATTGGTAGAAGAATACGAAGGTAAACTTAATGACCACATAACAGAATTAAGAACAGATGTGCTTGGATGGCCTAACCGATTATGGCAGATGGAAGAGGATTGCTTTGTTCCAACATGAGCAACAGTACTTGGTGAAATAGACGATGAATTAGATGGAGCAGGCGAGATTGGGTATAGGTCGTTTACACTAGGTCCTTGTAAGAGGATCTTGCTCGAAAATTTGTCCTGGATAAGAAAACGACTAGAATAAAAAATAACAAGGCAATTGTTATCAAGACAAAGTTGATGAACATATATTAAGTTGGAAGACATATTAGGGACATGTAAAAGATTGGTCAGATTTAAAGGAGATTGAGAGGTTTGGAGAATACCACAACCTGTATGAGCAATCGGTAAGGCTTGACCACTACCAACACCAACTTGTTCTTCATCAGAGTACTCAGACACAACATTGAGTTGATTAAAATTAGTGGTCATACACGCATTACAGCCTGAATCTGTCAGCCAAGGAGAATTATTAGGAGCGTCAACAGTGGCATAGTTTTGATTTGCAACCATGGCAACCAACTGAGCAGGAGGATGACGACATTGAAAGCTATAATTCATCCTGTTGAAACAATCAAGAGTAGTATGGCCAGGCTTTTGGCAAATCTGACAAACCGGACGATTAGATGAAATATCTGGAGTTTTAGCAGAAGAAGATCCAGATCCAGGGGGAAAGAAGCCACGACCACGACCAAAAGTACTAGGAAAAGGAGACTTACCGCGACCACGACCATTCTTACCAGGAATTCCATGACCACAGCCAATGTTGGGGTTAGCATATTGATTGCGACTAAGATTCTGTGCATTAGCAAAAAGAGCAGTAGGAGATGCAAAAGCATCATCACGCTGGATCTGTTTGGCAATTGCAGATTCCTCAGAGACTAAGAGAACATGAAGTTCTTCAAAATAAACCGGTTGAGCACGAGTTCGCATTGAAGTGTGAAAAATATTATACTCAGTAGAGAGGCCATTCAAAGTATAAATGATTAGATCTTCATTATCAATAACGATAAAAACACTAGCTAACTTATCTTTGAGTTTCTTGATTCTCTGAATATACTGAGCAATGGATTCAGAAGGCTTCTTAGTGATGGATTGCAGACTTGAGGTTGACAACATTCGTACGAGTATTTGAAGAATAATGCTTCACCAAAGTCTCCCACACTTGCTGAGATGTTTCACAGCCAACAATGTATGCTAGGGCTGTAGAAGAGAGAGTGGCATTGATCACAGTCATCAGTGCACGATCCTTAGCAATCCAGTCGTCATAAGCCAGATTTGGTTGAGAATTCAAACGAGCAGGAGGCTTTGCATTAGATCCATCAACAAATCCGAAGAGCTTGTGAGCCTTGAGAATGGAAGTTAACTGAAATTTCCACAACACAAAATTTGAAGCATCGAGACGAATTGAAACAAGATTACTGATCTTAGAGAGAAGAAAAATATGAGAGTTAAGCTCTATGGGCGCAGAGGATTCACCAGCCATGACAAAGAACTTGTGAATAGAAGAAAAAGAAAATGTGAAGGATGAACAAACGATGCAGAAGCGTGGAGAAAAAAAAGGAAAAAAGGATCGTGAAGAAAGACGTGGGTCAAAGAAAAAAGTCTGATACCATGAAACAATCTATCAGATTTCAAGAGTGGTCTCTTTTCATTATCCAATATGCAATATACAAGCCTATTTATAGGCCATCATGAGAACTGTAAAAGCCTATTTATAGGCAATAATAATAATGGAATAAAAATAAAGAAAAAGAATAGCAACGGGCTGAAACAAAAAAAACCACTTTACAACAACCAAATAATAAAATACATAATTAAATTAACAATAGGATGTGGATTTTTGCTTTCCCTCACATCTCCCTCTCATTTGTGTCCTCTAATCTTTTGCAGTTTCCCTCTCATCTCCTATTGCAATCGCTTTTAGTTTCTACACTTTTCTTTACTTCTCCACTTTTCTTTTCTTGTCAAATTTGTCATGCCGTCAGCAACAACTCGTTTGGTTCCTTCTCATCTTTGTTTCATGTCTGCCCTACAGTTAGACAACTCGTCAAAAGCCGCATGAAATTCAACAGATGAAGCAAAGATATCGCTACTGTTTCATCCTCTTAGTCTTCACACTTCACAACAACCACTAAGCTCACTGGAGCTATGCCGTCCACAGGCAGAGGTATAAATAATGTATAAATAAGAAAAGAAAAACTAAAAAAGGGTAAAAACAATGGTTTCTTTCTTTTATTTTTTGCGAACTTTTGAATTTGTTCTTGTCCAGTAGGAACAAAGGGAGATGAAGAAGAAGGGGGTTTACTATTGCCATTATCATTTAGGTCAGACCATTAAACGATACAATATCGTTATTTTTCTTTCTCTAACTTCTATTTGTAGCGTTTGTTTTTTTTCCTCTTTTTTTTTGTTTCTTTCGTCTCTTTTCATCTCTTTTGAGTTTCAACGGTGTTGGGCTTTTATCATTTAATTTGGTTTTAAGATTCACTCAAGATTAGGTTTTTTAAACAAATTTAGATTTGACCAGTTGATTATTATCAATTTTTTCTTTTCAAAGTCTATCCACTAATTTATCAAGAGATACGGAATATTATTGAACTTATTTCATGTGTTGAAATTGTTGAGTATAACATGTGGAGACCAAATACTTGTGAAAGTTGTACAATTAGAAAAATTACATAGAAATTTTTTTGTTTGAAATTGGCTAATCGACACCATTGTTGGCGTCGAGAAGGTTTTTGTTGCGATGCATTACCGGGGTGATTATTGCTTGGTACCTCTTCCTATATTGGTCGGATCGAATTAGGGCGTTGGTGAACATGAGCATCACTTTTAATTGGAGAAGCCCTAAGAGGAAGCCAATGGACTCCCTACTGGTTAGTTGAAGAAATCTCATTCTATTTGCTATTTTTTTTTTATTTTAATTTGTTTAGTTAGTTATGAGTGTTCGAAAGTTGTGGTCCATCAGTTTGCTAGTAAATCACAGTGCTTCAATTGAGAAGATGGTTGTAATTTAATAGTAGTCATTAGATTGTCTTTCTTAAATTATAATATACAATACAATATCTGGTTTGGAAATCAAGAGAAGGACTATTATGCATGACTGAATGTATCTTGAGATGTTGGTCGGTAGTTATTTTTTTAACTTCTGTGTAGCTAGCCATTTCATTGAAAATTAACTTTGCAGATTGCAGTTTGGATTTGTTGCTAGCACATCCCTTTCTTCAACAATTTGCTGACCAATATTTATTATTTTTGTATATATCAATACTTTCATAAGTTGCTACTCTTGGAGAGGGTGTGTCCTTAGGAAGCTAAATTATTAAGCAGGTATGATCCTATTGCACTTGCCATTTCTTTATGAGAATTTCCAAGTCTTATTGCTCACATTATTTATTTGCAGGTATGTTTCCTACTCATATTGGCCCTAGAATCCAGATAATACTATGTTATTTCCGATGTTCATGTTATCTCTATTTAATTTGTTTGTTGGCTCAAACCTTCCTATCGATGTGAGCTCTTGGGGCCAAGCATCTTCCTCTCAACAGTGCTTCTTGAGGCTCGAGTCTCCCCATAAAGGCCCCATTAGCCTCTATCTTCTTGAGTAGATAATCAATTCTCTTTCATTTTGATAGTGAGTTGTTTTTATCATAATATGTAAAGTCAACAATAATAATCGAACTGGAAGAGTTTGCCAAAATGGCTTAGTAAGCAAGCAACACCTATTATGCAAGCGCCAACTCCAAGTTTTCAAGATCAAATCAAAACTACATAGAAAAAATCTAATATTTAAATTTAAAAATTGTTTACCTTATAAAAAATCCATAAGATCAAATCAAATTGTTAATTTGCAGCAATCATTCAAACAAAGAGAAAAAAAGATTATTGAAAAAGTAAGTGTAATTTTTTTAATAGCTAATGCTGAAAGAGAAGTTTGTGACAGAGCCAAACATCATGCATTAGAGGAAGAATACAAATTATATTGAATTAAATTTCATTAATATATGGAGAAAGCACAGAGATTACAAGTTTAATAAAAAAAATTAATTAATTAATTAAAAAAAACCCTTAATTATCTACCAGTACAAGCGTAGCATAGAAAATCACCAATGGAGTGGTATCCCAAGTGATCATTTTTTTTCTAGTGTCAAATATGATACTTTTGGCAGAGAGAGTTGTTGATGCCAAAATCTGGTCAGGCAGAACTCACCTGACCTTCACATGACACCAACAGTGAATCTGTTTGAAGAAGGGGAAGACCTGGCCTGCAAGACAGAAGAAACCTGCACACCGGTGTGGTGCTTGCCACTCCGCCTCCGATGCTTAAGTCAGAAAGCTGAGGAAGAGAGCAAGAGGAGTAGAGTTTAGAGAATAGTTTCAGGATCCTTTCTTCAGTGACGAAGAAGGGTTTAAATACCTTTTCCTCCCTTAGGGTTTCTAGACTTTCAGAGACGATTCAGGCTTAACCAGGTGAAACCGGGGTGACCAGGGGCACCAGGGACCAAACGGAGGCAGAGGGACTCGGCCTTGGCCGAGGTCGAGCATGGCCCACGTGTCGGCCCAACCCCTTTGGCTTGTCTTTCCTTCGGTATCCGTCTCTCGACCGTGTCCTAGGTGTTGCGTTGTCCTTAGGCCTTGAATTCCGGAGTGGTTAGAATTACCTATAACATTAAGCCCCCACTCTTGAACTGGGATTCAGGTGAGGTTTATCGCTATAAGTCAAGCACTCTTGAACTGGGATTCAGGTGAGGTTTATCGCTATAAGTCAAGCTCCGTAAGCCTAATTTAAGAGTATGACCCTTGCCCTGTGCTGACTATGTGCGGATTTCTTGTTATCTTGCAAGATAGGACAAACTAGACAAAACAGAAGCTCCCTCAATAGGGGTTAGGTAAGAGAAAAATGAGAGAAGTGAGGGGTTGGAGAAATAACCCAGCCTCGGCCTCGACCTCGAGATGAGGTCGAGGCTAACGTTGGGAGCGAGTCCAAACTTTCGTGCTTTGTCCCTCATTTGGACGTTGTACAACCCACTCCTCTATTTTGAAGCCCCCTGTGTAAGTGCTTCTGTCGCTTAGCCATTTATGTGGCTCACGTGGTAAGACCATAGGGTCGGCCTCGACCTCAGTCAGATGGTTTCAACTCGGATGAAATGCATGGACTCAAGCCGGATGAGGCGAGGTAGACTTGGCAGTCCAAGAGGTAGACCCGACGGTCCAGTCCCGCATAATCTCAAATTTGGATGAGGAGAAGTAGACTCGGTGATCCAGGCTCGCATGAAGTTATAGGCTCAAGCCAGATGAGGCGAGGTAGACTCGATGGTCCAGGCTCGCATAATCTCAAATCTGAATGGGGCGAGGTAGACTCGGTGGTCCAGACTCGCATGAATTGATGGGCTCAAGCTAGATGAGGTGAGGTAGACTCGGTGGCTCAGGCTCGCATAATCTGAAATCTGGATGAGGCAAGGTAGACTCGGTCGTCCAGGCTTGCATGAAGTGATGGGCTCAAGCTAGATGAGGCGAGGTAGACTCGGTGGCCCAAGCTCGCATAATCTCAAATCTAGATGATGCTAGGTAGACCCGGGGGCCCAGGCTCGTTTAACTTCAACTGGTTCTGGCTTTGAAGGTGATGCTTGAATCAATTGTCTTGGGCACACTTCTGAATACTGAATTTTAATGGTAAAAACTAGAGCTTTGACATTAATTGAGCTTTTACATTTGAATGGAAACAAATAAAAAATGTTCAACCTATTCCTACGTACTGGAAGCAGAAACAAAACAACTAAAGTTTAATTACATGATGAAATGCACTAAATAAAAAACTCTAAAACTCCATAAGTTCAGATTCAGTGTTGGTGGAAATGTGCTCTGCTCGGCCTTGGCCTCGGCCATAGGAGAGTCTGTCTCGACCCTCAACGGATTTCCAGAAGGGGTCCATCATCGTCTTTGCCTTGGTCATCTTTGTTCGACTTTGGCCATCTCTGGTCGGCCTTGACCTTAGTTCTGAACTCCTTCATATACCCGTTCCGAATCAATGCTTCAATCTCATCCTTCAGTTGAATACAATTTCTGGTTGAATGTCCATGGTCTCAACGGATTTCCAGAAGGGGTCCATCGTCGTCTTTGCCTTGGTCATCTTTGTTCGACTTTGGCCATCTCTGGTCGGCCTCGGTCTTAGTGGTGAACTCCTTCAGATACCCGTTCCGAATCAGTGCTTCAATTTCATCCTTCAGTTGAATACAATTTCTGGTTGAATGTCCATGGTCTCAGTGGAAAAGACAATACTGGCTCTTATCTCTTCTATCGGGATTCGACTTCATCCTCCCTGGGATTTTAAGGAGTCTCGTGTTTCGGATTTCCATAAGAACTTGCCCCTGTGGAATAATAGTTGATGTATATTTCTCAAACTTACTTAAGGGATGTGCTCGACCTCGGCCTCGGGCGCCATCATCTGTTCGCTATCTTTTCTCCTTTTTCTTGTCTTGATCGAATGAAGAGTGCCTCTTGTGCTCTTGTTCTGACCTCTTTGATCTCAACAACTCTTCTACGCTCATGTACTTCTGAGCCCTGGAAACAAACTCAGTATAGGTTCGAGGTTGGCTTTTACCTATCAAATTAAGCAGTCTCTCATCTTCCAGTCTAGCGGTTATGGCTACCAGGGCCGCTCCATCACTGTATCTTTCTATCTGAAGTGCTTCCTCATTAAAACGAGTTATATAATCACGCAGACTCTCACCTGGCTGTTGCTTGACAGTTAGGAGGTTGATGTGAGGCTTGCGCTGTTCTTTGGCTCCCATGAACTGCGAGAGGAATGCTTGGGCTAATTCTTTGAAAGAGCTGATGAATCTCCTTTTCAACCTCTGAAACCATTGCTTGGCTGATCCTGTCAGAGTGAAAGAGAAAGCACAACACCGTGGAAGTCCATCCAGTTCCTGTAGGTGTCTAGTTTCTGTACGGGGTCCTTCTTGCCATCATACGGTTTGAATGTAGGTACCTTGAACTTCTGGTGCACCTCGGCTTTCATGACTTCATCAGTGAAGGGTGGGTCAACTTGGTCGATTAGTTCTTCTAAGTTTTGTTCTCCAGAATCCTTTGATTTCTGCAAGTCCCCTTGAGGATTTTCGAGCTCCTTTAGTGTGTTCAGAAGCTTAGTCTTCCAAGGGAGATTTTCTTTCTTGGCCTCGACCTTGGCCACTCTAGCCTCGGCCTCAGCTGCCCTAGCCTTGGCCTCAGCAACTCTGGCCTCAGCCTCGATAGCTTTGGCCATTCTGCGTTTTTCCTCGATCAAGTTCCTCAAGTCAGTTCTACGGCTGACACTTGGTTCTGGGCTCCTTAGAATCATGCGTTCTGCTGGTTTTAGCCCCCAAACCTTGCTAGTTACTGTTGGTCTTCTTTTCCTTTGATTCTATCTCTAACTCATCAACATATTAAATTGGCTCCTTTCCCTTCCTCGGATCTCTGATCAAACCCCCTCATGGAGTTTGGTGCTAGGACCAGGTTTATCCAATATATGAAGTATCCTGGACAAACTCTGATCCATTCCCCTCACCTTATCCTCAAGGGCGGCAATCTTGGCGTCAGCCTCGGCTCCTCGACCTCTTTTCCTCGGCGTCGACTCCCTGGCCTGTTCGTTTCAGCGACCTCTGTACGTCATTCTCTTCTCGTGATTTCTGCGGATGACGGTTGTTTTCTGAAGTTTCTGTGTTTGGATTCTAGGTTCTCTTCTCCATCCCTCTACCCGTTAGGTAACCGATGCACAAATTTCACTAGCAAGTTTTCTTCCCCACAGACGGTGTCAACTGTTGATGCCAAAATCTTGTCAGGTAGAACTCACCTGACCTTCACGTGACACCAGCAGTTAATTTGTTTGAAGAAGGGGAAGGCGTGGCCTGCAAGACAGAAGAAACCTGTACACCGGTGTGGTGCTTGCCACACCGCCTCCGATGCTTAAGTCAGAAAGCTGAAGGAAGAGAGCAAGAGACCAAGAGGAGGAGTAGAGTTTAGAGAATAATTTCGGGATCCTTTCTTCAGTGATGTAGAAGGGTTTAAATACCTTTTCTTATCTTAGGATTTCTAGACTTTCAGAGACGATTCGGGCTGAACCAGGTAGAACTGGGGCGGCTAGGGGCACCAGGGACCAAACAGAGGCGGAGGGACTCGACCCACGCAAGTGGGCCGAGTGGTCGGCCTCAGCCTCAATGGTCGAGCATGGCCCACGTGGGGTTGGGTCGAGCTTGACACAACCCCTTTGCCTTGTCTCTCCTTCTGTATTCGTCTCTCGACCGTGCCCTAGGTGTTGCGCTGTCCTGCTTAGGCCTTGAATTTCGGAGTGGTCAGAATTACCTATAATAAGAGTTATGTGATGGCATAACAAGGGAGAAGGATAAATATACAGGCGTGACGAGAAGGGTTAACAAACATTTTGAAAGAATATTAAAAAAACCACCTGATTATTCGGAAAGCTAATTTCAAAAGCTACAATTCCCTAGATTTTGCAAATCAAAAGAATTTGAAAGTGATTTTATACCAATTATAAAAAAAAAAGTTTTACCAAACACTTTAAATGGTTAAAATTCTCTTATAATTGCTTTTAACTGTAACAAAGGCAATCCCAGATGCAACCTTAACCAACTAATTGTTGGATTTTATGCCTTAAAACTCGTAGATAATAAATGTAACATTTGACCGAACATTAATAAAATGTTATTGATGTATTTTTTCAATAAAGTGTTACTGTTTTTATTATGTTTACCTTGTCTAAATATCCTTAATCCAATAAACTAACATTCTAGGTTGTTGTATGAGTCTTGAACTGAATGTGGGGACATACGAGGATCACCGTTCAAGATACAGCCTAAAGGGTCTATAGTATAGGGATAAAAGTGGGTACCTTATCCTGGTGACACTATGGATACGGTCCACTTTGTATTTGATACAAACGCAATGATGCAACGCGTTCATGTAGGGGACATGCGAGTGGGGGTATCTTATGCAATGAATTTGCATAACCGGACCGCGAATTAGTAACCACTAGCTATAACACCGTTGATTAGTTAGGTTTCTATTTCACTAGGATGACCTAGGCAACTTAGTCTCAATCCTGAGTGGGTTATATGAACTCTTGTTCACGAGGGATTGTCCTTTGATTTGTATGGGTGAGAGTGACCAGTTTGCCGATGCAATAAGCCTACCATTTTGGGGACAAGACCGAGTGGGGAGCTGGGAACATAGTCACTGAAGGATTGGAATTCCGTAATTCCGTAAAGCGGAAGCGTGATTGGGATCGATTCGTAATTAATTTTGTTTAATCTAAAATACCAATACATTGGCAATAATATTAGAACTATTCTAAATATATATTAAGGCTAAGCATACAAAAATATTAGATCTAAATCTAATTTATATAGTAACAAGTTACTTACTCTCGTTGACGACTCTGATTAAATTCACCAACTGCTTGTGAAATAATCACGAACTAGTGCGAACACCACCACTATGGCTACACCGGTATGACTCTGAGACTACTAGAGGCAGGAGACTTGTGGGAGCCTTTGGGAGAATTCTCTAAGAGTAGGAGAATGAATGAGATTCATTTCACCCCACCCCAGGGGTCCTATATATAGTAAAGGCCAAGACCTTTTTCCTAATAGGAAAAGGGAGACCTTTTCCTAATAGGAAAAAGTCTCTAATTTTAATAAATAATTAATTAATTCCATAATTAATTAATTTCCCAATTAAATATCATATATTTAATCTTAGGGATTTTATTAAAATTAAAATTAATATGAATCCAATTCATATTAAATTTATTTGAACTCTTTCAAATATTTTCTTTCCTAATAGGAAAAGGTCTCTAATTTTAATAAATAATTAATTAATTCCATAATTAATTAATTTACCCAATTAAATATCATATATTTAATCTTAGGGATTTTATTAAAATTCAAATTAATATGAATCCAATTCATATTAAATTTATTTGAACTCATTCAAATACTTTCTCTCAAGAATTAATTAATTCAAAAATTATATTATAAAGTTTCATAAACTTTATATTATAATGCATCAATATACATTATACGATTCCCCAAATAAATTGAACACTTTCAATTTACAATTTATACTTAATTGCCTCAAGTCTCTTTACGAGCTACCAGTGGGACCTAATGGACCTACAGATCAGAAGCTCCAACGATACGAGACTAATTGGCCAAACTCATTGACCAAGTTTAGTCAACATTCGTTAACTGTGGGTCACTACACTAAAGACCCACAACTGCACTCTTCTCACTATAGAATATTTCTGTGTCCACGGATATCGACCAAGCAGTAAGTCAATCCTTCACGTGTGTTCGTAACACCAGCTGGGTCAAATTACCGTTTTACCCCTGGGTTACCTCTGATTTCTTAAGTACCACTGATTCCTCTAATGAACAAGTTGTTTAGGGTCCAACCACTAAACAGGAGTTCCTCTCAGGCTAGGAGAGGACGGCGCGCCTTTGTTCAAGCCCTAGAATCAACCCTTAAGGGAACACACATCTACTTACCCCAATAGGGGAAGGAGTGAATTCCATCTTGTACTGTTATGTTCCCAGCCCCCATTCGGTCTTGCCCCTGAAATGGTAGGCTTATTGAGTCGGCGAACTGGCCACTCTCACCCATACAAATCTAAGGACAGTCCCTCCTGAAAAGGGGTTCATAACAGACTCAGGATTGAGATTGAGTTACCTAGGTCATCCTATTGAAATAGAAACCTAAACTAGTTAACAGCGTTACATCTAGTGGTTACTATTTCGCGGTCCGGTCTTATGCAAACTCATTGCATAGGATACCCCCACCCGCATGTCTCCTACATGGATGCTTTGGATCATTGCATCTGTATCGAATACAAGGTGGGCCGCATCACATAGTGTCACCAGGATAAGGTACCCAGCCTTATCCCTATACTATAGACCATCTAGGTTGTTACTTGGACACTGATCCCCGTATGTCCCCACATACTAGTCCAAGTTTCATTTAAAGAACCTTGGATCTTAGTTTATTGGATTTAGGGTTTATTAATGCAAACTCGATTATTCAATAACCAAATTACTGAATTACTCAAATAACACTTTATTGAGATCGATTAATTTGTTTCATTTACTATCTACGAGTTTTAGGGCATAAAACCCAACAAGTCACATAAGATGGAATTCACTTTTTCTCGACTATAGGGTAAGTAGATGAGTGTTCCCTTAAGTGGTGTCTCCGGGTGTTGAGCATAGGGCCCTACCCTCTCAATGGGACAAGAAGGGTTTCTATTTAGTGGTTGGACAATAAACAAGTTGTTCATTAGAGGAGCACTGAAACTTAAGAATGTAGAGGTAACCCAGGGGTAAAACGGTAATTTGACCCAACTAGAGTTACGAACACTCGTGAAGGACCAACTTGCTGTTATTGGTCTATATCTGTGGACACAAAAATATATCTGCAGTGAGAAGAGTGCAACTGTGGGTCTTTAGTGGAGTTTACCCATAGTTAACGAATATTGATTGACTTGGTTAATGAGTTTAGCCAATTAATCTCATATCGTTGGAGCTTCTGTTCTGTAGGTCCATTAGATCTCACCGGTAGCTCATAAAGGGTATTGAGGTAATTATAGTAATTTGAAATGTTCAAATTTACTAAGGGAAATAATATAATGTATGGAGATACATTATAATATAAAGTTTATATTTTAATTAAACTTTATAATATAAATTTATTTTGAATTCGATTCAGAATTTATATTCGGGAGATTTAAATAGAAACAATTGCGTGGATGACCCATTTTGAGAGGCCAAAATGAAAAATGCCCTACCTTTTCAGAATAAGGATATATGCCCTTTTGCTTACGTCATCATCCTAGCAAAATTACCATTTTACTCTAGATGAAAATACACATTTAAGGCATTTAAGAGCGAGAGGTTGGAGCGAGAGCGAGATTGGAGAGGGAGCAAGAGTTTGGAGAGAGAAATTAGAGAGAGAGTAAGAGATTGGAGGGAGAAATTGGAGAGAGAACAAGAGATTGGAGAGAGAAATTGGAGAGAGAGTGAGAGATTGGAGAGAGAGCGAGAAGCTAGAGCGAGAGTAGCGAGAGAAGCGAAAGAGAGCGAGCTTAGAGTAGAGAGTAAAATGGTAATTTTACTAGGATGCTGACGCAAGCAAAAAGACATATATCCTTGTTTTGAAAAGGTGGGGCATTTATCATTTCCGCCTATTTTAGAGGGTCTTCCATACAAAAATCCCAATTAAATATTTGAAGGAGTTGAAATATTAAATTTAATATGAATTAGATTCATATTAAAACTATAGGTTAAAATTAATGTGCATTAGATGCACATTAAAACTATTGGTTATATGAGAGAAAGATAATTGAATATGATTCAATTGTGGGGTTAAATTAAATATATGATATTTAATTTAATGATTAATTAATCATTTAATTTAATGATTAATTAATTATTTAATTTAATTTAATTTAATTTGATTTAATTAATGTAATTGAATAAAAACTCTAGGTTATGTGGGAGATATTCATTTAAATATAATTTAAATGAAATAGTTAATTAAATATTGATTTAATTGATTAATGGTTTTAATTAATTAAATAAATTTAATTTAATTTATTAATTTTACGATCAGTTAAGGTAACTTATCAAATGGACACGTGGCAAGCATCCATGCAATCTCCCTTCCTTAACCACAACCTGCACGATAGGGAAGTTTGAGAAACTTCCTCCTTATCCTTTGTGTCACACCCCCTCCCGGACTACCTACTAGCTTAGTCCGGAAGATGGCGTGAAGCCAACGGACATCGTCCTCCTCTAACGATACCTGTTGACCCTACTGAAACGTTGAACCTGATAAACGTACTAATCTTAGATATAAAATACTTTACGTGCAACACAACACAACAAAATCCCTGAAAACCTTTTAACATACACGAAGTGCAACCCTGACTTAACTCAGTTTGAAAAATAAACCTGATAAAGCTATTACAACCCAAAACACATCCACTTCTTACAAATACATTTTCAATACAAAAAGACTCAATGTACAACTCCACCCACGTACTGGAAGTCGACTTGGAGCTTTCAGCAGACGTTGGCAGTGTATCAGGCACCGGGAGCTCGATCTCTACCTGAAAAGTGGGAAAACATTTTGAAAGAGTGAGCTACGAAGCCCAGTGAGTGACTAAATTTAAAATTGTAAATCCGAAAATCAGAACACGTGACAAAACTTTAAACGTATAAGTCTGTTCAATCAAAGCGTTAACATAAATGAGTAATGATAAAAGCTTTCTCAAATACTCCATAAGTACATCATTAAAAATCTAGCAAGGCATATCAAATATATCAAACATTTTAACTAACATGACCGATCAACGTTGTGTAGGGCACGCCCAGTACAACCAACGTTTACTAGCTCTACGATGTAGTGGGGCCCGCCCAGCACTCCCATCGTCTTTGTCGTAGTGGGGCCCGCCCAACACTCACGACAGCATCGTTGTCACGGAGTACACTCAACATCAACAACGGAATATAATCTGTGTGCACATGGTACCCTATAGCCTCGGGCTCAATATCTCAGTCATGTAGTCAATAAAAGTCTCAGAAAACCACATGAAAACATTAAAACATGCCTGCTTATCTTTATCTTTCGTAAAATCAAGCTTACTCAGCTTGGTCGTGAAAAACTGAAAATCTTTTAAGAGTACTTGCTAATACATGCTTTACTTTAAATGATATCGTTTCAACTACTTTTCATAAAGTCAATAATCACGTGCTCGTATATAAACCTCATTAGATGCTTGAAACCATTCATAGAAATCATGTATCATTCATAGAAAAGCATGTAAAACATCTAATCATGAACAACCGTTTAGAAATAGTTTTCGAAATTTGTTTTGTCACTCACAGTCTTGGCTAGTTCCCTGGCCTGTAGACTCGGCCTATTTCCTCTTGGCCTGTCAAACAAATCAAAACCGAGCATCAAAACCAAAGATAGTCTTGTCTTTCCATGCTCATGAATTCTAAACACTTGAATTAAAATTGCACTTCAAATTGTTTTCCAGATTTTCCAGATTCAATACCATAACTTCCAACACTCATAAATTCTTCAATACTTGACCAAAATTAATGTATTATATATCCAACACTTCATTTTGGAACCCTCTAAAACGTACTTCAAGGAATGAAAACGAGATTCCCAACGGATTTGTCTAGATATCCCCCGAACACAGCAAATACAGATTCGTGCTTCTCTGCTACCCTCTACTTTTCTCCTGAAAGTAAGCCTACTTATAGTCATTTTTGGCGCACGAATGCTTCATGAAAATTATAGGAAATTGAATAAGCTTTCCAACCATACCAAATTTAGCTTCTAATTCAACTTCTACACCCCAGAATGTTCAAAAAACCAGAGAAAACCAGAGATCCTCCTGATTTGCACGAAAATTTTGTGCTCTGTTTTCCTCTTCAAAAACCATTAACTGAACATCCGATTTAGCTCAAGCTTCCTTCATGAAATATTTTAGAAAATGGATTAAATTTCAAGAAAGTCAGGCCTCACCTCTTAGTTCTTCTTGTGTAGCTCAAACCGAATTAAAAACCAGAGATAGGCAGGTTGAACCCAAAGTCTGCCATGGTTGCACTTGCATGAGCTTTCCCCTCTCTTCTTCAACCTCAAAACCCTAACAAGCTTCTTCTTCTTCTTACTTCACTCTCTCCCTCGAAAGTTCCTGAAATTTGTGGGAAATGATGGGAAAAATGGGCTGAAATGACTGAAACGGTGGTGGGTTTTTCCTTAAAATACTAAGCACCGAATGCCTCCCCAGTTTCTTCTTTTTTTTTTTCTTTTCTTTTCTTCTTTTTTCTTCTTTTCTTTTCCTCATTTCTTTTCTTTTCTTTTTTCATTTCCTTTCATTTCCTTTAATTCCTTTCTTCTTTTAAATTAACAAATTCCAACAACTTTAACCCAACAATGAGACCACAATGAAACCACAAAGCTTTGCCATTTTTCAACAAGGAAACAACTACATTAATTCAACTTCCTATCATATGTGACAAGAGAAAATAATCGAAAGCGAAGTGTCGGGTTTACACTTTGGGCGTGCAGTGCAGTTGGTTGAGAATCATTCATTCAGTTCTGTGAAGCAATTCTCTCTGCAATCTCCTCTCCAGAAAGAAAATTCTCCCTAGAATTCCCTACCAAAATCATAAGGTTCCCACAAACCTTGCCTCACGAATCCATTGGAGACATACTGGTGTTATCCTAGCAGTGGTATTCCTTTGATCGTGTTGCTGTGGAATTTTCAGAGAAGTTTTCTTCCCAAGGTGAATTGGTGAAGCCCTCTTGAGTCTCAACGAAGGCCTGGGCAAAATTTCTTCCCTGTATCTTTAATCTAGGATTAGATCTTAGAGGTTTAAATTAATTCAAAGCATGCTTAGCCTTAGATATATAGTAGATTATTATGATTGTTTTCTTTATATTGTTGCCAACGTATTAGTATTTTAATCCTTAATTAAAACTGAGTAATGGTCTGGTATATTTCCGCTGCACAAGGGCTTTAATCCCTGAACTGATGTGATTAAAAAAAATCAAAGGTAAACTAACCAAAACTAAAATGATCATTTTTTAAAGTCTAAAAATAAAAATAGACTTATGGTACATTTAGGAATTAAAGGGAAATAAAATTAATGTATGACTAGCCTAGTTTCATGGTGAGTATAAAACAAGACAAATATAAAAAAATGGAGATGCGGGGTATCGATCCCCGTACCTCTCGCATGCTAAGCAAGCGCTCTACCATCTGAGCTACATCCCCTCCCACAAGATCCCAGACTTGATTGATGTACATCGACTCCATCTCAAGGTCCATAGCTTTGACCCATTGGTCTTTATCCACATCATTCATTGCCTATTTAAAGGTCAATGGACCCTCAACTCCATCATCAGGTATGACAGCTGGGGTTTCTGCTAAACCCAGATAGCATTTAGGTTGAATAACAATCCTCCCACTACGTCGAGGCATTCTCAACTCTTGAGAAGGATGGGCTTGACCAGATGTACTGGGCTCATCAACAACTCTTGTTGAAGGTCCAGCCTCTGTACTGGGCTCATCAACAACCCTTGTTGAAGGTCCAGCCTCATCAACAACTCTTGGTGATGAATTTATAGCGTCACCAGAAAGTTCACATAACACTATCTTACTGCGTGGCTTATGTTCTCTAACGTGGTCTTCTTCCAAGAAAGTAGCATTTGTCGATACAAATACTTTATTTTCATGTGGATCGAAGAAGTATTCACCTCTTTTTCCTTTTGGGTAGCCTACGAATAGGCATAATTTTGAACGTGAATCCAGTTTCTTTGGATTTGCCACTAGCACATGTGTAGGGCAGCGCCAAATTCTGAAATGACGTAAACTAGCTTTATGCCCTCTCCAGAGCTCAAAAGGTGTTTCAGAAACACTCTTTGAGGAAACTACATTCAAAATATATACTGCAGTTTCTATTGCATAACCCCAAAAAAAATTAGGCAATTGAGCATAGCTCATCATATATCGAACCATGTCTAACAAGGTTCTATTTCTCATTTCTGATACACCATTCTGCTGAGGTGTACCAGGTGCTGAGAGTTGGGACTGTTGGGTTTTATGTCCTAAAACTCGTAGATAGTGAATGATTAACGAATTATACACTTGTATCAATAAAGTGTTATTGAGGTTTATGCAATAAAGTGTTCTTGTCATATTAAGTCTAGAATTGCACAATATGACCCAAATCCAATAAACTAAGATCCAAGGTTGTTTACATGAGACTTGGACTAGTATGTGGGGACATACGGGGATCAGTGTTCAAGTAACAACCTAAAAGGTCTATAGTACAGGGATAAGGCTGGGTACCTTATCCTGGTAACACTATGTGATACGACCCGCTTTGTATTCGATACAGACATATTGATCCAAGGCGTCCATGTAGGAGACATGCGAGCGGGGGTATCCTATGCAATGAGTTTGCATAAGACCAGACCACGAAATAGTAAACCACTAGATGTAACACCGTTAACTAGTTAGGTTACTGTTTCAATAGGATGACCTAGGTAACTCAATCTTAATCCTGAGTGTGTCATGAACTCCTTCTCACGAGGAATTGTCCTTTGATTAGTACGGGTGAGAGTGGCCTGCACGCCGACTCAATAAGCCTACCTTCTTGGGGACAAGACCGAGTGGGGGGCTGGGGACATGACAATACAAGATGGAATTCACTCCTTCCCCTATTGGGGCAAGTAGATGTGTGTTCCCTTAAGGGCTGATTCCGGGGCTTGAACAAAGGCGCGCCGTCCTCTCCTGGCCCGAGAGGAACTCTTGTTTAGAGGTTGGACCCTAAACAAATTGTTCATTAGAGGGATCAGTGGTACTTAAGGAACCAGAGGTAACCCAGGGGTAAAACGGTAATTTGACCCAGCTGGTGTTACGAACACACGTGAAGGATTGACTTACTGCATTGGTCGATATCCGTGGACATAGAAATATTCTACAGTGAGAAGAGTGCAGCTGTGGGTCTTTAGTGGAGTGACCCACAGTTAACGAATGTTGATTGACTCGGTTAATGAGTTTAGCTGATCAATCTCGTATCGTTGGAGCTTATGATCTGTAGGTCCATTAGGTCCACCTGCTAGCTCATAACGGGTTCTGAGATAATATAGTCTTGATTATTAAAGGGAATATAAGTTAATTGTATTTTGATGCAATTAATATAATATATGGAGATACATTATAGTATAAGTTTAATTAATGAATTAAACTTTATAATAAAATTAATTTTGGATATGATTCAAAATTAATTAATGAGAGAATTATGAATTTAATTAAATATGTGATATTTGATTAATTCATGAATTAATTAATTGGGAAATTAATTAATTTAATTTTAATTTGGTTAAATGTGATTTAATCAAATTAAAACTATAGTTTATATTGATGTACATTATGATGCACATTAAAACTATAGGTTAAATGAGAGAGATAAAATTGAATATGATTCAATTATAAAATCAATTAAATATTTGATATTTAATTAATGTGGATTCAATTAATAGAATTAATTGAATGACCAATTTAATTCAATTGAATATGATTCAAATTGAATTAAAAACTTTATATTATAATTCATTTAATTAATATTGATTTAATTAAATTAATTATAATTAATTAATTAATTAAATATTTATTATTTAATTAGTTAATGGCCGAGATCGTTTTGATTAAGATCTATCGGTCTAGATCTAGTAGGGCAATAACTCCCTCCCCACTTATCGTACAGGGGAGAGGGAGTTCCCAAGAGATCACTCATTCCTCTCATTCACTTTTTTGACAGAGAAAGAAAGTTCTTTCTTTTCTCTCTTCCTCTCTAAAAAATACAGCAAGGTTTCTTGCTGAAAATTCCCTTTTTCCAAGACGATCTTTTGGTTCCCACAAACCAATCTCAGAAATCCAAGAGATATAGCGGGTGAATTCGTGTGGTGGTGTCCATTGGAAGATCAAGAACATTATTTGGGAGCATTGTGCAGTGTTCTTCGAAATCCGGTAAGTGCTTGAATCAATTTTAGCATGCTTAATTGTTTTTAATTTAGAAATTTGTTTCTGAATTTTAATTGCCAATGTATTGGTTTTTCGTAAACGAAATTGTGAAACGAATTGGTCTTGATTGTTTCCGCTGCCAAAGAGATTTTAACCCTTCAGGGACGTGATTCCATGTTCCATCAAATAGTTTTGGAATTCTAAGTCCATATACTCTCTACCTTGATCAAATCGAAGTGTTTTAATGGTCTTACCTAACAAGTTCTCAACTTCAGCCTTATACTCCTTGAACTTTTCAAGGGCTTCACATTTCTGACTCATTAGGTATAAATAACCATACCTTGAATAATCATCAATAAAAGAGATGAAATATTCATACCCTCCTCGAGCCCTAACATTCATTGGACCATAGAGATCCGTTTGTACGAGCTCTACGGGCTCCTTGGCACGATAACCTTTTCTAGAAAAGGTTGTTCGGTCATTTTACCTTCGAGACATGACTCACATGGAGGTAGAGAACCATCTTCTAACTCACTTAGAAGTCCGTTCTTAACCAATCTCTCAATCCTATTGAGATTAATGTGGCCAAGTCTCAAGTGCCAAAGATAGGTACTTTGAGAAACCTTTTGCCTTTTTGGTTGAGTCTCTGCTGTTTTAAACATCTCATTGTTCAAAATAGCCCTAGACTCTATTGGTCTTAAAACATATAAGTTGTTCTCCATTTTTGCAGAACAGATATCAGCACCCCTTTTAGTAATGAAAGCTTCATTTATAGAAAAGAACACCAAATATCCTTGTTCAAGCAAACAAGAAATACATTATCTAATAACATATAACGTTCCTTGGAGAAGAACATCTTTATATCTCCCACTGCTTTAGCTGAAATGAACTCCCCAGTCCCAACTCTGAGAGTCATTTCCCCAGCATCTAATTGTTGCTAGGAGCTCATTCCCTCAAAGGAAGAGCATACGTGATGAGTGGCACCTGAATCAATGATCCAGGTTGTATCATCATTTTCCACTATACACGTTTCAATGACAAATAAATCACATTTACTGTCATTGAAATCTGCTAAGCAGTTTATGTCATATTCATCATGAACAATTCCAGATGAATTAGACATGTGGGCCTGAGGACATTCCTCAGTTAAGACCAAGCCCAAATTATTTGCCACGAATTTAGTGTCTAAGTTCAATTTCATAGTTGTATTAGATATACCAGTTTTATTATAAATGGTGTTACTTAAGGCATTCACAGAACGATTCATGTTGAAAATAAACAAATTAATTAGTGTTGTTGCATTAACCCATTACACCAAATAACATTATTTTTATCCAATCAATTTAGCAAAAGTAATGATTGACCCAAAGAATAAACATTTATTTTGCAACGATACTTCAGAGGTTTAGAGCAACAACTATCGTAGGGCAGTCAGCTACTCCTCCCCTGAATTGAGACAATCTCAGTCAATCCCTATTACCAGAATAACTCATATTCCAATAGTTCTTAGCTACCGTTTTTCGGTCAGGAAATTATTAACACCTTAACAATTTCCTGTAAGTGTGACCCTCCATTTTCAGATCTCAGAGGTCGGCCCTAACAATGCTACCGTAAGGAAAGTCAAAGTTGGAAATGGACCTAAGAAACCCTATCCATTTCTGGAGTTTGTGTTGTTTTGACTCCCATGATCAAGCCCTCCGTAGGGTGATCGCTCCCAGGGTGACTCGCAGGGAGATCATGGGAATCTCATGGTGCAACCTAATGGAGGAGACCGTAGGATACGTTGACACATGTCCTGCTCCCACTTACTATAAAATACTCCCTCATTCACCTTGTTATTGATCCATGCAAACACCATTCGTAGGGGGTCACTCCCAGGGTGACTCGAGGCCAAGCATGGACCTCACGTTGTGAACTTTCGAGGACGTGAGAGCAAAACTTGATTTATTAAAATCTCGTTTTGTCATATTTCCTCCCACTAAGAATTTTTAGAATTTTAGGGTCTAAAACTTAGGTAAATTTCGGCTAAGTGAATCTATCTAAGTCTATGCCTTTATATAACTCTTTTATATAGGTCTTTACTCTAATGTCTAGGTGAATTAAGCCATTTTGATTACCTAGTGATATTGTATGCTCACATTAGACTATGATTAATTCAACTCAGGTTCTGGGTCTGTTCCTAAGTAGGAGGTGTTTCGTAAACCGTCAACTTAAATACCCCCAGCCTAGACAGAACTTCACCGGGAGAGTTCCCTTATAATCATAGTAATGTTTTTCCTACTTAGTTCATTAAAACTATTTTAATTCTAAGCAAGAAAATAATTCTAATCCTATTAGAATTAAGGCGAACTTAGGTCTAATTAATTTTAAACATCTTAAAATTAATTCAATTTAACCTAAGATCCTATGTTTGCATGCAACTCTTTGTTATAGGTTGACAGTTTCTAATCATTCTTATAATTTTTATAATTTTTAATGATTAGCCCTATAACATGCTCCTATGTTGTTTCCTAATAACAATATAATTCCAGTTATTCTTAAACACCATATTTTCATGACGTCCATAAATTTAATTAATATAACGATTATATTAACCTAAAGTGGTGTCATGCTTCATGCAATTTCAATTTGCATTTAATAAATATCGATTATACCAATTAAATATCCATGAAATTCAATTGCATGATTGTTGACATTAATTTAATATAACTCTTATATTAATCTAATTAATGTCATGCTCAATGCTTTTCCATTTTCATCTAATTAATATAACACTTTATATTAAACCATCCATGAAAATCTAGCATTGACTTTATTTCCATTCAAAATATAACATTTATATTGTACTCATGAAAATAAAATTATGCATGCACGAGACATTAATTAAATATAACTATTATATTTTACTAAGGTAATGTCATGCTGCATACTTCTAAATTTTCATAACATTTACCCTAAATATTCATGAAAATTGCATCATACATATTTATCATTCATTATAACATTTATAATTATAAAATATGCATGATTCATGCTGAACCTATGGTGGGATTTAGCTAAATGACATTCATTAAGCAATAAAATAGCATATGAACCGGTTAATTGACCCCTAGGATAAAATAAATAATAAAATTACATTAATTTTACAAAATTCATCCTAGAAAAGTCTTCGGCCGCTCCAAAACCGGACCAAAAATGCTCGACCGGCTGAAAACCGCTCAAAATGTGCCAAAACCGCTCGAATTGGATTAGAAAACCGCTGAACCGGGCAAAAACCGCTTGAATTAGGTAAAAATCGATCAATATCACGAGAACCAATCAAGAACTGGTGGAATAGACAACGAATCGGACGCTGACCGCTAAACAAAAACTGAACCAGTCAAATCAGTCAATGAATCGCTGGAATCTCACATGAACCGCGCACTGACTGTTGAACCGCTGCTGAACTAACGAACCAGACCGTGAACTGCGCCTCTGGGCTGGACCACACGCGTAGGGTTGACGTCAGCCCTGCGTCATTGCTACGCATGTGCTGACGTCATCGCCGCGATAATTTATTTATTTATTTTTCGATTCCTAGCCACTATTCTTCGTTTCAGTCCCTGTTTTCCATCGTTTTTGGCCAAATTTTGTCCCGATTTTCACCGTTCTTCACAAGAAAGAAGCCTAATGTAGACATGGACTTACAAAGACTCGATTTACTGATAAATGCCCAAAACGCAGGGGCTCTTTACATGATCAAATCACATAAAATTAGTAAATCTAAGGCCAATTAAACCAAATTAGTTCACAACAAACCATACATTCATAATGCAGTAATCCCACCTAAGAACCAATTGAAGGGATTAAAGCCCTTGCGCAGCGGAATTAAATCAGACCATTGCTCAGTTTTAATTACGAATTAAAATATCGTTACATTGGCAAAAGCATACAGTATATGTTGATGGTCAGATTTCGCTTAGGAATTTACCCTTTGCTCCGCGTGACGATTAGCAGTGAATTTGTAAGAGAGCGGGAAGACGTGACCTGCAAGACGAGCAAACGCTACACACCGGTGTGGTGTAGACCACGCACACTCCGATGCCTAACTTAGCTTTGGCCGGAAGACACGTAGAGTGTATTTAGGGTTTGATTTTTGCATACCTGAACGTGCGTGTGGTCTTTCCTTTTATAGGCTCCCCTTAGGGTTTCCACCGCTGCCGGGCTCCAGGTGACCACCAGGGGAACATTTGGGCCTTTGGCCTAGGTCGGCCTCGGCATTGGGCCGAGGCCGACCATGACCCTCGGCCTCTCCCTTGGGCCGAGGCCGAGGGTTATCTCGTGGGGCCGGGGCGTGCCCCGGCCCTTTGTCCCGTTGGCTCGATCTCTTTCGCTTTTGGGCCCGATGGATTTGGGCCTTCCTGCATTGAATACTACGGGCTAATTTTGCCCATAACATTAAGCCCCCACTCTCTATTGGAGCGCATGAGCTTCTCTTGATCTTCAATGGAGAGTAGTATGTAACTCAGAAAATTAACCTGCAAATAAGGTGCAAAAAACGAAAAGATTCCTCTGTACCCCTCCATCTGGCAAGTAACCATTTGCTTTCAAAAAATAACCTTCCGGTTGGTTTAGAACCATCCTCGGAACTAACATATTAGAATCCGGTTAGGGCCTTGCTAGCACACAAGACGAAACGGAAAAGACAAAGAATTGGGGCTAACCGAGGCGGTCAGCCCCCCTTCTGCCAGCGCATGCCTGGCGCGGCAGGTACCTGCTGCCTGGCAGCAGATATGCTCGGCCTCGGCCATTGGCCGAGGCCGAGCAGGCTAGGCCTGCTAGCATTGCATTGTCCCATCTCCCTTTTGCCTTTTTTTTTTTAAAAAAAAACATGACAAAAAATTGGGGCTGACCGCCTCGGTCACCCCCTTCTGCCACGCCAGGCGCATTCCTGGTGCGGCAGGTACCTGCTGCCAAAGGCAGGTATGCCCGGTCTCGGCCTTTGGCCGAGGCCGAGCAGGCTAGGCCTGCCGTGGTAGGCTTAGCATCGCCTTGCCCTACACATTTTTTTTTTTGAATTTCAAATCCGGAAGTTTGAAATCCTTTTCTGGTTTCCCGCCATTTTTGTTCTATAAATACCTCTCAATCTCACCCCATCAACACCACCATCTCTTGCATCCATCTCTTCTTTGTAGCTTCCACTTTTGAGGTAGTTCTCCTTCTTTCCCCTCACACTTTCATTATGGACAGCGATGACACTGCCGCCTCTCTTGGTGAATTCCACCTCGAGGAGGCGTCTCACAGCTCTGGTTACGACGGCGATTCTTCCTTTTCGGAGGATAGTGACTACGGGCCTCCCGCTCATCCTTTGGCTCTATCGTCCTCAGTGACCGCAGCTCAACTCGAGCGTTTGCAGTATGAGTATGATATTCCCGAAGATGTGCATTTGAGGGTCCCTGGTCCTCAAGAAAGTTTTGCTCATCCTCCAGAGGGTGAAGTTGCTTTCTACCTTGCTATGTTCAAATTTGGCGTTCGCCTTCCGCTCCCTCTTATTCTTCAACACTTTCTGGTGCTCGCTGGTTTAGCCCCGGCCCAAATAGTGCCCCACGGGTGGAGCCACCTCATTGGTTGCATTGTTTTATGGTCTTGGTGCAAGCAGGGGGCTTCTATGCCTACTGACCTTTTCTTTTCTCTTCATTCGATCAATCGCAGTCCTAATATAGGACACTTGTTTTATTACATAAGTGCTAGAAAAGGGGTGATAGCGAGCAAAAATGTCGCTATTTTAGTCCCAATTTATTAGGCTTTTCTGTGCTTTAATCGTGTTATTAATGAAAATATTTAATGTATTCTGTTATTTGGTCCTTAGGAGCAAAGTTGTGGATTTTGGGAGAAAAAGTGCCAAAAATGAAGCTAATGAAGCCCAAATCCAAGCTTGGATCAAAAGGGGATCCAAAGAGGCCAATCATGATGGAAAAGCCCAAAAAGAAGTGAAGAGAAGGCCCAAAAATTAGCCCAAACCGAAGCTGCAATTGCTGGAAAATGGCACAGCGTCGAGACGCGCGACGCTACCCATTTCTTGGGCAACAAGACGCGTGCATAGCAGCGTCGCGACGCTGTGCAACATAGCGTCACGACGCTACCCCCAATCCGTGCCTATAAAAGGCACCTTTTGGTGCCTCATTTTGCATCAATCAAATCATTCTTGAATCCATCCTTTCTTTCCTTCCTTTGGCTCCTTTGGAGCCTCTCTCAAGGCTCTCTAGCCTTTTTGAGAGATTTCTTAGTGGGAAATATTTGGGGAATTTTGGGGAGCATCCTAGGAGGCTCAAGGAGTGTTCGGCGGAGCTCTGAGCGTCAGCGAAGGGGTTCTTCGACGGTCAATTCCTTTCCTTTTATGCTCTTAATTATGCTTTCTATTGTAAACGTTGAGGATATTTTAGCTATGTATAGTTAAACCCCAATTTGGGGTCTTGAAATGAAATTATAGTTGAAATATTGTTATAATTACCTGTCTCTTGCCCTTTTGTCCTAATTATTTGTATGGATGTGCTTAATGCTTTATTCAATCTGGCCAATTGTGTAATGATTCGATTCTTAATGGAAACTCGACGGAGAGAAGTTAGGATAGATCATAATCCATGCAACTAGTTTAATTGCCCGTCGTGACACCGGGATTAGTTGATTAAACTTAGATTCCTAAAATGAATCAGAGCGTAATAATTAATGATTTTTAATAGCGCTAAGGACACTTAGGTTGTTAAAATGAATTAATTACAATTAGGGGAAACCGACAGGAGAACTTATGTGATTAACGGAGATTCTAGGATTATAATTAGTTGGGCAATGAGATAGGATAATTATATCAATTGTTTGGCTAATAATTGATTTTCAAGACCCCTCTTCCCATTAAGAAAACTCTTTCTCCACATTTTATTTTTTTTTCGATTGATCAAAATTATTTTCTTTAGCCGCTTTGATTTTTGTACTGCATGAACTGTCCCCTAAATATTATTTCTCCCAATTATTTTTAGTGCTCAAGAGATTTTTGCTTGCTTAATTTTCGCTTCGCCTCCCTGTGGATTCGATACTCGGAATTCTTTCCGTTTTATATTACTTGTGACGACCCATACGCTTGCGGTTAGCAACAAGTTTTTGGCTCCGTTGCCGAGGAGGCTTGATTTCTAAGCAAATCAATTTTTCTTGACATCGAAAAGAAAGGGATAAATAGTAATTTAGGTGTAAATATTTTTCTTTTATTATTTTTGTGAATATCATTTGTTTTTGTTTTATTTTGTTTGGTTCTCTTGATTGATTGGGAGTATTGTATGCGAAGGAACAAGGTGGTTAATTTGTTTCCGCTAGATCTTGAAATTGACAGGACTCTTAGAACCATTCGTAGAGAGAGAAGATTAGCAGAAGCAATGGCCCACCAAGACGAAGCTCCCAAGGCAATCCGAGACTTTTTACAGCCAGTTCTCCCGACCGAGAATTCCGGAATTGTTTACGCCCCAATTCAAGCTATAAATTTTGACTTAAAGACGGGATTGATTCAGATGGCGCGCGATAATTCTTTTAAGGGACATCCTTCAGAGGATCCACACTCACATATGAGATCATTCTTGGAAATATGCGGGACAGTAAAAATGAATGGAGTTTTGGCAGACGCAATCAGATTGAGGTTGTTTCCATTTTCTCTACAAGACAAAGCTAAAGATTGGCTCGAATCAGTCGAGACGGGTAGTATTAGTACATGGGATGAGCTTGCCCAGGCTTTTCTGACTAAATTTTTCCCGCCTGCCAAAACTACGAAGCTCCGGACTGAGATTGGAACATTTAGGCAGTTGGACGAGGAGCAGTTGTACGAGGCATGGGAGAGATACAAGGAGATGCTTAGGCGGTGCCCCCAGCATGGATATCCTGATTGGCTCCAAGTGCAATTATTTTACAATGGATTGAATCCCTCCACCAAGACAGTCCTAGACACATCAGCAGGAGGAAGTTTTCTGTCCAAAACAGTGACAGAAGCCAAGGATTTATTAGAGGAAATGGCGGCAACCAGTTATCAATGGCCGACGGAGAGGGGAGAAGTTTCAAAGAAGGCTGGAATCTATGAATTGGATGAGTCGAGTTCGTTGAAAGCTCAGATGGCATCGCTGACCAACGCCCTGAACAAGTTAACTTCATCTGAGGTGGTCAAATGCATTTCCACCTTAGCTGAAGGCTATTCAAAGAAGGAAGGTCAGGATGTGGAAGAAGTCCAGTACGTCATTTACGCAAGGAATACCGAACTTCTACCACCCAAATCTGTGCAATCACGAGAACTTCTCGTACTCAAATACAAAGAATGTTTTGCAGCCACCACCAGGTTTTGCATCATCCAGTGCGCCTGAAAAGAAGAATAACCTGGAGGAGTTGGTGGCTATGTTTATAAAGGAGCAGAAAATATTGAACGTGAATCTCCAGACAGCAATCAATAACCACGACACAGCTCTGAAAAACATGGAAGTTCAAATAGGACAGATCGCTTCAGCGGTGAATGCCCTTCAGAAGGGAAAATTTCCAAGCGACACTAAGCCAAACCCAAGAGAGCAATGCAAGATGGTGACACTAAGAAGTGGTAGGAAGCTGGAGATCGATTCAGAAAAGAAGAAGGAAGAAGAAAAGAGCAAGGATGAAGATGAAAAGGCTGAGGCACAAAAAGCCTCCTCTGAAAGGTCCCAACATCCTCCTAACTCTGTTAATTTGAATTGTGGTTTTTCTAACTCTTTTGCAGGAAAAGAAAAAGAAGAAAGGCAAAAGGAGAAACTGTACGAGGAAGAAGTGGTTCCATGCAACCACCATGACAAAGGTTCGCACATCAACCCGCCCAAGCGGAGGGGCGAATGTCCAACCTTTGACTACAGGGAGTTACCTTTTCCTCAGCGCTTTAAGAATGTTAAATTAGATGAGCAGTTTCAAAAGTTCCTAGAAATGTTTAAGAAATTGTTTGTGAATATTCCCTTAGTAGATGTCTTGTATAACATGCCTAATTATGGGAAATTCATGAAAGAAATGCTTTCTAGGAAGAAAAGTTTGAAAAAAGAAATTTTTAAATTGTCTGAAAGTAGTACTACCATAGTTTTTGGGAAGATGCCTTCTAAAATGAGAGACCCAGGGAGTTTTACTGTTCCCTGCACCATAGGAGAAGCATCTTTTAATAGGGCTCTAAGTGATTTAGGTGCTAGTATAAACTTGATGCCCTATTCTGTTTACAGGAGGATTGGTTTAACAGGAATGAAGGACACCGACGTCACTCTCCAGTTAGCTGACAGATCAATTACCCACCCGATGGGTGTTGTGGAGGACGTGTTGGTGAAGGTCAATAAATTTATCTTCCCTGTAGACTTTGTGGTACTAGACATGCAGAAGGACAGAGAGGTGCCCATTATTTTAGGCAGACCTTTCCTAGCTACAGGTAAAGCTGAGATTAGTGTGCATACAGGTAAGCTTACCTTGAACATTGATGATGAAAAAGTCGTGTTTAGTATTTTTGGCCAGGATGAGTCTGTATGTAGTCTGCATACTTGTTTTTCTATTGGTCCTGAATACTTGACTGACGATGATGAGGAGGTAGAGTTTAATCTTGGCTTAGGCTTAGGAGAAGTGCTTATGGATGATGAGGAGTTTGATCATAATGCATATTTGAATGACCCTCTGTTTGAGAATGAGTTGAATGATTTAGAATTGCCTGACTTTGAAAATGAATTGGAATTGCCTGCTTATGAGAATGAAAAGTCTGCAGTTGATGATTTACCTTCTTTTGAAAATGAGTTAGATTTACCTGAAATCAATGAATTTGATGATGATATTGATTTGCCTGACATTGAGGATGAGCATGAATTGTATAGAAAGGATTACTCGGTAGATAATTTTGAGTTTGATCATGATAACACTGAATCTATTGAGTCTGATCTTGACGTTCCTGAATGCATGAAACCAGATAATGTTAATACCTTTGATTCGTGTCCTGATGATGTATATAGCATAGAAACTGACCCAGAGGAACTCGAATCTGTGCATAGTATAGAATCTGACCCTGAAGAGCTTGAATTCTTTAATTCTGATAGTGAGTCATATGATAGCCTAGTCGAATCATTTTTTAATTCTGAGTCTGAGGAATCTTCTGAGCATATAGATATAGAATCCGATGAATGGACTGGCATGATTGATAGGCCCTCTTTAGATCCCAGACCAGTAGACATCATAACACTTGATGACTCCGTTAACAGTTGTTTTGAGAATAGAGATCTAGAAAAGAGATTTGATGCTGTTGCATATTTTCTGAAATGTTATTACGATAATCTCTTTAGTGATGATGGGCCAGGGGAAAGTTTTTTTTCTCCCCTGTTTGCTGTGTGCAATTCGGTGCGCGACATTTTGCAGGGCCCGGAGGATGATGAAAACTTTTATTTCGAGCCTCCGTAAGCGTGCCGAGTCTCGTCTAGCTAATTAAAGACGTTAAAGAAAGCACTGCTTGGGAGGCAACCCAAGGATTAAAGTTTAGATAGTTGTTTTTGCGGTAAATAATTTTCTTTGCTCTGTGATCCAATTTTGTTTTGCAGGATCACCTTCGCAAACCCCAAAATTCCAAAAATCCAATTTTTCTGGATCCAAAGGAAGATGATGAAGCGCTCCTAGCTCAGGGAAGTCTCAGTACCCCTCTATTTGCTTTATTGTTTTTAAACATTGGGGACAATGTTTAATTTAAGTTTGGGGGGGAGGCTTTCGCTGTGTTGAGCATATTTGAATTCTTTTGGATGCATGAATAGATAGCTATGATAGCCAAGGATGTGATTTTAGAAATTTTGGGAGAAAATGGTTTATATGTTGTGGAATCTGGGAGCACGACAGAAATTGTGAAATTTTAAAATTTTTTGATACTTAGTTTTGATGTCTAAAGCATGCAATGGACCTATCTAATGACGTCTTTGAAAATCTAGATTCTTATTATGATTTTTAAAGTTTGTTGTCACCCCGATAGGCTTAGTTTCTAATACTAGGAAGTTCATGCTTGATTGTTCTAAAGAGCTAGGTAGACAAAAAAAAAAAAAAATTTATGCCTGCTGAGAGAAAAGCAAAAGCAACAAAAGAAAATGAGAGAAAAGAAAAATCTGTTGAAAAAGAAAATTTTTGCTTGCACAAAAGAAAAAGCCTAGGGGTAAAAAGAGCTACCTGCGGTGTGATCAGTTAGGCCAACCAGAGAATAAAATTCGGGTTAAGGGTTCCTGCACCGTAGTGTGAAAGCTAGTACCATTAGATATCAAAATGCAAGTTTGGGGGAGTAGCAAAAGAAAAAGAAAAAAGAAAAAATTATTTGAGAATTTTGCTCCCCCATGAAAAAGAAAATATCAGGCACCCTAGTTTCTTTTTTTTGCATGATAGAAGGACTCCGACCTATTAGGGGCTCTTAGCCAGTGTAGGGGGAAAACAAATGGAGAAAGCCATAAGACTAATCTAGGTTAGTAAAAGAATCAATAGATAAGTCTTGAGCATGCTATTCATTAATTTTAAGTTCAAACTAGTTTAAGATTTCTTCATGAGTATGCGGTGCTTGCTTATTCCACTTGCATGTTTTCCATTCTATCTTAGGAATTCCAAAATCATTGAGGCTTGAGCGATTCTATTTCATGCATCTTTAGAATTTATTTTGCTCGGGACTAGCAAAAGCTTAAGTTTGGGGGTGTGATAGCGAGCAAAAATGTCGCTATTTTAGTCCCAATTTATTAGGCTTTTCTGTGCTTTAATCGTGTTATTAATGAAAATATTTAATGTATTCTGTTATTTGGTCCTTAGGAGCAAAGTTGTGGATTTTGGGAGAAAAAGTGCCAAAAATGAAGCTAATGAAGCCCAAATCCAAGCTTGGATCAAAAGGGGATCCAAAGAGACCAATCATGATGGAAAAGCCCAAAAAGAAGTGAAGAGAAGGCCCAAAAATTAGCCCAAACCGAAGCTGCAATTGCTGGAAAATGGCACAGCGTCGAGACGCTGTGAAGGTAGCGTCGCGACGCTACCCATTTCTTGGGCAACAAGACGCGGGCATAGCAGCGTCGCGACGCTGTGCAACATAGCGTCGCAACGCTACCCCCAATCCGTGCCTATAAAAGGCACCTCTTGGTGCCTCATTTTGCATCAATCAAATCATTCTTGAATCCATCCTTTCTTTCCTTCCTTTGGCTCCTTTGGAGCCTCTCTCAAGGCTCTCTAGCCTTTTTGAGAGATTTCTTAGTGGGAAATATTTGGGGAATTTTGGGGAGCATCCTAGGAGGCTCAAGGAGTGTTCGGCGGAGCTCTGAGCGTCAGCGAAGGGGTTCTTCGACGGTCAATTCCTTTCCTTTTATGCTCTTAATTATGCTTTCTATTGTAAATGTTGAGGATATTTTAGCTATGTATAGCTAAACCCCAATTTGGGGTTTTGAAATGAAATTATAGTTGAAATATTGTTATAATTACCTGTCTCTTGCCCTTTTGTCCTAATTATTTGTATGGATGTGCTTAATGCTTTATTCAATCTGGCCAATTGTGTAATGATTCGATTCTTAATAAAAACTCGACGGAGAGAAGTTAGGATAGATCATAATCCATGCAACTAGTTTAATTGCCTGTCGTGACACCGGGATTAGTTGATTAAACTTAGATTCCTAAAATGAATCAGAGCGTAATAATTAATGATTTTTAATAGCGCTAAGGACACTTAGGTTGTTAAAATGAATTAATTACAATTAGGGGAAACCGACAGGAGAACCTATGTGATTAACGGAGATTCTAGGATTATAATTAGTTGGGCAATGAGATAGGATAATTATATCAATTGTTTGGCTAATAATTGATTTTCAAGACCCCTCTTCCCATTAAGAAAACTCTTTCTCCACATTTTATTTTTTTTTCGATTGATCAAAATTATTTTCTTTAGCCGCTTTGATTTTTGTACTGCATGAACTGTCCCCTAAATATTATTTCTCCCAATTATTTTTAGTGCTCAAGAGATTTTTGCTTGCTTAATTTTCGCTTCGCCTCCCTGTGGATTCGATACTCGGAATTCTTTCCGTTTTATATTACTTGTGACGACCCGTACGCTTGCGGTTAGCAACAAGGGGTCATAGTGCATAACCCGACTGCTGCTAGAAATTGGTTAAAAAACTGGTTCTTTGTGAGTGGAAATTGGCGGGAATGCGAGCCGAATTATAATCCTTTTGATGTTTCAACAATTTTCAGGGAGTATGGTGAGTTGAGTTGCTTATCTTGAGGTTTCTTCCGATTCTTCTAACTCACTGTTTTTTTTCTGTCTTTTGTACAGTTCATAGGAGGGTGCGACGCTCTGCTGAAGCACGTGAGTTTTCCGAAATCATCCAACAGATTGATCTTGCACACCGCTTCGATCCTGATCTTGTCAAACAGGAACACCTGCTGTCAATTGGCCTTGCTCGCCCCCGATCAGGCAAGCCTCTCGATCTCTAGCGGCTCTACGTTCATTTAACTTCCTAACTATCTAAATCTTTTCCTTCGCCGCTGCAGTCATGGCCCCTCGTTCCATTTTTGGGGAACGCAAGAAAGGAAAGAAAATTGCTAAAGAAGCGGGGTCATCCCGCCCTGATGTCACCATCGTCACTGAGGATGAGACGGACACTTCCTTCGCTGCTCCACCGTCCTCTACAGCAGGCCTTCGGCGGTCTACCCGTAACCGCCGCCCCCTATTCCCTCTGCCACCGGGGGGAGGGAATTTGGGGTTCCAGTGTTTGATCTGCCAGAAGGATATTCCGGGACAGGGAGTGAGGTTGACGCCATGACTCAAGATTTTATATGCTGGCAAGGATTGCAATCTCATCAGCCAGACGGGGAGATTGGCTTCAACGACCCTGCCCAAGGGATCCTAGTGGCTCAGCGCCAGCTTCGCGAGGTTGGTCTTACTAACGTGCCTTTCTTCCTTTTTTGAAACAGCTACTGACTTTTGGATTTCTTCTCCTCTACAGGTTTTTTCTCTGGTCACTGCCTCGTCCATCAGCCTGGCCAACAAGATTAATGATCTGCAAAGGCACAGTGTACCTCGTCAGGAGCTTGCTCAAGCCCAAGAAAGCCTGGACCGCGCAAACAGGCTCCTGGTGGATGTTAAGGCAGACTTGGAGCTCAACAGGGCTGAGCTTAGCAGGACCAAAGTCCAGCTTGCTGAGGCAAAAGCTCACCTTGCCGACGCAAACTACCTGGCCGAGGCGTATAAGAGGACTGACGAGTATATAAACATGCAGAACGAGATCTGGACTGACGGGGCCAAGTTGGCGCTGAAGTGTGTTAGGAAGCATGAAGCCTCTTTCAACCCTTCTGTTGTCCGTGGCGAAATCTCTGGCATGCGCACCAATCCTGACGCTTACCCGGTGTCTGATGGTTCTTCAAGTGGGAGGGAGGACATGGAGATCCCTTCTGAAGACGACAACCGCTGAGCGGCCTCTTAACGCATTTCTGCTTTGTCTGATTTCCTGCTTTTGCTGTGTATTGCTTTTGCAACTCCTGTTTCGTGCTTCCCTTCTATGCATTTGTATTTTTTCTTTTCAGTCAATGAGAAATCAGATTTCTTCATCCTTTAACAACTTCTTCGCCACATTTCGAGTAGTCTCGGACTTATTAAGGAAATCTCCATCATAATAGGAGAAACCCTATGCATAAGAAGTCCCATCATAACTTGGGAGGTAATTTATGACATGGAATGAAACAAAAACAAAAGACCTCACCATGATGATTACAATAAAGGGATGGAATGACCTTAGCTTGCACTAATTTCTTCACCTTAGCAAAGAGATGGCCTTAGCTCATCCCTATCCTCAGCCCCCACTCAAAATGTGCATTTTATTATTTCAGGGATTGCATCTTTTGAGTAAGAAGAATAACTTCATACCTAGCCTCTTGAGGAGAGAGCTCGTCCTAGGCGCGTGTGCTCGGCCTTGGCCTTGACATGAAACAGAACCGTGTCTCTGCATCACCCGTGTGCTTGCTCCACACTCTCTCCGCGGTTGAGCACCTCCCTGGGGTCAGCCTCGGCACTAGGGCGCTCGGCCTCGGCATCGGCATGAGGCCGAGCATTTCTTCCGCATTGCCTGCCAATCTTCAAGCAGCTATATCTGTCCTAGGGGTGCGTACGCTCTTCTGGGGGAAAACTTGGGGAGACCTAGGGAGTCCCCGGGCCTCTCTTCAAGCTGCTGTATTCATCCCAAGGGTGCGTACACTCTTCTGGGGAAAAGCTTGGGGAGACCTAGGGAGTTCCCAGGCCTCTCTTCAAGCGTCTTGCCATCATCCCAGGGGTGCGTACACTCTTCTGGGGAAAAGCTTGGGGAGACCTAGGGAGTCCCCGGGCCTCTCTTCAAGCTGCTGTGTTCATCCCAGGGGTGCGTACACTCTTCTGGGGAAAAGCTTGGGGAGACCGGGGAAGTTCCCAGGCCTCTCTTCAAGCGTCTCGGCATCATCCCAGGGGTGCGTACACTCTTCTGGGGCAAGCTTAGGGAGGCTGGGGAAATTCCCAGGCCTCTCTTCAAGCGTCTTGGAATCATCCCAGGGGTGCGTACACTCTTCTGGGGAAAAACTTTGGGAGGCTGAGGAAATTCCCAAGCCTCTCTTCAAGTGCGAACTGCTTTAAATGAAATCCAAGTCATTTTATTTCAAATAAGCTTGATTACACTTTGCTAATTTGCTGTAAAAAATGAAAGAAACTTAAACAAAGCTTTAACAAATTCCTGTCAGGATGCATCACGGGGGGGGGGGGGGGGGGGAAGTCAGTGCTCCATTGGGTGATCCAACCCCTCGGACGTTCGGCCTCGACCATTTCCCGAGGTGGGCGCTGCCTTGGAATTTTTGTCTATATTCTTGAGCGCCATGAAATAGCACTCTCTTGATGTCCTCTGCTCCCCTCGTACCTCTCCTACGCCTTCTTTGGTTGGGAACTTCAGGACTTGATGGTAGGTTGAAGCTACTGCTTTGAGCCCATGTAGGGTTGGCCGTCCCAGGATTGCGTTGTATGCTAGGACACAGTCCACTACTAGGAAGCTTATCATTCTAGTAACTGTCTGCAGCCCTTCACCAAACGTCACCGGCAGGTCGATGCTTCCCCTTGGGCTTACTCTTTCTCCGCCAAAGCCTACCAGCGGTGTGAGGCTCGGTCTTAGGCGATCGCTTCCCAGCTTCATGGCATCGAACGCGGTGGCTGAGAGAACATCAGCTGAACTCCCCCCATCAATCAATATTCGATGTACCTTGACGTTGGCCACTGTTAGGGTCACCACCAACGCATCATTGTGCGGGTGATGTATGCCTGCTGCCTTTTTCTCTGAAAACTCCAAGTTTGGTGAGTTTCTATCAAGTAAGAGCGAGTACATACCTTCCTCTCCGGGCTCCATATGTGCTTCTCGAATCGCGGCTTTTCGCTTCCTGCTCGATTCTCCCCCGGTGGGTCCCCCAAGAATAGTTCGTATCTCCAGCGGTGGGTTGTTGCCCCCCTTGCCTGGCTCTGTCTGCGCTGGCCTCTTCCCCCTATCATGTCCCACGAACTCCTTGAGGTAACCCTCTCGAATTAGGGTTTCTATTTCATCCCTTAGCTGTATGCACTCCCGAGTTGTGTGACCGTGGTCTCCATGGAACATGCAATACTTGTTCCGGTTTCTCCTGTCTGGGTCCGACCTCAGCCTTTCTCGACGTTTTAGCAGGTTCGTATCCTGTATCGCGGCCAAAACCTGTTCAAGCGAAGCTGTTAGCGGGGTATACCTGTCAAACTTGGCTTTTGGCTCCGCACGGCCCCGCAGCTCCTTGGCTTCTACTCGGCCTCGGCCATTGGCCGAGGACTGTTCATGTCGGCCTCGGCTTCTATCCTCGGCTCGATGCCCCTTTGCCCGATCCTCTCGATGCCGGTCGGATGAAGAAACCCCTCGGCTCTCTCTCTCTTCCTGCTTGGACTTAAGCAGCTCCTCGGCGCTGATGTACCTCTGCGCTCGGGTCATGAACTCCACATATGTTCGCGGCTGGCTTTCGCCAATCGAGTTGAGCAACCTTTCATCCTGCAAACCTGAAATCACTGCAGTCAGGGCGACTCCGTCGTCATATCCTTCCACCTGCAAAACTTCGTTGCTAAATCGGTTAATGTAATCTTTCAAACTTTCCCGCGACCCCTGTTTTACTGTCAATAAGTTGATCTGGGGCTTCTGCCTGCTCCGGGCTCCCAGAAATTGAGTAACGAATGCTCGTGCCAATTCTTTGAACGAACCGATTGGTTTCCGCAGTATTTTGCTGAACCATTGTCTTGCCAAACTAGTTAGCGTCAGTGCGAACGCTCGGCACCTTGTTGCTTCATTCGCCCCATGAAAGTCCATCCACGTCAAATATGCATCTAGATGCTGTTTCGGGTCCTTCTTTCCATCATATTGTGGGAAGTTTGGCACCTTAAATTTATGTGGCACCTCCCCCCCCATTATCTCGTCAGTGAAGGGTGGCTCCATCTGCCCGATCAACCCTTCTATGTCTTCGTTCTCCGTTCTTTTTTGGGAGCCTCGATGGTTGTCCTCCTCTCTCAGCCACTTGGACAGCTCCCGCTCTCGCCCCCTCTGGTCTTGCTCGGCCCTGGACCTTGCCCGGGCCTCCAACTTTTTCCTGTCATTGTCCTCTGTACGCATCCTGGTGCTGATTTCAGTGGTGAATTCCTGCGAACCCTCTTGTAATTGGGTCCGGCTTCCCTCTGGGTCTGGTCATCCCCTGGATAGTGCATTCGACTAGTCACACTTTCCGAATCTCCAACCTCCTCATCTGTTATTCCTTTACCCTTCTTGGGGTCTTTGCATACATGCTCTTCCTCAGGCCTTACAGACTCGGGCTTCTTCAACAGACTGAGGATTTAAGTCAAATTCTGCCCCATCTCGTTCATCCTCCCCTTAATTGCTGCGATCTCGGCTTCCTGGGCCTGGAGTCGAACTTGGGGATTCAGTTCGTCAGTCACCAGTTGATCTTGGTGCTCCATTGCTACTACGTTTTCCTGCCGAACCCAACGTTTGCTAGTCGGCGTCTTCCCCACAGACGGCGCCAACTGTTGATGGTCAGATTTCGCTTAGGAATTTACCCTTTGCTCCGCGTGACGATCAGCAGTGAATTTGTAAGAGAGCAGGAAGACAATGCTGCACACCGGTGTGGTGTAGACCACGCACACTCCGATGCCTAAGTTAGCTTTGGCCGGAAGACACGTAGAGTGTATTTAGGGCTTGATTTTTGCATACCTGAACGTGCGTGTGGTCTTTTCTTTTATAGGCTCCCCTTAGGGTTTCCACCGCTGCCGGGCTCCAGGTGACCACCAGGGGAACATTTGGGCCTTTGGCCTGGGTCAGCCTCGGCTATGGGCCGAGGCCGAGGGCACGCCCCCGCCCTTTGTCCCGTTGGCTCGATCTCTTCCGCTTTTGGGCCCGATGGATTTGGGCCTTCCTGCATTGAATACTACGGGCTAATTTTGCCCATAACAGTATATATAACAATTATAAACTATAAATCTAGGGTAAAGCATGCTTGAACAAGTTATGTAAATTAAGATCTAATCTAGTTGTTTACTGAATGATTGGAATTCCGTAATTTCGAAAAGCGGAAGCGTGATTGGGACCGTTTCGTAATTAATTTTGTTTAATCTAAAATACCAATACATTGGCAATAATATTAGAACTATTCTAAATATATATTAAGGCTAAGCATACAAAAATATTAGATCTAAATCTAATTTATAAAGTAACAAATTACTTACTCTCGTTGACGACTCAGATTAAATTCACCAACTGCTTGTGAATTAATCACGAACTAGTGCGAACACCACCACTATGGCTACATCGGTATGACTCTGAGACTTCTAGAGGCAGGAGACTTGTGGGAGCCTTTGGGAGAATTCTCTGAGAGTAGGAGAATGAATGGGATCCCTTTCACCCCACCCCAGGGGTCCTATATATAGTAAAGGCCAAGACCTTTTTCCTAATAGGAAAAGGGAGACCTTTTCCTAATAGGAAAAAGGTCTGTAATTTTAATAAATAATTAATTAATTTCCCAATTAAATATCATATATTTAATCTTAGGGATTTTATTAAAATTAAAATTAATATGAATCCAATTCATATTAAATTTATTTGAACTCTTTCAAATATTTTCTTTCCTAATAGGAAAAGGTCTCTAATTTTAATAAATAATTAATTAATTCCATAATTGATTAATTTACCCAATTAAATATCATATATTTAATCTTAGGGATTTTATTAAAATTCAAATTAATATGAATCCAATTCATATTAAATTTATTTGAACTCTTTCAAATACTTTCTCTCAAGAATTAATTAATTCAAAAATTATATTATAAAGTTTCATAAACTTTATATTATAATGCATCAATATACATTATACGATTCCCCAAATAAATTGAACACTTTCAATTTACAATTTATACTTAATTGCCTCAAGTCTCTTTACGAGCTACCAGTGGGACCTAATGGACCTACAGATCAGAAGCTCCAACGATACGAGACTAATTGGCCAAACTCATTGACCAAGTTTAGTCAACATTCGTTAACTGTGGGTCACTCCACTAAAGACCCACAACTGCACTCTTCTCACTATAGAATATTTCTGTGTCCACGGATATCGACCAAGCAGTAAGTCAATCCTTCACGTGTGTTCGTAACACCAGCTGGGTCAAATTACCGTTTTACCCCTGGGTTACCTCTGGTTCCTTAAGTACCACTGATTCCTCTAATGAACAAGTTGTTTAGGGTCCAACCACTAAACAGGAGTTCCTCTCAGGCTAGGAGAGGACGGCGCGCCTTTGTTCAAGCCCTAGAATCAACCCTTAAGGGAACACACATCTACTTACCCCAATAGGGGAAGGAGTGAATTCCATCTTGTACTGTTATGTTCCCAGCCCCCATTCGGTCTTGCCCCTGAAATGGTAGGCTTATTGAGTCGGCGAACTGGCCACTCTCACCCATACAAATCTAAGGACAGTCCCTCTTGGAAGGGGTTCATAACAGACTCAGGATTGAGATTGAGTTACTGTTGCCTTGTGCAATGTGATTATAATTATGCAAGAAATCTTCACAAATAGCTCAAAAACGTGCAAGTATACACATCATGGCAGCAAGTGATAAGTAATTCAAGATCGTCTCCACAGGGATTAAGTTAATGAAATTTACTACTTCTAAGCGTGATTTTCGGCGAAATTCAAGTAACCAAGGACACAAATATCATTTACTAACTAAAGTGCACAAATGTAAACTAACTTGGATGAAATTAAAGAGTATTGAAAGCAAATAATGCAAGAAAAACGGCTGAAAGCAGAGGAGAATTAAGGCTCGGATTAGGGATACTCTGTATTGTTTCCAGGGATTGCTATAGCAAAAACTGTGCTAATTCATCTCACCCAGATTTTCAACGGGAATTTTCCAATTCTCCAAAGATTAAAGCGATTAAACTCCCATTTAACCTCTTATTTTTAGCTTAATCTGATTAGTGCCCTAGGTGGTGATTTATCCCTAAATACCCACTCATTTTCACGATCATAAAAGACTAAGGTAAAGCAAAGCAATCGGTTACTAAATGTTTTCCCAAACACCCAATAACAATACTAGAAAATGGATGGCCAGTCGAAATTCCAGCTTTAAACAATAAAGAACACTTTGCTTTAAGATGAAAATAGCACGGTTCAATTACAAACAACCCCTCGTTACAATATAGAATCCCTAATCCTCACCTAAAGAGGATTAGCTCATGGCTCATGTTCAAAGAGGAAATAAGTTCAATACAGCAGAAAATGCTCATACTCAACATGATTTCAACTTCTAACACAACTAATATCAATAGGAAGATAAAAGATAAGAAGAAAAGGCCAAAGAAGAAACTCCCAAGCTCAAATCCAGCTTTCCCAAGCTGAATATGGACTCCACGGCAGCTCCCCCTCTGTTTTTCCTCTGTTTTTCCCCTTCAATCAGCCTCCTATCGTGTGTTTTCTTCTTCTCCCAGCCTCCTTTCCAAATTAGGGCCTCTTTCCTTATATACCCAGCTTCAATTCATGGAAGTAAGGGCTGATTAGACACTCCTTGCCCACTTGGACACCCCTTTAATGGCTGAAAATAGCTTCAGCCTCCAGCTGGGAAGGCCACATCAATTAATGAATCTGTCCACGTGTAAAACAGCTCCAGCTGCCATTCTGACTCTGCCAGCTCATGCTGTAGCATTATCTGTGCAAATTGAAGCTCCAGGTCAGCTTAAGTACGAAATCAGCGTGAAATTAACACCCAAAGCCATCAATAAACACTCTCATTTAATAACATTAAAATTCAACTAATTCCAGCTCAAATAACAATTTCCTAAGGCAAAATTAAGCCTTAAAGCCCCAAAATCATGGCTAATAACTCTTATTTCTAAGAGTTATCAGTTACCTAGGTCATCCTATTGAAATAGAAACCTAAACTAGTTAACGGCGTTACATCTAGTGGTTACTATTTCGCGGTCCGGTCTTATGCAAACTCATTGCATAGGATACCCCCACCCGCATGTCTCCTACATGGATGCTTTGGATCATTGCATCTGTATCGAATACAAGGTGGGTCGTATCACATAGTGTCACCAGGATAAGGTACCCAGCCTTATCCCTATACTATAGACCATTTAGGTTGTTACTTGGACACTGATCCCTGTATGTCCCCACATACTAGTCCAAGTTTCATTTAAACAACCTTGGATCTTAGTTTATTGGATTTAGGGTTTATTAATGCAAACTCGATTATTCAATAACCAAATTACTGAATTACTCAAATAACACTTTATTGAGATCGATTAATTTGTTTCATTTACTATCTACGAGTTTTAGGGCATAAAACCCAACGTTTGCTAGTCGGCGTCTTCCCCACAGACGGCGCCAACTGTTGATGGTCAGATTTCGCTTAGGAATTTACCCTTTGCTCCGCGTGACGATCAGCAGTGAATTTGTAAGAGAGCAGGAAGACGTGACCTGCAAGACGAGCAAACGCTGCACACCGGTGTGGTGTAGACCACGCACACTCCGATGCCTAAGTTAGCTTTGGCCGGAAGACACGTAGAGTGTATTTAGGGTTTGATTTTTGCATACCTGAACGTGCGTGTGGTCTTTCCTTTTATAGGCTCCCCTTAGGGTTTCCACCGCTGCCGGGCTCCAGGTGACCACCAGGGGAACATTTGGGCCTTTGGCCTGAGTCAGCCTCGACATTGGGCCGAGGCCGACCATGACCCTCGGCCTCTCCCTTGGGCCGAGGCCGAGGGTTACCACGCCCCGGCCCTTTGTCCCGTTGGCTCGATCTCTTTCGTTTTTGGGCCCGATGGATTTGGGCCTTCCTGCATTGAATACTATGGGCTAATTTTTCCCATAACAGTATATATAACAATTATAAACTGTAAATCTAGGGTAAAGCATGCTTGAACAAGTTATGTAAATTAAGATCTAATCTAGTTGTTTACATATAGAGAAGAAAGATTTTCAAGAACACATACCTTCGTTGACGACATGAACGAAAATCACCAACTTCTTGGATCTTCTGTATAAAAAGACAGTAGCCCCAAAAACCTCACAATCTCGCTGGAATACTCTCCAAAGATCACGAACAAAGGGAATGGAACAACACCACTATGAGAACCACTGGTATTCTCCTAAGGACTTTTACTGAGGAAGCTTGTGGGAGCTTTGTTTGATAAGAGAAAAATCGTGGGGAGATTTTCTCTGGGAGAGCGATCTTGGGAAAAATCACAGAATGAGAGAGTGTCTATCACCCAAGCCTCACACGCCTGAATTGATGGAAAAACTTTAACTTCCCCAGGCGTGTAGCAATCAGTTATGGGAGATGGAAGACCAAGCAAAGGCCACGTGGAGATGATAACTGACCATCAGTTATCGTAAAATTAATTTTTTTATTTAATTAATTAAAAAAATAATTAATTAAATCAAATTTAATTAAATATTTCATTTAAATCATATTTAAAAGAACATCTCTCCTATAACCTATAGTTTTAATTTAATTAAATCAATTTAATTAATTAATTAGTTAATTAATTCTCCAATTAATTAATTATTAAATTAAATATCACATACTTAATTTAATCCAATGATTGAATCATATTTAATTAAATTTCTCTCATATACTATAGTTTTAATGTACATCAAATGCACATTAATTATAACCTATAGTTTTAATATGAATCCAATTCATATTAAATTTAATATTTGAACTCCTTCAAATATTTACTTCTCCCATTAATTAATTTATAATCAAATTCAAAATAAATTTATATTATAAAGTTCAATTAAAATATAAACTTTATATTCTAATGTATCACCATACATTATATTATTTCCCTTACTAAATTTGAACTTTTCAAATTACTTTATTTACCTCAATACCCTTTACGAGCTACCAGTGGGACCTAATGGACCTACACATCAGAAGCTCCAACGATTTGAGATTAATTTGTTAAACTCATTAACCAAGTTCATCAATATTCGTTAATTGTGGGTCACTCCACAAAGACCCACAACTGCACTATTCTCACTGTAGAATATTTCTGTGTCCACAAATATCGACCAATACCGAAAAGTCAATCCTTCACGAGTGTTCGTAACGCCAGTTGGGCCAAATTACCGTTTTACCCCTGGGTTACCTCTAGATCCTTAAGTACCACTGATTCCTCTAATGAACAATCTGTTTATGGTCCAACCAATAAACAACAGTTCTGTTGGGTTTTATGCCCTAAAACTCGTAGATAGTAAATGAAACAAATTAATCGATCTCAATAAGTCGTTATTTGAGTGATTCAGTAATTTGGTTATTGAATAAATCGAGTTTGCATTAATAAACCCTAAATCCAATAAGCTAAGATCCAAGGTTGTTTAAATGAAACTTGGACTAGTATGTAGGGACATACGGGGATCAGTGTTCAAGTAACAACCTAAATGGTCTATAGTATAGGGATAAGGCTGGGTACCTTATCCTAGTGACACTATGTGATACGGCCCACCTTGTATCCGATACAGATGCAATGATCCAAAGCATCCATGTAGGAGACATGCGGGTGGGGGTATCCTATGCAATGAGTTTGCATAAGACCGGACCGCGAAATAGTAACCACTAGATGTAACGTCGTTAACTAGTCTAGGTTTCTATTTCAATTGGATGACCTAGGTAACTCAATATTCCTACCATTTCAGGGGCAAGACCGAATGGGGGCTGGGAACATAACAATACAAGATGGAATTCACTCCTTCCCCTATTGGGGCAAGTAGATGTGTGTTCCCTTAAGGGCTGATTCCGGGGCTTGAACAAAAGCGCGCTGTCCTCTCCTGGCCCTAGAGGAATTTCTGTTTAGTGGTTGGACCCTAAACAGGTTGTTCATTAGAGGGATCAGTGATACTTAAGGATCCATAGGTAACCCAGGGGTAAAACGGTAATTTGACCCAGCTGGTGTTACGAACACACGTGAAGGATTGACTTACTGCATTGGTCGATATCCGTGGACACAGAAATATTCTACAGTGAGAAGAGTGCAGCTGTGGGTCTTTAGTGGAGTGACCCACAGTTAACGAATGTTGATTGACTCGGTTAATGAGTTTAGCTGATCAATCTCGTATCGTTGGAGCTTCTGATCTGAGGTCCATTAGGTCCACCTGCTAGCTCATAACGGGTTCTGAGATAATTTAGTCTTGATATTAAAGGGAATTAATATAATGTATGGAGATACATTATAGTATAAAGTTTAATTAAAGAATTAAACTTTATAATTAATTTTGGATATGATTCGAAATTAATTTTTGAGAGAATAATGAATTTAATTAAATATGTGATATTTGATTAATTCATGAATTAATTAATTGGGAATTAATTAATTTAATTTAGTTTGGTTAAATGTGATTTAATCAAATTAATATTATAGTTTATATTAATGTACATTATGATGCACATTAAAACTATAGGTTAAATGAGAGAGATAAAATTGAATATGATTCAATTATAAAATTAATTAAATATTTGATATTTAATTAATGTGGATTCAATTAATGAGATTAATTGAATGGCCAATTTAATTCAATTGAATATGATTAAAATTGAATTAAATACCTTATGTTATAATTGGTTTAATTAATATTGATTTAATTAAATTAATTATAATTATTTAATTAATTAAATGATAATTGATAATTATTATTTAATTAATAGACGGTCTGGATCGCGTTGATTATGATCAACGGTAGAGATCAAGTAGGGAATAACTCCCTCCCCACTTATCGTAAAGTTGGGAGGGAGTTTCCCCAACTCTCGTTCAATCCCTCTCATTCACGAAAAAGACAGAGAGGAACTCTCTGATCTCTCTCTCTCAAATTTAGAAAACACAGCCTTCTTTTTGCTGAATTTTTCCCTTCCAAGACGATCTTTGGGTTCCCACAAACCGGTTCTCAACAATCCAAGAGGATAGCAGGTGATTCGAGTGGTGGTGTCCGTTGGAAGTCCCAAGAACGTAATTGGAGCATTGTGCTGTGATTGCCTCCTAAATCACGTAAGTTTTCTTATTTCTAAAATAGTTTTAGATCTAAGATTCGAGCATGCTTAATTGTGTTATTTAGAAATTAGTTTCTAATTTGATTTGCCAACATAGAGGTTTTTCTAAAATTGAAATTAAAAACGAGATTGTTCTTAATTGCTTCCGCTGCCAAAAGGAATTTTAATCCTTCAAGTTCCTCTCAGGCCAGGAGAGGACGGGCGCCCTTGTTCAAGACCTAGAATAAACCCTTAAGGGAACACTCATCTACTTGCCCCAATAGGGGAAATAGTGAATTCCATCTTGTAATGTTATGTTCCAAGCCCCCACTCAGTCTTGCCTCTGAAATGGTAGGTGATAGGACCTAAATAGTCCTATTTTATCACCTCTAATCTAAGCTTGTTAGAGTTATTTTATGCTTTACTTGTCTTATTTACTGGATCTTTGAGCTTTGGCAATGTCGGGAGCCGATCACTTTAATTTGGTGTTAATTCAGGCCAATTACGAAGTTTTGGAGCCATCTCGGTGTTTTGGACGGCCAGGACGTGAAAAGATCCAATTGTGCTGAAGCGGGCCTGAAGAACAACACCAAAAGTCGAAGATTGAAGCCCCGTACCGAGAAGAAACGAGATAAGATCGAGAAATAAAACAGCAAGTCAAGGATCAGGGATGGTGTCGATACGCTCCCCCTGGCGTCTCGACGCCGACACGAAAATTAACCGGAGTATAAAGTTCGCAGCGTCTTGGCGCTGCCAAGTTTTCTATAATTATGTAGTCTCGGTTTAGTCAACCGTTGGGTTAGAAATTTGGTCCTTTTACGATTTATTTTGCCTCTTTTACTTTTCAGTACTGTTGTAGACCTTTTCAGGTCATATTTCATGGATTCTTTCATGTCTATTTGTATTTTTACTTCGTTTATGAATAGCTAATCGCATTTAGATCGTTGGATTAGGATTATGCTTTGATTTCTATTTATATTGGCTGAGTTTTCTGGAGTTTATTGCACAGTTCTTGCTATCTTTTCATTAAGTTTTGCATGTTATCCCGTTTAAACCAATACATGAGCCTAGTCTATTAGGATTGACGACCCTATGTGATTACCGCTTGTGTATTCAATCAGTTATTTTTAGATAGCCACTAGGTTGAGGCAAGCTGACGGGACTGTCGGAGGGTGTCGAATTCTCCTTAAGTCGTCAAATAAAATTTATAATCCACGACACTACTACTATTTTTGTAGCAATAGCGGTCGGGGTCGAACACAAGAAAGGAAGATCTAGTAAGTGTAGAATTTCGTGCTTATGAAAACAGGGGGGATTTTTGATGATGAAAGACAAGCAAGAAAAATAAAATAATTGAATGCTGAATTTTAAATGGCACAAAACTAAACATGCAAAGGAGGAATTAGACGGGATCAATAACATAAATGGTCTACACGAGTGCTGGAATGTAAAAGAGGCAAAGAAATCGTAAAATGGACCAAAATTCTAACCTAACAACGGACTAAACCGAGACTACATATATATAGAAAACACGCCGGCATCGAGACATCAAGGCGCAGCGTCTCGACGCTGAGAACATTCTTCTTCGACCCGAATTCACGTCGGCGTCTCGACGCCAGCCTCATGACTCAACTTCCTGCTTTATTTTTCGGTTTGGTCTCGCTTTCGCCTCGGTTTGGGGCTTCAATCTTCGGCTTTTGGTGTCACAATTCAGGCCTGCTTCAGCACAATTGGGTCTCTTCACCTCCTCGTCGTCCAAGACATCGAGATGGCGCCAAAAACTCCGTAATTGGCCCGAATTAACACCAATTAGCGTGATCGGCTCCCGACTCAGCCTAAACTCAATTAACCTGTAAATAGGACAAATGGAACAAACCAGGTTGCTTCCTCTTGCTTAGGTGCCTGATCAAGGAATTCCTTTTTTTTTCTCTATTTTTTTTTCTTTCTTTCTTTTTGCTTTTTGCTTTTGCTCACTCTTTTACTTTTTGCATTTGTTTTGGATAGGGCACTAGCTTTCACACTATAGTGCAGAGACCTATAACCCGAGTTTTACTCTTAGTTGGCCTAACTGATCACACTGCAGGTAGCTCTTTTTACCCCTAAGCGTTTAAGCTCAACGCAAGCATGCTTTTTCTTTCAAAATAAAAATGACGAGCATATGATTTTTCTTTTCTTTTGCCTTGCCACTCCTGACTTATTTTTCCACTTTTTTTTTATTGCAGACATATTTTCTTTTTCTCTCCTAGGCAAGACTCCACACACTATTTTGCAAAAAATTTAGACTTTCTCGCTTAACCTTACACCTATCGGGGTGACAATAGGAATATGAGCCAAGTAATTCGCTCCTAAGCATTCAAGTCCTACTTTAAAGCAAGATGTACACCCAACATATGCAAGACATATCCAAGAAAAGTTTTAAAAGGGCTCATTTTTTGAACACTCTCGGTCACAACTCATCGAAAGCAATAAATTTTCGAAAAATTTGAGTCAATCCTAGGAAATCATCATCACTTAAACAAGCATATACACAACAAGCATGCAAGACATTTCATTAAGCACAAACGCTGGCCTGGCGCTCAGATGCTCAAGGCCCAACAGGAATGTAAAGTAAATTCCCCACCCCCAACCTAAAATTTACATTGCCCTCAATGTAATAAATCATGAAGAATAAGACAATGCATAGGGAAAGAGTAGAACTTCCCTGAATATTGCGCTCATGGGTGGTGAATCACGCTTTCTCATAAATGTAGAAACTTCGTTTTGGTACCGCCAATCCTAAAAGACAGACAAAAACAAGGAAACAGGCATAAAAGCAACTGATAAAAATAAACCTATCTAAGAATTTGAAATAACAGAAAGCAGTAAAATTATGGGGTGCAATTGTTTAAGGTCGTTTGCTCGACCACGCTCTCCTCTATTTCTTCTTAGGGAGGCTTCTCTCCACAGGTCTAGAATACATTATTTTTAGAAATTTCTTATTTTAGTAATTTCGGGGCCTGCAAGGAAGAATCAGTAGAAGCAGAAAAAATATCAGAAGCAGAGGTGCGCTGACAGAAGATGCGCTCAACCCTAATCTTAGAAGATGAACACTTGGTGACTCCACCAGATTTATCGGTAAGGGTTATCTGGTGTTCATCAACTACATCAATTAACTCTCCGTCTAAGTCAGGGCATCTAACAGCAGAAAAATACATCTCATTATTGGTGACCATGCATGATTTAGAATTTAAAGTGCGATCATTCACTGGGTCAAGTTCAAGCATATAGTATTCAATAGAAGATGCATGAGGATTTTCGATGTCATCAAAAATTTTAAATTATAGGGTTTTATCCTGAAATCCTACTGATACAACACCCTCATCTACATCAATAACAGTCTTGGCAGTCTTCATAAAGGGACGACCAAGAAGTATCGTAGCAGAAGATGGATTGTAATCAGGGCTAGGAGTATCTAAAACATAGAAGTCAGCAGGAAAAACCAAATCCTCCACCCTAACTAAAACGTTTTCAACTATTCCTAGAGGTTTAAAGCAAGACTTATCTGCTAGTTGAATGACTATGCCAGATGTTTTAATATCAGTTAAATTCAATCTTTTATAAACAAACACAGGCACATAACATTAATCGATGCTCCTAGATCTAACATGGCATATTTTATCTTGCAATCTCCGATCATACACAGTAAAGTAAACATGCCAGCATCAGAACACTTAACAGGTAAGTTTTCAGAAAGTAATGCACTTACATTTTCACTAACCTCTTCTTTACCTGAGGACTTTTCCTTACCTCCATACCAAGTCTTTAAGAACTCAGCATAGGCTGGGATTTTCAGGATTGCCTCAAGCAATGGAATGTTCACCTTAACTTTTCTAAAAACATCTAAATCATCCTGCACACTTGGAGTAGCAGGGTCAATGAAGTTCACAGGTAAAGTAAGAAAAGAATCTTTATCATTTAAATTTACAGAAGAAAATTTGCCAGAAGAAATAGAAAACTTATCAGAGACGGCGGGGAATCCAGGGGGACAGTTAGGTGTGGCCACTCCACTCCACATTTCATTCACGTTCGCCTTAGGATTTACCTCAGGTTGGGCAGACAGTTTACCAGAGCTTTTATTGTTCATCTTATTGACTTGGGTTGCCAACTGAGTAATTTGGTTTCCCAAATTTTGAATGGCGTTCCCGGTCTCTTGCTGGAACTGTAAAGAGCTGTCAGTAAGTTTCTTAAGTGCCTCATCGAAGGATGTCCCTAAAGTTGAGGTGGAAGCCTGATTTTGCTTGAACACCAGTGTCTTCTGTTGGTTCCCATAACTGAAATTTGGATGGTCTCTCCATCCTGGATTGTAAGTGTTGCTGTATGGGTTGTACTGCCTTTGATTTCCATTGAATCCACCAATGGCATTCACCTCTCCATTGTCTTGTATCTCAGGGCAGGCATCAGTAGTGTGGGTAGTCATAGAGCAAAGTCCACACGTCTTCGCCTGTACCTGTCCTGAACACAAAGAGCGAACAAGTTTAGTTAATTCACTCATTTTAGAGCACATTTCGCTTACCTTACTTTTTGTGGCGGCTTGCACAACTGCTGGTGATCCTCCCGTCCTGAATTGCTGAGAGTTTTCAGCCATACTTGAAATTAGTTATCTAGCCTCAACAGGGGTCTTGTTGACTAGTGCTCCTCCACTAGCTGCATCTACCATACTACGGTCCATAGGAAGTAGCCCTTCGTAAAAATACTGGATCAATAACTGATCTGAGATCTGATGATGTTGAAAACTGGCGCACAGACGCTTGAATCTCTCCCAATATTCGTGGAGTGTCTCCCCAGTGATCTGCAAAATTCCATAAATTTCCTTTCTGATGTTTGCAGCTCTACTGGCAGGGAAGAATTTCTCCAGGAATTGCTTCTTCATCTCGTTCCATGTACTGATAGAGCCGGAGGGAAGGTAATAGAGCCAATCTTTCGCTGAATCCTTTAGCGAAAAGGGAAATGCCCTCAGGTTCAGCGCTTCCTTTATCACTCCATGAGGTCTCATACCAGAACATACTATGTGAAATTCCTGCAAATGTTTGTGCGAGTCCTCTCCTGCACTACCACGAAAAATAGGAAGTAAGTGTATTAAACTTGACTTTAATTCAAAAGTACCTGCCGTCTCAGGGTAGGTAATACAAAGTGGCTGCTGGTTCAGATCTGGTGCTGCCAGCAGCCTTAATGTTCTTTCAGCCATGGTTGGTGCTTCAACCTCGCTGAGATTATTAACTCTTCTCCTTCTTGCTTGCCTTCTAAATCTCATCTCCGCTCTAGAAATTTCAGGTTCAAATCTAAGATAGTTTCCCTACGAAGAACGTGTCATCATAAACCATGCAAACAAGAATTAAAAACACAAAATCCTAAAAATACTAGAAAAACGTTATTCCCCGGCAACGACGTTAACTTGTCGGGACTGTAGGAGGGTGTCGAATTCTCCTTAAGTCGTCAAATAAAATTTATAATCCACGACACTACTACTATTTTTGTAGCAATAGCGGTCGGGGTCGAACACAGGGAAGGGGGATCTAGTAAGTGTAGAATTTCGTGCTTATGAAAACAGGGGGATTTTTTATGATGAAAGACAAGTAAGAAAAATAAAATAAAATAAAATAAATGAATGCTGAATTTTAAATGGCACAAAACTAAACATGCAAAGGAGGAATTAGACGGGATCAATAACATAAAAAGGGATCGTTGGATTGGGATTTATTATCCTTGATTCTAATTGATTGGCTTCCTAATTTTCTCTAATAATCGTTCTAAACTGATTTCACTAATCTGGTCGGCTTCTGGGTTACTCAGAGGACCCCCCTACACTAACCTGTGCTAATTAACTCGCTAATCATGAATTCGAAAATTAACAAGATTAATTAATATAAACTCTATCTCGCCACCCCTTATGCATAATGTAGCAACAATCCGAGACCTTTGCAACGGTTACTACTCATATCTAACTAGTTTATTAACAAGCAATTATGCATCCACCTATTAAAACTAGCCGCTTTGGGATCGTGGGTCCGAAATCATAAGAACTAAATTCAAATACAATTTAAATTTAATTCCTACAACTTTTAACATGCATCCTAGGCCTATCAAGGGTCGTCTCGCTTAGAGAGTGGCTTGCCTCAACCTAGTGGCTATCTAAAAATAACTGATAGAATACAAGAGTGGTAATCGCATAGGGCGTTAATCCTAATTGACTAGCCTCGTGTATTGGTTTAAACGGGATAACATGCAAAACTCAATGAAAATACAACAAGAACAGAAAGTATAAACCAGAAAACTCAGCCAATATTATTTAGAATCAAGACATAAATCCAATCCAACGATCTAAACGAGTTTAGCTACGCATAGATGAAGTAAAAGCAACAATGGTCTACAAGAGTGCTGGAATGTAAAAGAGGCAAAGAAATCGTAAAAGGGACCAAAATTCTAACCTAACGGTGGACTAAACCGAGACTACATATATTTAGAAAACACGCCGGCGTCGAGACGCGACGCTGCGAACATTTTTCTTCAACCCAAATTCGCATTGGCGTCGAGACGCCAGCCTCATGACTCAACTTCCTACTTTATTTCTCGGCTTTGTCTGGCTTTCTTCTCAATTCGGGGCTTCAAACTTCGACTTTTGGTGTCACAATTCAGGCCCACTTTAGCACAATTGGGTCTCTTCACCTCCTCGCCGTCCAAGACATCGAGATGGCTCCAAAAATTTCGTAATTGGCCCGAATTAACACCAATTAGCGTGATTGGCTCCCGACTCAGCCTAAGCTCAATTAACCTGTAAATAGGACAAGTAAAGCATAAAATGACTCTAACAAGCTTAGATTAGAGGCGATAAAATAGGACTATTTAGGTCCTATCACAAGCCACTCTCTACGCGAGACGACCCTTGATGGATCTAGTATGCATGTTAAAGGTTGTAGGAATTAGATTCGAATTGCATTTGAATTTAGTTAATACAATTTCGGACCCACGATCCCAAAGCGACTAGTTTAAATAGGTGATTGTTAAATTGTTTAATCTAAAACTAGTTAGATATAATATAGTAACCGTTGCGAGGTCTCGGATGGTTGCTATTTTATGTATGATGGGCGGCGAGCGATAAAAAATATATTAATTAATCTTGTTAATTTTAGAATTCATGGTTAGCAAGCTAATTAGCATAGGTTAGTGTAGGGGGGTCCTCCAAGTAACCAAGAAGCCGATCGGACTAATGAAATTAGTCTAGAATAATTATTAGAGAAAACTAGGAAGCCAAACGAAATAGAATCAAGCATAAGAAATTCCAATCCAGCAATCCCTTTCATGTTATTGATTTCCGTCTTATTTCTCTACTGCATGCTTTATTTTGCCTCTTTTAAATTCAACATTTATTTATTTTTGCTTGCTTTCCAAAAATCCCCCCTGTTTTGTAAGCGCAAAATTCTACACTTACTAGGTCCCCTTCCCTGTGTTCGACCCCGACCCCTATTTCTAAAAAATAGTTGTACTGCCGTGGATTATAAATTTTATTTGACCAACATGACCTTCAACAAGTCGGACCTGTCAAATTGGCGCTGTTGTCGGTGAAAGGCGTTTTCTAGTATTTTTAGGATTTTGTGTTTTTAATTCTTATTTGCATGGTTTATGATCACACGTTCTTCGCAGGGAAACGATCTTAGATTTGAACCTGAAATTTCTAGAGCGGAGACGAGATTTAGAAGGCAAGCAAGAACAAGTCAGACCCGTCAGTAGGTTTATTGAGTCAGCAAACTGGCCACTCTCACCCAGACAAATCTAAGGACAATCCTTTATGAAAAGGAGTTCATAACATACTTAGGATTCAGATTGAGTTACCTTGGTCATCCTGTTGAACTAGAAACCTAAACTAGTTAACGGTGTTACATTTAGTGGTCACTTATTTCGTGGTCCAGTCTTATGCAAACTCATTGCATAGGATACCCCAACTCACATGTCTACTACATGAACACGTTGGATCATTGGATCTGTATTGTATACAAAGCGGGTCGTATCACATAGTGTCACCAGAATAAGGTACCCAGCCTTATCCCTATACTATAGACCTTTTAGGTTGTTACTAGAACACTGATCCCCGTATGTCCCCACATACTAGTCCAAGTTTCATTTAAACAACCTTGGATCCTAGTTTATTGGATTTAGGGTTAATTAATGCAAACTCGATTATTCAATAACAAATTACTGAATCACTCCACTAACGCTTTATTGAGATCGATCAATTTGTTTCATTTACTATCTACGAGTTTTAGGGCATAAAACCCAATACTAATGCAATTTTTTTATTTATGCAAAGTAGTTATAAAGAGTCAAAGTGAGTATGACTTAGTGGTAATTGGCAAAATTTCTTCCCTGTATCTTTAATCGAGGATTAGATCTTAGAGATTTAAATTAATTCAAAGCATGTTTAGCCTTAGAAATACAGTAGATTTTTAACGCCCCCAAATTTTAACCTAATCCCGAAAACATTACCAAACTTTATTATGAAACCAATTGTTATGTCGTTGAAAATTCGACAACATAACGACGTAATTACAGCCACCCAAAAATTTTAGACACCTGAAAAACATGAATACAAACTTCAAAAAGAACCAGAACCAACCCTTTACTTCACTTGACAACAACCCAACATACTCAAATGTTTTACATCGCAATTAGAAGTAATACGAGTCAGATCTCGTAGCGATTACTAGTTAATGAAATTAACACGTCCTAAATGAAAGAAACTAAAAGTTTAAATCTATTACAACTGCCAAGCAAAAATAACCAACAACTACTTCAGTTTAACAAAATACGATCAGAACGCTAAACGCGAAATTAAATCAAAATAACTAGATATCTAATGGTCTTTTCCTGCAAGCCTCATCCTCATCACCAAGTCTGAATATGATCTTGAAGGAGTGTACGAGACACTAACGGAAGCGATTCAAATCGAAACACTCAAAATTCTTTTAATTTTAGTTAAGAAACGCATGCACTCATAAACCGAAAAATAGGACATTGAATTTTACCAACCTTTTGGACAAAATTTATGAGCTTCGAGAATGAATTCTTCTCACGAACTTGTTGTAGATGACCACGAGAGTCTTCCCCGCTAATCTTCGGCCTTAGAACGAGTGGTGGGACTCAAGAACGTGATGAATTTTGGTGATGGAGATTGAGTTTGAGAGAGTTTTGATATTTTCTTTTTCCTTTTAGAAAAACTACAACAACCTCCTTTCCTCAGCTTTGTTTTCTTCTTTTATATGAGAATGGCATGCAATTTAGATGAAGACAACTCATTGTCTTTTGGTTAGGTGTGCTAGGATGTGTCTTAGAGATGAGAAAGGAATGTGGGTTCTTGGTGTCAAAGGCAACCCATTTTCCATTTAAAGAAAAAAATGAAATTAACCACTTAATTTCTTTATAAAATTAATTTCAAATCTGAATTTCAAATTAATTTCAAATAATTAATTTAAACATTTAATTAATTATTATTATTTTATTTAATATCAAATATTAAATTAAATAGTTCCACTAATCCCGACTATTTCTTTCTTTACACCGATCTCTCGAACGTGAATCCCTATTCACGTGTGTAATATTTAAACGTGAATCCCGAATATTTCCAACTCTCTCATAATATAGTTTAATTCGTAATTAAACTATTTTGTCAATGATATTACGTAAAATTGACGTTAACTCCCTAAATCAAATTTGAACGCTTCAAACTTTATCATCACACTGTTCTAAGGTTTATTCCGTATGAGATAGCAGGGGGACCTAATGGACCTACAAATCATGGGCTCCAATGATTCGAGATTAACCAGCTAAACTCTTTTAACCTAGTTAACCAACATTCGTTAACTACCAAGACACTCCACTATAGCCCGATAGTTGAACTCCCCTCATTGTAGATATATTTTTGTCCACCCGATATAACCATGATTAGTAAGTCGACCCTTCACAGGTTGTTCGTAACTACAGCTGGGTCAAATTTCCATTTTACCCCTGAAGTTACTTCTTGTTCCTTAAGTCCCCACTGAGTCCCTAATGAACAATTGGTTAGTGGTCCAACCACTAAACCTAAAACCTCTCGGGCCAATGAGAGGACGAGATCCCTTTGTTCACGTCTCGGAGCCAGCACTTAAGGAAAAAACCTCTCTATTATCCCTAAATTGGGTAGGAGTGAATTCCGTCTTGCAGGACTATGTCCCCAACTATCAACCCGGTCTTATCCCCAAAATGGTAGGCTTATTGAGTCAGGGATGTTGAGCCACTCTCACCCATGTAAATCAAATGATAATCCCGAATAAATAGGAGTTCATAGTTAGCTCAGGATTAAGATCAAGTTACCTAGGACATCGCACTAAAATAAGTCAATTTCAATAGTAAACGGCGTTATAAAGGAAATTGAATTATTTCTTGGTCCTGGTCTTATGCAAACTCATTTGCATAGAACGCCCCCACTCGCATGTCTCTACATGAACGATTCAAGATCACATCATTTGCACTTATACAAAGTGGGTCGTGTCTCATAGTGTTCCCAGGTTAAGGTACCCAACCTTATCCTTATACTATAGACCGTTTAGGCTATTACTTGAGCTTGATCCACTTTTATGTCACTACATAAAGTTCAAGTATTCATATCACATAGCCATGGATGTTAGTTTATTGGATTTGGGTTATTTAACGTACAATTCACTTATTTAATAACTTAAGTGAACAAAAACTCAATAACGACTTTATCGAACAAGTATATTACTATTTGTTTCATTCACTATCTACGAGTTTTAGAGCACCAATCCCAACAAATCTCATCACCTGCAAAACCTGGTGGTAGGTCAGTACAAAACTACAGTACTGAGTAAATGGCTCACACTTGAGGAGCCATAAAACAACAAACAACGCATAAGGCAAAAATCATGCTCTTTAAACACAAGAACAAGTACACAGGTATGATATTCACCTCAAACATCACAATCATGCATAACATCACAATTAACATCTTGAGGTCAATCAAACATCATTAACGCAATTTCGTCAGATTATCTTCAACCATTCACAAATCCAACAATCACATAGCTCAACTAGTCGGTTCCTAAGCTTTGCACTCAAGACCCCAACTCTAACATAGTATTCGAACACATGTTTTAACTCACAAGACCCTCATCTGCCAATGTATCAACTCCTGGCCTTTGTACCCAGGTAACCCTGAAACCTGTATATGGGAAATATTGGTCCCTGACATTTGTACCCAGGCACCCCAATATCTCCCATATACTTGCAACATATATCGATCCCTGATCTTTCTACCCAGGTGCCTCGATATTTGTTGCAATTCAATATGAATATCAATCCCCGACCTTTGTACCTGGACGTTTCGATGTTCATACTTAACTATACAACTATTTTTATGTATTGACTCCTGACCTTTGTACCTAGGCGCCTCAATATTTGTTGTACACAGTTACAAATATCGACCCCCGACCTTTGTACTCGGGCACCTCGATATTTGTCTATCTACTTATCTTAATTTCAGCCCTCGACCATTTGTACCTGAGGCACTGATATCCTTATCACTTTCCTTTTAATTCTATGTCAGCCCTCAACCATTTATACCCGAGACCCTGACATTCTTTTATCACAACTAAAGGTATTCTAACCCAATGGTCTCTCTAGACCATACTATGCACAATCGAAACTAAACTCTTGTATTTCAAGGAAACCACAACGAAATAATACTCCTATCACAACAAGTTTCAGTCACCCCATTTCAGCATAGCACAACACAACAGTTTAACACCTCAATTCAACAATTTCGAAACTTGTCAATAACATAACAACACATACATATATACAACATATGCTACAACTAACAAGTAAAACACAAAACATGTTATCTGATAAGGGTAAAAAATATACCTATTTTACCCTTATATTTAGCTCATTTGCTTGTCAAACTTGTATGTTTTAGATAAAAAAACACTACTTCTGAGCCTCAACAGTGCTAAAGTTGATAAGTTAGGATGTTGAGAGTCATGAATGTCAAATTATGCATATTTGTGCTTCAAAGAACTCATTTTGGTAAGAATTTGACTTGGTTTTGGTGTTTTGCAGAAAACAGAGGAATCTGAAAATTTCAAGAAATGCGACCGCATTTCTGGCAAGGCAAAAATCAATTGCAACCGCATTTCTGGGCAAAGGCAGGCAGTTTCGAGTCCGTCGCGGGTCGTTTTGAACGAGTGTTTTGCTCACCTAACCGGCTGTTTTGACTCCAAAACTGACTAGGCTACCTGTTAGCACCATTTTCGTGACTCCTCAACCACTCCCCATGCTATAAAAGGCCAATAAACTTCATTCTTGATGTGGAAATCTTTGATGTATGCGGAATAGATTTCATGGGCCCATTCCCTCCATCCTTTGGAAATATCTATATTCTGCTTGCAGTTGATTATGTATCAACGTGGATCGAGGCCATAGCCACATCAACCAATGATGCGAAGGTAGTAAAAAAGTTCTTTATGAAGAACATCTTCACAAGATACGGGACTCCTCGATTTATCATAAGCGATCAAGGTACTCATTTTTTAAATAAGTTGATAGTGAACCTGTTTTCCAAATATAACATCAGGCATAGGGTTGCAACTGCTTACCATCCTCAAACGAATGGACAAGCAGAGCTCTCTAACCGAGAGATTGGAGAAAAAAGTAGACCCTTCTCGAAAAGATTGGTCGCTACGTCTTGATGAGGCATTATGGGCACATAGAACAACATATAAAGCGCCCTTGGGAATGTCTCCGTACCAGATTATATTTGGAAAAGCTTGCCATCTACCTCTAGAATTGGAACACAAGGCATATTGGGCGTTGAAGAAATTCAACTTCAATATAGACAAAGTTGGAGTTAGGAGAAAGTTGCAGTTGAATGAATTGGAAGAGCTCCGTCATTTCTCCTAGGAGAATGGAAAATTATATAAGGAAAAGGTCAAGAGGTGGCATGATCGAAGGATACATCCAACGGAATTCCATCAGGGCCAGAAGGTGCTACTCTTTAATTCAAGACTGAAGTTGTTTCCAGGGAATTTGAAATCAAGATGGTCAGGACCCTTCACGATTGTGAGAATTTTTTATTATGAAACTGTAGAATTGATGGATCACCTGAAGGGATTGGAATTCCGTAATTCCGTAAAGCAGAAGCGTGATTGGGACCGATTTGTAGTTAATTTTGTTTAATCTAAAATACCAATACATTGGCAATAAACTTAGAACTATTCTATATTTATATTAAGGCTAAGCATACAAAAATATTAGATCTAAATCTAATTTATATAGTAACAAGTTACTTACTCTCATTGACGACTCCGATTAAATTCACCGACTGCTTGTGAAATAATCACGAACTACTGTGGACACCACCACTATGGCTACACTGGTATAACTCAGAGACTTCTAGAGGCAGGAGACTGGTGGGAGTCTTTAGGGGAATTCTCTGAGAGTAGGAGAATGAATGAGATGCCTTTCACCCCACCCCAGGGGTCCTATTTATAAGAAAAAGTCATGAATAAGATCAAATCTATTATCTTATTCATATCTAATTTTAATAAATAAATAATTAATTCCATAATTAAATAATTACCCAATTAAATATCATATATTTAATCTTAGGGATTTTATTAAATTATTTATATTAATATGAATCCAATCCATATTAATTATTTGAACTCTTTCAAATATTTTCTCTCAAGAATTAATTTTGAAATTAATTCAAAATTATATTATAAAGTTTCATAAACTTTATATTATAATGTATCAATATACATGATATGATTCCCCTAAATAAATTGAACACTTTCAATTTACAATTTATACTTAATTGCCTCAAGTCTCTTTACGAGCTACCAGTGGGACCTAATGGACCTGCAGATCAGAAGCTCCAACGATATGAGATTTAATCGGCTAAACTCATTAATCAATTAATCAGTTTTCGTTAACTGTGGGTTCACTCCACTAAAGACCCATAGTTGCACTCTTCTCACTACAAACATAATTCTGTGTCCACGGATATAGACTAATAACAGCAAGTTAGTCATTCACGAGTGTTCGTAACTCCAATTGGGTCAAATTACCATTTTACCCCTGAGTTACCTCTACCTCCTTAAGTACCAGTGCACCTCTAATGAACAACCTGTTTGTGGTCCAACCATCAAACAGAAACCCCTCTCGGGCCAGTGAGAGAGTAGGGCCCTTTGTTCAAGACCCAGAGACACCACTTAATGGAACACTCATCTACTTTCTCAAAAGTCGGGAAGGAGTGAATTCCATCTTATGTGATTATGTTCCCCGCTCCCCACTCGGTCTTGTCCCCAAAATGGTAGGCTTATTGAGTCGGCGTACTGGCCACTCTCACCCATACAAATTAAAGGACATTCCCTCGTGAACAGGAGTCCATAATCCACTCAGGATTCAGACTAAGTTGCCTAGGTCATCCTAGTGAAATAAAAACCTAACTAGTTAACAGTGTCACATCTAGCGATTACTATTTCGCGGTCCGGTCTTATGCAAACTCATTGAATAGGATACCCCCACTCGTATGTCCCCTACACAAATGCGTTGGATCATTGCGTTTGTATCAAATACAAAGTGGGTCGTATCCATAGTGTCGCCAGGATAAGGTACCCAGCCTTATCCCTATACTATAGACCCTTCAGGCTATTTCTTGAACAATGATCCCCGTATGTCTCCAAATACAGTTCAAACTCATCCCGCAACCTAGGGTGTTTAGTTTATTGGATTAGGGTTATTTAGGCAAGATGTACATAATATAGACAATAACTCTTTATTGAAAAAACATCAAACAATACTTTTATTTATGTTCGGTCAATTGTTACATTTACTATCTACGAGTTTTAGGGCATAAAACCCAACAAACTCCCACTTGAACTAAAACTCTAGTCAATGGGAAGTAATGTACATTGTATATTACATGAAAAGTAAATATACAAGTAATACAATAAACTAGGGCATCTTTATACCCATTACACATCTCTCACTTGCCCTAGATTATACTACATACATATCTTGTAGACCTAGACGTTCTAGATGACCCTCAAACACTTTAGCCGAGAGAGCCTTCGTAAACGGATTAGGTGATGCTACCTCTCAATGTGTGTTTCCTCGTTTGTGGCTGTGAAGAGCTAGAATTGGCTACAGCCCCACTGTTGTCACAGTGTAATGTTATGTGAAAGTCAATATTTGGAACAACTTCCAAATCTGTCAGGAACTTCTTGAGCCAAACTGCTTCCTTAGCTGCTTCACAAGCAGCTACATACTCAACCTCCATGGTTGAGTCTCCTATGCATCCTTGTTTGATGCTTCGCCAAACTACAACTCCCCCATTAAGGGTGAACATATGGATAATAAATCATGTTTTAAATGTGTGAACATTCTAATAAGTGTGTTATTGTTTCAACCAATAAAAAGGAGAAAAGAAACCAAGAAAAACAAAGGAAGTAGAAAAAAATAAGGAAGGCAGTGAACTGGGAAAATGCGACCGCATTTCTCCCCAGTTCATTTGGAAATGCGACCGCATTTTCCAAATGGCCGAGGGCAGTGACGTCATTTAGTGACAGTCACGTGACCTAATTTTTGGAAACCTATAAATAGCTTGACTTATGTTTTTCTTCTTCACAACTCATTTAAGCCTTCTTGCATACAAGTCAAACCTACCAACTCTCCATATTCTCTCTTGAAACCGCAAGACCCACGCCAAGAAGCATGAAGAACACTCCCAAATCTTCAATCCCTCGCAAGATTACTCGATCTTTGAGTAATCGGAGTGCTCAACATGATGGTTAAGATGATCAACGCCAAGGAGAAGGGTCTGCCCTACACATGCACGAAGCAAGAACCGAGAGACCCATGGGTCTTTCACAAACTACTGTGGAACGAAGACCCACGACTCCAACTCCCTCATCAACGACAATGCCGACTACTACAAGGGAGAATCCAAGCGGTTCTCGACACAAGAAGCCCACACCTACCGAATCTCTCCACCAAACCCAAAAACCCGTGTAAAAACCTCTTAGAAAGCGCTCCAAGGAGTGGTTCGCCATGATCTGTGAGATGGGAGCCAAGAGACGTGCGACTATTGAGGAGGAGGCGAGGTTGCGTGAAGCTGAAATTTTCCCTAAGGCAAGCAAGAGCTCTCAGCTAGGGGAGGCTTCAATGGGTAAAACATCTAACCCTTCAACTGACCCTACTTCTTGCAGGGACAAACCGTTTGTGACTTACAGTGCCAAGAAGAAAAGTACCAGAAGCACTGAAACTGAGAAGCCCCTGATCATTGAGCCTCTTACGACGACAAGGATGCCAGCGGAAGTGTTTGAAAACATGATTCGACAAGCTGTTGCACAGGCTCTGTTAATTACTGAAGGATATCGAGCTGAGTAAGATGCACTAAATGAGATAAGGGCTAAAAAAGAAAGAGAACTACAGAGCATGAGGGTTGAAGATGAATTGGCAAAAAAAAAAAGATTTGGAGGATGAGAAGAAAAAGGAGGAAGCTGAGAAAAAGAGAGAAGAATAAAAGCAAAAGGCTGAGAGGGCCATTCCGGCTGAAAAAGAAAGAAAAGAAGATGATGAATTAAGGAGGTTGGCTGCTGAACTCAAACTCCTTGAAGAAGAAAATGCAAGAAGAGAAATCCTTCGAGAAGAAGAAAACTGAAGGAAAAAAGCGAAGGAATTTCTTGCAGCCTTTGAGCCTCTACACAATGCTCGGAGGGAAGCTGAACAGCTACAAAAAGAAGAAGAAAAGGCCCCTGAAGGGCCAAGTATTGAAGAATCAGAAAAAGAAGAAAAATAAGACAATGGAGGACAGAATGCGATCACATTTGGGTAGCATTCTGAGGAAGGCCTAGCTGAGGTCGTGGATGAGCAGAAAGCTGATGAGCCCCTTGATCCATTGTTCGAGTACGACATTAGGGGACCCTCACCAGCTGCTGAAAGTTCTTCTTCGGAAGAGAAAGAGGATGAAGAGAAAATTGAAGAAAAAGAAGCCGAGACCTCTAGTGACAGTGAGACAAAGACAGACTCCGAGGTGAAGGAATTGGACGATGATCAAATTCCAATTTCTTCAGCATTAAGGAAGAAAAGGAGAAGGGAAATAAGAGCTGAGAGGAGGACAAAGAATAAGAATGAGTCCATATTTTGAAAGAGGCCGAGGACTAGGTCCATGGACGCCTCTCCTGTACCTCCTAGCACCACACCAATCAAGCCAAAGGTTAAAACACCTAAAGCTACATCGCCAAAGAAGACATTCCCCGAGGTCTCTAGAGATATAAATTTCCAAGAGAAGATGGAGATCATGAGGAAACGGGACTTCTTGAACGAGAAGGGATTCTCAAGCCGAGCAGGGACATTGCCTGACTTTGTAACAAAGGTCACCACCCAATATAAGTGGCAAGAGTTTTGTGCTCACCCTCAAGAGGCCGTGGTGCCTCTAGTCCGAGAGTTTTATGTAGGGCTGAGGGAAAAAAGCTTGAGTTTGGCGATTGTACGTGAGAAAATGGTGAGCTTCTCCTCAATTGACATCAACAGGATATATCGGATCAAAGCTCCTTTGCATCCGAGAGGGAACGATGCCATTAAGAACCCTTCGGTCAAACAGTTAAAAGAAGCATTAAAAGTGGTGGCCAGGAAGGGAGTCCAATGGAAGGAATATCAGACCAAAGTGAAGACCCTTGTGCCAAGTGACTTAAAGCCAAAACCGACAGTATGGCTTCACTTCATCAAAACCAGATTGATGCCCACCACCCATGATAGTACCATTTCAGTAGAGAGGGTCATGCTTCTCTACAACATAATGAAAGGGTTGGAGATCAATATAGGGAGCATCATTCGAGAGGAGATCCTATCCTATGGGAGAAAGAGAGCAGGGAAGCTGTTTTTTGGGTCTCTCATAACCTAACTATGTCAGAGGGTTAAAATTGTTCCTGGAAAAGATGAGGAACGACACTTTTTCAGGTCGACCATTGACTTTCCTCTGATCGGGAAGCTCTAGCAAAATAATGCTCAAAGGAAGGATAAGGCTTCCACATCTCATGCTACTCCATCTCCGGGACCCACACCTGCTTCACCTCCAATACACACTCCAGTTTCAGGGCCCACACCATCATCAGAGGCTCTTGCATTTGCTTAACGTCAGTTAGACCGTATTGAAGATAAATTGAAAACATATTGGGTCTATGCGAAGGACAGAGATGAAGCAATTAGAGAGTTCTATCTCTCTATCGCCCCAAGCATCGCTCTTGTTAACTTCCCTCCAAGCTTGCTGCCTCAAGAAGAAGAAGAGTTTGAAGATGAAGATGAAGAAGTTGAAGAGAGTTCCTTGGATGAAGAATAGGGTAGTTTTCTGATCTCCTTTTACATGTTTAAAACTGTTTTTGGGTTTATGTTAGTTGCTGTTTTTTTAGTTTCAGCATGTTAGTTTACTGTTTTGCTTGTGTTAGTTGTTGTTTAATCTACTTTGAATGCTTAGTTAGTTGTTAGTTTATTTTTTAGGTTAGTTTAGTGTTGGTTTGCTGTTAAATAAGATATAATAACTTGGGTTTTTTTTTAGATTTTCAGAAAAATATGCTTGCTGTTTTTTGGCTAAATCTGTGAATTTTGAAGAAAAAATCAACTTTATGAAAACTTTTTAGCTTGAAAGTTTTTTTTTTTTTTGAAGAAACATGTTTTCATTTGAGTTTTCTTTTAAGTCCATATTGATGATAACTAGAGCTTATTTCTATCTCATAAAGTATCGCCGTCACAACCTATTTGTTTTCTAGTCATAGGCTTTTCACTAGTCTTTTTCTTTACAAAATTTTCTTAAGTCTAAACTTCCTCAACCTGAACACACTAGGAGAGTTTAGCCTTGATGTTTGGAAAAATAAAAGGCCTCATGTTAAGCCCATACCTCAAAAACAAAAGTCAATGAGGGCATTGCCTATCTTAAGTTTGGGGGGGGTGCTTTACTTTGTAAATATGCATTTTGTGTAAGTTTGTATTGCTGGAAAAGATATTTGCTCTATATATATATATATATATAAAGAGGGAAAAGAGAAAAACCGAGAGTTACTCCTCCTTCCTAGAGTTTACTGAGTAACCAGGGGCATTCATGACACCCATGGTTTGCCACTGCATGAAAGGTTGACTTAGAGAAGTGAGTATTAGTCCAAGTTCGTGATCTTTGCTCGTAGCTAGATATCTTCACCAAAAAGTGTCGATAAGCTAGAACGAAGGTAGAGGTGACAACAAAGATTCTCTTGGGAAAAGAAAAAGTTGAATAAAAAGAGCACCAGCAGTCAAATAAGTTTGGGGGAGATAGAAAAGGTCTAGGAAACTCATGTATGCTCAAACACCTCAAGATTTGTTTTTCTTAACTAAAAGGACCACACTAGGCTCTATGAGTAGTAGTTAGGTAGTTTAAACATATTGGTTAGGATGGACTTGGGAGAGTTTTGCTTTGAAAAAGAAAAGTAGAAATCTTCATGGCCTAGGAAACTTAGAAGTTGTGACTGATACTTGAGTAGAAACCTCTCCTAAATGACAACTTCTTAGAAAACGATCTTGAGAAGCATGTTGACTTGATTCCATATGGTTTATTCATGACATTTTGATTTGCAATTAAGTTAGGCTCTAGTACTATGATTGACAATTACATATAATCTATAACATTTTGATTTGCAATTAGTATTGAGCTCTAACATTCTGATTGGCAATGTGAGTTGATCTTTAACGTTCTGATTTGCTATTGCTTGAGGACAAGCAATGAGTTAAGTTTGGGGGTATGATAAGGGTAAAAAATATACCTATTTTACCCTTATATTTAACTCATTTCCTTGTCAAACTTGTATGTTTTATATCAAAAACACTATTCCCGAGCCTCAAAAGTGCTAAAGTTGATAAGTTAGGATGTTGAGAGTCATGAATGTCAAATTATGCATTTTTGTGCTTAAAAGAACTCATTTTGGTAAGAATTTGACTTGGTTTTGGTGTTTTGCAGAAAACAGAGGAATCTGAAAATTTCCAGAAATGCGACCGCATTTTTGGCAAGGCAAAAATCAATTGCGACCGCATTTCTGGGCAGAGGCAGGCAGTTCTGAGTCCGTCGCGGGTCATTTTGAACAAGTGTTTCGCGCACCTAACCGGATGTTTTGACTCCGAAACTGACTGGGCTACTTGCTAGCACCATTTTCGTGACTCCTCAACCTCTCCCCATGCTATAAAAGGCCACGATTCAAAGGAAAATTCAAGCAGAACGCACTGGGAAGAAGAGGGTGGTGACAGAACCCTAGTAGATGCCCATGAGTAGGGATGCCCGAGGTCCTTGCTAGATGACCAAATTCTAACCCTTAGTTAGACATCAAACCCGAGTGTTTGTAGAGATTTCACCATATTCCCACTTGTAAAAGGAGAGTAGAGTGTCGTGAGAACTCTAGAAGGATTGGATAAAAGTGAAAAAACCCTAGTTTTAGCTACTGCACTATATTTTCCAGCACTTGTTTCTTTTCTTTACTTTGTATTCTTTATTCATTATTTCAATGAAAAGTTGTTCATTTGCATTATATTCCATCATGCGTAGCTAAATTCAATTGAGGGGTTCGGTATAGTGAATTCCCTTATGGTTTAAATGGCTTGAAAGTGCTTATTTGCCTAAGTTTTATTTACTGCATGTCACTCTTTATTGAATATCATTCTAAATCTTGCTAAGTTTAACTTCATCACTTAGACTTTGCATGCTATTTGAGTTTGATCCTGAAAGGGACAAGCAATATCGATTTTCATAAAGGTGATATAGGAGAAAGGGCTCAAGAGAGTGTATTCGGTGTTATAGGGGAAGGTCGCCTTATAACAACTATAGGGTTATAGGTTGCATGCATGAACAATCTATGTCGGAGTTGAGTTACATAAATGTGCATAACGGTACTCGCTTAGCCTTCTAACGGTTCTTGGGAGCAAGGCCAAATAGGAGTTAAATCTGACCCAATGCATGAATAGACTTAGGTTAAATAAGCCATTATTAGAGTTATTTGCCTTAGGGTTGAAGCTATATTGAATACCTTCACTTTATTATTATTGTTATTTCTTTACTTGTTTGTTTATTTGTTTTACAAAACCCAACATCAACTATTTCTTTTGGTTACCTTTCAAAAGCAATATGTGAGCAGTTTCTTCTTCAAATCTGTGTTTCCAACTTAGTCTTTGTGGGATCGACACCTTTGGAATACTTCCAGAGACTTTATTACTGCATGCGATAGTGTATACTTGCACTTGGTTGGCTGAAATTATTCTTAATTTTTATTTACCATCTTTTCTAACATCCACATTTAGCCCACGTCCGCATCACTAACACACAAGCAACAGACTCTTCAGGTAGAATTCCACTTACCTATTGATCGAAAAACGCTCCTAAGCGAAACTAATGAGATCCCCAACACAACCATAGAAGCTAGCCTGGACTCTCTACATTAGCCTGAAACTTCAACAAGGAGTTTCTAAGGATTAACAACTATTCTAAAATACTTTAATCAAGATCCAAAAGGCTTAAAGGGCATTTAAACTTACTTATCTTCGCCAAAAGCACCCAAACGCTTGCTGGAATTCGCCGAACAACACTAGAGCTCCTTGAATACGAGTTGTCCGAGGTTTGAATTGGCTTAAAACTGAAACTAACGGGACACCCAAGGGTTAAAGGCTATTCTAAAGCCAACCTAATAAAATTATAAAGGTTTAAGAGCATGGAAACTTACTGATCGGCACCTAAACGACCTTGAAGCTCGCTACCCAATGACCGAATAAGTTCAAAATCACCAATCCGAACCTCCTAGTCTATGGGCATTCAGTCCCAAGGCTGTTCGGTTTTTTGGTATTCGTCAAAAGCCAATTTCGAGCCCAAACGCTCAATAGTTGGCTTTCAAAGAACCTCAGACCTGCAAATTAGAAGCCGTTACTAAATGGGTATCTTGATTTTGAAGTCGAATAAGCATTGGGGCCATTTGAGTTATGGGTAACTCAAATTCGAAGTCTAAAGAGGGCGAGCTCAAACGAAAACTTACCAAAATGTTCGAAACGACACTAAAAGGGGGCTGGAAATCGCGTCGAGCTTGCACAACTATGGTTGTTTCCGTGAGGGCTTATGGACCTAAGGCAAATCGATGTGGGTCTTGTGTTCAGCAGTCAAAATCGCGCCAAAGAAGGAAGATGAAGATGCTGCAGCCGTGGAGACTCGTCGGAAAACCAATTTGTGCGCGGCTATTTGCTGCTTGGAGGCTACGAACGTGCTGGCTCGAAGCTGGTCAAGGAAGAAGAAGATTCAGATTGGAGGGGGTTGGCGGCTAGCTCACAAGAAGAGAGGAAGATGATTGAGGGCTAGGGTTTTCTTTTCCTAATTTCCTTTTCCTTTTCTCTTCTTAAAAAACAACTCTAAGAAAAGAAAATCCAATTAAAATTGGAAGGTAAAACCCATCTAGGATTTTATTTTAAATCCTTAATCTGAGTTTTAAACTCAATCTTAACTCCTAAAAGATTTGGGATTAAAACTGATTAAGAGGGATTTAGGTCTTTTGAAATTTTTTATAAATATCGAATATTAAACTTCAAACTTCAGGAAATTAAAGATTTAATTAAAAATATAATTTCCCTAAATTATAGAAATTTAATTTAACGACCAAGGCTAAGCTCAAATTCTAATTTTCTAAATTAGAATAAGAACGCTCAACAAATCCCAAAGTGATCTGATTTCGAAACGCGAGGCGTTACAAAGTTATCATGAATGTTTTATGTATGTTGTTGCCAACGTATTAGTATTTTAATCCTCAATTAAAATTGAGTAATGATCTTGTATATTTCTATTGCGCAAGGGCTTTAATTCCTGCACTAACGTGATTAAAAAAATCAAAGGTAAACTAACCAAAACTAAAATGATAATTTTTTAAAGTCTAAAAATTAAAATAGACTTATGGTACATTTAGGGATTAAAGAGAAATAAAATTATTGTATGACTAGCCTAGTTTCATGGTGAGTATAAAACAAAACAAAAATAAAAATGGAGATGCGGGGTGTCAATCCCCGTACCTCTCGCATGCTAAGCGAGCGCTTTACCATCTGAGCTACATCCCTTCCCACATGGCCCAACTTTGCAATTCATTTCTTAATTCACAAATCATTTCTTTGTCTTCTTGTAGATGAAAAAATCAATAAGTTGTTGGGTTTTATGTCCTAAAACTCGTAGATAGTAAATGAAACAAATTAATCAATCTCAATAAAGCGCTATTTGAGAGATTCAGTAATTTTTTATTGAATAATCGAGTTGGAATTAATTAACCCTAAAATCCAATAAACTAAGATCCAAGGTTGTTTTAATGAAGCTTGGACTAGTATGTGGGACATACAGGGATCAGTGTTCAAGTAACAACCTAAATGGTCTATAGTATAGGGATAAGACTAGGTACCTTATCCTGGTGACACTATGTGATACGACCCACTTTGTATTTGATACAAATGTAATGATCTAAAGCATCCATGTAGAAGACTAACGAGCCAGAGTTGTCGAGGCTCTGAGTTGTCAAATAAATTTATAATCCACGGCACTACAACTATTTTGTAGAAATAGTGGCCGGGGTCGAACACAGGGAAGGGGATCTAGCAGGTGCAGAATTTTGTGTTCATGCAACAGGGGGGTTTTGAATAGATGGATGTAACAAAAAAAATAAAATGTTGAATGTAAATGAGACAAAAAAATAAAACATACGATCAAGGAAATAAGACGGAATTCAATACTAAGAAGGGATCACTGGATTGGGATTTCTTATGCTTGAATGTTGTCACTTGGCTTCCTAGTTTTCTCTCAATATCATTCTATGCAGCTTTTATGAATCCGGTTAGCTTCTTGGTTACTCGGAGGACCCCCCAACACTAACCTGTGTTTAATAAACCAATTAACCCAGAACCCTACAGTTAACATGATTAATTAAATTAACATGATTGACCGCCACCCCTCAGGCATAAAATAACGATCATCCGAAACCTCGCAATTGCCTACTTAAATTAGCCGCTTTAGACTCGTGGGTCTAGAATTTCATTAAACTAAATATAAATAAAATTTAGATCTAATTAATACAACCTTTAACATGCATCTTAGGCCTATCAAGGGTCGTCACTCCGTAGAGATTGTCTTGCCTCGGCCTAGTGGCTATCTAAAAATAACTAATTGAATGCACAAATAGAAATCTCCTAGGGTCATCAATTCTAAGAAATTAATCTCATGCATATCAAACAAGATTACATGTAAAACTCAATAAAAGATAGCAAGAACAGAGCATAAAAACCAGAAAACTCAGCCAAAGATCAATATCATTCAAACATAATCCCAATCAAATGATACCAACGAGTTTAGCTACTCATATGCAAAGGAAGACTACAAACAAACATGAAAGTGAAGGATTGGAATTCCGTAATTCCATAAAGCGGAAGCGTGATTGGGACCGATTCGTAATTAATTTTTGTTTAATCTAAAATACCAATACATTGGTAATAAATTTAGAACTATTCTAGATTTATATTAAGGCTAAGCATACAAAAATATTAGATCTAAATCTAATTTATATAGTAACAAGTTACTTACTCTCGTTGACGACTCTGATTAAATTCACCAACTGCTTGTGAAATAATCACGAACTAGTGCGAACACCACCACTATGGCTACACCGGTATGACTCTGAGACTACTAGAGGCAGGAGACTTGTGGGAGCCTTTGGGAGAATTCTCTGAGAGTAGGAGAATGAATGGGATGTCTTTCACCCCACCCCAGGGGTCCTATTTATAGGTAAAGGCCAAGACCTTTTTCCTAACAGGAAAAGAAAGACCTTTTCCTAATAGGAAAAGGTCTCTAATTTTAATAAATAATTAATTAATTCCATAATTAATTAATTTCCCTAATTAAATATCATATATTTAATCTTTAGGGATTTTATTAAAATTAAAATTAATATGAATCCAATTCATATTAAATTTATTTGAACTCTTTCAAATATTTTCTTTCCTAATAGGAAAAGGTCTCTAATTTTAATAAATAATTAATTAATTTCATAATTAATTAATTTACCCAATTAAATATCATATATTTAATCTTAGGGATTTTATTAAAATTAAAATTAATATGAATCCAATTCATATTAAATTTATTTGAACTCTTTCAAATATTTTCTCTCAAGAATTAATTTTTGAAATTAATTCAAAAATTATATTATAAAGTTTCATAAACTTTATATTATAATGCATCAATATACATTATACGATTCCCCAAATAAATTGAACACTTTCAATTTACAATTTATACTTAAATGCCTCAAGTCTCTTTACGAGCTACCAGTGGGACCTAATGGACCTACAGATCAGAAGCTCCAACGATACAAGACTAATTGGCCAAACTCATTAACCAAATTTAGTCAACATTCGTTAACTGTGGGTCACTCCACTAAAGATCCACAGCTGCACTCTTCTCACTATAGAATATTTCTGTGTCCACGGATATAGACCAAGCAGTAAGTCAATCATTCACGTGTGTTCGTAACACCAGCTGGGTCAAATTACCCTTTTACCCCTGGGTTACCTCTGGTTCCTTAAGTACCACTGATTCCTCTAATGAACAAGTTGTTTAGGGTCCAACCACTAAACAGGAGTTCCTCTCGGGCCAAGAGAGGACGGCGCGCCTTTGTTCAAGCCCCGGAATCAGCCCTTAAGGGAACACACATCTACTTACCCCAATAGGGAAGCAGTGAATTCCATCTTGTACTGTTATGTTCCCAGCCCCCATTTGGTCTTGCCCCTGAAATGGTAGGATTATTAAGTCGGCGAACTGGCCACTCTCACCCATACAAATCTAAGGACAATCCCTCCTGAAAGGGGTTCATAACAGGCTCAGGATTGAGATTGAGTTACCTAGGTCATCCTATTGAAATAGAAACCTAAACTAGTTAACGGCGTTACATCTAGTGGTTACTATTTCGCAGTCCGGTCTTATGCAAACTCATTGCATAGGATACCCCCACCTGTATGTCTCCTACATGGATGCTTTGGATCATTGCATCTATATCAAATACAAGGTGGGTCGTATCACATAGTGTCACCAGGATAAGGTACCCAGCCTTATCCTTATACTATAGATCTTTTAGGTTGTTACTTGGACACTGATCCCCGTATGTCCCCACATACTAGTCCAAGTTTCATTTAAACAACCTTGGATCTTAGTTTATTGGATTTAGGGTTTATTAATGCAAACTCGATTATTCAATAACCAAATTACTGAATTACTCAAATAACACTTTATTGAGATCGATTAATTTGTTTCATTTACTATCTACGAGTTTTAGGGCATAAAACCCAACAACTTCCACTTGAACTAAAACTCTAGTGGGCAATGTACATCAACAATCAAAATTGAATGAATAATCATTGAAGTAGGAATAGTAGTTTGTATTAATACTGTATAATACATGAAAAGTACAAATACAGATAAATACAATAAACTAGGGCATTCACAATACCCATTACACTTCTCCCACTTGCCTTAGATTATTCTATGTACATATCTCGCAGACCTAGACCCTCTAGATGACCCTCGAACACTTTAGCCGTGAGAGCCTTCGTAAATGGATCAGCAATATTGTGCTCAGAGGCTACCTTCGTGACGATCACGTCCCCTCGTTGCACGATCTCTCTGATGAGATGATATTTGCGCTCTATGTGCTTGCCTCTTTTGTGACTACGAGGTTCTTTAGAATTTGCCACTGCACCACTATTATCACATTAAAGGGTGATTGGCAAGTTCATATTTGGAACAACTTCCAAATCCATCAAGAACTTTCGTAGCCATACAGCCTCCTTAGCTGCTTCATAAGCAGCGACATATTCGACCTCCATGGTGGAGTCTGCAATGCATCCTTGCTTGATGCTACGCTAGACTACAGCTCCCCCGTTGAGGGTAAATACTGACCCTGATGTGGATTTCCTAGAATCCTTATCAGTCTGAAAGTCAGAGTCTATGTATCCTGTAAGGATCAAATCCTTAGAGCCATACACAAGCTGATAGTCCCCCGTTCTCCGAAGATACTTGAGGATGTTATTAACTGCAGTCCAGTGGTCTAACCCTGGATTGGACTGGTACCTGCTGACTATCCCAACTGCATAGCAAATGTCAGGCCTAGTACACAACATGGCATACATAAGACTGCCCACAGCTGAAGCATAAGGGATCCGTCTCATATCCTCAATTTCTTGAGGTGTCTTAGGACACTGTTTCTTAGACAAATGAACTCCATGCCTGAAGGGTAGTAAACCCCTCTTGGAATTCTGCATCTTATATCTAGACAACATCTTGTTTATATATGATGCTTGAGACAGGGCTAACGTTCTGTTCTTACGATTTCTGATAATTTGAATCCCTAGAACATACTGAGCTTCACCCAAATCTTTCATTTGGAACTCAGTCGATAGTCATTTTTTAATGTCAGCTAGATATTCTACATCATTCTCAATGAGAAGAATATCATCTACATACAACACCAGAAAAGCTACTGAACTGTTGATAATCCTTTTGTAAACACAAGGCTCATCAACGTTCTGGTCAAAGCCATAAGATTTGACAGCAGTGTCAAACTTTATATTCCAAGATCTGGAAGCTTGCTTCAACCCATAAATGGATCGTCTAAGCTTGCAAACTTTTTGCTCCTGACCTTGAGTAACGAACCCCTCTGGTTGAGACATAAAGATGTTCTCATCAAGATTGCCATTCAGAAAGGCAGTCTTGACGTCCATTTGCCAAATCTCATAATCATAAAAGGTGGCAATGGACAAGAGAATTCTTATCGTTTGTAGCTTTACCAGAAAGTTCACTTAACACAATTTTACTGCGTGGTATGTGTTCTTTAACGTGGTCTTCTTCTAGGAAAGTAGCATTTGTCGATACAAACACTTTATTTTCTTTTGGATCGAAGAAGTATCCACCTCTTGTTTCTTTTGGGTAGCCTACGAATAGGCATAATTTTGAACGTGAATCCAATTTCTTTGGGTTTGCTACTAACACATGTGCAGGACAGCCCCAAATCCTGAAATGACGTAAACTAGCTTTACGCCCTTTCCAGAGATCAAATGGTGTTTCAGAAACACTCTTTGAGGGAACTACATTCAAAATATAAACTGTAGTCTCTACTGCATAACACCAAAAAGAACTAGGCAGTTGAGCATAGCTCATCATAGATCGAACCATGTCCAAAAAGGTTCTGTTTCTCCTTTCAGATACACCATTCTGTTGAGGTGTACCTGGTGCTGAGAGTTGAGACGAGATTCCATGTTCTATCAAATAGTTCTGGAATTTTAAGTCCAAACACTCTCCACCTAGATCAAATCGAAGTGTTTTAATGGTCTTACCTAACAAGTTCTCAACTTAAGTCCTGTACTCCTTGAACTTTTCAAGGGCTTCAGACTTATGACTCATTAGGTATAAATAACCATACCTTGAATAATCATCTATGAAAGAGATGAAATATTCATACCCTCCTCGAGCTCTTACATTCATTGGACCACAGAGATCCGTATGTACGAGTTATAAGGGCTCCTTGGCGCGATAACCTTTTCCAGTAAAAGGTCGTTTGGTCATCTTACCTTCGAGACATGACTCACACGGAGGTGAAGTACCATCTTCTAACTGGCTTATAAGTCCGTTCTTAACCAATCTCCCAATCCTATTGAGATTTATGTGGCCAAGTCTCAAGTGACAAAGATAGGTACTTTGAGAAACTTTCTGCCTTTTTTGGTTGAGTCTCGGCTGTTATAAACATTTCATTGTTCAAAATAGCCCTAGACTCTATTGGTCTTAAAACATACAAATTGTTCTCCATTTTTGCAGAACAGATATCAGTACCCCTTTTAGTAATGAAAGCTTCATTCACAGAAAAGGACACTGAATATCCTTGTTCTAGCAAACAAGAAACAGAAATCAAATTTCTTTTTATTTTGGGAACTATATATACATTATCTAATAACATATAGTGTTCCCTAGAGAAGAACATTTTAATATCTCCCACTGCTTTAGCTGAAATGAGCTCCCCAATCTCAACTCTGAGAGTCATTTCCCCAACATCCAGCTGTTGCCAGGAGCTCATTCCCTCAAAAGAAGAGCATACGTGATGAGTGGCACCTGAATCAAGGATCCAGGCTGAAACATCATTTTCCACTATACACGTTTCAATGACCAATAAATCAAATTTATTTTCATTGAGATGTGCTAAGCAGTCTATGTCATATTCATCATGAACAATTTCAGATGAATTAGACATGTGGGCTTGAGGACCGTCCTCAGTTAAGACCAATTCCACGCAATTAATGTTTAAGTTCATTTTCTTAGTTGTATTAGAAATACCAGTTTTGTAGTTGGCGTTATTCGAGGCATACAAAGAACGTTTCATTGCTGAGAACAAACAAATTAACTTAATAAGTATTGTTGCATTAACCCATTACACAAAATAATATTATTATTTTAATCCAATCAATTTAGCAAAAGTAATGATCGACCCATAAAATAAACATTCATTTTGCAACAATACTTCAGAGGTTTAGAACAACACCTACCGTAGGGTAGTCAACTACTCCTCCTCTGAATTGAGACAATCTCAGCCAATCCCTATTCCGGAATAACTCATATTCCAATAGTTCTTAGCTACCGTTTTTTTTCGGTAAGGAAATTATTAACACCTTAACAATTTCCCGTAAGTGTGACCCTCCATTTTTCAGATTTCAGAGGTCGGCCCCAACAATGCTACCGTAGGGAAAGTCAAAGTTGGAAATGGACCTAAGAAACCCTATCCATTTCTGGAGTTTGCGTTGTTCCGACTCCCATGATCAAGCCCTCCGTAGGGTGATCGCTCCCAGGGCGACTCGCAGGCAGATCATTGGGATCTCACGGTGCAACCTAATGGAGGAGACCGTAGGATACGTCGACACGTGTCCTGCTCCCACTTACTATAAAATACTCCCTCATTCACCTTGATATTGATCCATGCAAACACCATCCGTAGGGGGTCACTCCCAGGGTGACTCAAGGCCAAGCATGGACCTCACGTTGTGAACTTTTGAGGACGTGAGACCAAAACTTGATTTATGAAAATCTTGTTTTGATATATTTCCTCCCACTAAGTATTTTTATAATTATAGGGTCTGTTACTTAGGTAAATTCCGACTAAGTGAATCTATCTAAGTCTATGCCTGTATATAACTTTTATATATATAGGTCTTTTCTCTAATGTCTAGGTGGATTAAACACTTTTAATTACCTAGAGACATTGCATGCTAATATAACTATGGTTAATTCAACTCAAGTTCCGGCTCAGTTCCCAGGTAGCAGGTGTTCCGTAAACCGTCATCTTAAGTACCTCCAGCCTTAGACAGAACTTTACTGGTAGAGTTCCCTTATAACCAATAGTTATGATAAATCTTTACTCTAAAGATCTAGGTGAATTAAACTCTTTTAATTGACCTAGTGATATTGCATGCTAACATAACTATGGTTAATTCAACTCAAGTTCCGGCTCAGTTCCCAGGTAGCAGGTGTTCCGTAAACCGTTATCTTAAGTACCTCCAGCCTTAGACAGAACTTTACTGGTAGAGTTCCCTTATAACCAATAGTTATGATAAATCTTTACTCTAAAGATCTAGGTGAATTAAACTCTTTTAATAAACCTAGTGACATTGCATGCTAACATTTAACTATGATTAATTCAACTCCGGTATTCCGGGTTAGTTCCTAGGTAGGAGGTGTTTCGTAAACCGTCATCTTAAGTACCCCCAGCCTTAGACAGAACTTAACCGGTGGAGTTCCCTTATAATCATAGTAATGTTTTTCCTACTTAGTCAATTAAAACTATTTTTAATTCTAAGTAAGAAAATAATTCTAATCCTATTAGAATTATAATGAGCTTAGGTCTAATTAATTTTAAACATTTTAAAATTAATTCATTTTAACCTAAGGTCCTATGTTTGCATGCAACTCTTTGTTATAGGTTGACGACTTCTAATCAATTTTATAACTTATTATAAAATTTTAATGATTAACCCTATAACATGCTTCTATGGTGTTGGAAAAATAACAATCATATTCTAATTATTAAACACCATATTATTATGACGCCGATAACGATAATATAACGATTATATTAATCTAAAGTGGTGTCATGCTTCATGCAATTTCAATTTCATTTAATTAATATCGATTATATTAATTAAACATCCATGAAATTAAATTACATGAAATTTGACATTAATATAATATAACTCTGATATTAATCTAACTAATGTCATGTTCAATGCTATTCCATTTTCATTTAATTAATATAACATTTTATATTAAATCATACATGAAAACAAACATTGATTTATATTTATTATTTTCATTCATAATATAATTAATTATATTAATTCTCATGAAAATAATCCTAAGCTCATGCATGCTACATCAATTAAATAAAACAATTATATTTAGCTAAATTAATGTCATGCATCATGCTTCACCAATTTCATATATTTAATATAACAATTATACTAAATAACTCATGAAATTAAATTCATGCAAAATTACCATACATTATAACAATTATAACATAAATATGCATGAAAACATGCTTAACCTATGGTGGGAATTTAAGCTATATGACATCCATAAAGCAAATAAATAGCAATTGAACTGGTTAATTTTGGCCCCTAAGATAAAATAAAACATAAATTATAATAATTATAGCTAAATTCTATCCTAAAAGTCCTTCTGCAGCTCCAAATACTGGTCTAGACCGCTCAAACCGACCCGAACAACTTCGAAACAGCTACGAAAACCACGAACCGTGCCAAATTCCAGCTGAACCGGACCAAATCGGTCCCAGCCCAGCCAGACCGCGTGAACCGAACCGCCCAACCGCCTTGAACCGTCCTGTTGCGAATCCCTAATGCCTGCTGTAATCGTGACAGCGTCGCGATTTCTCCGATTTTTATCTCATAAAAACCTATTCTAGACCCAGACTTACGTAGGACTCGATTTTACATAAAATACCCGAAACACCGGGCCCTTACATGACCAAATCACATAAAAATAGTAAAATCTATGGCCATAAAATTAACCTAAACAGTTCAATGCAAACCATACATACATTATGCATTAATCAATCCCACCAATAGCCAATGTAAATTTTAGAGAAACAAAATTAGATCTACGATCGGCTCTGATACCAATTGAAGGATTGGAATTCCGTAATTCCGTAAAGCGGAAGCGTGATTGGGACCGATTCGTAATTAATTTTTGTTTAATCTAAAATACCAATACATTGGCAATAAATTTAGAACTATTCTAGATTTATATTAAGGCTAAGCATACAAAAATATTAGATCTAAATCTAATTTATATAGTAACAAGTTACTTACTCTCATTGACGACTCTGATTAAATTCACCAACTGCTTGTGAAATAATCACGAATTAGTGCGAACACCACCACTATGGCTACACCAGTATGACTCTCAGACTACTAGAGGCAGGAGACTTGTGGGAGCCTTTGGGAGAATTCTCTAAGAGTAGGAGAATGAATGGGATGCCTTTCACCCCACCCCAGGGGTCCTATTTATAGGTAAAGGCCAAGACCTTTTTCCTAACAGGAAAAGGAAGACCTTTTCCTAATAGGAAAAGGTCTCTAATTTTAATAAATAATTAATTAATTCCATAATTAATTAATTTCCCTAATTGAATATCGTATATTTAATATTTAGGGATTTTATTAAAATTAAATTTAAAATGAATCCAATTCATATTAAATTTATTTGAACTCTTTCAAATATTTTCTTTCCTAATAGGAAAAGGTCTCTAATTTTAATAAATAATTAATTAATTCCATAATTAATTAATTTATCCAAATAAATATCATATATTTAATCTTAGGGATTTTACTAAAATTAAAATTAATATGAATCCAATTCATATTAAATTTATTTGAACTCTTTCAAATATTTTCTCTCAAGAATTAATTTTTGAAATTAATTCAAAAATTATATTATAAAGTTTCATAAACTTTATATTATAATGCATCAATATACATTATACGATTTCCCAAATAAATTGAACACTTTCAATTTACAATTTATACTTAAATGCCTTAAGTCTCTTTACGAGCTACCAGTGGGACCTAATGGACCTACAGATCAGAAGCTCCAACGATACGAGACTAATTGGCCAAACTCATTAACCAAGTTTAGTCAACATTCGTTAACTGTGGGTCACTCCACTAAAGATCCACAGCTGCACTCTTCTCACTGTAGAATATTTCTGTGTCCACGGATATCGACCAAGCAGTAAGTCAATCCTTCACGTGTGTTCGTAACACCAGCTGGGTCAAATTATCGATTTACCCCTGGGTTACCTCTGGTTCCTTAAGTACCACTGATTCCTCTAATGAACAAGTTGTTTAGGGTCCAACCACTAAACGGAGTTCATCTCGGGCCAGGAGAGGACGGCGCGCCTTTGTTCAAGCCCCGGAATCAGCCCTTAAGGGAACACACATCTACTTACCCCAATAGGGGATGGAGTGAATTCCATCTTGTACTTTTATGTTCCCAGCCCCCATTTGGTCTTGTCCCTGAAATGGTAGGATTATTGAGTCGGCGAACTGGCCACTCTCACCCATACAAATCTAAGGACAATCCCTCCTGAAAGGGGTTCATAACAGGCTCAGGATTGAGATTGAGTTACCTAGGTCATCCTATTGAAATAGAAACCTAAACTAGTTAACGGCGTTACATCTAGTGGTTACTATTTCGCAGTCCGATCTTATGCAAACTCATTGCATAGGATACCCCCACCCGCATGTCTCCTACATGGATGCTTTGGATCATTGCATCTATATCAAATACAAGGTGGGCCGTATCACATAGTGTCACCAGGATAAGGTACCTTGCCTTATCCCTATACTATAGACCTTTTAGGTTGTTACTTGGACACTGATCCCCGTATGTCCCCACATACTAGTCCCAGTTTCATTTAAACAACCTTGGATCTTAGTTTATTGCATTTAGGGTTTATTAATGCAAACTCGATTATTCAATAACCAAATTACTGAATTACTCAAATAACACTTTATTGAGATCGATTAATTTGTTTCATTTACTATCTACGAGTTTTAGGGCATAAAACCCAACAGAAAGAATACATAGAATATGACCTAAAAGGTCTACACAACAGTAGGAAAAGTAAAAAGGCGAAAACAATCGAAAAGGGACCAAAATTCTAACCTAACGGCGGACTAAACCGAACCCCTATATTTATAGAAAGCGTTGCAGCGTCTCGACGCCAGGCTCGGCATCTCGGCACCACGAACTTTGTACTCCGTGTCGAGATCGCGTCGGCGTTCGACGCTAGGGGCAGCATCTCAACACCATCCCTAATCCGAGGCTTGCTGCCTTTTTTTCTCAACTTTGTCTTGTTATTTCTCGGTATGGGGCTTCAACCTTCGATTCTTGTCGTTCTTCAGGCCCGCTTCGATCCACTTGGGTCTTTTCACCTTCTCGTCGTTCAAGAACACCGAGATGGCTCCAAAACTCCATAATTGGCCCGAGTTAACACCAATTTGCGTGGTTGGCTCCCGACACCGCCTAAGCTCGAAGTACCTGTAAATAAGAAAAATAAAAGATAAAATTTCTCTAACAAGTTTAGATTAGAGGTAATAAAATAGGACTATTTTGGTCCTATCAAATACCCCCAACCTAAATCTTGCTAGTCCTCGAGCAATACACACACAAACCAAAGAAAAAGATGTTGTGCATATAATTGTAAAGTGACTTAATCCTCAAAGCTGAAACATTACAAAAACTAAAGCAATCAAAAGACATTCGCATGAGACCCAATGAGGAGACAAATCAAAAGTTTTCAAAGATAATCTTGCACAAGAGAGTTTTATCCCACCTAAAGAATACTTTTCTAGCTCGGGATTGACTTACTAAACTCTCATCTTGTCTTCCCCTTACACTGGCACTAAGGCTCACTAAAAGGCCTAAATGGAACAAACTAGGTTGTTTCCTCTTTGCCTAGGTGCCTGAATAAGGAATTCCTTTTTCTTTTTCTGTTCTTTTTCTTTTTGCAATTCTTTTTAGGACGGGGCACTAGCTTTCACACTACAATGCAGGGATCCATAACCCGAGTTTAACTCTTGGTTGGCCTAACTGATCACACTGCAGGTAGCTCTTTTTACCCCTAGGCGCTCAATACAATGCAAGCATGCTTTTTCTCAAAATAAAAACAAGAAAGACGAGCATATGATTTTTTTTTTGGATTCGCGCTCACTAACTCATTTTTCCACTCTTTCTTTTTGCACGCGAATTTTCTTTTTCTCTCCTAACCAAGGTTCCACACACTATTTTGCAAAAAATTTGAGACTTTCTCGCTAAACCTTACACCTATCGGGGTGACAACAGGAATATAAGCTAAGTAACTCGCTCCTAGGCTTTCAAATCCTACTTTAAAGAAAGAAAGACACCCAGCATGTGCAAGACATATCCAAGAAAAGTTTTAAAAAGGCTCCCTTTTGGGACACTCACAGTCACAACTCATCGAAAGCTATAAATTTTTTAAAACAATTTGAGTCAATCCTAGGAAATCATCATCACTAAAATAAGTACATACACAACAGGCATGCAAAGACATACATTAAGCATAAACGCTGGCCTGACGCACAGATGCTCAAGGCCCAACAGAAATACAAAGCAGAATCCCCCATCCCCAACCTAAAAGTTTACATTGTCCTCAATGTAGTAAATCATGTAAAATGGGACAATGCATAATGAAAATAGAAAACTTCCCTGAATTTGCGCTCATGGAAGGTGGATCACGTTTGCTTACAAACATAGGGTCTTGCTTTTGGTACCGCCAATCCTAAAAGAAACAAAACAAGAAAACAAGAATCAAACCAACCAAAAAAAATAAATCTATCTAAGAAATGCAATGACAAAAAGCAATAAAACTATTCAGTGCAAATGTTTAAGGTCGTTTGCTCGACCACATTCTCCTCTCTTCTCATCCGAAATCAATCTCTTTGATTTTCAATGCATCCTTTTTATTCCTCTTCTTTTTTATCAACTCCTGCATAGATAAATTAAACTTGCACAAGGTGTGCACAACATAAGAAAATTCAAACGAATCATTTGACAACCTCAACATGCTAATCAAAACAGCTTTATTCTTAGCAACAAAATGATCAGTGATTGGAATTACTAAGCCTAAATCATGTGAATCATTGTAGTAAAACTTTGGAGGAACAAAAAATGGTATAATAATAGTCGAAGCTACTTCAACATGCTCAGCTCCTATCTCTACTATTATGCACGGTGAATCACATGCATCAGGCTCAGAATCTAAAGAAAATTCAAGCTCAACTTCACTGACCTCATGGTGATTTTCTTCTGATTTACCTTCTTGTTGCTTTGGAATCTGGACTTCTAGCCCATGGAGAGAGGTGACTATTTGAGTGTTCTCCTACTTCTAAATCTGACTCAAGGCCTTTTGACGAGCTTTCATTGCGAGGAACCAAGAATTCTCTACCATATTTGAAATTATCTCCCTCGCTTCACTAGGTGATTTGTCAAACAGATTACCACCACTCGCTGCGTTGAGCAAACCTCTATTCTCCAATGTTGAACCATCATAAAAGCTCTTGATCAAGGAAAATTCTGTCATTGGAAAATGAGGACACACACATAAACCATTGAAGCGATCCCAATACTCGTGAAACACTTCTTCTGATGCTTGGGTGATGTATATGATCTCCCTAATGACGTCAAGGTCTCCAAGCGAAAGAAGGTGACTCAATTCTGAAGCTGATAGACCTTGCATCATGCAATCGGCCATAATCCTAGCTTAGCATGCCGAGCTTATGCTGGATTTCATCGTTAAGCTCTGCAAAAAAAATAAAAATAAAAATAAAAAGCAAAAAAAGAACACAAAATCCTATACACACTAGAAAACGCCATTCCCCGGCAACGGCGCCAATTTGACGGGGACGGAGTTGTTGAGGCTCCGAGTTGTCAAATAAATTTATAATCCACGGCACTACAACTATTTTGTAGAAATAGTGGTCGGGGTCGAACACAGGGAAGGGGATCTAGCAGATGAAGAATTTTGTGTTCATGCAACAGGGGGTTTTGAATAGATGGATGTAACAAAAAAAAATAAAATGCGAAATGTAAATGAGACAGAACAATAAAACATACGATCAAGGAAATAAGAAAGAATTCAATACTAAGAAGGGATCACTGGATTGAGATTTCTTATGCTTGAATGTTATGTCACTTGGCTTCCTAGTTTTCTCTCAATATCATTTTATGCAGCTTTTATGAATCCGGTTAGCTTCTTGGTTACTCGGAGGACCCCCTTACTCTAATCTGTGTTTAATAAACAATTTAACCCAGAACCCTGCAGTTAACATGATTAATTAAATTAACATGATCAACTGCCACCCCTCATGCATAAAATAACGATCATGTGAAACCTTGCAATGACCACTAAGTTATGTCTAACTGATCTAAAATAAACAATCCGAAACCTGACAATTGCCTACTTAAAATAGTCGCTTTAGACTCGTGGGTCTGGAATTGCATTAACTAAATATAAATAAAATTTAGATCTAACTAATACAACCTTTAACATGCATCTAAGGCCTATAAAGGGTCGTCACTCCGTAGAGATTGTCTTGCCTCGGCCTAGTGGCTATCTAGAAATAACTGATTGAATGCACAAATAGAAATCTCCTAGGGTCATCAATTCTAAGAAATTAATCTCATGCTAAGCACCCACGACCCACAGCCTCCAAGACCACCATCTTCGACGATTTTTCCAGCAGCACCGATGGCTGAAGCGACTCCTTAACGCGTTCCGGTCCTGCGGCAACGCCTCCGGCGAGCAGACCCAGCCACGGTGTCGGGTCGTTACAGATTTAAATTAATTCAAAGCATGCTTGGTCATAGAAATACAGTAGATTATTATAAATGTTTTCTGTATGTTGTTGCAAACGTATTAGCATTTTAATCCTTAATTATAACTTATTAATGGTCTTGTATATTCCCGCTGCTCAAGGGATTTAATCCCTGCACTAATGTGATTAAAAAAAATTCAAATGTAAACTAACAAAACTAAAATGATAATTTTTTAAAGTCTAAAATTAAAATAGACTTATGGTACATTTAGGGATTAAAGGGAAATAAAATTAATGTATGACTAGCCTAGTTTAATAGTGAGTATTATAAAACAAAACAAGGATAAAAAGAAATGGAGATGCGGGGTATTGATTCCCGTACCTCTCGCATGCTAAGCGAGCGCTCTACCATCTGAGCTACATCCCCTCCCACATGGCCCACCTTGGCAATTTATTTCTTAATTTATAAATCATTTCTTTGTCTTCTTGTAGATGAAAAAACCAGTAAGTGGATTTATACTTCTTTTTCATTTGACATGTGAAGCAGAGTTATTAGGCCTACGACACCTATGCAAAGATTTTCGTATTTTCTTGTCTTCTCCGTTTCTTCAGTGTGACAATTGATGACCAACCTTTAATCCATTTGTCTTCTAATACAATTTTTATTTATGCAAAGTAGTTCTAAAGAGTCAAAGTGGGCATAACTCAGTGGTAATTGCCAAAATTTCTTCCCTGTATCTTTAAATTAGGATTAGATCTTAGAGATTTAAATTTATTCAAAGCATGCTTGGCCTTAGAAATACAGTAGATTATTATGAATGTTTTCTGTATGTTGTTGCCAACGTATTAGTATTTTAATCCTTAACTATAACTGATTAATGGTCTTGTATATTTCCGTTTCGCAAGGGCTTTAATCCTGCACTAATGTGATTAAAAAAAATTCAAAGGTAAACTAACAAAACTAAAATGGTATCTCTCAAAAAAAAAAAAAAAAACTAAAATGGTAATTTTTTAAAGTCTAAAAATTAAAATAGACTTATGGTACATTTAGGGATTAAAAGGAAATAAAATTAATGTATGACTAGCCTAGTTTAATGGTGAGTATAAAATAAAACAAAGATAAAAGAAATGGAGATGCAGGGTATCGATCCCCGTACCTCTCGCATGCTAAGCAAGCGCTCTACCATCTGAGCTACATCCCCTCACACATGGTCCCAGTTGGCAATTGATTTCTTAATTTACAAATCATTTCTTTGTCTTCTTGTATATGAAAAAACCAATAAGGGGATTTATACTTCTTTGTCATCTAACATGTGAAGCAGAGCTATTACGCCTACGATAACTATGCAAAGATTTTCGTATTTTCTTGTCTTCTTCATTACTTCAGTATAACAATTGACGACCAATCTTCAATACATTTGGCTTCTAATAAAATTTTCTATTTATGCAAAGTACTTCTAAAGAGTCAAAGTGACCATAACTTAGTGGTAATTGCTTAAATTTCTTCCCTGTATCTTTAATCTAGGATTAGATCTTAGAGACCTTGTAACGCCCGTAATTTAAGGAAAATTTCAAATTTCATTAGTTTTGGAGTTAATTTGGATTAATTGGAGTTGGACGGATATTAAAAGAATTGAAAATTTTGGTGAAATTTAAAAATTGGGACTGGAGTGGCAATTTCGTAAATAAAAAAATGTGTAAGCCAAGCCCTAGCTTCTTTTTTTTATAAAGCTGCACGCAGCGCTAGGGGAGTGTCTTCTTCATCCTTTTCTCCTCCCTAGCACCCACGACCCACAGCCTCCAAGACCACCATCTCCGGCGGTTTTTCCAGCGGCACCGACGGCTAAAGCGATTCCTTAACCCGTTCCGGTCCGACGGCAGCACCTCCGACGAGCAGACCCAGCCACGGTGTCAGGTCGTTACAGATTTAAATTAATTCAAAGCATGCTTGGCCTTAAAAATACAGTAGATTATTATAAATGTTTTCTATATGTTGTTGCAAACGTATTAGCATTTTAATCCTTAATTATAACTGATTAATGGTCTTGTATATTCCCGCTGCTCAAGGACTTTAATCCCTGCACTAATGTGATTAAAAAAAATTCAAATGTAAACTAACAAAACTAAAATGATAATTTTTTAAAGTCTAAAATTAAAATAGACTTATGGTACATTTAGGGATTAAAGGGAAATAAAATTAATGTATGACTAGCCTAGTTTCATAGTGAGTATTATAAAACAAAACAAGGATAAAAGAAATGGAGATGCGGGGTATCGATCCCCGTACCTCTCGCATGCTAAGCGAGCGCTCTACCATCTGAGCTACATCCCCTCCCACATGGCCCAACTTTGCAATTTATTTCTTAATGTATAAATCATTTCTTTGTCTTCTTGTAGATGAAAAAACCAGCAAGTGGATTTATACTTCTTTTTCATTTGACATGTGAAGCAGAGTTATTACGCCTACGACACCTATGCAAAGATTTTCGTATTTTCTTGTCTTCTTCGTTACTTCAGTGTGACAATTGACGACCAATCTTTAATCCATTTGGCTTCTAATACAATTTTTATTTATGCAAAGTAGTTCTAAAGAGTCAAAATGGGCATAACTCAGTGGTAATTGCAAAAATTTCTTCCCTGTATCTTAAATTTAGGATTAGATCTTAGAAATTTAAATTAATTCAAAGCATGCTTGGCCTTAGAAATACAGTACATTATTATGAATGTTTTCTGTATGTTGTTGCCAACGTATTAGTATTTTAATCCTTAACTATAACTGATTAATGGTCTTGTACATTGCCGTTGCGCAAGGGCTTTAATCCCTGCACTAATGTGATTAAAAAAAAATCAAAGGTAAACTAACAAAACTAAAATGGTAATTTTTAAAGTCTAAAAATTAAAATAGACTTATGGTACATTTAGGGATTAAAGGGAAATAAAATTAATGTATGACTAGCCTAGTTTAATAGTGAGTATAAAACAAAACAAAGATAAAAGAAATGGAGATGCGGGGTATCGATCCCCGTACTTCTCGCATGCTAAGCGAGCGCTCTACCATCTGAGCTACATCCCCTCACACATGGTCCCAGTTGGAAATTGATTTCTTAATTTACAAATCATTTCTTTGTCTTCTTGTATATGAAAAAACCAATAAGGGGATTTATACTTCTTTGTCATCTGACATGTGAAGCAGAGTTATTACGCCTACGATAACTATGCAAAGATTTTCGTATTTTCTTGTCTTCTTCGTTACTTCAGTATAACAATTGACGACCAATCTTCAATACATTTGGCTTCTAATAAAATTTTCTATTTATGCAAAGTACTTCTAAAGAGTTAAAGTGACCATACCTCAGTGGTAATTGGCAAAATTTCTTCCCTGTATCTTTAATCTAGGATTAGATCTTAGAGATCTTGTGACATCCGTAATTTAAGGAAAATTTCAAATTTCATTAGTTTTGGAGTTAATTTGGATTAATTGGAGTTGGACGGAGATTAAAAGAATTGAAAATTTTGGTGAAATTTAAAAATTGGGACTGGAGTGGCAATTTCGTAAATAAACAAATGTGTAAGCCTAGCCCTAGCTTCTTTTTTTTATAAAGCTGCACGCAGCGCTAGGGGAGTGTCTTCTTCATCCTTTTCTCCTCCTTAGCACCCACGACCCACAGCCTCCAAGACCACCATCTCCGGCGGTTTTTCCAGCGGCATCGACGGCTGAGGCGACTCCTTAACGCGTTACGGTCCGGCGGCAGCGCCTCCGGCGAGCAGACCAAGCCACGGTGTCCGGTCGTTACAGATTTAAATTAATTCAAAGCATGCTTGGCCTTAGAAATATAGTAGATTATTATAAATGTTTTCTGTATGTTGTTGCAAACGTATTAGCATTTTAATCCTTAATTATAACTGATTAATGGTCTTGTATATTCCCGCTGCCCAAGGGCTTTAATCCCTGCACTAATGTTATTAAAAAAAATTCAAATGTAAACTAACAAAACAAAAATGATAATTTTTTAAAGTCTAAAATTAAAATAGACTTACGGTACATTTAGGGATTAAAGGGAAATAAAATTAATGTATGACTAGCCTAGATTCATAGTGAGTATTATAAAACCAAACAAGGATAAAAGAAATGGAGATGCGGGGTATCGATCCCTGTACCTCTCGCATGCTAAGCGAGCGCTCTACCATCTGAGCTACATCCCCTCCCTCATGGCCCACCTTGGCAATTTATTTCTTAATTTATAAATCATTTCTTTGTTTTCTTGTAGATGAAAAAACCAGCAATTGGATTTATACTTCTTTTTCATTTGACATGTGAAGCAGAGTTATTACGCCTACGACACCTATGCAAAGATTTTCGTATTTTCTTGTCTTCTCCGTTACTTCAGTGTGACTATTGACGACCAATCTTTAATCCATTTGGCTTCTAATACAATTTTTATTTATGCAAAGTCGTTCTAAAGAGTCGAACTGGGCATAACTCAGTGGTAATTGCCAAAATTTCTTCCCTGTATCTTTAATTTAGGATTAGATCTTAGAGATTTAAATTAATTCAAAGCATGCTTGGCCTTAGAAATACAGTAGATTATTATGAATGTTTTCTGTATGTTGTTGCCAACATATTAGTATTTTAATCCTTAACTATAACTGATTAATGGTCTTGTATATTTCCGTTGCGCAAGGGCTTTAATCCCTGCACTAATGTGATTAAAAAAAATTCAAAGGTAAACTAACAAAACTAAAATGGTAATTTTTTAAAGTCTAAAAATTAAAATAGACTTATGGTACATTTAGGTATTAAAGGGAAATAAAATTAATGTATGACTAGCCTAGTTTCATGGTGAGTATAAAACAAAACAAAGATAAAAGAAATGGAGATGCGGGGTATCGATCCCCGTACCTCTCGCATGCTAAGCGAGCGCTGTACCATCTGAGCTAATCCCCTCACACATGGTCCCAATTGGCAATTGATTTCTTAATTTACAAATCATTTCTTTGTCTTCTTGTATATGAAAAAACCAATAAGGGGATTTATACTTCTTTGTCATCTGACATGTGAAGCAGAGTTATTACGCCTACGATAACTATGCAAAGATTTTCGTATTTTCTTGTCTTCTTCGTTACTTCAGTATAACAATTGACGACCAATCTTCAATACATTTGGCTTCTAATAAAATTTTCTATTTATGCAAAGTACTTCTAAAGAGTCAAAGTGACCATACCTCAGTGGTAATTGGCAAAATTTCTTCCCTGTATCTTTAATCTAGGATTAGATCTTAGAGATCTTGTGACATCCGTAATTTAAGGAAAATTTCAAATTTCATTAGTTTTGGAGTTAATTTGGATTAATTGGAGTTGGACGGAGATTAAAAGAATTGAAAATTTTGGTGAAATTTAAAAATTGGGACTGGAGTGGCAATTTCGTAAATAAACAAATGTGTAAGCCAAGCCCTAGCTTCTTTTTTTTATAAAGCTGCACGCAGCGCTAGTGGAGTGTCTTCTTCATCCTTTTCTCCTCCTTAGCACCCACAACCCACAGCCTCCAAGACCACCATCTCCGGCGGTTTTTCCAGCGACACCAACGGCTGAGGCGACTCCTTAACGCGTTCCGGTCCGGCGGCAGCGCCTCTGGCGAGCAAACCCAGCCACGGTGTCAGGTCGTTACAGATTTAAATTAATTCAAAGCATGCTTGGCCTTAGAAATACAGTAGATTATTATAAATGTTTTCTGTATGTTGTTGCAAACGTATTAGCATTTTAATCCTTAATTATAACTGATTAATGGTCTTGTATATTTCTGCTACTCAAGGGCTTTAATCCCTGCACTAATGTGATTAAAAAAAATTCAAATGTAAACTAACAAAACTAAAATGAAAATTTTTTAAAGTCTAAAAATTAAAATAGACTTCTGGTACATTTAGGGATTAAAGGGAAATAAAATTAATGTATGACTAGCCTAGTTTCATGGTAAGTATAAAACAAAACAAAGATAAAAGAAATGGAGATGCAGGGTATCGATCCCCGTACCTCTCGCATGCTAAATGAGCGCTCTACCATCTGAGCTATATCCCATCCCACATGCTCCCACTTGGCAATTGATTTCTTAATTTATAAATCATTTCTTTGTCTTCTTGTATATGAAAAAACCAATAAGTGGATTTATACTTCTTTGTCATTTGACATGTGAAGCAGAGTTATTACGCCTTCGACAACTATGCAAAGATTTTTGTATTTTCTTGTCTTCTCCGTTACTTCAGTGTAACAATTGACGACCAATCTTCAATACATTTGGCTTCTAATAAAATTTTCTATTTATGCAAAGTACTTCTAAAGAGTCAAAGTGACCATAACTCAGTGGTAATTGGCAAAATTTCTTCTCTGGATCTTTAATCTAGGATTAGATCTTAGAGATTTAAATTAATTCAAAGCATGCTTGGCCTTAGAAATACAGTAGATTATTATGAATGTTTTCTCTATGTTGTTGCCAATGTATTAGCATTTTAATCCTTAATTATAACTAATTAATGGTCTTGTATATTTTCGCTGCTCAAGGGCTTTAATCCCTACACTAATGTGATTAAAAAAAAATTCAAAGGTAAACTAACAAAACTAAAATGATACTTTTTTTAAAGTCTAAAAATTAAAATAGACTTATGGTACATTTAGGGATTAAAGGGAAATAAAATTAATGTATGACTAGCCTAGTTTCATGGTGAGTATAAAACAAAACAAAGATAAAAGAAAATGGAGATGCAAGGTATCAATCCCCGTACCTCTCGCATGTTAAGCGAGCGCTCTACCATCTGAGCTACATCCCTTCCCACATGGTCCCACTTGGCAATTGATATCTTAATTTAGAAATCATTTCTTTGTCTTCTTGTATATGAAAAAACCAATAAGTGGATTTATACTTCTTTGTCATTTGACATGTGAAGCAGAGTTATTATGACTACGACAACTATGAAAAGATTTGCGTATTTTCTTGTCTTCTCCGTTGCTTCAGTTTTACAATTGACGACCAATCTTCAATCCATTTTTTATTTATGGATCCCAGGCCCGCCGAGTGAGATGAAAATCTTCAGTTGGAATGCTCGGGGAGTGGGGAATCCTCGAACATTCCGTGCGCTTAAGGAGTTGGTGACAAAAAAAGATCCCCATGTTGTTTTCTTAATGGAAACTAAGGCAAATCATAGTCGCATGCTGTCTCTTAAAGCTTTTATTTCTTTTAATAATGTATTTGTTGTGGATTGTATAGGCCTAAGTGGTGGCTTGACCTTGTGTTTGGAAATCCTCAGTTAATTTAAATATTGTTTCGTATTCTACAGTTCAGATTGATACTATTATTGAGTTTCGGAATAAAATTTTTAGATTCACAGGTTTGTATGGTGAGCCCAAAGCAGAAAACAGACATTTAACTTGGACGTTACTCAGACGTCTCACCGACTGCCCCCACCAAGCGTGGGTGGTAGCAGGTGATCTAAATGCTATAACCAAAAAAGGTGAAAAAGATGGAGGGGGAGAATTTGACTATTCTCAGAGTAGAAATTTTGTGAACGCCTTAAATGATTGTGCTTTGAAAGATCTTGGTTTCATAGGCAATTGTTTCACTTGGATGAATAAGCAACCAGGGGTTGCGTTTATACGCAAAAGACTGGATCAATGTGTTGGTAATGTTGATATTTTATCTCTTTATGATGTTATTAATATTAATCACCTTGGATTTTTGTCTTCTGATAATAGGGTTCTTGAAATTAGCCTCTTAAGCCATTCCTCACCCTGCCAAAGTTGGAGAAAAACTTGTCATTTCAAATTTGAAGAAGCATGGACTCTCCACGAGGATTTTGCGTCAATAATTCAAGCAGGCTGGGATAAGGGCAGTGGGGAAGACTCCCTTGGGAATCTCCTCACTCGCATTCGCAGTGTATCAGAGGAATTAAAGAGGTGGGGAAGAATTAAAACAGGCAAATATAAAGAAAGAATAGCTGAGATGAAGGGGAGGATTGAGGTGTTTTTGGAGGATAGGTTGGGGGATAGAGCTATGGAGCATTTAAAAATGGAAGAGAAACGCTTGGACTACATCCTACAAGAGGAAGAAATTTACTGGAAGCAGCGTTCTCGGGAGGAATGGCTAAAATGGGGGGATCGAAACACTAAATGGTTTCATTCCAAGGTAACCCAAAGGCGGCAAAAAAAAATCAGTTTATAAAGGACTCTACAGGGCATTGTTTTGATAAAAGGGAGGACATAGAATGCGTTTTCCTATCTTATTATATTGAACTTTTTAATTCCTCTCCTCTGAATGTACAGACTATAGAAGAAATTTTACAGGCTACCATACCTAGAGTGACTGCTAACATGAATAAAAACCTAGATAGGGTGTTTATAGCGGCAAAAGTAGAGGAATCCCTAAAACAAATGCATCCAACCAAAGCTCCTGGACCAGATGGGTTGCCAGCTATCTTCTATAAACAAATACTGGCATATCGTGGGAGAAAAGGTCACCAACACATGTCTCCGTTGTCTTAATGAGGGGACCATTCCTGATCAACTCAATAAGACAACAATAGTGCTCATTCCCAAGAAGAAAAATCCAAGCACGGTGAACGATTTCCGTCCTAGTAGCTTATGTAATGTGTGTTATAAAATCATAGCTAAAGTGCTTGCTAATAGATTGAAACCGATTCTCCAATCAGTTATCTCTGAAAATCAAAGTGCTTTTGTCCCTGGTAGGCTTATTGCGAACAATATATTTGTTGGATATGAATGTTTGCATTTTATGCGAGGGACTAAATCTAAGACAAATAATTACGCTTCTATTAAGTTGGACATGAGTAAGGCGTATGATAGAGTGGAATGAATTTTTCTTAGGAAAATTATGGCAAAAATGGGTTTTAGTTCTTCTTGGATAGATAGAATTGACATGTATTTTGAATCAGTTTCTTTCTCACTTCTCATTAATGGATCATGCACTGAAATATTTACGCCCAATCGGGGCCTTAGACAGTGCGATCCTTTATCTCCTTACTTGTTTCTCTTATGTGCTGAAGGTTTATCCAACATTCTTCAGAATGCTGAGATTTCAGGCAAAATTACTGGTCTTCGTATTGCTGAATGGCTCCTGCTATTACTCACCTCTTTTTTGCAGATGATAGCTTGCTTTTCCTAAAAGACAAAAGAGAGGAGTTCAATGAGATGCAAAGACTTTTAAAAGTCTATGAGGAAGCCACTGGACAAATTGTCAACTTCGATAAATCAGCAATTGTGTTTGGAGCAAACACTGACAATGATGAACAGGTTCTTTTGGTTGACATTCTGAAAGTCAAGATAGTTACAGACCATAGGAAATATCTTGGTTACCCATCCTCATTATCAAAAAATAAGAAGGCTACAATGAACTATATAAAGACCAAAGTTCAAAAGGTCTTACAAGGTTGGAAAGGTCATTTGTTCTCATCAATTGGGAATGAGGTGCTCTTAAAAGCAATGGCTCAGGCGATTCCCACATATACTCTTTCCTGTTTTAAGATTTCCCAACGGTGTTGCCATGATCTGAATATAATTCATTGGTTAAAGTGGAGCATAATGACCAAACCAAAAGACAAAGGAGGCATGGGTTTCAGAGATATAGGCATCTTCAATCAAGCACTCTTGGCTAAGCATACCTGGAGAATTCTGCAAAATCCACAATCATTACTAGCTAAAACTTTAAAGGCAAAATATTTTACTAGAGGGACTTTTTTACATGCTAAGTTGGGGAATCGACCTTCATATACATGGCGTGGAATTCTTTGGGGTAGAGATTTAGCCACGAAAGGGGGTAGAGATTTAGCCACGAAAGGGGGTAGATGGAGAATTGGAAATGGAGAAACCATAGATATTTTTTAGGATCAATGGATTCTGAGGGAGAACTTTCAAGCTACTCTCTTTACCACGACCTTTGACTGTCTATAGAGTTAAAAGCCTCTTCTAAGGTAGTCATGTTGGGTTTTATGTCCTAAAACTCGTAGATAGTGAATGTAAACAAATTTTATACTTGTGTTTAAATAAAGTGTTATTTAGTTTCTGCAATAAAATGTTATTGTTAAATATTGCACTATTTGACCCAAATCCAATAAACTAAGATCCAAGGTCGTTTGTATGTAACTTAAACTAGTATGTGGGGACATACGATGATCGATGTTCAAGTAACAACCTAAAAGGTCTATAGTACAAGGATAAGGCTGGGTACCATATCCTGGTAACACTATGTGATACGGCCCGCTTTGTATTTGATACAGACGTATTGATCCAAAGCGTCCACGTAGTAGACATGCGATTGGGGGTATCCTATGCAATGAGTTTGCATAAGACCGGACCGCGAAATAGTAACCGCTAGTTGTAACACCGTTAACTAGTCAGGTTTCTATTTCACTAGGATGACCTAGGCAACTTAGTCTGAATCCTGAGTGGATTATGGACTCCTGTTCACGAGGGATTGTCCTTTGATTTGTATGGGTGAGAGTGGCCAGTACGCCGACTCAATAAGCCTACCATTTCGGGGACAAGACCGAGTGGGGAGCTGGGAACATAATCACACAAGATGGAATTCACTCCTTCCCGACTTTTGAGGAAGTAGATGAGTGTTTCCTTAAGTGGTGTCTCCAGGTCTTGAACAAAGGGCCCTACCCTCTCACTGGCCTGAGAGGGGTTTCTGTTTGATGGTTGGACCACAAACAGGTTGTTCATTAAAGGAGCACTGGTACTTAAGGAGGTAGAGGTAACTTAGGGGTAAAAACGGTAATTTGACCCAACTGAAGTTACGAACACTCGTGAAGGACTAACTGAAGGATTGGAATTCCTAATTCCGTTACAGCGGAAGCAATTGGACCAATTCGCAATTTAATTTCGTTTCGCAAAATACCCATACATTGGCAAACACGAATTCATAATTCTACAAAATTTAAGGCTAAGCAAACTCACCGTCGTCTGACGACTCCGAATTCTTCAAGAACGCCTTTTTGAAATGCCAGGGACCAAAATTGAAATCTTGGGACACCACCACAAGATTACCCGCTATCCTCTGAGTTTGGGAACTCAGTTGTGGGACTGAATTCTTGAGAGGGAATGTTTCTACAGAGAAAAAATATTTTCTCTGTATTCTTTAAGTTGAGAGAAAAGTTAGAGAGAGTGAGAGAGTTGTCATAAGCCACTCTGCATAATGAAGGGGAATCTCAATTAACCCCTACTGCGTGTACTTGGAGTGAGAAAAGAATAATAATAATAATTAATTTAAACATTTTTAATTAATTAAATATATAAATTAATTAATTAACATTTTAATTAATTAATAATATAATTAAATATCTAATATTTAATTATATGTGCATTAAAACATATTAATGCACATTCCTCACACAAGCTATGATTAATCAAATATCATATATTTAATCAACCCATCATTTGAATCACATTCAAATTTGCATCTCTCTTATAACCTATAGTTTTAATATGAATCCAATTCACATTAAAATTAATCTATAGTTATTAATTTAATTAAATCACATTTAACTAAATTAAATAGAATAGTTAATTAATTCAAAATTAATTATTGTGATCAATTAAATATCACATATTTAATTAATTACATATTAGAATCATATTCTAATATATCTCTCATATATTATAGTTTAATTAAATCACATTTAATTTAAACTAAATTGAATAATTAATTAATTCACAATTAATTAATTAATTTACTAATTAAATATCATATGCTTAATTAGCCACATATTTGAACTCCTTCAAATATAATATTCTCTCAATATAATAAAGTTTAATCTCATATTAAACATTATATTATAATGCATCAACATACATTATATTAATTGTATCTCATGTAATTAACTTGATTCCCTAAATTGAATTTGAACTATTCAAATTTTTTCAAGATATGTTGTTCCCAATTACTCTTTACGAGCTAGTAGGGGGACCTAATGGACCTACAGATCAGAAGCTCCAATGATATGAGGTTAACTGACTAAACTCATTAATCGAGTTAACCAATATTCATTAACTGTGGGTCACTCCACTAAAGACCCACAGTTGCACTCTTCTCACTCTAGAATATTTCTGTGTCCACGGATATTAACCAATAACAGTAAGTCAATCCTTCACTAGTGTTCGTAACTACAGTTGGGTCAAATTACCGTTTTACCCCTGTGTTACCTCTGCCTCCTTAAGTACCAGTGCTCCTCTAATGAACAACCTGTTTAAGGCCCAACCATTAAACAGAAAGTCCCTCTCGGGCCAATGAGAGGGCGGGATCCCTTTATTCAAGACCCGGAGTCACCACTTAAGGGAACACTCATCTACTTCTCCTAGAAGCGGGAAGGAGTGAATTCCATCTTGTGTTGTCATGTCCCCAGCCCCCCACTCGGTCTTGTCCCCAAGAAGGTAGGCTTATTGAGTCGGCGTGCAGGCCACTCTCACCCGTACTAATCAAAGGACAATCCCTCGTGAGAAGGAGTTCATGACACACTCAGGATTGAGACTGAGTTACCTAGGTCATCCTATTGAAAAAGTAACCTAACTAGTTAACGGTGTTACATCTAGTGGTTTACTATTTCGTGGTCCAGTCTTATGCAAACTCATTGCATAGGATACCCCCGCTCGCATGTCTCCTACATGGATGCCTTGGATCAATACGTCTGTATCGAATACAAAACGGGCCGTATCACATAGTGTTACCAGGATAAGGTACCCAGCCTTATCCCTGTACTATAGACCTTTTAGGTTGTTACTTGAACACTGATCCCCGTATGTCCCCACATACTAGTTCAAGTTACATATCAACAACCTTGGATCTTAGTTTATTGGATTTGGGTTATATTGTGCAATTTTAGACTTAAAATGACAATAACACTTTATTGCATAAACCTTAATAACACTTTATTGATACAAGTGTATAATTCGTTAAAAATCACTATGTACGAGTTTTAGGACATAAAACCCAACACTAACTTGCCGTTATTGGTCGATATCCGTGGACACAAAAATATTCTGCAGTGAGAAGAGTGCAACTGTGAGTCTTTAGTGGAGTGACCCACAGGTAATGAATGTTGACTAACTTGGTTAATGAGTTTAGCCAATTAGTCTCGTATCGTTGGAGCTTCTGATCTGTAGGTCCATTAGGTCCCACTGGTAGCTCGTAAAGAGACTTGAAGCAATTAAATATAAATTGAAAATGTTCAATATATTTGGGGAATCAAATAATGTATGTTGATGCATTATAATATAAAGTTTATGAAACTTTATAATATTTCAAAAATTAATTCTTGAGAGAAAATATTTGAAAGAGTTCAAATAAATTTTAATATGAATTGGATTCATATTAATTTTAATTTTAATAAAATCCCTAAGATTAAATATATGATATTTAATTGGGTAATTAATTAATTATGGAATTAATTAATTATTTATTAAAATTAGATATTGTTCAGATAATAGATTTGAACTTATTAATAGTACTTTTTCCTATTAGAAAAAGGTCTTGGTCTTTACCTATATATAGGACACCTGGGGTGGGGTGAAAGGCATCCCATTGTCTCTCCTTCTCTCAGAGATCTCTCCCAAAAGACGCCCACAAGTCTCCTGCTTCAAGAAGTCTTAGAGATATCCCGGTGTAGCCGATTGGTGGTGTTCGCACAAGAAGGTTGATGCGTTTTCGATCTTACTAGCAAGAAAAGGCGAATCGATCAAGGCTTTCTACAAAAGTAAGTTTTCTATGAAATCCTTGATCACTAGGATCAATCTAGTTAATCATTTAGCATGTTTATAGCCTACATACAACCCATTAAATATAGATTTATTGTTGTAATATTTTGCAAATTGTATTGGTATTTCAATTAGAATCTAAGACTCTGAGTAGGTTCGGTAATTCTTTCCGCTGCATAGGGCTTTTATCCCTTCAATTGGTATCAGAGCCAACTCAGTTGTTCTTAATTTTAAATTGAAATTTGCAATTTGTTCATGGTGGGATTTATGCAGTGTGAATCTTATGGTTTGCGTATAAATGGTTTCGATTAATTTGGCCATAGATTTACATTTTCTTAAATGGTTCAATGTAAAAACCCCTGCGTTTTTTGGCATATTTTGTAAATCTATTATCCTCTGTAAGTCCGGGTCTAGAATAGGGTGTTCGATGATGAAGATCGTTGAAATTCACGTCAAAAAATGAGGTCAAATGCGAGAAACAGCCGCTGGAATGCCTAGATTCTGCTTCCAGATGCAGAAGCGTCATGACGCTGTTCATAGAGTGTCGCGACGCTGTCGCGATTTCGCGAGGCGAAGGTCTACGATCGCGTAAGCGTCGCGACGCTATCTTCTTAGCGTCGCGACGCTATCACGATTTCTTGCTGCATGCGGCTAGGTTTTGTGAGGCGCGGTTGAAGGCGGTCCGGTTCAGTGATTTGGGGCTGGTCTGGGGCTAGTTTGGCCCGGTCCAGCCCAATTCAAGCTTGATTTGGCATTTTGGGGTCGGGTTCGAAGCAGTTCGGGTTGGTTCGTGCAGTCTAGTCCGGTTCTGAAGCTGCAGAAGGATATTTAATAGGATAAAATAGCTTAAATTATTGTAATTTATGTGCTTTATTTTATCCTAGGGGTCAATTAATCGGTTTATACGCTATTTAATTGCTTTATGGATGTCATTTAGATTTAAAATCCCACCTTAGGTTATACAGCATGCTCATGCATTTTATATATATTATAATTAGTTATAATGTATGGATTGAAATGCATGGTTTATTTTCATGAGTTGTTTAATATATAGTTGAGCTATATTAAAATCATGAAAAATGGAATAGCATGATGCATGAAATTACTTAATTAAATATAAAGAGTTATATTTAATAAGTTGTTTGCAGCATGCTACTTTGATTTACCTTCATTGGCAATATTATAATTGTTATAATTATTTAATAAGGAAATCAAAGTTGCATTGAGCATGAAACATCCATAGCATAATATAATTGTTATATTAAAATTCATGCAATGCAAGGCAATATATATAGTTTTATTATATTAACTTGAATATGATTGTTAATTATTTTAAAACTATAGTATGCATGATTATAGGGCTAATCAATAAAATTTTGAATAGTTTAAAATTGGTGATTAGAAACCGTCAACCTATAATAAAGATTGCATGCAAATGAATTAATTTTAAAATGTTTAAAATTAATTAGACCTAAGATCGCGTTAATTCTAATAGGATTATAATTGAGTCTTGCTTAGTTTTTTAAAATAGTTTTAACCTACTAAGTAGGACAAACATTACTATGATTATAAGGGAACTCTACCGGTAAAGTTCTGTCTAAGGTTGGGGTACTTAAGTTGACGGTTTACGAAACACCTCCTACCTGGGAACTGACCCGGAATACCGGAGTTGAATTAATCATGGTTAAATGTTAGCATGCAATGTCACTAGGTTTATTAAAAGAGTTTAATACACCTAGATCTTTAGAGTAAAGACTTTACATTACTATGGTTAAAAGGGAACTCTCCCGGTTATGTTCTGTCTAAGGCTGGAGGTATTTAAGCTGACGGTTTACGGAACACCTGCTACCTGGGAACAAACCCGGAACCTGAGTTGAAATAACCATAGTCATGTTAGCATACGATGTTGCTAGGTTTGTTAAAAGAGTTTAATTCACCTAGAACATTACAATTCTCATTATAATAGTTATAATAGGATTAGACTTAGATAAATTGAATTAGCCAGATTTATCTAGGTTAATAAACCCTAAAATGTATGGTAGGTCACTTTAGTGGGAGGTAAGTTTTTTACTCCTACGTCCCTATATTTACAACGTGAGATCCATGCTCGGCTTCGTGTCGTTTTTGCACGACCTCCCTTCGGAAAGTGTTTGCATAGGTCAATAACAAGGTGAATGGGGAAAATGCCCATAGTAAGTGGGAGCGGGACACGTGTCAACGTATCCCTCGATCTCCACCCATAGGTCACTCCTTGAGAGTCTTATGATCCGCCTGCGTGTTGTCCTGGAGCAACCATCCCTTCGAAGGGCCTGATCATAGGATTCGTGACACCGTGAACTCCTGAAAAGGATAGGGTCACTTAGGCTAATTACCAACAGTTGTCTTTCCCTTCGGTAGCCTGTTGGTGCGTGCCTCTGGGATCTGAAAGTGGGAGGGTTACACTTTCGAGGATGAGTTAACTGTGTTAACAAATCCTTGACCAAATAACGGTGGTTAATGCCTATAGGAATATGAGTTATTCCGGAATTAGAATTAGCTGAGAAGTGTCTCATTTCAAAGGAGGAGTAGCTGATCACTCTTCGGTGGTTGTTGCTCTAAACCTCTGAAACATCGTTGCAAAACTAAATCAATAGTCTTAGGGTTCTATGATTGCTTGTTTTTGCTAAATTGATTGGATCGTATGCAATTGTTTGTATTGCTCTTGTAATGGGTTAGTGCGATAAATAATCAAGTGATTTGTTATTTCAGCGATTCAATGTTTTCATATGTGCATAGTCTTACGCCCATTTTATAAATAACGGTGATTATACAACAAATTTAAACGATTAATTTGTGGCGAATAATTTAAGATTAGTCTTAACAAAGAAATGTTCTCATGCCCCAAATGTTTAATTCATTAAGAAGTGTTATTAATGAATGTGACATTGAGCCTTGCTCAGCCAAAGAAGACTTGTCCAAAGACAGTAAATTCGATTTACTAGTCTTGGAAGCGTAATTTGTGAAAAATGATGATTCTACCCGAATACTTGATTCATAGTCACAAATCACGTTTGTTCTTCTTATTAAAAGGAATGAATTCCTGGCAATAGCTTCATGCTATTGAGATAACTCTCAAAATTTTGAATTAGAGAGGTTGTCTTGGCTGTAGCAATGGGGAACATTAAATTATTTTTTCCAGTGGGAGCAAATACATATTATTAGATAATGTGTATATAATTCCTAAGATCAAAAGAAATTTGATTTCTGTATCTTATTGGCTGGAACAATGTTACTCTTTACCTTTCCCTGCTAACGCAGTTCACTTCAAGAAATGGGAGTTAACTTTTGTTCAGCTGAACTAAAAAATAGCATAATTTTTTTTTAAGACTAATCAAGAGTAAGGCAATCATAAACACTGCGTTGCCAGAGGCTGCTACTACTCAAAGAAATGAAAGGCAAAGGATTTCTCCTAAAGGAAAATACCTTTCTTTGGCACTTAAGGTTAAGACATATTTACCTCAATATGATTGGGAAGATTGGTCAAGAGTATACTTCTAAGCAAGTTAGAAGATAACTCTCTGCTACCTTATAGGTCATGCCTTAAGGGCAACATGACTAATCGATTCTTTTGCTTGAAAAGAACTATAGAGCCAAAGAGCCCTTGGAGCTTATACATTTGGATCCTTGTGATCCAATATGTTAAAGCAGTGGGAGGGCATGAACAATTCATCTATATCATAGATAATTATTCAAGGTATGGATATCTCAACCTAATGCAACTTAAGTCTAAAGCTCTTGAGAAGTTCAAAGTGGTTTGAGACTGGAGTTGGAAACTTGTTAGGTGAGATGATAAAAACACTTCGATCTGATCGAGGTATAGAGTATATGAGACTTGAGATTCCAAGAACTATTTGATAGAACATGGAATTACATCTCAACTCTCAAACCCCTGAGAACACCTTAGGAAAACGGTGTATCAGATAGGAGAAATAGAACCCTATTGAATATGGTTCGATTCATTATGAGCTATGCTCATTTGCCTGACTCGTTTTGGGGTCATGCAGTGTAGACTGCAGTGCATATTTCGAACAACGTTCCATCAAAAGTGTTTCTGAAACATCTTTTGAATTGTAAAAGTAGTTTACGTTATTTTTGGGGAGTCCAACACATGTGCTAGTGGCCAACCCAAAAGAAATTGGAACACTGTTCAAACAGTATACCTATTCGTAGGCTACCCCATGAAAATGAGAGTTGTGGATCCTTCTTCAATCCGCAAGAGAATAAAAAATTTGTACCGACAAATGCTACATTCTCAGAAGAAGACCACATAAGAAATAATAAGCCACAAAGTAAGATCGTTTTAAGTAAATTAACTCATGAAGCTACAGAAATATCAAAAAAAATTGTTGATAAGTCAACAAGGGTTGTTGGTGATGCTGGACTTTTAACAAGGGTTGTTGATAGGGCCAATACAACTGGTTAGTCACATCTATCTCAAGAGTTGAGAGTGCCTCAATATAGTGGGAGGATTGCCCTACAATTTGACCGTTACATGGGCTTAATTGAAGCCCAGATCGTCATACATGATGATGACTTAGAGGATTCATTGTCTTAGAGCAAAACAATGAATGATGTTAACAAAAACCAATTGGATTAGAGCGATGGACCCGGAATTGAAATATGTGATTTCAATTCCATCTAGAATCTTGTAGATCTATCTAATGGGGTAACACCTATAGATTACAAAGGAATCTACAAGAAGAAACGAGACGTAATTTTATAGTTAGACTTATGGCAAAGGGTTATACCCAGAGACAGGGGACTGTAAGAAATTCTTATCTCCTATCGACATGCTGAAGTCTTTCAGAACTCTTGTCCATTTTGAATGGATGTCAAGACTACCCTTTTGAATGGTAATCTTGAAAAGAATATCTACATGTCTCAAGCAGAATGGTTCATTTAACAAGATCAGAAGCAAAAGGGTTTGCAAGCTTAAGTAATCCATTCATGGATTGACCTAAGCAATTCGATCTTGGAATATAAGATTTGATACTGTGATCAAATCTTTTGGCTTTGATAAAGAACATTGATGAATCTTGTCTTAGCAAGAAGATCGTCAATAGTTCAGTAGCTTTATTAGTGTTGTTTGTGATTGATATCATAATCATTGGGAATGATGTAGGTTATCTTACTGACTAGTAAAATAAACTAGCAGCTCATTTCCAAATGAATATTTGGGAGAAGCTAAGTTTGTTCTTCGGATCCAAATCGATTAGGAACCGTAAGAACAAAAGGCTAGCCTTGTCTCAAGTGTCTTATATCTACAAGATGTTAGTTAGATATAAGATGCAGAATTCCAAGAAGGGTTCACTACCTTTCAGGCGTGGAATTCATTTTGTCTAAGAAACTGTTTCCTGAGACACCTCAAGAAGTTGAGGACATGAGACGAATGCCCTATGCAATAGGGATTGTCAGTAAGTATCAATCTAAGGAGAAAGAGGAACTATATGCTCATGTATGGGACTAAGGATTTGATCCTTACAGGATACACTGACATAGATTTTAAGACTGATAAGGATATTTGTCTGACATAAAAGAATGGCTAGCGGTCCAATTCCAAATGAAAGATTTAGGAGAGGACGAATATGTTCTTGGAATCCAAATAATCCGGGATTGGAAGAACAAAACGCTAGCCCTGTCTCAAGCAACGTATATTGAAAAAATGTTGTCCCGATATTCGATGTAGAACTCCAAGAAGGGTTTATTGCCTTCAGGCATGGGGTTCACTTGTCTAAGGAATAGTGTCCTAAGACACCTCAAGAGATTGAGAATATGAGACAGATTCCCTACGCCTCCGCTATGGGGAGCTAATGTATGCAATGCTCTGCACGAGGCCTGACATCTGTTATGCTGTAGGGATAGTCAACAGATATCAATCAGTATCCATGGTCAAACTTTACAAAGGAGCTATAGTGTAGCATAATTACAGTCTTGACCATATAAGCCGAAAATATAGCTGCTTGTGAAGCAGTGATTGAGACTGTAAGGCATAGAAAGTTCTTGATTGATTTGGAATGTGTTCCAAATGTGAACTTGCCCATCACACTTTATAGTGATACAGTGGTGCTGTGGCAAATTCATAAGAACTTTGCAGCCCAAGACATGCAAGCACATTGAATTAAATTGAAATATTCACGAAGGCTCTCTTGGCTAAAGGGTATGAGGGTCATCTAGAAGGTCTAGATCTACGAGTTATGTACAAAGATGAAATCTAGGGCAAGTGGGAGAAATGTAATGGGTATAGTGATACCATTATGTAATGGGTATAGTGATGCCCTAGTTTATTGTATTTGTACATTGTATATGTTTTATACATGTATTTATACACCCACTGCTGAATAGATTGTTGTACATCCCACTAAACTAGAGTTTTAGTTCAAGTGGGAGTTTGTTGAGTTTTATGCCCTAAAACTCGTAGATAGTGAATGTAAACAAATTTTATACTTGTGTTTAATAAAGTGTTATTTAGTTTATGCAATAAAATGTTATTGTTAAATATTGCACTATTTGACCCAAATCCAATAAACTAAGATCCAAGGCTGTTTGTATGTAACTTGAACTAGTATGTGGGGACATACGGGGATCGATGTTCAAGTAACAACCTAAAAGGTCTATAGTACAAGGATAAGGTTGGGTACCTTATCCTGGTAACACTATGTGATACGGCCCGCTTTGTATTTGATACAGACGTATTGATCCAAAGCGTCCACGTAGTAGACATGCGATTGGGGGTATCCTATGCAATGAGTTTGCATAAGACCGGACATAGTAACCGCTAGCTGTAACACCGTCAACTAGTCAGGTTTCTATTTCACTAGGATGACCTAGGCAACTTAGTCTGAATCCTTTGTGGATTATGGACTCCTGTTCACGAGGGATTGTCCTTTGATTTGTATGGGTGAGAGTGGCCAGTACGCCGACTCAATAAGCCTACCATTTTGGGGACAAGACCGAGTGGGGAGCTGGGAACATAATCACACAAGATGGAATTCACTCATTCCCGACTTTTGAGGAAGTAGATGAGTGTTCCCTTAAGTGATGTCTCCGGATCTTAAACAAAGGGCCCTACCCTCTCACTGGCCCGAGAGGGGTTTCTGTTTGATGGTTGGACCACAAATAGGTTGTTCATTAGAGGAGCACTGGTACTTAAGGAGGTAGAGGTAACTCAGGGGTAAAAACGGTAATTTGACCCAGCTGGAGTTACAAACACTCGTGAAGGACTAACTTGTCATTATTCGTCGATATCCGTGGACACAGAAATATTCTGCAGTGAGAAGAGTGCAGTTGTGGGTCTTTAGTGGAGTGACCCACAGTTAACAAATGTTGACTAACTTGGTTAATGAGTTTAGCCAATTAGTCAAACAGGAGTTCATAGTTAGCTCAGGATTAAGATCGAGTTACCTAGGTCATCGTTTGAAATATGTCAGTTTCACAATAAACAACGTTATAAAGTGAAAGTGACTTATTTCGCGGTCTTGGTCTTATACAAACTCTTTTGCATAGGACGCCCCCACTCGCATGTCTCTATATGAACGATTCATGATCACATCGTTTGTACTAAAACAAAGTGGGTCGCGTCACATAGTTTTCCTAGGATAAGGTATCCAGTCTTATCCCTATACTATAGACCGTTTAGGCTATTACTTGAACTCGATCCACTTTTATGTCACTACATAAAGTTCAAGTGTTCATATCATAGCCAAGGATTCTTGTTTATCGGATTTGGGTTAATTAATATATAATAAAAAGAACTATACAACAACCAGAAAGTGAATAACCTCGATAACGCTTTATCGATTATAATATAACTTTGTTACATTTACTATCCACGAGTTTTAGGACATAAAACCCAACAAAAAGGATTAGAATTTAGGCCTTGCATGTTAATGAATTAGATAGGGATATTGAGTTCATAGCATGCATGAGAATTATTTATGCTCGAGAGAGATAAATATGATTATTGTTAATCCTTGACTTATGAGTCTTTGCATGTTCATTAATCCATATAATTAATTCACAACCCCAATAGGTGAAATCAATTCCCTAAGAGTTTTCTCCATTTCAATTCCACACTTTTTAACTTTTGTGTTTTGATCTTTCTTCATCACTAAGTTTAAATCCCTAAATAAAATTTGGACAAAAGTATTCACAGTAATCAATTCGGCTAGAAACTCAATCCAGAGGACAACACTCGTTTAATCACGAAAATCACTATATTAAAACTTGACCCGTACACTTGCGGTAGCAAAATTGCATATCAGATTCAAAATTAATTTATGAGAGAATTAAATATTTGATGGGGGTTCAAATATAAATTTAACTTGAATTGGATTCATATTAAACTATAGGTTAAATTTAATGTGAATTAGATTCATATTAAAACTATAGGTTATGAGAGAGTGACTCTTCTAAAAAAAGTTATGAGAGAGATGTACATTTGAATATGATTCAAATGTAAGGTTAATTAAATATATGATATTTAATTAATTAAGAAATTAATTAATTGATTAATTTAATTTAATTTGGTTAAATGTGATTTAATCAAATTTATTAAATTAATACCTTAGGTTATATTAATTTGATTAGTGTAGTATATGATTAATTAAATGGTTTAATTAATTATATTATTGATTAAATTAAAATTTGAATGATTAATTAATTAAAAATACAAAATATCTCTTGCACAACTCCAAGAGAGACGTGGGTGGAGGCATCTGAAGGTGAGTGAGGAGTTACTGTAACTCCCTTCTCTCACCTGTAAAAAGAAAATATAGAAGGTCTGTGTTTTCTCTCTTGTTGTTGCATTTGTGATTCTCTCCCAAATCTATCTCTCTCAAGTTTTCTACATACAAATTCTCTTTGTGAAAACAAAAGGGTTCTTTGTCATTCAAGAATAGTGTTCTCACAAACACGATCTTAACAACTCAGAGAATAGTAGGGTTCCGGTAGTGGTGGTGTCCATTTGGTGTCACTGTACGTGGTTTTTCCTTGGGATCTTGATCGTGAACCACCCTGTTCGAGAGAAAAGGAATTGTTGTATTCGGACTACAAATGTAAGTTCCTTTAATCCCTTATAGGCATGCTTAGCCATAGAAATTATTAGAAACGTTCTGTAAATTTCTTGCTTTTCTACACTATGTACTAGTTTCTAGAAGTTAATTGAAACACACGTGCTTCCGCTGGGATTGAAATTTGATTATGTGAAATTTACTATGTTCTATATGTTCTTGATGTTGAGTGTTGAATTTGTAAATTAGGAATTTGATAATTGTTATGGAAAAGTTATTAGATTGAAATGAAAATTGCTATGTGACATTATCATAAAGATAGTTAGGAGACCTCACATGCACATGTATGACTCATGATGACAAGCGTTCTTGAAAGTTTATCATTGAAAAACTTGACAGTATGGTCAAGAGTTTTCTTAAAACTTGACAATATGGTTAAGATATGATTTTAGAAAATTTTCTTAAAACTTGGTGATATGGTCAAGAGAATGATTTTAGTATTTATTTTCAAAACTTGGTGATATGGCCATGATAACATGTAGCGATATGGTCATAATAAATTTTTCGTGACGATAAGGTCACATTGCAGTTTTTGTGGTGATAGAGTCACATTTGGCGTTATGGCCAAGAAATAAAGTTACAATAAAGTAAAGCTTAGGCATACTCAAAAAAAAAATAATCATAAAGTAAAGTTTAGACCCCCTCATAAATGTTTGTGCTTGCATGACCAACCTTGGTAGAAGGGTTACTTACCGGGTATTTTTAATACTTATTATTTATTTATTTTTAGTCAAGGTTAAGGATGCATTAGGCGATTTATCAAGAGCACTTGTTGGTGGCGCCATGGCGGATGATGTCGGCATGTTTTTCACTTTTGCATATTAGTTTTTTTTTTTATTTGAAATGTTTCTATGTAATTATTCAATGATTTATTCATATTGTTGCATTTTTTAGACTTCCAAATATTTTTTTTGTTTTATAAGGTTTTCTTGGGATCCCAAATAAATGTTTATTAAAATTATTTATCTATCTTATTCATTTTAGACTTCTAGAAAATTTTAACTTTTAGTTCTTTGAAATATTCAAGTCCATAGCATGCATGTAATAACGTCCCTAGTCAGTCTATAAGTTTTAAGGAGTCGGGACATTATATTAGGGGAGGAAGTCGAATCACCAACATTAGAGGAGATGGTAATAGTTGTTTGATCTTGAGCTATACTCAAATTCAATTCCATACTCGTTCTTGATTTCATTGAAAGATGCAAAAAAAAAAAAAAAAAAGTTGGCATATCAACACACTTGAGTGAAGTTTTTTTTAAAGAGAAACTCAAATTTTATTCTTTAAATCCTACATTTTAATTAAGCTACTGATATATGGATTAGTGTTAATGGTCAGAGAATATAATGGAGATCAAAGTTGAAGAAAACACATCCTTAATTTTTTTTCCACACTCATTTGTCATATATTAAGCATTGAAATAATGTGATGAAGAGATAAAGAATATGCCAAAGGACAGAAGAAACATCAAAGCATCAGTAAGAAAATTACTTTTTATGAGATGGGAGCATCAGATTCTTTCAACAAAGTCTACTCATTCAGAAAGTTAAGAATAGTATCAGATTCTTGTCATTTAATGGTTAAAATTACATCCCTCTTGGACTAAAAATATCTTTCTACAACATTTTTCCTTCCTTTTCCATTTTCATTTTCAACGTTCAAATTAAGGAAAGAAAAAGAATTAAAGAACTCTAGGTTCTTTCTCTACCCTCTCGATTTTCTCTGGTCGTAGGCCGACAACAACGAACGAGATGGCTCGTGGAGGAAGGAATTTGAACCTCGAACACCAACCAGCAAGAAATTAAGTCTGGTTCGTTTGCCTCTCTTCATCACAAGTAAAAGTACGTAAATGTTAATTTCTTCTGTTTTGAAACTCTTTTATTATCGAGATAAACTTAGATGTTAAATCATTAGTTTGGTGGTCACAACTGTTGTTAAATTATTGTTATTGATTATTTTGTAGATTTGGTGATGCTCGCTCTTCTAGTTCACAAAGTATTAATCAGTATGGAGATTTAGGATATGTTTCGTTTAACTTTTCAAGTGTTTAATTTTGAAAAATATTCTAGTGTTTGGCAACCACTAAAAAAATAGCTTATTAAAAAATGAGATTGAGAAATAAGTCATTTTGAGAGAAACACTTGAATGAAAATATTTTTAAAAGAGTTTTTAAGTATATAATAACTTGTGTATAAAAACGCTTATGAAAAAATGTAACCAAACACATGGCTGTTGAAATTCTAAACAATTTTTATACAAAATGTTTTTTAAACAAATACATTCTTGAAAAACATTTAAACTAAAAGGTATTCCAAACGGGTATTAATTTGGTAAGTTGGATTTTGGTTCTTTTGTCCCATCAACATAATTAGTAATTTAATTAATTCTTGATGTATTGACCATCCATGATTTCTATTAGTCATATTGAAACTACCTACCTAAGGTTTTTACTTTGTTCCGTTTATCATCAAAGAAAAAGTTGACAGTTTGAGAAAGAGTTATTTGATCTGAAAGTATGTGTTATGGTTTTAAAAATTTGACCCAACCCGTTTGATAACGTTCTCGTTTTCTGTTTCTTGTTTCTCGTTTCTTGTTTCCTGTTTCCTATTTCTTGTTTTTTAAAAATTAGAAACAGAAACATGTTTGATAACTATTTCTGTTTCTTGTTTTCAGAAATGTGTTTGACAACTGGTTCTTCTTTCTTGTTTTCTAGTTGAAATAAAATTTAGCGTATATAATATAAAAAATTATATAACATACATTAAAATAAATATTATATAGAGTTTATAGTATTATTTAGCCACAACAAAAAATTTTTAAAAAAATTATATCCTTCAAATGTTGTTCAAATTATATCCTTTAGATGCATCTCTCACCCCCAACCAATTTATTTTTAACAATGTCCGTTTACACAAGTTAGTTCAATTAGATTAATTTGTTATTTACAAACTTTGTGAATTTTCAACGATCATTAATTTATTGCACAACATGCTATTCATATATATATATATATATTTTGTTTGTGGTATTGAGACATCTATTTAAGGTTAGACAATCGAACTTATATACCCACATTTCTTGAATCAAATAATAATTTTTTTTCCTCCAAAAATGCATGTATATCTCATTAGCCAAGGATCTCAACACATAAGATCCAAAATGGAGAAAGAACAATTAATGACAAACGTGAAATATCTTATTAATTAATTTATTTAATAAATAAATTAAATCCTACCAAAATTAACGAAAAATAATAGCGATTTAAATAGAAAATAATAACTAAAAGCTCATTAATGAAAAGATGAAAAAAATATTAAAAGAAAGAGAAAGAGAAAGTAATAATGAAAAAGAGAAACAAAGAAAAAAAATAAAGAAATAATGAAAAAGAGAAAAAAATGAAAAAAAAAAATAATAAGGAAGTGGTAAAAAAATAGAGAGAAAAATGAGGAGAGAAAGAGAAAATGTGAGAGAGATGAGTACATGCATGAAAGATGAAAAAAAAAATAGAAACAGAATTTGAGAAACTATTTTTTGTAGTTTCTCAATTTTTGCCTCTTTTTTTTTTTAAACGTTTCTAAAAATTTAGAAACAAGAAACAAAATGAGTTATAAAAAATGTATGTTTCTTGAAAAAAGAGATACAAGAACAAAAAAACAGGAAACATAAATGTTATCAAACAAGCCCTTAAGTTTTCTCTCTATTTTCTCTTCTTAAATTTTCAAAATAGAAAGATTATCTATAATCTATATAAATATAGAATTTTGGAAGAAACTTTTTTCTAGACAATTTTAACCTTAGTTTTTATATAATACCTTAATTATCCTTTTAATTTTTTTTTTTTTGAAAAAACAGATTAATTTAAACTCTCAACCCACTAAAGAATCTACACCTCCAAAACTATCCTTTACACTAATAGACATGTTTGGAAGTGATTTTAGAGTAATCAAGATCACTTTTGTCATGTCATTTTTAAAAAATTATATCACAAAAATGATTTACGTCATTTCAAAATCACTCTCAAACATGTTTTTAATGCATCCACACCTTACCAAAATAACATAAATTAAAAGGAAAAAGAAAACTTTCAACTTCCTCTCCCTCAATTAACACGGATGAAGATATCCCCTAAAATAATAGTTAATGATTTATTAAAACTAAATTTCAGAAAGAAAAAAAAAACTTTATATGTCCTATTTTAATTTAAATACTACCTCCATAAATAACTTTTTAAAACTTGAAAAGAAAATTAAAAATAAATAAAACCATAGACTTTCACATTCCTCAATAAACACACAAGTAGATATCCTCGTTTTATGGGTTTAAAAACAAAAGATGTCCTCGTAACGTTTGAGAGTGATTTTAAAATGGTCAAAATTTTGTCAGGTTCAAAATCACTCCGAAATATATCTTTAATTATTTAAAATCAATTTCATGTTTGATTTTACACTTCCAAACGTAATTTTTATATAATCAAAATTGATTTTGAATTATTAAAGACATATTTCGAAATGATTTTAACCATTTCAAGATCACTTCAAAAAAAAATTTCTACCTCCCCAAATTTTAAATACATATATGGACTTTGTATTTCTTAAATACTTAGTTCCGTTTGATAACTATTTGGTTTTTGGTTTTTGAAAATTTTGTTTGTTTTCTGATCTCAATTACCTTTTAATGGTTTTCATCATTATTTAGGAAACATTTGAATTCATAGCGAAATACCAAAAACAAAAAACTACTTTTTGAAAACATTTTTTTCTTTTCTAGTTTTCAAAACTTGACTTGGTTTTTGAAAACATTGGGAGAATATAGATAACAAAACAAATCAATTTCTAGGTGGAAGAAATGTTTATAAGCTTAAATTTCAAAGACTAAAAACAAAGAATCCAAATGGGGCGGGGCCTTAACTTTTCATCTTTTTCTTGATCTTTTAAATATATAGACATCTTTCGTTCTAACTACACAACTTTTCACTCTCCCACTTTTTTCAATAAGTAAATATATATATATATATTTTTATGTATGTATATAGATAGTTCTCTCGGTTAGCGAATGTTATTTTATGGATTAAAGTCTAATAGATTTCGTTGTTTTCCTCCATTCTATGTTCATTCATCTTTTTTCTTACTACTTCCAATTGTTATATCACCATGTCCTTAGAAGATTGTATCTTTGCTAAAGAATTTGGAGTCACTTTCAAAATAACAGATTGTAAGAGTTATGATAATTTGAAGAGGAACAGTGGAGACACATAGAAACTAACAATCGAGGTCCATTACAAGTGCCGAAATCAATTTTCATTGATGAAGAGGTAATTGAAAAGATTGGATGAATGTTTATTCTACTTTCTTTTATTGGTTGCATGGAGTAATTTTTTTCTTTTTAGAAAATGTGAAAAAATTGTTTACGATTATAAATATATATATATATATATATATTCTATTTTATCAATGTCTACATTTATTTATATTTTAAAATAAACTATAAATTTCACGTCCATGACAAGTGTTGATTACTAGTTTTTGTTAAAAGACATGTTGTATTTAAGTAATTGATTTAAAAATTATTTTATATTTTCTCTTATCTTTTAAATACATAACTTTCATTGTCGAGAATAAAAAATACATAACTTTTTCATGTCTTATAAAGTCAAATACATTACATGAAATTATTTAATCTATATATATTTTGTTCTAAGGAAATATGTTCTAAAATCAAAGTAACATATTTAATGCAAATATTTGTCATAATTTAGCAAATCCACCGCTAATGCAAATTGTTTGTTTATTTATTTATATGTTATAGAATACATGAAAATTAATTTATGTTATTACGCGGTCGTAGTTTAAAAATATATTTTTCATGAAATAATTTTTTTTTTTATCAAATTTAATAAAATATATGCATAAGTAAATTTATACTCATATGCTTTTTTTTTTTTTTTTTTGAAACAATATACTCATATGCTTAAATTTAATATATTTCATTATTTATTAAATTATTATTTTTTCATATTTTAAAGGTTTACTAATACTTTTCTTTACGTGAATAAATACTTAACATTTTAGATATTATAAAATAAAAAGCAAATTCATATGTGCATGGTACATGTTAAAAGACCAGTATATATACATATAAGGGACAGTTGCATAGATGACAAATTGGACGAAATTAGTAGCAAATATAGCACAGTTGCAAACTAATTGCATATATAGCAAAATTAATTGTACAAGACCAAAAAGTTGTCGTCAGATTCTATCCGTGTCTATCACTGATAGACTTTGATTATTCAAAGTCTATCAGTGTCTATCGCTGATAGACTCCGATTAATCAAAATCTATCAATGATAGTCACTGATAGATTTTGATTAACCGGAGTCTATCAGCGATAGACACTGATAGATTCTGAATAATCGGAGTCTATTAGTAGACTGATAGATTCTGATTAATCAGAGTCTATCGCTGATAAACTCTGATAATCGAAGTCTATCAGATAGATTCTAATTAACCAGAGTCTATCAGTGTCTATCAGTAATATACTCTGATAGATTTTGCTATATTTGTAATTTTTTTTACATTGTGCTATATTTGTAATTTTGTAATTCTTATTTGTCACCCACTACAAATTCTCTACATATAAAGGGTTACAAAATACTTTTGGTCTATATACTTTCGTGGGAGTAACAATTTAGTCCCTGAATTTTTGTTTGTAACGATTTAGTCTCTGAACATTCAATTTTGTAACAATTTTAGTTGATGAACTTTAATATGTAACAATTAAGTCTCTATACTTTAGAATTTGTAACAATTTAGTCGTTTTCGTTAAAAAAAAAAACCATCGAAATTAAGTGTCAATTATTTTTATTATTTAATGACTTAATCTTTGTAGTTTACAAACACACATGGTCGGTCCTAATTAAGTTATCACCTTTATATGTAAGAAATTTCATTAAATCTTAATAATAACTTTTACAAAAATAACTAAATCGTTACAAATTTGGGCCAATTGCAACCCTAGCAAAAAATGAAAGGGAATTTGCAACCGTGCCTTTAGTTTTTGTATGTTGCAAAAATAGCAAAAAAATATGGTCACCCAAACATTAAAGTTGAAAAGTCGAAAATGTCCCTTAAAAGCACAGAGGTTTAAGAAGTATATCAATGATGTTATTGATATACCGTATATCATTTAGTGTGGTATATCAGTCAATCGATCCACTTTAAATTTGGTATATCAGTCAACCAATCTACTTTAAATTTGGTATATCAATCTATTAATCTAATAAATATATAGTATATTAGATTTATATTTCGTGAATATAATATACTTTATCCATGAAATATACACACGAGTTTTTCATTAGTTTGAATATTTTGTATATAATTCATTAATGAGTAATTAGGTATATTATTTTTTTTTTTTTTTGACAAAGAAAATATTAATTTTTTTTGGACAATATGTATAGTGGGAGATTCAAACATCTAACCTCTTGATTAAATGTACTTTTATTATGTTAGTTGAGTTATGTTCATGTTGGCAAATATATCATTGATATATTATAGGGAAAAATACACTTTTAGTCCCTGAGGTTTGGTTTAGGTTTCATTTTGGTCCCTGAGTTTTCAAATTCAACAATTTAGTCCCTGAGGTTTGAGATAAGTAGCAATTTGGTCCCTACCATCCATTTTGCCGTTAAATCTAACCGACTGCTGACGTGGCACTATTATTTTAATTAAAAAAATTAATTTTTAATTTTTTGTTTTAAAAATATATTAAAATAATAAAACTATTATTATTTTTAATTTATTTTATATCTTTTTATTCTTCTCTCTCCCACCTCCTTCTTATTCTTCCTCCTACTATTTCTTCTCCTTCAACAATCAACCTTCCCTCCATGCCGGCGGCCTGTGACTTTTTTTTTTTTTCTTCTCCTTCTCTCACTCTCTCTCTCCCTCTTCTTCTTTGTTGCCGGCGGCCATTCCCCTGTTTTAAAAAAAAAAAAAAAAAGAGAAGGGGGTTTCCCCCTTCCAAACCAGCTCAAAAGATGGTGTGTTTGAAAAATGATTAATTTAATTTAGTATTTGAAACCTAAAACCATCCCAAATCTCTCATCAAATTATATTACAACAAAAACATAGCAGAAGAAGAAGAAGGCAGAACACACGCACCCAATTGAATCCACTTTCAAACACACCATCTTTTGAGTTTTGAAACACAAAACATAAGGCTAAAAATTGACAACACATTGAAAATTGAAAAAAGAAAATGGCGAAATGAAAAGAAAACCCAGAAAGAGAAAAGGCAAAACTTAAACCCAGAGAAGAGAGAGGTAAAAAGGTTTTCTGAGTCTGTCAGGCCGCCATGCGACCATCCCAGCAGGACAAAGCCAGCTGAGAACGATCCTCTACCGCCGCAGAACCCAGAGTCCGTTGGCAGTTAATCACGCTCTAGTCGCAAGGCAGTGGGTTCTTGGGCTCGTTCCAGATCTGGAACGAAGGGGTTTCCCTTCGTTCCAACTGCCCATTCTCTCTCTTTTTTTTTATTTTTTTAATAGAGGAATGGTTGACCGGCGACAGAGAAGAAGAGGGAGAGAGAAGATGATGAGTGAGAGAGCGGAGCGGGCGAGAGTTTTGGTTTTTTTTTTTCTTTTTTTAAAAAATAGGGGAATGGCCGCCGGCGACAAAGAAGAAGAGGGAGAGAGAGAGTGAGAGAAGGAGAAGAAAAAAAAAAAAAAAAAAAGTCGCCGGCGGTGGCGGCCGCCGGCGGTGGTGGCCGCCGGCCGCCGGCCATGGAGGGAAGGTTGATTGTTGAAGAAGAAGAAATAGTAGAAGGAGGAAGAAGAAGAACGAGGTGGGAGAGAGAAGAATAAAAAGATATAAAATAAATTAAAAATAATAATAGTTTTATTATTTTAATATATTTTTAAAACAAAAAATTAAAAATTAATTTTTTTAATTAAAATAATAGTGCCACGTCAGCAGCCGGTTAGATTTAACGACAAAATGGATGGTAGGGACCAAATTGCTACTTATCTCAAACCTCAGGGACTAAATTGTTGAATTTGAAAACTCAGGGACCAAAATGAAACCTAAACCAAACCTCAGGGACTAAAAGTGTATTTTTCCCTATATTATATATCATCTTAATGATATACTATTGAGACATTAATGATATACTTGAAATTGCATTTTTAGCAAGTACTGATCATATACTACTGATATACTAATGATATACTTGAAAATGCATCTTATTGATATACTTATAAATCATTTTGCATTTCATGACCTTCATGATACACTAACAATTGTAACATTGTTATACTACTGATATACTAATGATATACCTTGTTAGTGTATCAACATGTTATACTTGAAATGAATTTTGAATGAAAGCATCGATATAATATTGATATATACACCAACACGATATACTTTATTGTAATAAAATTTGCATTTCACAACCTTGATAATAGACCAACAATTAAAAATATATCAATGATTTTTTTATATAAAAAAAACTGCAAGCCTATCATTGATGTACCTAACTACTCATAATCAATTATATCAATATTTAATATAACAAATGAGGTATATCAATGATATATCGACATTCATAATATGTATAGATTTAGGTTATAAAAGACAGACATTTGATTTAAAATAGGTAAATAACACAACATGGTTTAATTAAAAAAAAAACATGATATAAAAGAAGTAAAGAGAAGTAACATATGAGGTATATCAACATTTATATCAAGGGTATCAAGTATATCAAATGTTCATCAAATCAAGTATATATATCAGTTATATCATTAAATTATTAGATAAATCATATTCATTTTAACGCAAAACATGAATGCATCATTTTAGTACGTAGTATTTTGAATATATTAGCAATATATCATACATCAATCAATATTCATTTGAGGTAAAATATGAGTGTATCATTTTAGTAGTGTTTTGAATATATCAAAAGACATGAATCTGTACTTTTTGGACTTTTCTCATGGGTTAAACTAATTTCAAGTATATCAAATTTTTAAGTATATTAGTTAACAAATATAAAGTATATCAGATATACTACTGATATACTATCTGATAAATTAGTTGATACACAACAAGGGTAAAATTGGAATAATTAAAAAACGAAAATTAAATTTAACAAATTTTGCTATATTCGCAAATCTGAAAAATCATGGCTAGATTTGCAAATATCTTAATGTTTTTTGCTACCCATTGCAATTTTCCAATTTTAAAGTTCAAGGAGTAAATTGTTATATGTTAAAGTTTAGAGACTAAATTGTTACTTTTATGAAAGTTGAGGGACCAAATGTGTTTTTTAACCCAATATAAAAGTCTAAAATATAAAATTATGCTCCCTGCCTTTTGAAAATTTATTGTTTCGCCTGAATGCTTATAATTTGGTAACTCTAGTTTAATCCATTATTCTAGGATAATGATTTTTTATTCGTTTAACTATTATTTTACCATCTTGAATCTACAGGGGACAACCAAGAGTTTGAAGGGGGAAAAGAGCCGACAGTAACAAAAAATGGAAACTTTGGCTGCAATAATTGTAGAACCAGTTGTAAAGTACATAACTGTACCCATTGGACGCCAACTAGGTTACCTCTTTTTCTACCAGAGAAATATTAAGGATCTTGAAAAGCAACTTAAAGATCTTGAATTGATTAGAGAAAGGGTGCAAAGTTTGGTTACTGAACAAAGAAGCAATTCATATAAAATCTATGACCATGTTTTAACATGGTTGGACGAAGTGGATGTTGAACTACTTGAAACGCTGCGACAAAATGAAGCTTCCAATATGTGGTGCTTTAATTGTATCCAATGGCATCGGCTAGCTAGAAAAACAAAGAAAAGGTTGGAATATATTCATAAACTCATAGATGATGGAAATAAGTTTCACCAGTATAACGTTGGTTGTTCTGCACCTCTTCCACAAACTAATTGTCCTACTCTCCCTGCAGATTATCAAATTTTAGAATCAAGAACGTTAATGGCTGAACAAATTAAGGATGCACTTGCAGATCCTAATGTCAACAAGGTTGGAGTATGTGGTATGGGAGGTGTTGGAAAAACTAAGTTGTTGGGTGAAGTTAAGAAACTAGTATTGGAAAACAATTTGTTTCATCGAGTGATTGTCGTGATTGTAGGTACATCAAAGGGTGTGATAGAAATACAAGATGAAATCGGAGGTATATTAAATATGAAATTAAATGCAAATAGCAAGGAGGTAAGAGCGGCTCTCATACAAACTAAAATTGTCGAGATAAAAGATAATATCCTCATTATGTTGGATGATTTGTGGAAGGAATATGATCTTGAAAAAGAGTTTGGAATTCCTTGTCGTCATTCAGAATCAAGAAAAGAGAGGTGTAAGATACTTATGACAGGTAGATCTCGAGATATATTTACAAATCAAATGAATACAGAAAGGTTGTTCGAGGTGAATCCCTTAAGTGATGAAGAGTCTTGGAAGTTTTTCGTGGCAATAGTTGGTGAGTTTGTTCAAGATGGTACAAAACAAATTGCAAGGGATGTGGTAAAAGAATGTGGAGGGTTACCAATTGCACTTAAAATTCTTGCAAAAGCATTGAAGGGGAAAAAAGTACAGGTGTGGAAGGATGCTTTGAAGAAATTTAAAAATCATGTTTTGATGGGTATTCCAGGAGTGAATGACCAATTGTATACTTGCCTTAAGATCAGTTATGATTCGGTGGAGGGTGAAGCTAAATCACTATTTCTTCTCTGTGGTGTATTTCCAGATGATCACTATATTTCAGTGGAAGATTTGCAAATGTATGCTATGAGTATGGGATTGCTAAATGACATAAATAATTGGGAAGATGCAAAGAATAGAGTAATTAAGTTGGTTGATGATCTTAAATCTTCCTATTTACTTCTAGAGTCCAATCAATGGGACAATTATGTTCTTATGCATGATGTGGTTCGCGATGTTGCCATATACATTGCATCAAAGATAAATAAGATGCCCTCATTGACCTACGGATGTGGACAAAATGAATGGCGAGAAGAGGATAGACGTGGATCGTATAATGCAATCTTTGTAAATTGTGAGGACTTTCTCAACCTTCCCCCAAAGTTAGAATTTCCAACTCTTCAGTTGTTAGTATTAAGAAATGAGACTCAGAGGAAAGAAAAAGCTATTCAAATTCCGGATGGTTTTTTTGAAGGAATGGAAAACCTTAGAGTTTTGGACATGACAAATATGTGTTTTGAACCATCAAAGACATCATTAACTCACTCATTAAGGAACCTTCGGACGTTATGTATGTCATATTGTAAATGTAATGATATCGACACAATTGGTGGGCTAAACAAATTGGAAATTTTGAGGATTAAAAAAGCCGACTACTTCTGCCAAAGCCAAAGCAGTGCCATTGACAATCTTAAAGTTAAGTTTTCTACCGAATTTAAATCACGTGTGGAATAAAGATCCTGGTGAACTTCTCACCTTTAAATCCAAATCTAGAGGAAGTCAAGGTCGAGAAGTGTCCTCGGCTTAAAAGTTTGTTTCCAGCATCCTTCATCAAACATATGGAGAAAATTGAAAGTTTATACATAGATGGAGAAATTGAAATATTATTTGCAGAGGATGAAGCCTCAAAGTTGGTGTTCCCTGAGGTAATGCATCTCAGTCATTATTATAGTCTATTTATGCTACATTATAGGTTTCTATATATTTAATTAATTTGGTACTAACCTTGGTTAATTAAAATAATAGTTTGAAAACTTTGTTTGTGTTTTCAGATTGTATTATTCCCAAGCTTGGAATATTTGGAAATACACTGCAAATGCATGAAAGAAAGAAGCTTTTGGGTTAGATTAGAATCATTTCCCAAACTCAGACTTGTTCGTTTGTTTGGTTCCAAAGATGACGGCATGGTTAGTTTTCCAATAGAAATGAGTGAATTAATATGCAGAGTTGAAACTTTCCAAATTGAAAATGCCTTTGAATTGGTACAAGTATTCCAAAATGGAGAAGAAAATAAGCAGAATCAAAATCGTGCAAAATTGAAGATGTTATCTCTGTCTAATCTTCCTAATCTTATGCACGTGTGGGAGGGCAACAGTCAAACGATCACAAGTTTTGATAGTTTGGAATCTATTTATGTAGAAGGATGTGTAAATTTGAAGTGTTTACTGCCATTATCATCAAACACATTATTCTTGAACTTGACAGATGTTTCCGTTAGTTATTGCTATAGAATGGTGAATTTGTTTAGTTCATCAGTGGCTAAAAATCTAGTGAATCTCAAGAGAATGAGAATATGGAGTTGTTTAGAAATGACTTTCATAGTTGAAGTTGAAGGAGGTGGAGAGGGAGAAGAAGAAATTATTTTCAACAAAATGGAGTATTTGTTTTTGCGTAACTTACCAAGCTTGGTCGGTTTTCACTCTAGAAAATGCACACTTAAGTTCCCATGTTTGGAGGAGTTGCACATAACAGATTGTCCTGAAATGAAGACATTTTCATATGGAATAATAAGCACTTCCAAGTTGCCATTCGTGACGACAGAAGAAGGTGATGTCCCAGTATCGCCACCACATGGTGTAAATGTCATTATCCAAGACTTTTGGAAGGATCAGATTGTGAGAAGCATAAAAAACATATTCAAACAACCGGTATGCATCTTCATTTTACTACTTCAACCATTTAAATCATTATTTCATCCAAATTAACATCGAAACATTTTAGTAACAAATTTTTGTTTTTTAAACATCATCATGCTTGTTTACTAACAATTTTCTTTGTTTTCGACTCTATCAGTGATAGTCACTAATAGATTTTGATTAACGGGAGTCTATCAACGATAGACACTGATAAACTCTGAATAATCGAAGTCTATCAGTGATAGACACGGATAGAATCTGACGACAACTGTTTGGTCTTGTACAATTAATTGTGCTATATATGCAATTAGTTTGCAACTATGTTATATTTGCTATTAATTTGGTCCAATTTGTCATCTATGCAACCGCCTCTATTTTTTAATTCTTACCTAAACTTTAAAATTAAAACAAATAGTTTTCATTTTTTTAAACTAAGATATCAAAACAACATTGAAAAAGAAAAACTACACGTCGAGATTGTTTATATGAATAAGTTGGATTTAATTTTATTGTTTGAATCATTTATTAAACAAAGCTTTAGACTTGGCTAAAAGTTTAGGACATTAGATTAAAAATATTAAAAAACAAATAAAAAGTATTTTTACACAAGCATTCAATATTAAAAATAAAAGAAACCACATAATACAATATCCATTAATTATGTTTTTAAATTACACTTCGTGATTATGTTTTTAAATTACATTTTGTATCTCTCTTTTTCTTTTCTCTATTTGTCCAGGGTGAAGAGGGCAGTGAAGAGGAATTTTGACGTATGCAATATGCATGTTTTTCCATCATACTTTTTAAAAGTAAGATTCTCCTGATTAAATTATAATGACCTTTTTTTTCCATAAATGTTTTTTTTTTTTTTTATTTGAATAGAACATTTTTTCATGTATATCAGACATTCAATAGTGGTAGGTGTGTTAATTGATTCTTCTTTGTAAGGACAATTATGTGAATTTGACACACAATAACATTAATCTATTTATACTAATAAAATATTATTTAAAAATTAATCTTTTCTTAAGAAATTTTAAAAACTGATCTCTAAGTAGCAAACATAATTTAAATACAAAATAAAGTAACTTAAATGACATAATCTAACATTAAAAATACAATATCTAACCATCTCTTTGTAGGCCTTTTTCCTTTTTCTTTTTTAATTTTGTGAATGAACACTTTCAGTTTCAATGTTGTAAGCTTGTATGTTTAATATATGATAAAATATTTAGGTGTATTTGGACTAAAAAAGAAAAGCATTTTCTAGATTAGTATTTTCAATATCGAGTTACACCGCAAAAATTTGACAACACCAGTTCAACTTAGACTTCTTTTGTGAATGATAGTTTCAATTTTACCTTCTTCTCAATTAGTCTTAACATTCTTAAAGAGTGAAATTGTATGATCGAAATATGTTGAGTTCTAAGTCTATTTTGGGATCAACATATTTTATTATTTTACTTCTCAATTATTTTAATATAACTAGTTGTTCTTTTTTGTAGCAATTAATGTAACTAATTGTTTTTTTCTGCAATAATTAATATAACTAACATGGTTGAATGTTGGTTTGTTTTGCAAGTAAAATCCCAATTGATTGGAAGAATTTCTCTCCTTTGTTGTGTAGCGTGGTTAAAGGCTTTGAAGCTAATGAGTTAATTTAGTTCTGTTCAAGAATATTTAAGCCAAGGTAAATGGCCTTACTATTGGATACGCTTAGGCTAGGTTGGGAAATTGTGTGCTGTTAGGATAGAATTTTCATGAATAATTATTATGTGATGCATGACTCGATGACACAGGAACTATGAATTTATTTGTTACATGAACCATGATAAACTATGAAATTTTGTGTCATGTGTGATTGAAGATTTTATGTGCATATTCATGTATTATGATGTTGATATGGGACCCCATGCATATGTATGTTTCATGAAACTAAAAAGAACCATGTTCATGGCAATTACCTTAGAGGAAATTGATGTACATCTAGAGGAAACTGAGGTACTGTAGGCGAGATTCGACCTCACTAATTAGGTGCCAACTGACTATTAGATGGGGCGTATTCTCTAGAGGATGGCTACTATATCTCTTAGTTGGGAGAGGAACCAAAGGAAAGGTAATTGTCCTTGTTAAGGCCATAAAAGAAATTTATACCTAAGAGGAAAGAGGAATAGGGTCCCACTAGTAAAGCATGAACCATGTTGTATATGTTTGCATGTCTTGACCCCAGTAGTGGGGTTACTTACTAAGTATTTTAAATACTCATTCTTTCCATGAATGTTTTTTTTAGGTAAAGGCAAGGGTGTGTGATGGCGATAGATGAGGATTCGTTAGGCAACCATGGGAGAGACTAGGACTCATGGATTTCTTATTTTCTTCTTCTTTCAAGAACTATGTTTTTATTCTCTTATTTCCTTCATAAAGTTGTTGAGAACTTTTCTTTGAGTCCATGTAAAACCGTTAGTTTGGATTTATTTGAGAATCTTTTGTTCTTTAAAATTTGGGATCCCGAATAAAAGTTGTTTTTACATTGAGGTTTTACTGAAATTATGAGTTTATGCTTTTAAAATATTTTGTTTAAAAAGGTCTCCATAGCATGCATGTGGTAGCGATCCCGAATAGGTCAAATTTAGAAGTCTGGTCGTTACACTCGTAATGTGACACCCGAGGATAGGAGGGGTACATGAATGAACTAAAATCACATCCGAATGAGAGGGATCCTGAGGACATGAAAGTATGGTCATGATAAGCTTAAAAGAATTGATAAATATTACCTATACCAACAAGGTGCACCTTCCTTTTCGGTGGCTCAATCATAGGAACTTTGAAGTTAAGCTTGCTTGCCTTGGAGAAGTTCTATGTTAGGTGACCTAAGAATTTTCCTAGAAAGCATGTGAGTGAGGAAAAAGTTGAAAGAGTGTACAAAACCCGAGCGGCGATCTGGATCGAAAGAACTCTAATTACATTAATTTTGAAAAAGAAAAACATGGTTTTACATAGGAAAAACAAAGCAAAAAAAATACCATCCTTTGATGGATGAATTCTTGTACTCTCCGTGGGTTGAATTTGAACACGATCAAGCCGTGGATGACCACAAGTGGTCGAAACGGTGATGAATTGAGGGAGAGAATTTGAGAGAAAATGTGTTTCTTTTTAGAGAAAATATTCTAGCCCTTCAATCTTTCATCAGCTTCATTCTTTCATTTTTAAGGAAAAACTCATGCAAATCAAATGAAGCTGATGAAGACAACAAGAATAACCAAAGGATTACTCATCCATTTATGTGTCACTTAAGAAATTTGACACCAAATATGAACAAAATAAAATCAAATTTGTATAATCAATATTAAACAAAATTAAATTTAAAACAAAAATTAATTCAAGTAATTAATTTTAAATAATTAATTAAACATTTTAATTAATTATAATTATTTAATTTAATATCAAATATTAAATTAAATATTTGCACTAATCCAGATCTCTTAAAATCGATGAATATGAATCAATATTCAAATTCAAAACGACATTTAAACCGTATTTAAACATCTCCAACTCCCTCTATAACGTCCCACATTTCAAAATCAAGTCATTTTGGGATTAATTGAGTGTTCTTATTCTAATTTGGAAAATTAGAATTTAAGCTTGGTCTTCGGTCGTTAAATTAAATTTCTATAATTTCGGGAAAAGAGATTTTTAATTAAATCTTTAGTTTCCTAAAATTTGGAGGTTTAATATTTTATATTTATTTCAAGGGAAAAAATACACTTTTGGTCCCTGAGGTTTGAGTTAAGTTACACTTTGGTCCCTAAGTTTTCAAACTCAACAAAAATACCCCTGAGGTTTGAGTTAAGGAGCAATTTGGTCCCTGCCGTCCATTTTGTCGTTAAACCCTAATAGTTTGCTGATGTGGCACCATTATTTTAATAAAAAAATTATTTTTTAAATTTTCTAAATAAAAATATATTAAAATAATATACATATTATTATTTTATTCTTTTTTTAATTCTTTCTCCTTCTCTCTCTTATTCTTCTTCTTCTCCATCTTCTTCTTCTCCATCCTCTTCTTCTTCTTCTTCAAATCTCCGGCGGCCGGCGACTGTTTTTTTTTTCTCTTCCTTTCTTCTTCTTTCTCCTTTCCCTTCTTTTCTTTTTCTTCCTCCCATCTTTTCACTGTTAAAAAAATAGAAAACGAAGGGATTCCAGCGCTGGAGAGGGAGGAGGGGGCCTCCCTCCTCCCTCTCCAGCGACGGATCGGGGAGGTGGAGCTCCTCCTCCTCCCCAAATCTCTCTCTGTTAAAAAAAACAGAAGAAAGAAAAGAAAGAAGAAGAAGAGAAGAATGGAAGAAGAAGAAAGAAGAAAAAACAAATTTCGGCGCCGCCGTCGCCGTTCGCTGGCTGCCTGCGGCGGCCGGCCACCGGAGTTGAAGAAGAAGGAGATGGAGAAGAGAAAGAAGGAGATGGAGAAGAGAAAGAAGGAGAGAAGAAAGAGAGAGAGAAAGAATTAAAAACTTAATAAAATAATAATATTTTTATTTTTTTAATATATTTTTATTTAAAAAAAATTTAAAATTAATTTTTTAATTAAAATAATGGTGTCACGTTATCGGTCCGTTCGTATTTAACGGCAAAATGGACGGCAGGGACCAAATTGCTCCTTATCTCAAACCTCAGGGGTATTTTTGTTGAGTTTGAAAACTCAGGAACCAAAGTGTAACTTAACTCAAACCTCAAGGACCAAAAGTGTATTTTTCTCTTATTTCAAATTTCAAAAGACCCAAATTCCTCTTAATTAGCTTTAATCCCAAATCTTTTAGGAGTTAAGTTTGAGTTTTTAAATGAAATCCTAGATAAGATCCAATTCCTATTTAAATTGGGTTTTGTTTAAAAGAAAAGAAAAGGAAAATATAGGAGAAAAAAAAAAAGAGACGCCCTAAGCATCTCATCTTTTTCTTCCTCTCCAAGTCGTCCAGCCCCCCCTTTGTGATTCTCATTTTTGATCGGCAACGACTCTTTTTATCTCCCTCTCGTTTTCTTCATCCGAGCTCCCAACAGGTGTCCGTCAGCCATGTCTTCTTCTCCTTCCTTCGCCGACACAGCAGTTCGGTGGTTTGGCTATCTCCTTCTTCGTCAGCTCCTCTTTGATGCCTCTCCCTTGTCTTTCTCTCTTTTCGCCCTAGGCAGCAAGAGACCCACGAGTTTTCAAGTTTTTAGTGGCCGATTTATGAAGCCCACGTCGTTGTCGTTGTTGTCTCTCTCTCCATCGGGTTCTTTCCTCTTCGGCACCCAAATCTGCGTGATTCCAGCACTTGTACGCAAGAGATGCGTGAGTTTCGACGTGACTCGTGGGATTTTGAGCGTTGAGCTCGCTCTAGTGTGAGAACCACACAATTCCCAACCCCTTTCGGTGTCGTTTGGTAAGCTTTCACTTGAACCCATACTCTTTAGACTTCGAATTTGAGTTACCCATAACCCAAATGGCCTTAATATGGTTTACCCATGCTTATTCGACTTCAAAATCAAGATACCCATTTAGTAACGACTTCTAATTTGCAGGTTTAAGGTTCCTTAAAAGCCAAATAGCGAGCGTTTGGGCTCGAAATTAGTTTTCGACAAATACCCATAACCCGAACATCCTTAAATCGGGTTATCCATAACCTATTGGCTTTGGATCTTGATTGTTGGGTAGTCTTGAACACAAACCAGCTTGTATTCAAGGTTGTTTGAGTGTTGGTTGGTAAGAAATTCTTCTTTATATATCTTTTAGGTTCAAATAGGATGGTTAAGCTCATTCTGATCTTTATATGTTATCCTTGCTATTAGGAGCTTGCCTAGATTGGTTTAGGAGCTCTTGGATTATCTTAGGAGCTTTTCATCTAGTTTAGAAGCATTAGAGCTTCCGGTAAGTAGTTTCTACCTTATTGAGAGTCTGTTTGATTGCATGAGCATGTTGGTTGTTACTCGTTTCCTAGTATGCATTGGTGGTTGTTATATAAATCGTGATGTGTGTTAAGTATGTTGTTTGATTGATCTTAAAGCATGATGAACTATTGGTTATCTTGAGCATGTTGTATATCGTTTTTGGGCTATGTTGCACGTGAGTTTTGGTTGCATAGTCTGTGTGCTCATTGAGGGGTGAGTCAGGTGTGTGTGCGGAGCGTGACGAGAAAATCACGTGTTAAGATTGCGCTACATGAAGCAGAAATCATGTTATTGGTGCAGAGCGTGACATGTAAATCACGTGTGGGTTGTGAGTGCGAAGCGTGACGCGTAAATCACGTGTGAGTGTGCGCTGCGCATGACGCGTAATTCATGTGTTGGGTTTGAGTGCATTACATGATGCGGAAATCATGTTTTGGTACGGAGCGTGACACGTAAATCACATGTTAAGTTGCGTTGCATGGCGCGTAATTCATGTGTTTTGGTGCGTGGCATGATGCGTAAATCATGTGCTAAGAAAGCGAGCATGGTGCAGAAACCATGTGGGGTTGCATAGCTAGCATGTTTCTGTGTATGCATGAAGTCATCTTGTCGAGTCAGCATGAGTCTCGTTGTTGGTTTCTCGCTTTAAGAAGCATGTTATTTGTTTATTGCTTAAAAAGTATGTTGGAAGTGTATGCCTAGCATGTTGATTGTGTTGTTTGTTGCTTGATGGCTCACCAGGTGTGAGCTGCTTACCAGTACCGTGGTTGTACTGACCCCTCCCCCTTTCTCCTTCCAACATGTTCAGATTATGCAGGTGTTGATGGGTGTTATGAGCCTGGTGATTGATGACCGCAAAGTGCACGGGCCGCAAGTAATATTAAACGGTAGGTAATTCCGAGTATCGAATCCACAGGGAGGCGAAGCGAAATTTAAGCAAGCAAAAAGATTCTTTTGAACACTAAAAATAATTGGGAGAAATAATATCTAGGGACTAAAACATGCAATTAAAAAGAATTTAAAAATTAAAGCAATTAAAGAGGAAATTTGATCAACCACAGAAAATAAAATATGGAGAAAGAGTTTTTAATGGGAAGTGGGGTCTTGAAAATCAATTAGTAGCTAAACATTTATTATAATTACCCTAACTCGTTGCCCAACTAATTATAATCCTAGAATCTCCGTTAATCACATAGGTTCTCCTATCGGTCTCCCCTAATTGTAATTAATTCATTTGAACAACTTAAGTGTCCTTAGCGCCATTAAAATTCATTAATTATTACGCTCTGATTCATTTTAGGAATCTAAGTTTAATCAACTAGTCCCGTTGTCACGACGGGCAATTAAACTAGTTGCATGGATTAAGATTTATCCTAACTTCTCTCCGTCGAGTCTCCATTAAGAATCAGATCAATACACAATTGGCCAGATTGCATACAGCATTAAGCACATCCATACAAATAATTAGGAAAAAGGGCAAGAGATAGGAAATTATAACAACATTTTAACTATAATTTCATTTCAAGACCCCAAATTGGGGTTTAGCTATACATAGCTAAAATATCCACAAAATTTACAATGAAAAGCATAATTGTAAGCACAATAAAAGGGAAGGAAATGACCGTCGAAGACCCCGTCGCTGACGCTTGGAGTCCCTCCGAGCTTCCCTTGAGCCTCCCAGAGCGCTCCCAAAACTCCCCAAAATTTTCCCACTAAAGAACTCTCAAAAAGGCTAGAAAGCCTTGAGAGAGGCTCCAAAGGAGCCAAGGAAAGAAAGGAAAGAATGAGGGAAATGATGATTGATGCTAAAAAATGGATCCAAGAGGCGCTATTTATAGGCTCGGAAATGGGGTAGTGTCGCGACGCTATGATGTCAAATGGGGTAGCGTCGCGACGCTGTGACGTCATCGACTTGCCGGCCAAGAAATGGGATCAACGTCTCGACGCTAGGCGAATTCCAGAACTTTCTGGCGCGATTTTGGGCTTGAATTTGGGCTTCCCTCCATTTCTTTTGGGCCTCATCTTCATGGTTGACCTCTTTTGACTCCCCATTGACCCAAGTATGGAAATTGGGCTTAAATGACTTCTTTTTGGGCATTTTTTCACCAAAATCCATAATTTTGCTCCTAGAGACCAAATAACAAAATATATTAAATATCTTCAATAAAAACACAATTAAAGCACTAAAAAGCTTAATATTTTAGGGCTAAAATAGCGACATTTTTGCCCGCTATCAGTGATGCAGATGTGGAGGCACATGAGAAGTGACTCCACTGGCCTAGACATTTCTGTTATAATTGTTATCTTACTCTTCTGGTTGTATAGGATAGTGTTTATGTTTATTTCATTCAAGGACTAGTCTAGCTGTTTTATTTTCGAGAAGTTAGGTTTAGCTATGAGTAGTTTTATTTGAAGTTTGAACTCTTATTATTTAATAAAGTTAAGTTGTTCCTAGCAAATGCGTTGTATGTTTTTACTAGTAAAGCTGTGAATCTGATGTTGGTTGTGATGCGAGATCTGTCTCGCTTGTTTGTGGAGGTTGGGTTTCGTTGTGAGGTTGTGAAGTTGTGAGCTGATTCATGTTGATGTGTGTTTTCTTGTTTATCAGGTGTTATAAAAAAAATTGGTTTAGTCCTATGCATGTCGTTAGGCTGCCAAAATTTTTGAAGCACTCAGTTAGTTTGGTTTAGGAGTTTAGTAATGTCGCTAGGATATCTTAATAAATTCTGGGGTGTTACATTCTCTTTATAATTAAATTATAACACGTTAAGTATGTCGTATATAATCAACGGTAACTTCCTTAACCAAATTTGAACGTTGCAAATTCTCTCATCACCCTATTCTAAGGTTTAGTCCATATGAGCTATCAGGGGGACCTAATGGACCTACAGATCATGGGCTCCAACGATTCGAGTTTAACCGGCTAAACTCTTTAACCTAGTTAACCAACATTCGTTAACTACCAGGACACTCCACTATAGCCCAGTAATTGCACTCCTCTCACTGCAGATATATTTTTATTCACCCGATATAACCATGATTAGTAAGTCGATCCTTCATAGGTCGTTCGTAACTATAGCTGGATCAAATGTCCATTTTACCCCTGAAATTACCTCTTGCTCCTTAAGTCCCACTGATCCTCTAATGAACAATTGGTTTTGTTGGGTTTTATGCCCTAAAACTCGTAGATAGTGAATGTAAACAAACTATATGCTTGTTTCAATAAAGTGTTATTGAGTTTCTACAATAAAGTGTTATTGTTAAATATTGCACAATTTGACCCAAATCCAATAAACTAAGATCCAAGGTTGTTTGTATGTAACTTAACTAGTATGTGGGGACATACAGGGATTGATGTTCAAGTAACAACCTAAAAGGTCTATAGTACAAGGATAAGGTTGGGTACCTTATCCTGGTAACACTATGAGATACAGCCCGCTTTGTATTTGATACAGACGTATTGATCCAAAGTGTCCATGTAGTAGACATGCAAGCGGGGGTATCCTATGCAATGAGTTTGCATAAGACCGGACCATGAAATAGTCAACCATTAGTTGTAACACCATTAACTAGTTAGGTTACTGTTTCAATAGGATGACCTAGGTAACTTAGTCTTAATCATGAGAGTGTCATGAACTCCTTCTCATGAGGGATTGTCCTTTGATTAGCATGGGTGAGAGTGGTCAATACGCCGACTCAATATGCCTTCCTTTTTGGGGACAAGACCGAGTGGGAGGTTGGGGACATGACAACACAAGAAGGAATTCACTCCTTCCCACTTCTAGGAGAAGTAGATGAGTGTTCCCTTAAGTGGTGACTCCGGGACTTGAACAAAGGGATCCTGCCCTCTCACTGGCACGAGAGGGACTTTCTGTTTATTGGTTGGACCATAAACATGTTGTTCATTAGAGGAGCAATGGTACTTAAGGAGACAGATGTAACACAGGGGTAAAACTGTAATTTGACCCAGCTGTGATTACGGACACTCGTGAAGGATTGACTTATCGGTATAGGTCTATATCCGTGGACACATAAATGTTCTATAGTGAGAAGAGTTCAGCTGTGGGTCTTTAGTGGAATGACCCACAGTTAATGAATATTGGTTAACGTGATTAATGAGTTTAATTAGTTAACCTCATATCATTGGAGCTTCTGATCTGTAAGTCCATTAGGTCCCCTTGCTATCTCGTAAAGAGTAATTAGGAACAATTATATCTTGAGAGAATTTGAATAGTTCAAATTCTTATTGGGAATTAAGTTAATTGTATGAGATACAAATTAATATAATGTATAGTGATACATTAAAATATAAAGTCTAATTTGAAATTAAACTTTATTATTATGAGAGAAATAAATATTTGAAGAAGTTCAAATATTAATATGAATTTGATTCATATTAAATTTATAGGATATAAGAGAATTTGAAGGAGTTCAAATTTTAATATGAATTTGATTCATATTATAGAATTAATTAATTGAAGGCTTGAAATTAAATATATGATATTTAATTGGGTAATTAATTAATTAACTAATAGAAGGTCTAAAATTAAATATATGATATTTAATTGCTGATTAATTAATTAAAGAATTAATTAATTGGAAATTAATCAATTATGGAAATGATTAATCACTTATGGAAGTAATTAATCACTTGTGGAAATGATTTAATCACTTATGGAAGTGATCAATCATTTATGGAAGAGATTAATCAATTATGGAATTGATTGGTTATGGAATTGATTAATTATGGAAAAGATTAAATCAGTTATGGAAATAATTGATTTTAAATGAATATTTTATTCATGGCTTTTCTCCTATAAATAGAACACTAAACCTAGGGTTTAGGGACTACAACATATGGCCACCATAAGGTCACTCTAGCCTCCCTCTCATATTCTCTCAATTCAAGAACTCTAGGGAAAATTTTCTCTCTAGAGTTTTTCACATTCAAGATTAGGTAGTCCCACAACTACGTTCCTAATCTCAGAGTTATAGCGGGGAAGATCAATTGGTGGTGTCCCAATTGTTGACGCTCGATCCAAAATCAAGAAAGACGTTCTTGATATTTCAGAGACGACAACAATGGTATGTTTGCTTCTCCCCTTTAGATTTAGATCTAATAATTTTTGTATGCTTAGCCTTAAGTTTGTATAGAATTTGTTCTATGTTTTTTGCCAATGTAATGGTATTTTTAGATAAACAAAATTAACTACGAATCGGTCCCAATTACGTTTCCGCTTTAACGGAATTAGGGAATTCCAATCCCTACAGGTTTGTGGTCCAACCACCAAACCGAGTCCCTCTCTAGCCAATGCAAGGGTGGGGCCTCTTGTTAAGGACCTGGAGTCAGCACTTAGGGAAAAACTTCTCTACTATCCCTAAAGGCGGGTAGAAGTAGTTCCGTCTTGCAGGGTTATGTCCCCAACTATCTACCCGGTCTTATGTTGGGTTTTATGCCCTAAAACTCGTAGATAGTAAATGTAAATTATTGACTGTTATCAATAAAGCGTCATTTATTGTTATTTTATAAATAGTTATAGAATTATTAGTTGTTTTGTCTTAAATATGTAGGGATAAAGCCCTAGCGCAGCGGAAACAATCATCAAACCATACTGTATTTTTCTCTAGATTAAAATATCGTTACAATTTGCAAACAAGTTTTACACCAACATAAACTACTTTAAACATGCTGGAAAACATTATAAAGCATGCTGAAATAGGAATTAAAATTCTAGATCTAATCTAGAGAGGATCCTATTGATCCAAAGTCAAGAACCACTTACTATTAAGGTTGTTCTTGATCCGTTTCGCCAAAAACTCAATTTGACAGAAAATTCCAGCAGAGAGAACTTTTCTTTTGATGCTGCAAAACACTCACGAACACCACCACGTAGTATCACCGGTATTCTCCTAGGATTTTGAGTTGAGAGGCTTGTGGGAACCAACTAAAACTCTAAGGATAAGGAGAATTTCTTGGTCTCTGTGTTACTTGGAAGAGCAAAAACTCAGAGAACTCCAGAGAGAGAGGGATAGCGTGAGTGAAAGAGAGAGAGAGCATTTTCTGATAACCAACCATGAATGAATCAAGGGAATGAAATATAAACCCACGATGAAAATAACCCCACTCCCTTAATCCTCTCCTCTTCACGCGTGTAGGGTTAGGGAAGTGGTTGACTGATCAGTTTTTCAACTGATCAGTTAATTAATAATAAATAATTAAAATTAAATCAACATTTAATTTAATTACCATCACATGAAACACTTTCATGTTCATATTCCACTTAACCCAAAGTTTTAATATAACTTAATTAAATCAAACATTTAATTAAATTAAATTAAAACAAAAAAAATTAATTAATTCACTAATTAATTAATATTACAATTAAATACCATATATTTAATTATATTCCTCTCATCTAAACTGTATTATTAATGTGCATCTAATGGACATTAATCATAACCTATAGTTTTTAATATGAATCAGATTCATATTTCTAAACTTAATATTCGAGCACTTTCGAACATACATCTCCCTTAGAAATTTACCTCAACGCCCTAAATGAGCTACCGGTGGGACCTAATGGACCTACAGATCAGAAGCTCCAACGATATGAGATTAATTGGCTAAACTCATTAACCAAGTTAATCAATGTTCGTTAACTATGGTTCACTCCACTATAGAACCACAGCTGCACTCTTCTCACTGCAGATATATTTCTGTGTCCACGGATGTCGACCATCAACGGAAAGTCAGCCCTTCACGTGTGTTCGTACCCCAGCTAGGTCAAATTACCGTTTTACCCCTGGGCTACCTCTTTAACCTTAAGTACCAGTGCTCCTCTAATGAACAACCTGTTTGAGGTCCAACCAGCAAACAGAAGTCCCTCTCGTGCCATAGAGAGGGTAGGGCTCATTGTTCAAGACCCAGAGACACCACTTAAGGGAACACACCTCTACTTATCCTAATATTGGGAATGAGTGAATTCCATCTTGTAAGACTATGTTCCCAGCTCCCCACTCGGTCTTGTCCCCAAAATGGTAGGCTTATTGAGTCGGCGAACAGGCCACTCTCACCCGTACAAATCAAAGGACAATCCCTCATGGACAGGAGTCCATAATCCACTCAGGATTAAGGCCAAGTTGCCTAGGTCATTGATGCGCAAATTGCTAACCGCAAGTGTACGGGTCAAGTAATAATATAGTGTTTTTGTGTAAAACGAGTGTCGTCCTCTGGATTGGTTTTCTAGCAAATAAAGTATCGTGAATACTTTTGTCCAATTTTATTTAGGGAGCAAAACTCAATGATAAAGATAAAAGTAAAGACTAAAAGCATAAAAATAAAAGTGGAGACTCAAATGGAAAGACTCTTAGGGAATTGATTTCATTGATTAAGATTGAGGATTGATTAATAGGAATGAATTGACCGTGCAATTATTCTACAAGCCAAGAAAACTTTTATCACGATTACCTCTCCCAAGTATAATTGATTCTCATGCATATAAACTAACTTGATATCCCTATCTAAGTTCATTAACATGCAAGGCATTATTCGGTTCGGTCCTTGTTACGCTTCTAAAGATATTCCAAATCCCGTCACAAACTTAGAATTTCTACTCTAGTCATGCAATTAAACAAAGTAAGTCTTAGGCCAAATCCTCCCTCCCGAGTTAGATTCAACACTTAAATCATTCAATTAGTGATCAAGTAATTGAAAGCATTAAACAAAATTGCATGCATAAAATAAAAACACATTCATACCTAAAATCAATCCAAAAACTAAAACAATTACATCAATCCCTAAGACAAACAACTAGCAATTCATAGTCTTTAAACCATAAACACTAATTGAAAGAAAAGCCATAAAAACTACAAGAGGTAAGGGAAAGAGAAAGGAAAACTCAAATCCGCCGAAACCGACACGTCCCCGTCACGATCTCCACGTCTTCTCGCTTGATTCCCGCTCCTTGGCCTTGCTTTAGCTCCCACCAAAGGTCTCTAGTCGAAATTAGGGCTAAAATCTAACCAATTGGACTCCCCTAATCCGTAGCTGAAAAGAGGAATTTATAGAAAATCTGTCGATAGCGTCGCGACGCTGTGGACATAGCGTCGCGACGCTATGAATTTTTTTTTTTTTTTTTTTTTTTTTTTTAAGGATTGAACTCCATTTGACTCCAATTGCTGAATTAAGCTTCAAACACATACTTCCTACAAATAAAACATAAAAATGCATAAATTTGGGCAAATAATTGTAAAAGACTAACTTAATTAATCAGAGAAAAATAGCTAGCTATGCTCGCTATCAGTCATCCTAGTGAAATAGAAATCGAGCTAACTAACGGTGTTACAGTTATTAATGTTCGGTCAAGAGTACATTTACTATCTACGAGTTTTAGGGCATAAAACCCAACAAACTCCCACTTGAACAAAAACTCAAGTTAATGGGAAAGTATATACAATATAATCCAAAGCTGGAAATGGTCCATGTATGTTGTACATTACATGAAAAGTAAATATACAAAATACAATAAACTAGGGCATCCATACACCCATTACACATCTCCCACTTGCCCTAGATTACGTTATATACATATCTCGCAGACTTAGACTTTCTAGATGACCCTCGAACACTTTAGCCGAGAGGGCCTTCGTAAATGGATCAGCAATGTTGTGCTCCGAAGCGATCTTGGTCACGACCACATCTCCTCTATGCACAATCTCTCGAATCAGATGATACTTCCTCTCTATGTGTTTACCTCGTTTATGCTGCGAGGTTCTTTGGAATTGGCTACAGCCCCACTGTTGTCACAGTATAGAGTAATGGGCAAGTTCATGTTTGGAACAACTTCTAAATCAGTCAAGAACTTCCTTAGCCAAACAGCTTCCTTAGCTGCTCACAAGCAGCTACATACTCAGCCTTCATGGTGGAGTCTGCTATGCATCCTTGCTTTATACTTCTCCAAACTACAGCTCCCCCGTTAAGGGTGAACACTGACCCTGACGTGGATTTCCTAGAATCCTTGTCAGACTGGAAGTCAGAGTCGGTGTATCCAGTGAGAACTAACTCTTTTGCTCCAAACACCAGCATGTAGTCCCTCGTTCTCCTAAGATACTTGAGGATTCCTTTAACGGCGGTCCAGTGGTCTAACCCTGGATTTGACTGATATCTGCTGACAATCCCTACAGCATAACAGATGTCATGCCTCGTGCAGAGCATTGCATACATTAAGCTACCCACTGCAGAGGCGTAGGGAATCCATCTCATATCCTCAACCTCTTGAGGTGTCTTAGGAGACTGTTCCTTAGACAGGTGAACCCCATGTCTGAAAGGCAACAAGCCCTTCTTGGAGTTCTGCATCGAATATCGGGCCAACATCTTGTCAATATACGTTGCTTGAGACAGGGCTAGCGTTTTGTTCTTTCTATCCCGAATAATCTGGATGCCAAGAACATATTGGGCCTCACCCAAATCTTTCATTTGGAATTGGGCCGCTAGCCAATCTTTTACGTCAGACAGATACCCTACATCATTCCCAATGAGTACGATGTCGTCAACATAAAGTACAAGGAAAGCTACTTTATTCTTGTTGATTTTCTTGTAAACACAAGGTTCGTCAACATTTTGGTCAAAGCCAAAAGATTTGATCGCTGTAACAAATCTAATATTCCAAGATCTGGAGGCCTGTTTCAACCCATAAATGGATCGATTCAGTTTACAAACCTTTTGCTCCTGACCTTGGGTTATGAACCCTTCGGGCTGAGATATAAAAATACTCTCGTCAAGATTGTCATTCAAAAAAGCAGTCTTGACATCCATTTGCCATATTTCATAATCATAAAACGTGGCAATTGATAAGAGGATTCTTATGGACTTAAGCATAGCAACTGGAGAAAAGGTTTCTTCATAGTCCACCCCTTCTCTTTGGGTATAACCCTTTGCTACAAGTCTTGCTTTGAAAGTCTGTACTTTCCCAGCAGCATCTCTTTTCCTCTTATAGATCCATTTACACCCAATGGGTTTGACCCCTTCAGGTAGATCTACAAGTTCCCAAACTTGATTGAAGTACATAGACTCCATCTCAAGGTCCATAGCTTTGGCACATTCGTCTTTATCTACGTCATTCATTGCCTGATGATAAGACAATGGATCTTCTACGCCGTCATCAGGTATGACTACTTGTGTTTCAATTAAACCCAAGTAGCGGTCAGGTTGTATTACAACCCTCCCACTGCGTTAAAGCTCTCCCACTACGTGAGGAGGACTAGATTGACGAGAAGAACTGGCTTCTCCAACAACTCTTGTTGAAGGACCAGGTTCATCAACAACTCTTGTTGATCCTTCTGTAGCTTCTCCTAATACTAACTTACTTCGTGGTTTATGATCTCGAATGTGGTCTTTGAAGGATTGGAATTCCCAATTCCGTTACAGCGGAAGCAATTGGACCGTTCGCAATTTAATTTCGTTCTACAAAATACTAGTACATTGGCAAAATACAGAATTCATAATTCTACAATTTAAGGTTAAGCAAACTTACCGTCGTCTAACGACTCTGAAATTCTTCAAGAACGTCTTCTTGAATGTCAGGGACCAAATGTGAAATCTTGGGACACCACCACAAGATTACCCCGCTATTCTCTGAGTTTGGGAACTCAGTTGTGGGACAGAATAGTCTCTTGAATCTTTGGGGAAGAATTACAGAGAATTTTCATTCTCTGCCTTTCTTGGAGTTGAGAGAGAATTGAGAGAATAAGATTCTGTTTTTTCTTAGCCAAACGTGAGAATGAGAGAGATCTCATCAACCCTTCATACGTGAAATCTCTGTAATGAGTGAGGGAGAGAATTTTTTATTTAAAAATTCAATTAATTAAATAAAACATATTAAATTTAATTAATTAATCACATTAATTAATTAAACTTATGTGCATTTAAATCATATTTAAATGAATTTCCCTCACATAATATATAGTTTTAATTAAAAATTAATTAAATCGAATTTAATTAACTTAATTAAACCACATAATTAATTAATTCACAATTAATTAATTATTTGATCAATTAAATATCACATATTTAATTAATCAAATATTTGAATCATATTCAAATGTACATCTCACTTATAACCTATAGTTTTAATATGAATCTAATTCACATTAAAATTAATCTATAGTTTTAATTTAATTAAATCACATTTAACTAAATTAAATTGTACAATCAATTAATTCAAAATTAATTAATTTTATAATTAATTAAATATCAACCATATTTAATTAATTACATATTAGAATCATATTCTAATATATCTCTCATATATTATAGTTTAATTAAATCACATTTAATTAGACTAATTGAATAATTAATTAATTCACAATTAATTAATTTATTCACTAATTAAATATCACATATTTAATTAGTTATAAATTTGAATTCTTTCAAATATATATAATTCTCTCAATTTAATAAAGTTTAATCACAAATTAAACTTTATATTATAATGTATCACCATACATTATATTAATTGTACTTCATACAATTAACTTGATTCCCAAATTGAATTTGAACAATTCAAATTCTTTTCAAGATAATTTGTTCCCAATTACTCTTTACGAGCTAGCAGGGGGACCTAATGGACCTACAGATCAGAAGCTCCAATGATATGAGGTTAACTGACTAAACTCATCAATCGAGTCAACCAATATTCATTAACTGTGGGTCACTCCACTAAAGACCCATAGTTGCACTCTTCTCACTGTAGAATATTTTTGTGTCCACGGATATTGACCAATAACGGTAAGTCAATCCTTCACGAGTGTTCGTAACTTCAGCTGGGTCAAATTACCGTTTTACCCCCGAGTTACCTCTGGCTCCTTAAATACCAGTGCTCCTCTAATGAACAACCTGTTTATGGTCCAACCAATAAACAGAAAGTCCCTCTCGGGCCAGTGAGAGGGCGGGATCCCTTTGTTCAAGACCCGGAGTCACCACTTAAGGGAACACTCATCTACTTCTCCTAGAAGCGGGAAGGAGTGAATTCCATCTTGTGTTGTCATGTCCCCAGCCCCCCACTCGGTCTTGTCCCCAAGAAGGTAGGCTTATTGAGTCGGTGTGCAGGCCACTCTCACCCGTACTAATCAAAGGACAATCCCTCGTGAGAAGGAGTTCATGACACACTCAGGATTAAGACTGAGTTACCTAGGTCATCCTATTGAAACAGTAACCTAACTAGTTAACGGTATTACATCTAGTGGTTAACTATTTCGTGGTCCGGTCTTATGCAAACTCATTGCATATGATACCCCCGCTCGCATGTCTCCTACATGGACGCCTTGGATCAATACGTCTGTATCGAATACAAAGCGGGCCGTATCACATAGTGTTACCAGGATAAGGTACCCAGCCTTATCCCTGTACTATAGACCTTTTAGGTTGTTACTTGAACACTGATCCCCGTATGTCCCGACATACTAGTTCAAGTTACATGTAAACAACCTTGGATCTTAGTTTATTGGATTTGGGTTATATTGTGCAATTTTAGACTTAAAATGACAATAACACTTTATTGCATAAACCTCAATAACTCTTTATTGATACAAGTGTATAATTTGTTAATCATTCACTATCTACGAGTTTTAGGACATAAAACCCAACAGTCTTCCTCCAAGAAAGTTGTATTTGTCGATACAAATACTTTATTTTCTTGAGGGTCGTAGAAAAGACCACCTCTCGTTTCTTTCGGGTATCCAACAAATTGGCATATTCTAGTACGAGGTTCCAATTTCTTAGGATTTGTCACTAGCACGTGTCCAGGACAACCCCAGATACGGAAGTAACGCAGACTAGGTTTACGCCCCCTCCATAACTCAAAAGGAGTTTCAGAAACACTTTTTGAGGGAACGTTGTTAAGAATATGTACTGCAGTCTCTACTGCATACCCCCAAAACGAGCTAGGCAATTGAGCATAGCTCATCATAGACCGAACCATGTCTAACAAGGTTCTATTTCTCCTTTCTGATACACCATTCTGCTGAGGTGTACCAGGTGCTGAGAGTTGGGACTGGATTCCATGTTCTATCATATAGTCCTAGAATCTCTTATCCAAATACTCTCCACCTCGATCTGATCGAAGTGTTTTAATTGTTTTACCTAACAGGTTTTCTACCTCAGTCTTAAACTCTTTGAACTTTTCAAGAGCCTCAGACTTATGGCCCATTAGGTACAAGTAACCATATCGAGAATAATCATCTATGAAAGAGATGAAATATTCATAACCACCTCGAGCCTTTACATTCATTGGACCACAAAGATCCGAATGTATCAGTTCAAGTGGTTCTTTGGCCCTATAACCTTTTCCAGTAAAAGGCCTCTTGGTCATTTTACCCTCGAGACACGATTCACAGGGTGGTAAAGATGTATCTTCAAGATCAGTTAGAAGTCCATCTTTAACCAAACGATCGATCCGATCGATGTTAATATGACCGAGACGAAGGTGCCAAAGATACGTGTTGTTACTTAGAGGAGAAATCTTTTGCCTTTTGTTTTGAGTTTCCGCCGTTTTAAACATTTCATGACTTAAAATAGCCTTAGCGTCGGTTGGTCTTAACACAAATAAATTATTTTCACGCTTAGCTGAACAAATATAAATTCCATTTCGAGAAATTAAAGCTTCATTAAGCAAGAATGAAATTGAATAATCTTGTTCAAGTAAAGCAGAAACAGAAATAAGATTCCTTTTAATTCTAGGAACCAAATACAAGTTCTCTAAAATTAAATACTTATTTCTAAAAAATAATTTTGCAGCTCCCACTGCACGCGCTGAAACGACCTCTCCTGTTCCAACCTTGAGAGTCATTTTGCCATCAGCCAGCTGCTGGAAATCACTTCCCTGAAAAGAAGAGCAAACATGATTAGTGGCTCCCGAATCCAATATCCAGGCGAACTCATCATGTTCTACGAGACAAGTCTCTAAAACCAGTAAATCGAATTTACCTTCTTTCTCTCTCTTCTTCTCAGCAAGGTAACGGGGACAGTTGCGCTTCCAGTGACCATCCACATTGCAGTGGAAGCATCTGCCTTTGTCGGCCACGACCTTGGCCTTTTCCTTACCTTGCACAGCTTGCGCAGGAGCCTTCCCCTTGTCTCCCTTCCTCTTCTAGATTTGCTTCGATGAAGAAGCCTGAGGTACATATTTAGTCCCTGAGGATGAACCCTTCAGGAACTTCTTTTTGGAATGGGCCACGTTGGCCTCTCCTTTCACCACATTTTTTCCCTTGCTCTTCAGCATGGACTCATAAATCTGTAACTCCGAGAGGAGGGTAGTCAGGTTGAACTGAATCTTGTTCATACTCACATTCGTCCTAAATTGCATATAGCTAGGAGGAAGCGAATGAAGAATGAACGCAACCTGACTGCGCTCGCAGACTACCCCGCCATTCGCCTCAACAATGTTGAACTGGTTTATCATATCCAGGACATGTTCCCGGACAGACTGACCTTCTTGCATATTGGCGTTGAAGACGTTCTTCAAGGCATCGTGGTGGAGTTGATAGGACGAGAGTCCAAACATCTCCTGCAGGGAATTCATAATCTCCCTAGCAGTTTCCACGTTTTCGTAACGCTTGGACAAGACTTCTGTCAAGCTGGCCAATATGTAGACTCGGGCCTTTTCATTGGCCTTCGTCCAGCGTTCATGGGCATCCTTTACTGCCTGAGCGGCAGTGCGAGGGGGAACTGGAGGACATTCCTCCGTCAAGACGAACCTAAGATCTTCTACCACGAGTATGGTGTTCAAGTTTGATTTCCATGTGGGGAAATTCTTGTAGGGATAAACAACCCTAGGCAGCGGAAGACGTCAGAGACTTTTTCGAATAAAAACGCTGATTGGGATACCAATACGACGACAAAACAAATTTACAGCAGAAAATAAATTTAACATGCTGTAATACTGATATAAAACATGCTATAAACCGAAAACATAAACTAGATCTCATCTAAAATGGATCCTATCGATCCTAGATCAAGAAACACTTACCCTTGAAGAGTTCTTTGATCGTTTCGCCAAGATTTTCCCCGGAATGCTCAGAAAAACAGCAGCGAAAGGACTTTGATTTCGCTGTAAAAGCCTCACGAACACCACCACCAAGGAATCACCGGTATTCTCTTGAAGGTTACACGTAAGGGGCTTGTGGGAGCACAATCTCTAAGGATTTCTCTGGAAAAAATTTTCTGTGTTCACAGAGAGAGAGCAAAAACGAGAGAGGGAGAGATTGCGTGAGAGTTGGATAATCAAAACTGAAAGCGTCCCCTTTCTATTTTACCTATCGATGAGGAGAGGAAAACCAGGGCCACTTCACGCAAATTATCAGGTAACTGATCAAATCAGTTACCTGATATTTTAATTAATTATAAATTAAAATCCAAAATTCTAATTATAATTAATTATATTTAATTAATCAATATTAATTAAATCAACATTAATTTAAATCCTATTTAAATTAATATCCCTCTTTAACCTATAATTTAATTATATCAAATTTAACTAAACTAAATTAATTAATTAATTCAAAAATTAATTAATTAAAAAATTGAATATCATATATTCAATTATTATTCTCTCTCATAAAACTATAGTATTAATGTACATCCAATGCACATTAATTATAACCTATAGTTTGAATATGAATCAAATTCATATTTTAGCTTAATATTCGAACACCTTCGAATATTCATTCCTTCCTTAGAAATTTACCTCAACGCCCTTATAGAGCTACCGATGGGACCTGATGGACCTACAGATCAGAAGCTCCAACGATATGAGATTAGTTGGCTAAACTCATTAACCAAGTTAATCAATATTCGTTAACTGTGGTTCACTCCACTAAAGAACCACAGTTGCACTCTTTTCACTGCAGATATATTTCTGTGTCCACAGATATCGACCGTCAACAGCAAGTTAGCCCTTCACGTGTGTTCGTATCCCAGCTAGGTCAAATTACCGTTTTACCCCTGGGCTACCTCTTGATCCTTAAGTACCAGTGCTCCTCTAATGAACAACCTGTTTGAGGTCCAACCAACAAACAGAAATCCCTCTCGTGCCATAAAGAGGGTAGGGCCCATTGTTCAAGACTCGGAGACACCACTTAAGGGAACACACCTCTACTTACCCTAATATCGGGAATGAGTGAATTCCATCTCGTAAGACTACGTTCCCAGCTCCCCACTCGGTCTTGTCCCCAAAATGGTAGGCTTATTGAGTCGGCGAACAGACCACTCTCACCCGTACAAATCAAAGGACAATCCCTCATGGACAGGAGTCCATAATCCACTCAGGATTAAGGCCAAGTTGCCTAGGTCATCCTAGTGAAATAGAAACCGAGCTAACTAACGGTGTTACAGTTAGTGGTTAACTATTTCGCGGTCCGGTCTTTGTGCAAACTCATTGCACAGGATACCCCCACTCGCATGTCAACTACACGAACGCGTTGGATCAGTACGTTTGTATCAATATACAAAGGAGGCCATATCCATAGTGCCACCAGGATAAGGTACCCAGCCTTATCCCTATACTACAGACCCTTTAGGCTAAAACTTGAACATTGATCCCCGTATGTCCATACATACTAGTTCAAGCCTCATTCTATTAGCCTTAGATGTTTAGTTTATTGGATTAGGGTTAATAAGACAAGATATAATACAAACATTGAATAATACATCACTTTTATTAATGTTCGGTCAAATGTACATTTACTATCTACGAGTTTTAGGGCATAAAACCCAACAATTCTCGCCCGTTAATCTTTCGTTTTTAAGCAAGGCAATAACAGAGGAAGACATTGTTGAAAAACAAACAATTGACCGTATTAGTTATCTTTGCCTTAACCCATCACACAAGCAATACAAACAATTGCATACATCCAATCAATTTTGCAAACAAGCAATCAAAGAACCCTAATAAAACTATTGATTGTGTTATGCAACGATGCTTTAGAGGTTTAGAAGAACAGCCACCGAAGGGTGATCAGTTGTTCCTCCTCTAAAATGAGATTCTTCTCAGTTAATCTCTAATCCCAAAATAACTCATATTCTATTAGATTTTAACCACCGTTGTTCGGTCAAGGATTTGTTAACTAATTAACTCCTCCCCGTAAATGTAACCCTCCCACTTTCAGATCTCAAAGGCACGGACCAACAGGCCACCGTTAGGAAAGACAACTGTTGGTAATTAGCCTAAGCGATCCTATCCTATTCAGGAGTTCACGGTGTTCTGAATCCTATGATCAGGCCCTCCGAAGGGATGGTTGCTCCAGGGCAACACGCAGGCAGATCATAGGAATCTCACGTTGTGACCTAGGGGTGGAGACCGAGGGATACGTTGACACGCGTCCTGCTCCCACTTACTATAGTCACTTTCCCCATTCACCTTGGTATTGATCCATGCAAACACTTTCCGAAGGCAGGCCGCGCTAAAACGACACGAAGCCGAGCATGGATCTCACGGTGTGAACTACACAGGGACATAGGAGCAAAACTCGATTTAAATCAAGTTTTGAAATTTTTCCTCCCACTAAAGTAACCTATCGGATATTTTAGGGTTTGATTAAACCTAGATAAATCCGACTAAGTCATTTATCTAAGTCTAGTCCTATTATAACTATTATAATAAGACCTACTGTCTAGGTGTATTAAACAAATTTAATTAACCTAGCGACATTAATCTAACATTAACCTGTGACTAATTCAACTTCGGTGATCCAGATCAGTTCCCAGGTAGGAGGTGTTTCGTATACCGTCAACTTAAATACCTCCAATCCTTAGACAGAACTTCACTGGTAGAGTTCCCTTATAATCTCAGGAATGTTTGTCCTACTTAGTTCATTAAAACTATTTTAAAAACTAAGTAAGAATTTCTAATCCTATTAGAAAATGATCTTAGGTCTAATTAATTTTAACTCATTTAAAATTAATAGATTTTAACCTAAGATCCTATGTTTGCATGCATATCTTGATTATAGATTGACGGTTTCTAATCATAAATTTTAAACTATTTCAAAATTTTAATGATTAGCCCTATAATCATGCATACTATAGTTTTAAAAACAATTAACAATCACATTCTAGTTAATGAGATTAAAACTATATAATAGCATAGCATGTATTTAATATAACTCTTATATTAAACTATGGATGTTACATGCTCAATGCTTCTTTGATTTCCTTTTTCAATAAATTAACAATTAATTATAGCCAAGAATGGTAAATCACAGTAGCATGTTGCAAACAATTCATTTTAAATATAACTCTTATACTTAAACTATGTAATTGCATGCATCATGCTATTTCATTTTCATGACTTTAATATAACTCAACCATATATTAAAACAATCATGAAAATCCATGCATTATACTCATACATCATAATCATATTATAACATACATAATGCATGAGCATGCTTTATAACCTAAGGTGGGATTATAATTTAAATGACATCCACAAAGCATTTAAATAGCGAATAAACCAATTTAATTGGCCCCTAGGATAAATAAAGCAAAATTACTCTAATAAAGCTTTTAAAAACTAAACTATTACATAATGTACAGCTCCATAATTGGTCAAGAATCCACGAACCGACCCGAACCGCTTCGAACCGGCCTTGAAAATCTCGAACCGCCCAAGAAATGGGTTGAACCGGACCAAACCGGTCCCAGTTCAACCCAAACCGCACGAACCGGACCGTCCATTAGGGTTTCAGCGCACGTCCTCACGAAGGCTGAACTGCCGCACGAAATCGCGACAGCGTCGAGATGCTTTAAGCACAGCGTCGGGACCCGATAGGCCAAGCGTCCCGACGCTGTTGCGTCTGGAGCTCAATTCTGGGTAAAAACAGCTTCTGGAAAAATAATTTGGCCTCGAATTTCATCGTGTTCTTCGCAGATCTTCAACCTATTCTAGACCCGGACTGTACAGACTCGATTTTTATGAATTAATGCCCAAAAACACAGGGGCCTTTACATTTGATCGCATAAAAAATTCATAAAAAACTAAGGCCAATTAAACCTAAACAGTTTACAAAATTAACATTCATAATGCAATTAATCCCACCATACAGCAAATTGCAAATTTTAATCAATAAGGAAAAAATACAGAGATGGCTCTGATACCAATTGTAGGGATAAAGCCCTAGCGCAGCGGAAATAATCATCAGACCATACTGTATTTTTCTCTAGATTAAAATACCGTTACAATTTGCAAACAAATTTTACAGCAACTTAAACTACTTCAAACATGCTGGAAAACATTATAAAGCATGCTGAAATAGGAATTAAAATTCTAGATCTAATCTAGAGAGGATCCAATTGATCCAAAGTCAAGAACCACTTACTATTAAGGTCGTTCTTGATCCGTTTCGCCAAAAACTCAATTTGACAGAAAATTCCAGCAGCGAGAACTTTTCTTTTGATGCTGCAAAACACCCACGAACACCACCACGTAGTATCACCGGTATTCTCCTAGGATTTTGAGTTGAGAGGCTTGTGGGAACCAACTAAAACTCTAAGGATAAGGAGAATTTCTTGGTCTCTGTGTTACTTGGAAGAGCAAAAACTCAGAGAACTCCAGAGAGAGAGGGATAACGTGAGTGAGAGAGAGAGAGAGCGTTTTATGATAACCAACCATGAATGAATCAAGGGAATGGAATATAAACCCACGATGAAAATAACCCCACTCCCTTAATCCTCTCCTCTTCACGCGTGTAGGGTTAGGGAAGTGGTTGACTGATCAGCTTTTCAACTGATCAGTTAATTAATAATAAATAATTAAAATTAAATCAACATTTAATTTAATTACCATCACATGAAACACTTTCATGTACATATTCCACTTAACCCAAAGTTTTAATATAACTTAATTAAATCAAACATTTAATTAAATTAAATTAAAACAAAAAATTAATTAATTCACTAATTAATTAATATTACAATTAAATATCATATATTTAATTATATTCCTCTCATCTAAACTATAGTATTAATGTGCATCTAATGGACATTAATCATAACCTATAGTTTTTAATATGAATCTAATTCATATTTTCTAAACTTAATATTCGAACACTTTCGAACATACATCTCCCCTTAGAAATTTACCTCAATGCCCTATGGTTGGACCTAATGGACCTACAGATCAGAAGCTCCAACGATATGAGATTAATTGGCTATACTCATTAACCAAGTTAATCAATGTTCGTTAACTGTGGTTCACTCCACTATAGAACCACAGCTGCACTCTTCTTACTGCAGAAATATTTTTGTCCACGGATATCGACCATCAACAGCAAGTCAGCTCTTCACGTGTGTTCGTACCCCAGCTAGGTCAAATTACCGTTTTACCCCTGGGCTACCTCTTTAACCTTAAGTACCAGTGCTCCTCTAATGAACAACTTGTTTGAGGTCCAACCAGCAAACAGAAGTCCCTCTCGTGCCATAGAGAGGGTAGGGCCCATTGTTCAAGACTCGGAGACACCACTTAAGGGAACACACCTCTACTTACCCTAATATTGGGAAGGAGTGAATTCCATCTTGTAAGACTATGTTCCCAGCTCCCCACTCGGTCTTGTCCCCAAAATGGTAGGCTTATTGAGTCGGGGAACAGGCCACTCTCACACGTACAAATCAAAAGACAATCCCTCATGGACAGGAGTCCATAATCCACTCAGGATTAAGGCCAAGTTGACTAGGTCATCCTAGTGAAATAGAAACCGAGCTAACTAACGGTGTTACAGTTAGTGGTTAACTATTTCGCGGTCCGGTCTTTGTGCAAACTCATTGCATAGGATACCCCCACTAGCATGTCAACTACATGAACGCGTTGGATCATTACGTTTGTATCAATATACAAAGTGAGCCGTATCCATAGTGTCACCAGGATAAGGTACCCAGCCTTATCCCTATCCTACAGACCCTTTAGGCTAAAACTTGAATATTGATCCCCGTATGTCCCTACACACTAGTTCAAGACTCATTCTATTAGCCTTGGATGTTTAGTTTATTGGATTAGGGTTAATAAGACAAGATATAATACAAACATAGGAAAAATGAATAATACATCACTTTTATTAATGTTCGGTCAAGAGTACATTTACTATCTACGAGTTTTAGGGCATAAAACCCAACAAAATAACCCTAAATCCAATAAACTAACTGTTGCATTTTGTGTCCTAAAACTCGTAGATAGTGAATGATTAACGAATTATACACTTGTATCAATAAAGTGTTATTGAGGTTTATGCAATAAAGTGTTATTGTCATATTAAGTCTAGAATTGCACAATATGACCCAAATCCAATAAACTAAGATCCTAGGTTGTTTACATGTAACTTGAACTAGTATGTGGGGACATACGGGGATCAGTGTTCAAGTAACAACCTAAAAGGTCTATAGTACAGGGATAAGGCTGGGTACCTGAAGGTGTTCATATAACACATGCGGAAGCAATTGAAGATCGGAAGCACTTAAGACATTCAATTTTGCTCCTAAAGCATGCATGTTCTATAAAAGACAGAATATAGAGTTGAGAGAACACCAACCTTTGTAGCTCACTTATGTGGAACTCCTTGTGGTGTTTGTCTCTCCTATGCTCCTTGGACAACCTCTAGAGTCTTCCCTACTATTCTCTTGGGCCTAGAAAGACTTGTGGGAGTCTATAGAAGAAAGATAGAAGGGAATGCTTGATGGTACAAGCTTTTGGAAGGAGATGAAATGAGAGAGAATTTGAGGGAGAAAATTTGCAGCATAACACTAAATGAAAGCTTGCTCTTCTTGAATCTAATTCAAGCCCCTTTTATAGACATCTCCCATGCAAAGACAAGCTTCATGACACTTAGCCACATGGCCAAGATGCAACTCAAAGTGGATTCTAGGTGTCTACTTCACAACACATGCATCTAGTGCATGGTTGTGTTGTTTTCCACTATGCATCATCATGCAAGAGTGGAAATGCCACTAAATCCATTATGAATTGTATCCTAATTGTAAATTTTCAGCTTGCAATTCATTTCAATTTCAATTCAAAATTGAAATTGATTTCTAGGCAATTAATTGGGACATATCCAAGTAATTTTGATATGATTGATCCAATCAATCTTTATCACCTAATGTCATGAATTATATATGATTCCTAATACATATATATGGTATTTAAAACACTTTCAAATACCTCATCTCTCAATTCCTAATTTAATTCATAATTAAATCATTGTGTCGAACACGTCTTACGATAAAAACCCTATTTCCCGTTTTTGAACGATTCAAAAATTCCTATCAATATGTTCTAGGCTTTAATCCGATATGAGCTAGTAGAGGGACCTAATGGACCTATAGATCATGGGCTCCAACGATTCAAGGCTAACCGACTAATCTCATTATCTAAGCTAGCCAACATTCGTTAACTATCGGGACACTCCACTATAGCCCGATAGTTGCACTCCCCTCACTATAGATATATTTCCGTCCACTTGATTTAACCATGTTCAGTAAGTCGTTCCTTCACAGGTTGTTCGTAGCTATAGCTAGGTCAAATAACCGTTACACCCCTATAGTACTTCTTGTTCCTTAAGTTCCACTAATCCTCTAATGAACAATCGGTTTGCGGTCCAACCATCAAACCTAAGTTCCTCTCGATCCAACGAGAGGGTGGGGCCCCTTGTTCAAGTCCTGGAGTTAGTACTTAAGAGAACAACCTCTCTGCTATCCCTAAAATGGGTAGGAGTGAATTCCGTCTTGCGAAACTATGTCCCCAGCTATCTATTCGATCTTATCCCCAAAATGGTAGGCTTGTCGAGTCGGCGATGCTGGCCACTCTCACCCATGCAGATCAAAGGATAATCTCTCATAAACAGGAGTTCATAGATAGCTCAGGATTAAGAACGAGTTACCTAGGTCATCTATGAGAAATAGTCAGTTTCTTCAGTAAACGGCGTTATAAAGAGAAAGTGACTTATTTCGTGGTCCAGTCTTATGCAAACTCATTGCATAGGACGCCCCCACTCGCATGTCACCACATGAACGATTTAGGATCTCATCGTTTGTACTTAATACAAAGTGGGCCGCGTCCATAGTGTCACCAGGATAAGGCACCCAACCGTATCCTTATACTATAGACTATTTTGACTATAAACTTGAACTTGATCCTACGATATGTCCCTACATATAGTTCGAGTATTCATTTTATAGTCAAGGATCTTAGTTTATTGGATTTAGGTTAATCATTCGCAATTTACATATTCAATAACATCTTTTACTGAATAACCTCAATAACGTCTTTATTGGAAATAGAATATGTTTAATGATTTACAAACTACGAGTTTATAGGACATTAAACCCAACAAACTCCCACTTGGACTAGAAACTCTAGTGGGGTACATAAAGTTAGGTGTGAGAGAAGTATAAAGACAATAAACTAGGGCATCAACCATACCCTTACATTTCTCCCACTTGCCCTAGTCTAATAAAGCTCGTAATCCTAGATTAACTAGGTGACCCTAAAAAACTTTAGCCGTGAGGGGTTTTGTAAACGGGTCAGCCATGTTGTGCTCTGAAGCAATCTGCGTGACGATCACATCTCCTCGTTGCACGATCTCCCTGATGAGATGGTATTTGCGCTCAATATGCTTTCCTCGCTTGTGACTTCGAGGTTCCTTAGAGTTTGCAACTGCACCACTGTTATCACAATAGAGGGTGACAGGCAGTTGCATATTTGGAACAATTTCCAACTCTGTTAGGAATTTTCTTAGCCATACTGCCTCTTTTGCTGCTTCACAGGCGGCTACGTACTCTGCTTCCATGGTAGAGTCAGCAATGCAACCTTGCTTAATACTCCTCCATACTATTGCTCCTCCATTTAGAGTAAACACAGATCCCGATGTTGATTTTCTTGAATCTATATCGGTCTGAAAATCTGAGTCAGTGTATCCTGTAAGGATCAGATCCTTAGCTCCATACACGAGCGTATAATCCCTAGTTCTCCTTAGATACTTAAGGATGTTTTTAACGGCAGTCCAATGCGCATGACCAGGATTGGACTGAAATCTGCTGACAATTCCTACGGCATAGCATATGTCGGGTCTGGTACTCAGCATGGCATACATCAAACTACCAACTGCTGATGCGTAGGGAATTCGTCTCATTTCCTCAACTTCTTGAGGTGTCTTAGGACTTTGTTCCTTTGATAAGTGAACCCCGTGTCTAAAAGGTAATAATCCTTTCTTGGAGTTCTGCATCGAATATCGTACCAACATTTTGTCGATATATGATGCTTGAGACAGTGCTAGCGTTTTGTTCTTTTTATTTCTAATGATTTGAATGCCCAGAACAAATTGAGCCTCACCCAAATCTTTCATTTGGAATTGAGTCGCTAGCCATTGTTTTACGTCAGTCAGGAATCCTACATTATTCCCAATAAGTAGGATATCATCTACGTATAGAACTAGAAAAGCTACAGTGGATTTGACGATTTTCTTGTAAACACAAGGTTCGTCAATATTCTGCTCAAAGCCATACGTTTTGATCGCAGTGTCAAAACGTATATTCCAGGATCTTGATGCTTGTTTCAATCCATAAATGGATCGTTTAAGTTTGCAAACCTTTTGCTCATCACCCTGGACTATGAATCCCTCTGGTTGAGCCATATAGATAGTTTCTTCAAGATTGCCGTTCAAAAAGGCTGTCTTGACATCCATTTGCCATATTTCATAATCATAATATGTGGCAATGGATAAGAGTATTCTAATCGACTTAAGCATGGCAACAGGGGAAAAAGTTTCTTCAAAATCGACTCCTTCTCGCTAAGTAAAACCCTTTGCCACAAGTCGAGCCTTAAAGGTTTGAACCTTACCGACTTGGTCTCGTTTTCTCTTGTAGATCCATTTGCAACCAATAGGTTTTACCCCATCCGGCTGCTCTACAAGATCCCAGACCGAATTGAAGTACATTGACTCCATTTCGAGATCCATGGCTTTGATCCACTGGTCCTTATCAACATCATTCATTGCCTGATTAAAGGACAATGGATCCTCTACACCATCATCAGACATGATGGTTTGAGTTTCTGTTAAACCCATGTAACGGTCAGGTTGAATTATAACCCTCCCACTACGTCGAGGCTCTCTCACTACCTGAGATGGATGTGTTTGATCAACAACTTTTGATGGACCAGCTTGATCTACAACTTTTGTAGATTCTTTTGTAGTTTTTCTTGAAATCTCATCTAATACTAGCTTACTGCGAGGTCGATGATCTTTTATGTGATCTTCCTCAAGGAACGTAGCGTTTGTCGATACAATCACTTTATTATCCTGAGGATCGTAAAATAGACCACCTTTTGTTTCTTTAGGATATCCTACAAATAAGCACAGTTTTGAACGTCGTTCCAACTTCTTTGGGTTTTGTACTAACACGTGTGCCGGGCATCCCCAAATCCTGAAGTGACGTAAACTACCTTTACGCCCTTTCCATAGCTCATAAGGTGTTTCAGAAACACTTTTAGAGGGAACCATGTTCAAAATGTATACGGCAGTCTCAACTGCATATCCCCAAAACGAATCAGGCAACTGAGCATAGCTCATCATTGATCGAACCATGTCTAACAAGGTTCGGTTTCTCCTCTCTGATACACCATTTTGTTGTGGTGTAGCAGGGGCTGAGAGTTGGGACGTAATTCCATGTTCTATCAAATAGTCTTGGAATTGTAGGTCCATATATTCTCCACCTCGATCTGATCGTAGTGTTTTAATCGTTTTACCTAAGTGGTTCTCAACCTCGGTCTTGTACTCTTTGAACTTTTCAAGGGCTTCAGACTTGTGATGCATTAGGTAAAGGTAGCCATACCTTGAATAATCATCAATGAAGCTGACGAAGTATTCATACCCTCCTCGTGCTTTGACATTCATAGGACCACAGAGATCCGAATGCACGAGTTCTAAAGGTTCTTTGGCCCTATAACCTTTTTTTGAAAAAGGTCGTTTGGTCATTTTTCCCTCGAGGCAGGACTCACATGGTGGTAACGAGTCATCTTCTAACTGGTTTAGTAGTCCACTCTTTACCAATCTTTCAATCCTATTGCGATTTATGTGGCCTAATCTCAAGTGCCAAAGATAGGTATTAGGAGAAACTTTCCGCCTTTTGTTTTGAGTTTCTGCTACTTTAAACATTTCCGTATTAAAAATAGCTTTAACTTGAATTGGCCTTAACACATATAAGTTGCTTTCAAGTTTTGCAGAACATATATGCATACCTCTTTTGTTAACAAACACTTTATTAATATCAAAAGATACTTGGTATTCATGTTCAATCAAACAAGAGATAGAAATTAAGTTCCTTTTTATATCGGGAACGTACAAGACATTTTCTAGTAACAAAAATCTATCTCCAAAAGACAACTTAAGAGTTCCTGAAGCTCTGGCTGTGACGACCTCTCCAGTTCCAACTTTGAGAGTTACTTCGCCGTCTTCCAGCATATGCCAGGAACTAATTTCCTGTAAAGAAGAGCATACATGGTTAGTCGCTCCTGAATCTAATATCCAGGCAGAGCTATCTTGCTCAACTAAACATGTTTCGATAACGAGCAAATCATATTTACCTTGTTTTTCCTTTTCATCCTTCTTTTCTGCTAGGTACTTGGGACAATTGCGTTTCCAATGTCCGTCTACATTACAATGGAAACATTTTCCTTTATCTGCAGCTTTAGTTTTTGCCTTGCTTCCCACTGGAGCTTTTCCTTTCCCTTTATCCTTCTTTTTCTTCATTTGAATACTCTTATTCTTTGAAGTGGAAGGTCCAGACTTGATTCCTGAGGATGATCCCTTTTGGAACCTTTTGGTTGTAGCAACATTTGCCTCCCCTTCATGTCCCCTCTTAGTGAGACTTTGGTAAATCTGGAGCTCGTTTAGCAAAGTAGTCAGGTTAAAGTCTATTTTGTTCATGACAGCGTTTGTCCTGAACTGAATGAAGCTCTTCGGAAGAGACTCCATTATGAAACTTACTTGACTACCCTCGTCAATTGTAGCACCGTTTACTTCAGCAATGTTAAACTGAACCATCATGTTCAAAACATGTTCCCTAACTGAAGCACCTTCCTTCATTCGGGAATTGTAAACATTCTTGAGAGCTTCGTGCCTGATTTGTGAGGACGGTTGTCCAAACATACCTTGCAACGAAGTCATGATCTCCCTTGCGGTGACCATCCTCTCGTGTTTTTTCGACAAGACATCCGAAATGCTTGCTAAAATATAGACTCTTGCTTTATCATTAGCTCGAGTCCATTTCTCATATGCTTCCCGAACAATTCGGTTTGTTGACGAGCCAGGGTTAGGCGGACACTCTTCGGTAAGGACAAATCTAAGATCCTCGATTACTAGTATTGTGTTTAGATTAGACTTCCAAGTTCCATAGTTATCCCCGTTAAGCTTATCCGAAGCGAGTAATTGTACTAGTGAGCTAGACATGCTGAAAAATTAAACAAAGCTATTAGAAATTGCTTATTAACCATTTTTAGACAAAATCCAATCAAGTTTTAGCAAAAGTAATAATGTACCCAGGATTATTATTTTGCAACGACACTTTAGTGAGTTAGAGCAACCGCTACCGAGGGGCAGTCAATTACTCCTTCACCAAACCAAGACGTTCTTGACTAAATACTAATCCCAGAATAACTCTTGTAGACACCGTATTTGGTCCGGCTTGATTTTCAGTAATAATGTTTGAAGGTTTCCAATATTTGGTGGTCAATTTGTTTTTTCTTGTATGTCAACAAGAGTGGCTCAACTGGCATAAAGTCGCATTGATAACCACGAGGTCTGTGGTTCAAACCCCCCTTTTCACATGTTTTTATCAAAAATTCGTTTTTTTTTTTTTTATTTATTTTTTATTTATTTTTTTTTTTTTTTGTTTTTTTTTTTGTTGTGTTTGGTCTTCCCCATTCCTATTCAAGGGGAAGCTTACCTATTCAAAAGACTTTCCATGGCTCTCATTTTTTTATTTTCTTTCTTTTTTTTCTTTTTTTCCACCATTTTCTCATCCATCCTCCCCCTAATTTAGTAACCCTTCAAGTATAAAAAGGGGGGAGATGGAGGATGAAAGGAACGGGGGAAAGACAAGAAGAATGAGTGGAATTTTAGAGTAAAAGTGAGCTTGAGAGAGTTTAGGCATTTGAGCAAGAGTTTAGCTTAGAGAGTGATAGAAAAGGAGAGAAAAAAAGAGAAGAAGTTTAGAGTAAAAGTGAGCTTGAGAGAGTTTAGGCATTTGAGCAAGAGTTTAGCTTAGAGAGTGATAGAAAAAGAGAGAAAAGAAAGTGGAAGAGGAAAAGAGGAAAAAAGAGGAGGAGGAAGGAGTATACGGGGAGAGGAAACATTGGGTAAGAAAAAAGGAAAAAAGAAGAAAGAGAGAAGTAAAAAAGGTGGGGTTTTGTTTTTCTATTTCCTTTGTTTTTTTTTTTTTTTTGTTTTTTTTGTTTTTTTTTTGTTTAGTTATTATTGTTATTATTATTATTATGATTATTATTATCATCATTATCATTATCATTTTTAATTTCTCTCTCGTTTTAGTTCACTTTTGCACTTTGCCAACTTCATTTTTTTAAACTTTCCAATTCATTTGTTTTTTCCTTTCATTCTCCAAATTGCTTTATTCTAATCTTTAATTCTGCTTTGTCAATTTCAATTATTGTTATTGTTTTGATTTTCTTTTGAAAGGGATTATGGGAACTGAGTAATGTGCCTTCGTGGAGTCCAACTCCCGTGTAGGCGTATGAAAATTCTCATTTTCCCTTTTAAAAGAATTTACTCTTTGAATAATTTTTTTTTTTTCTTTTACATCCGTTTTATTTTAAAAAAATATTTTTAGTAAACATAATCATGTACACCCATGTTCCTTTAATTAAAAGGGAGATTAGGCATGATTTATATTAAATTGGATATCCAACTCATAATGTTTAATCCTTGCTTTATTTCTAAAGTTAAGGTAAAAACGAATGAGACATCTTGTGTTCAGTATTGCATTTTGAGTTTTATTTTCATATTTATCATTCTTTTTAAGAAAAATAAAAATAAAGGACTGTTTTTATTCATTTAATTGGACAATTTAAGATACTGTGGTAATCGTTTTCTTAAACGGGTGTTGTAGGGTGCTAATACCTTCCCTACACTCAAACGACTCCCGAACCTAATTTCTGGTTTTCTAAGACTAGTTTTGTTTTTTATTTTAAAGGTGACCAATCACACCCTCAATGATTGGTGGCGACTCCAATTTTCTTCTAAAAAACCCAAGAAAGGATGTCGGCCGCTCCGCGTCGCGATGACGTTGCGACAGCTTGGCGACTCCACTGGGGATTTTGAGGGTCAAGCCATGAATATCTTTATTGTCCTTTGAATTGAATTTTTCTTTAGGTTCTTTTGTTATTGTTTTGTTATTTATTTATTTTGTTTTCCTTTATAATATGATTTGTTTGGCATATTGTTATTCACTTGTCTATTACCATTTTTTTTTTAATGTTGTAATTACTTTATCTTAGTTATGTCATTCATTTGCATGTCATCTTATTGTTACCATTTTTTTTTTATGTTGTAATTGTTATGTCATTCATTTGTATGTCATCTTATTAATCATGCATTTCACACACTTTCACTAGCCTTCTACCCGGGCTCTACCTTAGGACTAGACTCGGAGACTGAGTAGTGTGACCTTCGTGGAATTTCGATTCCCGTGCAGGCGCATGAAATTCTCCACTCAAGCCTACTACATCGTTAAATCGGTGGGTAAGCTTGGGGACCTTTTCTAGGATGCCTTAGAGTTAAACTCCACTCATATAGTTCTAGGATTTGACTTATTACATGCATTATTGTCAAATTTTATTTATTTATTTATTTATTTTTCCTCTTTCCCTTGTATCTTATATCAATTTTTAATTTTCGCTCATTGAAAGTATCTTTTGAAATCTCTTTTAATGTAGTTAAGAAAATTGTGCAAATTAAATTAACAAGATTTTTCGATTATTTGCATTGGCAGAAACTAAAGTATGAGTAAAATAAAATCACCCCCTCCAATACAAGAAATTGGTATAGAAGATCAAGCAACAGTACGTCAATGGTCAGAAAATGTACAACAAATCCACGGAGATTCTTTAGTAGAAAATGTTGTTTCTCAATTTAAGGATGTCAGTTTTCCAGAAAGTCAATTAGAAGCAGTGAAACAGGCTTGGGAAAAATTAACTGTAGATAGGAAGGCTAAATTTACAAGCAAATATGGCTATCTAGCTCAGCTCATGTATGTACAAGTTAATTGTTCTGTATTAAAAGCTTTGATTCGACATTGGGATCCAGCCTACAGATGTTTCACATTTGGCTCAATTGACATGACTCCTACAATAGAGGAATATCAATCCCTTCTGCATATGCCAGTACGAACGGAGGTTGAAGCTTATTCTTACGATCAAGAGCTTACAATGAAAAGAGCATTATCTACTCTTTTGGGCAAGATTCGTACAAGCGACATTGAGAAACAAGTAAAGATAAAGGGAGAGAACACATGCCTACCCCTGGACTACATCTTTACTCTTCAACAAAAATTTGCAAATGAAGACACGGAATTAACTTTACTGGCATTGTGTATCTTTAATGTTGTTTTGTTTCCTAAAGTATGTGGATATGTTGAGGAACGTGTGGTCAAGTTGTTTGCTAAGATAGAAATAGGAGTTGATCCCATTATTCCTGTATTGGCAGAAACTTTTCGTTCATTAAATTATTGCAGAACAAAAGGAACAGGAAGATTTATAGGGTGTGCACCATTATTGTACATTTGGGTCCTTAGTCATGTGAAGTGTCCACCCGAATTCAAATGTCCAGAGATCAAATTTTCAAGTTCCTAGAATAAGCTGCAAAATCCCATCTCAGAGTTCGTGCAATCAGGTTGGAGTTCATCCTCCCCTGAAAGGAGCGCTTGGGAGGCCTTTTTCTCCGAACTAAAGATAGAAGATGTAATATGGAGAGCCCCTTGGATGTCAACTAGGCCAATGATCTATAAATGTGGTAAATTTCAAAGTTTACCTCTTTTGGGTCCTTGGGGATGTATATCTTATGCTCCTTTATTGGTAGTACGCCAAATTTGGGTCCGACAATTCATCCCTGCTACGCATGAGTTGAAGGATTTCGAATTTGCTTATGATAAAGGCTTCTGTAAAGATAGAATTCAGAAAATTGTGAAAGCATGGAAAATGATCACTAAAATCCAGAGTGGTCAGTTTCATGATGATACCACAGAGGCGTACAAAACATGGCATGCGAACAGAGCTAAAACCGTGCTTGTGTCACCAAAAATGAAAACCAAGATAAAACTTAATGCAAAGGTGATACCAGATCAACAGACAGAACAAGCAGCACGCGAAAAGGAATGTGATGAATTGAGAAAAGCGAATTCATCATTGGTTCAAGAAAATGAAAGGTTGCAATTGGAGGTAAAGCAAGGTTTGTTGCGCAATGTTGAACTAGAAAAAGAGTTGAACCGATTAAAGGGCAGTGTTAGCAAACAAGAACAGTTAGAAAAAGAAATTTCAGCATTAGACACAGAGGCCCGCGACCTGAACAGAAGAATGCATCGATTAAGAAGGGATAATGAAGTCTCCCAAGCAACTCTCAAGTCAAGGAATGACCAAGTTTTGAAGCAACAATCTGAGATTGCCTCACTTCATGAGTTGATGAAAGAGCTCGAAGATTGCATTAGTTTGAGGAACCAAACGATTACTGAGGTAGAAGGAAAAAATGGAACGCTATGTCGAACAATTGACGACCTACAATTAACGCTCAAGATTAGAGAAGATCAACTAGGGGACCTCATCAACGACAACAAGGGTCTAAGAGAGTCCGTTCAGTCACTTAATGTTCGCCTCGGTAAGTATCAGGATGCCACTGATAGATTAATGAAAGACTATACCTATTTAAAGGAGCAGTACGACAGATTAAGCGATGATTTTGGGTTTGCGAGACAGAACCACGCGACACTACGAAGTAAAGCGGAACATATGCTCACTCAGATTAGGAGAGTCACTCGAAGGGCAGATGAACTAGCAGAAGATGCACGTACTCTCTCTAAAGTCATAGCACCTACACAGCCGAATAGCAAGAATGTGCTCAAGTTTCTGGGAAAACTTCGTATAAGTTTAGAGTATTGGGGGCAATTTTATTAACTCTTTACTTTAGTTTATGTTTTATTTAGATAGTTGAAATATCTTGTAATTCAATTTTGCACAAATTTTGCTGCTACATTGTTTTATCATTTTCCAATTTAATATCAAAGCCATTTTTTTCCCTTCTCTTCTATCACTTTTTTTTTTTTTTTTTTTGTTTCGTTTTGTCTTTCTCTTTTCTTACACTAAAATCTCTTTTCATTAAAAATATAAACAGAATCATAAGATAGCTCGGTCACCTCGAATCCACCGCACCTACGTCACAAGATACAGGACAAGGATCATGGAAGAGCAGAGTACTGAGATGGAGAAAACAAGGAAAGATATTGAGGAGTTACGAGAAAAAATGGATGCCATTCTTGTCGCCCTAGAAAGAGGCAAAATAATACCTGATATTGCTCAGTCCAGCCATACAATGAACGACCCTCCAATCCGGCAATCAACAGAGGGTACTACTCCAAAATATCATCCATTGTACAATATTCCAGTAGAGCAGCACCCGTTTCCATTTTTCAAGAATGAGCAAGTGCCTGTACACAATCAACCTGGATTTTCACTACCCACAGAGATACCTCCCAAGGTGACCATTACAGTTCCCAATTTAGATGATCCTGAAATCAGAAAAGAGCTAACGAGAGGTGAGAAAGTCTCTTCTAGTGAAAAGCTTGAAGTCCTGGAGGAAAGATTAAGGGCAGTAGAAGGAACAGACGTCTTCGGAAATATAGATGCGACCAAGCTATGCTTGGTACCAGATGTAATCTTCCCTCCAAAATTCAAGGTGCCCGAGTTTGAAAAGTATGATGGAGCATCCTGTCCTAAGAACCATTTCATCATGTATTGTAGGAAGATGGCAGCATACGTCCAAAATGACAAGCTGTTAATTCATTGCTTCCAGGACAGTCTTACTGGTCCAGCATCTCGATGGTATATGCAGTTAGACAGCACTCATATATGTTCATGGAAGAATCTAGCCGATTCATTTTTAAAGCAATATAAGCACAACATAGATATGGCTCCTGACCGTTTAGACCTCCAGAGGATGGAAAAGAAGAGCACAGAAAGCTTTAAAGAGTACGCCCAAAGGTGGAGGGATACTGCTGCTCAGGTGCAACCACCTTTAGCTGATAAGGAGCTGTCGACCATGTTTATTAATACTCTCAAATCTCCTTTCTATGATAAGATGATTGGGAGTGCCTCTACCAATTTCTCTGACATAATGACAATTGGAGAGAGAATCGAGTACGGAATTAAGCATGGAAAGATAACTGATACGGCTGGATCATCAACAACGAAAAAGGGGGTTCCATCGAAGAAAAAAGAGGGAGAAGTTCAGATGATTGGTTTCAATTCAAGACAACCATACCCTAATGCCGGAGTGCCACAATATCACTATCCACCTCCATATGTTTACCCTCAACCCTATATCAATAATACGTCAGCCCAATATCCATCCCCTTACGTCCAAAATCCTCGTCCTACTCAAGGCTACCAGCCTCGGAATCAACATAACACTCCTTATGTCCAAGGACACCAAAACAATAAAGGCGTCCGTAGACAGACTCATTTTGATCCGATTCCGATGACATATACCGAACTTCTACCCCAACTCTTCCAGAATAATCAGCTGGCACCCGTACCAATAGACCCAGTAAAGCCACCTTACCCAAAGTGGTATGACCCAAATGCCCGTTGCGACTACCATGCAGGAGCAATTGGACATTCCACTGAAAACTGTACTGCACTCAAGCATAGGGTGCAAGCATTGATAAAGGCAGGATGGTTGAACTTTAAGAAAGAAAATGGTCCAGATGTCAACAACAATCCTCTGCCAAACCATCAGAATGCACAAGTAAATGCGATAGAGGTTCATGGAGCTGATTTAAGAAAGAATGCTGAGAGAATAGTGACTCCCATGGGAGAACTATTCGAAATATTATTGAATAATGGATACATTGGAGTAGAACGCCTCCAATTAGATTTGGGTGTCAGAGCATACGATGACAGTTTGATGTGTTCTTATCACACTGGGGCAAAAGGGCATTCTATCGACCAATGTCCTCATTTTCGTTTGAAGGTCCAGGAGTTGTTAGATTCACATTTTTTAACAGTTTCTCAAAAGATGACTCAGCTCCCTCAGTATGGGGAAGTTGATATTATAGAAGAATGCTCAAGGTTGTCTCTCAAGCCAAAACCGTTAACAATATCTTATCGCGAGAAGCCCAGTACCCCAAATTCCAAGCCAAGACCGATTACCATCCAGATTCCGACTCCCTTTGAATATAAAAGTTCAAAAGCAGTACCTTGGAACTATGAATATAAGGTAACTATTGATTCTGAACCCCTTCCAATCCATAATATCAGTGGGATAGGAGGTCTAACACGAAGCGGGAAGTGCTATACACCAGAAGACCTATTGAAACCCAAGGGTAAAGAAAAAGGAAAAGCCAAGATCACTGAAGATATCAAGGAGAAAATAGAAGAGCCCATTGTAGCGAAGAACCTAGATGTTAAACAGCCAGCATCTGAAGAGGACATCCAAGAATTTTTGAAGTTGGTTAAGCAAAGTGATTATAAAGTGGTTGAACAGTTAGGTCGAACCCCTGCAAAGATTTCCATACTGGCTTTGTTACTGGCTTCAGATACGCATCGTAAGACTTTGTTGGACATTTTGAATCAAACTTATGTTCCGCAGGATATTACGGTGGACAACTTGGATAACATTGTTGGAAACATAACTGCATCCAGTTCAGTAACCTTCACAGATGATGAGTTACCACCAGAAGGCACCGGACACACTAAAGCCTTGCACATTACAGTTAAGTGCAAAAATTTTGCTGTGGCAAAAGTTCTAGTTGATAATGGTTCCTCCTTGAACATAATGCCTAAATCCACGTTGGAGAAATTGCCTGTTGATATGTCTCATATAAGGCCCAGCACTATGATCGTACGAGCTTTTGATGGGGCACGTAGTGAAGTTGTTGGAGACATAGAAGTGCCCATCCAGATAGGTCCATGCACCTTCGATATAACCTTTCAGGTTATGAACATTAATTCGGCCTACAGCTTCTTGTTAGGGCGTCCCTGGATTCACTCAGCTGGAGTGGTCCCATCATCATTACACCAAAAACTTAAATTTGTGGTCGACCGCAAACTAGTAATCATATCTGGGCAAGAGGATATCTTAGTGTCAAGACCCTCTTCAATGCCCTACATAGAAGCAGCAGAAGAGGTTTTTGAGTCATCATTTCAAGCTTTTGAGATTGCAAATGCCACCACTTTATACGGAGAGATAGGGAAAATGGAGCAGCAACTTTCAAAACTCTCCTTAACAGGAAGCAACCAAAGCCTCGAAAATTTGTTGAATATGTCGAAAAATATGAAGAGGTTTGGTTTGGGGTATAAACCAAGCAAAAAAGATATGATTAAAGCACACAGGCAGGAGAAAGAAAAACGACTGGCTAGATTGGAGAACCGTGAGCCGAAGTATCAAATGAATATCATTCCTCATCTTCATGATACCTTCATCTTTGCTGGAATAATTCATTCGGAATCTCAAGACCCTGCAGTCATGGCTATAATCGAACAGAACAAAGAAGGCGGTCCCTTAGTTTATCTGTGCCCAGAAGACTTTGAACTCAATAATTGGACTGTAATGGAGCTACCATCATTTGTTAATGAGATATCAAAGTAATTTTTAAACTTTTTGTTTGTTTTTTGTCTTGATGATTTATGTGTTCTATGTCAATATTTCATTTGTTAATGAAGCTTCCTTTCCTATCATCCAATGAATCTCTCTTGTGTCTACTTCTTTTAGCATTGATTACATTTATTCCATTCCTTCATTTATCTTCTGTCATCACACTGAATAATCCCTCTCTTAAACAGCGAAATTGGGATTGAAAGCGTTAATGATCTTAAATACGAACTTGATTCTCCTACATACGATGTTGAGTCCGATGAGAGAACAAGTGGTAATGAGGAAGATCTAGAACTTACTCCTGAATTGTTGAGAATGATTGAAGAAGAAGAGAGGATATTGGGACCACATGAAGAGTTGATAGAGACGATTAACTTGGGATCTCAAGTAGAGATTAAAGAAGTTAAAATCGGGACCAACATGTCTGCTGAAAGCCGTCAAGGGTTAATAACATTGCTTCATGAATACATTGATGTTTTTGCCTGGTCTTATCAAGATATGCCTGGTTTAGACACAAGTATTGTGGTGCATCATTTGCCACTTAAGCCTGAATGCAAGCCAGTGAGACAGAAGTTACGCAAGATGAGGCCAGACATGTTAATCAAAATAAAAGAGGAAGTCATGAAACAAATTGATGCAGGATTCTTAACAGTTGCTAATTATCCAGAATGGGTAGCTAACATTGTGCCAGTACCTAAAAAAAATGGACAGGTCCGAATGTGTGTTGATTATAGAGATTTGAATCGAGCAAGCCCAAAGGATAACTTCCCACTTCCTCATATTGATGTACTGGTAGATAATACAGCTGGATTCTCAACTTTTTCCTTTATGGATGGATTCTCAGGTTACAATCAAATCAAAATGGCACCTGAAGATCAAGAGAAAACTACATTCATCACATTATGGGGAACCTTTTGTTATAAGGTCATGCCGTTCGGATTAAAAAATGCTGGGGCAACCTACCAACGGGCCATGGTTACTCTCTTCCATGACCTAATGCATAAGGAGATCGAAGTGTATGTTGATGACATGATTGCTAAGTCAAAACCAGGGGAAGAGCATGCAACCATTCTCCGAAAGTTATTCGAGCGATTGAGAAAATTCAAGTTGAAACTGAATCCGAGTAAATGCACATTTGGGGTCACTTCTGGCAAGTTGTTGGGTTTCGTCGTAAGCCATGAGGGAATTAGAGTTGACCCAGACAAAGTCAAAGCCATTCTAGAAATGCCACCACCACGTACTCAAAAAGAAGTCAGAGGTTTCTTGGGAAGATTGAATTATATTGCAAGATTCATATCACATCTTACAGCAACATGTGAACCAATCTTCAAGCTACTTCGTAAGAACAATACATGCATATGGAATGACGACTGTCAAAAAGCATTTGAAAAGATCAAGCAATACCTACAAAACCCTCCTGTTCTTGTACCTCCAACTCCAAATCGTCCACTTATCCTATATCTTACAGTGACGGAAAATTCAATGGGGTGTGTACTGGGACAGCATGACAGTTCAGGCAGAAAAGAGCAAGCCATATATTATTTAAGCAAAAAGTTCACTGATTGCGAAACCAGATATTCTCTTTTAGAAAGAACTTGTTGTGCTCTAGCTTGGGCCGCTCGTCGTTTGAGACCATATATGTTGTACTACACAACATGGCTTATCTCAAAGATGGATCCTATCAAATACATCTTTGAAAAGCCGTCTTTGTCTGGTAGAATTTCTAGATGGCAGGTTCTTTTATCCGAGTATGATATTGTCTATGTTACTCGAAAGTCAATAAAAGGAAGTGCACTAGCCGATCATTTGGCCGAGCAACCTATAGACGATTATGAACCAATGAAATTTGATTTCCCTGATGAATTTGTCTCCACTATAATGGTGGAAAAAGAAATATCAGACTTGGAAACATGGACCATGTTGTTTGATGGGGCCTCCAATGAATTAGGTCATGGGATAGGTGTTGTATTAATATCACCTGAAGGAAAGTTGTTCCCTCTCACCGCCAAACTAAGTTTTGATTGCACTCATAATATGGCTGAATATGAAGCTTGTTCTATGGGTATCCAAACTGCATTGGATATGAAGATAAAGAAACTTCGAGTCTTGGGAGATTCTATGTTGGTGATTCACCAATTGAGAGGAGAATGGGAAACAAGAGACACTAAGCTACTGCCTTATAAAAAGCTTATATTAGATTTGTCTCATAAATTTGAAGAAATCACTTTTGACTATTTACCAAGGGAGAGTAATCAGATAGCAGACGCCTTGGCTACGCTTGCAGTCATGTTCAACATAGACCCCAATCATGAGGTACAACCTATTAAGATGGGAAGGGTAGATGTTTCAGCCTCCTGCATGAATATAGAAGAAGAGTTTAATGACAAGCCGTGGTTTCAAGACATCAAACATTATTTGAAATGTGGAACCTATCCTCTGAATGCCTCAGAAAATCACAAGCGCACACTTAGAAAGTTAGCAATGAAGTTCTTCCTAAATGGAGAAATACTTTACAAAAGAAATCATGATATGGTACTTCTAAGGTGTGTAGATACAAATGAAGCCAACACGATGATGAAAGAAATTCATGAGGGAATTTGCGGCACCCATGCAAATGGACACATGATGGCCAGACAGGCATTAAGGGCTGGCTATTACTGGTTAACCATGGAAGCTGACTGTATCAAATATGCCCGAAAATGCCACAAATGTCAGATTTACGCAGATAAAGCTCATGCTCCAGCATCTCAGTTGCACGTTATGACGACACCATGGCCATTTTCCATGTGGGGAATGGACGTTATAGGCCCTATTGACCCAAAAGCCTCAAACGGACATCGATTCATCTTGGTGGCAATAGATTATTTTACCAAATGGGTAGAAGCAATGTCCTATCGAGAGGTGACGAAAGGAGTTGTGATCAAATTCATCAAGAAGGAGATTATATGTCGCTATGGTCTTCCTGAGACCATAGTATCTGATAATGCACGAAATCTGAACAATAAATTGATGACTGAGTTATGTGAGCAATTCAAGATCAAGCATGTCAACTCAACTCCGTATAGACCAAAGATGAATGGAGCAGTGGAAGCTGCCAATAAAAACATAAAAAGGATTGTGCAAAAAATGACGGTGACGTATAAAGATTGGCATGAAATGCTTCCTTTTGCATTACATGGATATCGCACATCGGTTCGCACTTCAACTGGGGCAACACCATTTTCATTAGTTTATGGTATGGAAGCTGTTCTTCCCATTGAAGTGGAAATTCCATCATTAAGGGTCCTCATGGAGACTAATTTAGAAGAGGCTGAATGGATCCAAAACCGCTATGAGCAGCTCAACTTTGTTGAAGAAAAGAGATTGACAGCATTGTGCAGAGGTCAACTTTACCAAAGACGAATGATGAAAGCCTATGATAAGAAAGTGCGTCCTAGAGTATTCAGAGAAGGGGATTTAGTCTTAAAACGAATTCTTCCTTTTCTAAAAGATCACCGAGGCAAGTGGACCCCAAACTATGAAGGACCATTCGTGGTGAAGAAAGCTTTCTCTGGAGGAGCTTTAGTCTTGACTAACATGGATGGTAATGAGCTGCCAAGTCCAGTTAATTCAGATCAAGTTCGAAGATATTACGCATAGGCTACTTGTGTATCAAGGGATTCGGCAAAGTTGCGGGAATTCAACAAGTGTCTAGGAGAATTACGCTTCAATTTCTATATCATGTTTAAGAGGTTACTTTTGTCTCAAGTTCTAGAACCTTAACATTGACACATATGTCTATTGAATTTTAGTCATAAATCAAAGTTCCCTTCTCGAAGCATGGCATATCTTGTCCATTTTTCTCCCCTACTCTCCATAATATTTCCTCAACTATGAATGTTTGGCATGTTTACCTTTATTATCATTACAATTGAATAAACAAAAAGTTACATAAACGCGATATTTCAAATCAATGGTGGTAACTTAAACGATTCGATGTGAAATACATATGTCCAAACAAAGAATCCAAAGGCAATATTTTTCCAAGAGCACCGTGATCATGAAGGTTGATGGAATGTCATCATGGAGGACAAAACCGTCATTTCAACATGACAAAGTCTTGAACTGGGGCAAAACGATTATTTTTGTCTTCTCAAACTGGGGCAAAACCATTATTATTACAGGAGCAAAGTCGTTATGGATACATTTTTGGTCATCAAACAAAGAACAAGTTGTTTAGCGAGTTCATGATCCAATTAAGGTCTATTACCAAGGGTGATGCGAATGGGGTGCCCGAGCTATCAAATATCTTTTAAAGAAATTTGTATCATAGTTTTCGGATAGTGCTAAATCCGCACCCCATGTATTCAAGCATTCAAGTTTAGCATGCATTGCAAAGAAAATTTATTTTCGGTTAAATCGAACCCGACTATTCAGTCGAGGTCGAAGCCTGTGTCAATCCAGGTCCATTTCCAGTTTTTCGGTTAAATTGAACCCGACTATTCAGTCGAGGTCGAAGCCTGTGTCAATCCAGGTCCGTTTTAAGTTTTTTTTTTCTCGGTTAAATCGAACCCGACTATTCAGTCGAGGTCGAAGCCTGTGTCAATCCAGGTCCGTTTTCAGTTTTTCTCTCGGTTAAATCGAACCCGACTATTCAGTCGAGGTCGAAGCCTGTGTCAATCCAGGTCCGTTTTCAGTTTTTCTCTCGGTTAAATCAAACCCGACTATTCAGTCGAGGTCGAAGCCTGTGTCAATCCAGGTCCGTTTTCAGTTTTTCTCTCTGTTAAATCGAACCCGACTATTCAGTCGAGGTCGAAGCCTGTGTCAATCCAGGTCCATTTTCATTTTTTCTTTTGGTTAAATCGAACCCGACTATTCAGTGAGGTCGAAGCCTGTGTCAATCCAGGTCCGTTTTCAATTTTTTATCTCGGTTAAATCGAACCCGACTATTCACTCGAGGTCGAAGCCTGTGTCAATCCAGGTCTGTTTCAAGTTTTTCTCTCGGTTGAACCAAACCTGACTATTGAATTGTGGTCGATACCTAATTCAAATTCTTACCAAACAAATCTTTGCCTCCCCAGTACTTAGTCTCTTTCCTTTGTCTACCCTTTCAATCCTTCAAGGATACACAAAGGGGGGCAAACTGTAGACACCGTATTTGGTCCGGCTTGATTTTCAGTAATAATGTTTGAAGGTTTCCAATATTTGGTGGTCAATTTGTTTTTTCTTGTATGTCAACAAGAGTGGCTCAACTGGCATAAAGTCGCATTGATAACCACGAGGTCTGTGGTTCAAACCCCCCTTTTCACATGTTTTTATCAAAAATTCGTTTTTTTTTTTTTTTTATTTATTTTTTATTTATTTTATTTTTTTTTTTTTGTTTTTTTTTTTGTTGTGTTTGGTCTTCCCCATTCCTATTCAAGGGGAAGCTTACCTATTCAAAAGACTTTCCATGGCTCTCATTTTTTTATTTTCTTTCTTTTTTTTCTTTTTTTCCACCATTTTCTCATCCATCCTCCCCCTAATTTAGTAACCCTTCAAGTATAAAAAGGGGGGAGATGGAGGATGAAAGGAACGGGGGAAAGACAAGAAGAATGAGTGGAATTTTAGAGTAAAAGTGAGCTTGAGAGAGTTTAGGCATTTGAGAGAGTTTAGGCATTTGAGCAAGAGTTTAGCTTAGAGAGTGATAGAAAAGGAGAGAAAAAAAGAGAAGAAGTTTAGAGTAAAAGTGAGCTTGAGAGAGTTTAGGCATTTGAGCAAGAGTTTAGCTTAGAGAGTGATAGAAAAAGAGAGAAAAGAAAGTGGAAGAGGAAAAGAGGAAAAAAGAGGAGGAGGAAGGAGTATACGGGGAGAGGAAACATTGGGTAAGAAAAAAGGAAAAAAGAAGAAAGAGAGAAGTAAAAAAGGTGGGGTTTTGTTTTTCTATTTCCTTTGTTTTTTTTTTTTTTTTGTTTTTTTTGTTTTTTTTTTGTTTAGTTATTATTGTTATTATTATTATTATGATTATTATTATCATCATTATCATTATCATTTTTAATTTCTCTCTCGTTTTAGTTCACTTTTGCACTTTGCCAACTTCATTTTTTTAAACTTTCTAATTCATTTGTTTTTTCCTTTCATTCTCCAAATTGCTTTATTCTAATCTTTAATTCTGCTTTGTCAATTTCAATTATTGTTATTGTTTTGATTTTCTTTTGAAAGGGATTATGGGAACTGAGTAATGTGCCTTCGTGGAGTCCAACTCCCGTGTAGGCGTATGAAAATTCTCATTTTCCCTTTTAAAAGAATTTACTCTTTGAATAATTTTTTTTTTTTCTTTTACATCCGTTTTATTTTAAAAAAATATTTTTAGTAAACATAATCATGTACACCCATGTTCCTTTAATTAAAAGGGAGATTAGGCATGATTTATATTAAATTGGATATCCAACTCATAATGTTTAATCCTTGCTTTATTTCTAAAGTTAAGGTAAAAACGAATGAGACATCTTGTGTTCAGTATTGCATTTTGAGTTTTATTTTCATATTTATCATTCTTTTTAAGAAAAATAAAAATAAAGGACTGTTTTTATTCATTTAATTGGACAATTTAAGATACTGTGGTAATCGTTTTCTTAAACGGGTGTTGTAGGGTGCTAATACCTTCCCTACACTCAAACGACTCCCGAACCTAATTTCTGGTTTTCTAAGACTAGTTTTGTTTTTTATTTTAAAGGTGACCAATCACACCCTCAATGATTGGTGGCGACTCCAATTTTCTTCTAAAAAACCCAAGAAAGGATGTCGGCCGCTCCGCGTCGCGATGACGTTGCGACAACTCTTATTCCTATAGTTGTTTAGTTATCGTTACGTTTGGTCAGGAATTTACTAACACTTAGTAACCCTTGTAAGTGTGACCCGCCGTTTTAAGATTACAGAGAACGGCCCCAACAATGCTACCGAATTGAAAAGCTAATGTTGGAAATGGTCCTAAGTAATCCTATCCATCTCTGGAGTTTGCGTTGTTCCGATCTCCTTGTTACAACCCTCCGAATGGTTAGTAGCTCCAGGGCATACAAGCAGGCGCAACATGGAAATCTCACGGTGCAACCTAACGGAGGAGACCGCAGGATGTGTTGACACACTTCCTTCACTCACTTACTATAAATACTTTCTCCATTCACCTTGTTATTGATTTATGCAAACACCTTCCGAATGGAGCAGTTGAGGTATAATCAACACGAGGCCAAGCATAAATCTCACCTTGTGAACAAAAGGGAGAATGTAAAAGGGAAATGGATTTGATATATCTCTCCCCTCCCACTAAGTATTTTAAACGGTTTTGGGTATACTTATACTTAGGTGAATTCCGGCTAATTGAATAACCCTAAGTCTAAGTTCATATAATCTTACGATGTCTAGGTGATAACGATTAAAACCTCACATCACACACGTGCATGCTCATAAAACTGGGTTAACTTTAACTCAAGAACCGACTCGATGCCCAGGTAGGAGGTGTTCCGTAAACCGTCAACTTAAATACCTCCAGCCTTAGACAGCATCTCGTCGGGTGAGTTCTCTTGTAACCTATGTTTTACAAGCTTATCGACCTATTTGAATCTAATTGAAATCGATCGAGAGTTGGATCAAATTAACCCTAAGTGAGCATGCACCTTTTTCTTTGTTATAGATTTTAAATTTCTATGTGATTTATAACAATTATAAATCTAAACTATAACAAACTTGCCTTTTGAATATAACTCTTATAAACAAAATTCTAAGGAAATTTCATGCTTCATGCTAGGTTAATTTTATCTTTTGATTAATATAACTTTTATATCAATTAATCAATTTTAATTAACCATTCAAGCATGAATCTCCCTAATTCAATACAACATTTATATCAATTTAAACATAAAATTTCCCTTATGCATTTGAACTATTAATAACACTTATTAAAAAATGCATGAACATGCTTTCCTATGGTGGGATTTTAAACTATATGGCATGCTCATAATGCACATACATTTAATCCAATTAAACCATACATTCTCAATGCATAAAAGAAATTAAATCAAGCTAAAATGGAATGATTTGGCAATTTAAAACAAACAATCAACTAATTATTACAATAATAATCAATAAAATTGCTTGTGATGATCCCGAGCTTTACGAACCGACCCGAACCAACCCTCCATGGAGTTAACCGGCCTTCAAATATGTGTAAAAAAACTGCAGCAGACCGAACCGGACCCGAAAAGAAGAAGAAAAAAAAACTGCTGCTGCTGGAATTTTACTTTTCTGCTGCGTCTTCTCCGGTTTTTCTTCGATTTTACAGCCTATATGGACTCTAATGACTCTATAAAAATTACAGACTATAGTACACACATTAACGCTCTTACATATCCGAGCAATTACAATTTCATGAAGGTTTGAATGCTCAAAAAATTTCCAAACCAGAACACTTCCATTTTAGCACACAGAAAATTCAATTTCAAAATGGTACCCACCAAAGCAAAATTAAAACGAATTAAGTGCTCTAATCATGCTCTGATACCAATTGAAGGTGTTCATATAACACATGCGGAAGCAATTGAAGATCGGAAGCACTTAAGACATTCAATTTTGCTCCTAAAGCATGCATGTTCTATAAAAGAAAAAATATAGAGTTGAGAGAACACCAACCTTTGTAGCTCACTTATGTGGAACTCCTTGTGGTGTTTGCCTCTCCTATGCTCCTTGGACAACCTCTAGAGTCTTCCCTACTATTCTCTTGGGCCTAGAAAGACTTGTGGGAGTCTATAGAAGAAAGATAGAAGGGAATGCTTGATGGTACAAGCTTTTGGAAGGAGATGAAATGAGAGAGAATTTGAGGGAGAAAATTTGCAGCATAACACTAAATGAAAGCTTGCTCTTCTTGAATCTAATTCAAGCCCCTTTTATAGACATCTCCCATGCAAAGACAAGCTTCATGAAACTTAGCCACATGGCCAAGATGCAACTCAAAGTGGATTCTAGGTGTCTACTTCACAACACATGCATCTAGTGCATGGTTGTGTTGTTTTCCACTATGCATCATCATGCAAGAGTGGAAATGCCACTAAATCCATTATGAATTGTATCCTAATTGTAAATTTTCAGCTTGCAATTCATTTCAATTTCAATTCAAAATTGAAATTGATTTCTAGGCAATTAATTGGGACATATCCAAGTAATTTTGATATGATTGATCCAATCAATCTTTATCACCTAATGTCATGAATTATATATGATTCCTAATACATATATATGGTATTTAAAACACTTTCAAATACCTCATCTCTCAATTCCTAATTTAATTCATAATTAAATCCTTGTGTCGAACACGTCTTACGATAAAAACCCTATTTCCCGTTTTTGAACGATTCAAAAATTCCTATCAATATGTTCTAGGCTTTAATCCGATATGAGCTAGTAGAGGGACCTAATGGACCTATAGATCATGGGCTCCAACGATTCAAGGCTAACCGACTAATCTCATTATCTAAGCTAGCCAACATTCGTTAACTATCGGGACACTCCACTATAGCCCGATAGTTGCACTCCCCTCACTATAGATATATTTCCGTCCACTTGATTTAACCATGTTCAGTAAGTCGTTCCTTCACAGTTTGTTCGTAGCTATAGCTAGGTCAAATAACCGTTACACCCCTATAGTACTTCTTGTTCCTTAAGTTCCACTAATCCTCTAATGAACAATCGGTTTGCGGTCCAACCATCAAACCTAAGTTCCTCTCGATCCAACGAGAGGGTGGGGCCCCTTGTTCAAGTCCTGGAGTTAGTACTTAAGAGAACAACCTCTCTGCTATCCCTAAAATGGGTAGGAGTGAATTCCGTCTTGCGAAACTATGTCCCCAGCTATCTATTCGATCTTATCCCCAAAATGGTAGGCTTGTCGAGTCGGCGATGCTGGCCACTCTCACCCATGCAGATCAAAGGATAATCTCTCATAAACAGGAGTTCATAGATAGCTCAGGATTAAGAACGAGTTACCTAGGTCATCTATGAGAAATAGTCAGTTTCTTCAGTAAACGGCGTTATAAAGAGAAAGTGACTTATTTCGTGGTCCAGTCTTATGCAAACTCATTGCATAGGACGCCCCCACTCGCATGTCACCACATGAACGATTTAGGATCTCATCGTTTGTACTTAATACAAAGTGGGCCGCGTCCATAGTGTCACCAGGATAAGGCACCCAACCGTATCCTTATACTATAGACTATTTTGACTATAAACTTGAACTTGATCCTACGATATGTCCCTACATATAGTTCTAGTATTCATTTTATAGTCAAGGATCTTAGTTTATTGGATTTAGGTTAATCATTCGCAATTTACATATTCAATAACATCTTTTACTGAATAACCTCAATAACGTCTTTATTGGAAATAGAATATGTTTAATGATTTACAAACTACGAGTTTATAGGACATTAAACCCAACAGTACCTTATCCTGGTAACACTATGTGATACGGCCAGCTTTGTATTCGATACAGACGTATTGATCCAAGGCGTCCATGTAGGAGACATGCGAGCGGGGGTATCCTATGCAATGAGTTTGCATAAGACCGTACCACGAAATAGTAAACCACTAGATGTAACACCGTTAACTAGTTAGGTTACTGTTTCAATAAGATGACCTAGGTAACTCAATCTTAATCCTGAGTGTGTCATGAACTCCTTCTCACGAGGGATTGTCCTTTGATTAGTACGGGTGAGAGTGGCCAGCACGCCGACTCAATAAGCCTACCTTCTTGGGGACAAGACCGAGTGGGGGGCTAGGGACATGACAATACAATATGGAATTCACTCCTTCCCCTATTGGGGCAAGTAGACGTGTGTTCCCTTAAGGGCTGATTCCGGGGCTTAAACAAAGGCGCGCCGTCCTCTCCTGGCCCGAGAGGAACTCTTGTTTAGAGGTTGGACCCTAAACAAATTGTTCATTAGAGGGATCAGTGGTACTTAAGGAACCAGAGGTAACCCAGGGGTAAAACGGTAATTTGACCCAGCTGGTGTTACGAACACACGTGAAGGATTGACTTACTGCATTGGTCGATATCCGTGGACACAGAAATATTCTACAGTGAGAAGAGTGCAGCTGTGGGTCTTTAGTGGAGTGACCCACAGTTAATGAATGTTGATTGACTCGGTTAATGAGTTTAGCTGTTCAATCTCGTATCGTTGGAGCTTCTGATCTGTAGGTCCATTAGGTCCACCTGCTAGCTCATAACGGGTTCTGAGATAATATAGTCTTGAATATTAAAAGGGAATTTCAGTTAATTGTATTTTGATGCAATTAATATACTGTATGGAGATACATTATAGTATAAGTTTAATTAATGAATTAAACTTTATAATAAAGTTAATTTTGGATATGATTCAAAATTAATTAATGAGAGAATTATGAATTTAATTAAATATGTGATATTTGATTAATTCATGAATTAATTAATTGGGAATTAATTTAATTTAATTTAATTTGGTTAAATGTGATTTAATCAAATTAATACTATAGTTTATATTAATGTACATTTTGATGCACATTAAAACTATAGGTTAAATGAGAGATAAAATTGAATATGATTCAATTATAAAATCAATTAAATATTTGATATTTAATTAGTGTGGAATCAATTAATTTAATTAATTGAATGGCCTGTTTAATTCAATTGAATGTGATTTAATTGAATTAAAACTATATGTTATAATTGATTTAATTAAAATTGGTTTAATTAAATTAATTATAATTAATTAGATAATTAATTATTATTTCAATAATTATTAATTATTTAATTTATTAATTATTATTTGATAATAATTAAGCGGTCCAGATCTAATTGGTTTAGATCAATGGACAGGATTGGTTAGGGAGTTAAAGATAACTTCCTAACCTAATCCTACGTAGTGGAATGAGGGGTTGGGCCATTCTCAGATTCACTCTCGCATTCTCACGCAAAACAGAGATAATTTTCTCTCTAGTTTTTCTCTCAAAAACAGCAAGCACCTTGCTGAAAATTCCCTTCCAAGACCGAATTTTGGGTTCCCACAAGCCATATATCAGCGATCCTAGAGGATACTGGGTGATCCGTGGTGGTGGTGTCCATTGGGAGGAAGAAGAACGCGAATTGGAGCATTGTGCTGATTGTTCTTCTAGTTCATGTAAGTGTTCTTAATCTTAAATAAATTTCCAGCATGCTTAATCGTTATTTTTATTTAGAAATTGTTTCTGAATTTTATTGCCCAACGTATTGGTTTTCTTTAATTGAAATTAAATCACGAACGGTGAAAAACCGCTTCCGCTTGGGATTCAATCCCTACAATTGGCATCAGAGCCATTTCGTGATTTTAATTTCGATTTTAGAATTTGCGTTGTGGCTGTGTGGTGGGATGAATTTGCATATTGGTTTGCTTAAAGACTGTAGTTGTTTTGGCATTAGATTTACAATTTTTGTATGATTTAATCATGTAAGGGCCCATGTTTTGGGGCAAAATTATTGTAAATCGAGTCTTGTAAGTCCGTGTCTAGAGATTTAGGATCAATTTGTTGATTGGTGTTCGAATCGGGGTTGAAATCGGAGAAGAACGGCTGCTGGAATCGAAGGCAGTAGGCTGCCCAGAGGTGTAGCGTCGCGACCCTGCTCAACGGAGTCGCGACGCTGAAGATCAGGCGCTGGAAAAATCGAGACAGCGTCGGGACGCTTTGCCTACAGCATCTCGACACTGGTGGAAGTTTTCGGATTTCCGGAGCGTTGAACGCGAAATGTGAGGCGTGAAGCAGTTACTTCAGGCGGTTACAAAATATATCTTTTTTGCGTTCTTGAATGATTGAATGTGCGTTCTGGAGTAGGTGGCGCGCGCGTGTTTAGTATCCTTCAGGTCGTGAGTTCGAGCTGGACGTGCGGCTGTTATTTTTTAAAATTTGTGAGCAGCGTGAGTGGATGGTTTTCGGTCCGGTTCATGATGGTTCAGTCCGGTTCGATGGGCAGTTGGTCCGGTTCGAGTGTTATGGGTCCGGTTTGGGCCATTCTGACACGGTTCGGGCTGGTTCTGAGCGGTTCGAGGCGGTTCAGACCATTTTCAAGACGGGTTTAGGGTTAAATTTTGATTAATTAATGTAATTTTTCATTATTTTTGCCCTAGGATGCAAAAATGCCGGTCTTTATAGCTATTTATTGCTTTATGAATGTCATTTAGCTATATCCCACCATAGGTTAAGCATGTTTTCATGCATTTTTATATTATAAATGTTATAATATACGATAATTATGCATGAATTTAAATTTCATGAGTAATTTAGTATAATTGTTATATTAAATATATGAAATTGGAAAAGCATGATGCATGACATTAATTAGATAAATATAAATTGTTATATTTTATTAATGTAGCATGCATGTTTAGATTTATTTTCATGAGTATTAATATAATAGTTATATTATGAATGGAAATAAATTTTCAATGCTTGTTTTCATGTATGATTTAATATAAAAAGTTATATTAATTTAATGAAAATGGAATAGCATTGAGCATGACATTAATTAGATTAATATAAGAGTTATATTATATTAATGTCTAATTTCATGTGATTTAATTTCGTTGATGATTAATTAATATAATCGATATTAATTAAATGAAATTGAAATTGCATGAAGCATGACACCACCTTAGATTAATATAATCGTTATATTGATTTTATTGGCGTCATGAGCGTTATGGTGTTTAATAACTGGAATTTGATTGTTATTGTTGCAACACCATAGAAGCATGTTATAGGGCTAAGCATTAAAATTTTATAATAGTTATAAAATTGATTAGAAACCGTCAACCTATAACAAAGAGTTGCATGCAAACATAGGACCTTAGGTTTAAATTGAATTAATTTTAAAATGTTTAAAATTAATTAGACCTAAGCTCATTTTAATTCTAATAGGATTAGAATTATTTTCTTACTTAGGATTAAAATAGTTTTAATGCACTAAGTAGGAAAAACATTACTATGGTTATAAGGGAACTCTCCCAGTGAAGTTCTGTCTAGGCTGGGGGTACTTAAGTTGACGGTTACGGAACACCTCCTACCTGGGAACTGACCCGGAACCTGAGTTGAATTAATCATAGTCTAATGTTAGCATGCAATGTCACTAGGTAATTAAAAGGGTTTAATTCACCTAGACATTAGAGTAAAGTCCTATTTATAAGAGTTATAATAGGCATAGACTTAGATAGATTGACTTAGCCGGGTTTATCTAAGTTTAATAACCCTAAAATACAGTAGGACATTTCAGTGGGAGGAAAAATATAAAAATAAGATTTTTCATATCGAGTTTTTACTCTCACGTCCCCCTGTGTTCACACCGTGAGATCCATGCTCGGCTTCGTGTCGTCGTAGAGCAGCCTCCCTTCGGAAAGTGTTTGCATGGGTCAATACCAAGGTGAATGGGGAGAATGTCTATAGTAAGTGGGAGCAGGACACGTGTCAACGTATCCTACGGTCTCCACCCCTAGGTCGCACCGTGAGATTCTTATGATCCGCCTGCATGTCGTCCTGGAGTGACCATCCCTTCGGAGGGCCTGATCATAGGTTTCGGAACACCGCGAACTCCAGAAATGGATAGGGTCACTTAGGTTAATTACCAACAGTTGTCTTTTCTTTTGGTAGCCTGTTGGTTCGTACCTCTGGGATCTGAAAGTGGGAGGGTTACACTTACGGGGATGAGTTAAGTGTGTTAACTAATCCTTGACCGAACAACGGTAACTAAATCCTAACGGAATATGAGTTATTCTGGTGTTAGAGTTTGGTTGAGATTGTCTCAATTCAGAGAAGGAGTAGCTGACCACCCTTCGGTGGCTGATATTCTAAACCTCTGAAGTATCGTTGCAAAAACTAAATCAATAGTTTTATAGGGTTCCTTTGATTGCTTGTTTGTTTTTGCAGAATTTGATTGGATTATTTTGTGTAATGGGTTTAGTGCAAAACAAGTAATTTGTTGTTTCAGTGATAATTTCTATGTGCATTGTCTTACGCCAATTTATTGATAACGGTTTTAGATACAACTAGCTTAAACGACAAACTTGTGGTAAATGATTTTAGATTAGTCTTGAGTGAGGAATGTCCTCAGGCCCAAATGTCCAGTTCATCTTGAATCGTTTATGATGATTATGACATTAACTGCCTAGCCAATGTCGATGACAATGAATGTGATTTATTGGTCATTGAAACGTGCATAGTGGAAAATGAGGATACAGCCTGAATTTTTAATTCAGGTGCCACTTATCACGTTTGCTTTTCCTTTCAAGGAATAAGCTCATGGAAACTGTTGCAAGTAGGAGAGATGACTCTCAGATTTTGATCTGGAGAGTAGGTCTCGGCTTTGGCAGAGGGAACATTAAGTTATTTTATCTAGTGGGAGAAAATACACATTATTAGGTAATGTATATGAATTTCCTAAAGATTAACAGAAATTTGATTTCTGTATCTTACATGCTGGAACAATGTTACTCTATACTTTTCTCTGCTAACGCAGATTTATTTTAAGAAAGGGAGTTGACATTTGTTCAGCTTTACTGAAAAATAACTTATGTATTTTAAGACTAATCGAGAGTAAAGCAAGTCATGAGCACTGAGTTGTTTAAGATTGCTTATACTCAGAGAAATAAAGGCAAAGGATATCTCCTAAAGGAAATACCTTTCTTTGGTTCTTATGGTGTTAGGCTATTTTGATCTCAATATGATTGGGAGCTTAGTCTAGAGTATACTTCTAAGTTAGTTAGAAGAACACTCTTTAATACCAATTAAGTCATGCCTTATGGGCAATATGACTGATAGATCTTTTACTGGAAAAGAGCTAAAAGAGCCAAAGAGCTCTTGGAGCTTGTACATTTGGATCCTTGTGGTCCAGTATGTTAAAGCAGTGGGAGGGCATGAATAAATCATCTCATTTATGAATGATTATCCAAAGGTATGAGTATCTCTATCTAATGCAATTTCAGTCTGAAGCTCTTGAGATATTCGAAGGGGCTTAAGACTGAAGTTGAAAACTTGTTAGGTGAGAAAATAAAAACACTTTGATCTGATCAATGTGTTGAGTATAGGGACTTGAGATTCTAGGACTATTTGATAGTTCATGGAATCACATCCTAAATCTCAGTTAGGAGTAATAGAACCTTATTGGATATGGTTCAATCCCCGTTGAGCTATGCTCAATTGCCTAACTCGTTTTGGGGGCATGCAGTGTGACTGCAGCGTGTATTTTGAACAACGTTCCATCAAAAGTGTTTCTAAAACACCTTCTAGGTTGTGGATTGGACGTAAAGATTGTTTACGTTCCTTTAAATTTTTGGGTGTCCAGCACTTGTGCTTGTGACTAACCCAAAATAAATTGGAATACCTTTCAAAATTATGCCTAATTGTAGGCAATCCCAAAGGAAACGAGGATAAGATACTTCTTCAATCCATAAGAGAATAAAGAATTTGTATCGACAAATGTTTCATTCTCAGAAGAAGAACATATGCGAAATCATAAGCCATAAAGTAAGGTCGGTTTAAGTGAATCAACTAATAAAGCTACGGAAACATTAACAAGAGTTGTTGATGAGTCAACAAAAGTTGTTGATAAGACTGGTTATTCAACAAGAGTTGTTGATAAGGCCAGTGCTTTTGGTCAGTCACATCCATCTCAAGAGTTGAGAATGCCTTGATGTAGTGGGAGGGTTGTTTTATAACCTGACCGTTACATGGACTTATTTTAAGCGCAAGTCGTCATTCTTGATGATGACATAGAGGATTCATTATCTTTCAGAAAGAAAATGAATGATGTTGACAAGGACCAATGATTTAAAGCCATGGACTTGGAAGTGAAATCTTTATATTTCAATTCCATCTGGGATCTTGTCCATCTACTTGATGGGTAACACCTATTGGTTACAAGTGGATATACAAGAGGAAATGACATTTAAGGTCTCAACCAGAAGGGTCCATTGAGCAAGATCTAAAGCAAAAAGGTTTGTAAGCTTAATTCATGGATTGACCTAAGCATTTCGGTCTTGGCATGTAAGATTTGATGCGGTGATCAAATCTTTTGGCTTTAATCAGAACATTGATGAGTCTTGTGTTTACAAGTAATCACCAATAATTAAGTAGCTCACTTAGTGTTGTATATGATTGATATCCTAATCATTGGGAATGATGTAGGTTATCTTACTGACATTAAAAGAGGCTAGCAGCTCATTTCCAAATGAAAATATGGGAGAAGCTGAGCTAGCCTTGTCTCAAGTGTCTTATTGCAGAATTCCAATAAGGGTTTACTACCTTTTCAGGAATGGAATTCTTTTGTCTAAGGAACTGTGTCCTCAGACACCTCAAGAAGTTGAGGACATGAGACATATGCCCTATGCGGTAGGGTTGTCAGTAAGTATCAATCAAATCCAGGATTTGTTCTCTGGAGTGTCGTTACGTACATCCTCCAGTATCTTAGAAGAACGAGGTTCTATATGCTCGTGTATGGCGCTAAGGATTTGATCCTTACAGGATACACTGACACAGATGTTTTAACTGATATGGGTTTGATGAAATCTACATCAGTGTCTGTCTTCACTCTTAATGGAGGAGTTATAGTACGACTTATATGCAGTCTCGACCATATAGGCCAATAAGTAATTGCTTGCGAAGCACCGATAGAGACTGTATGACTTAGGAAGTTCAAGCCTAATTTGGAAGGTGTTCCAAATATGAACTAGCCTATTGCAAGACAAGCAAGCACATTGAATCTAAAGAATATATTGCTGATTCATTCACAAAGGCTCTCTCGGCTAAAGTGTATGAGGGTCATCTAGATGGTCTAGGTCTACGAGTTATGTACAAAGATGTAATCTAGGGCAAGTGGGAGAAGTGTAATGGGTATAATGATACCATTATGTAATGGGTATAGTGATGCCCTAGTTTATTGTATTTGTACATTGTAAATACGTTTTATGTATTATACATGTATTTATACACCCACTACTGGGATAGATTATTGTACATTCCCACTAAACTAGATTTTTAGTCCAAGTGGGAGTTTGTTGGGTTTTGTGTCCTAAAACTCGTAGATAGTGAATGATTAACGAATTATACACTTGTATCAATAAAGTGTTATTGAGGTTTATGCAATAAAGTGTTATTGTCATATTAAGTGTAGAATTGCACAATATGACCCAAATCCAATAAACTAAGATCCTAGGTTGTTTACATGTAACTTGAACTAGTATGTGGGGACATACGGGGATCAGTGTTCAAGTAACAACCTAAAAGGTCTATAGTACAGGGATAAGGCTGGGTACCTTATCCTGGTAACACTATGTGATACGACCCGCTTTGTATTCGATACAGACGTATTGATCCAAGGCGTCCATGTAGGAGACATGCGAGCGGGGGTATCCTATGCAATGAGTTTGCATAAGACCGGACCACGAAATAGTAAACCACTAGATGTAACACCGTTAACTAGTTAGGTTACTGTTTCAATAGGATGACCTAGGTAACTCAATCTTAATCCTGAGTGTGTCATGAACTCCTTCTCACGAGGGATTGTCCTTTGATTAGTACGGGTGAGAGTGGCCAGCACGCCGACTCAATGATGACCTAGGTAACTCAATCTTAATCCTAAGTGTGTCATGAACTCCTTCTCACGAGGGATTGTCCTTTGATTAGTACGGGTGAGAGTGGCCAGCACGCCGACTCAATAAGCCTACCTTCTTGGGGACAAGACCGAGTGGGGGGCTGGGGACATGACAATACAATATGGAATTCACTTCTTCCCCTATTGGGGCAAGTAGATGTGTGTTCCCTTAAGGGCTGATTCCGGGGCTTGAACAAAGGCGCGTCGTCCTCTCCTGGCCCGAGAGGAACTCTTGTTTAGAGGTTGGACCCTAAACAAATTGTTCATTAGAGGGATCAGTGGTACTTAAGGAACCAGAGGTAACCCAGGGGTAAAACGGTAATTTGACCCAGCTGGTGTTACGAACACACGTGAAGGATTGACTTACTGCATTGGTCGATATCCGTGGACACAGAAATATTCTACAGTGAGAAGAGTGCAGTTGAGGGTCTTTAGTGGAGTGACCCACAGTTAACGAATGTTGATTGACTCGGTTAATGAGTTTAGCTGATCAATCTCGTATCGTTGGAGCTTCTGATCTGTAGGTCCATTAGGTCCACCTGCTAGCTCATAACGGGTTCTGAGATAATATAGTCTTGAATATTAAAAGGGAATTTCAGTTAATTGTATTTTGATGCAATTAATATAATGTATGGAGATACATTATAGTATAAGTTTAATTAATGAATTAAACTTTATAATAAAGTTAATTTTGGATATGATTCAAAATTAATTAATGAGAGAATTATGAATTTAATTAAATATGTGATATTTGATTAATTCATGAATTAATTAATTGGGAATTAATTTAATTTAATTTAATTTGGTTAAATGTGATTTAATCAAATTAATACTATAGTTTATATTAATGTACATTTTGATGCACATTAAAACTATAGATTAAATGAGAGATAAAATTGAATATGATTCAATTATAAAATCAATTAAATATTTGATATTTAATTAGTGTGGAATCAATTAATTTAATTAATTGAATGGCCTGTTTAATTCAATTGAATGTGATTTAATTGAATTAAAACTATATGTTATAATTGATTTAATTAAAATTGGTTTAATTAAATTAATTATAATTAATTAGATAATTAATTATTATATCAATAATTATTAATTATTTAATTTATTAATTATTATTTGATAATAATTAAGCGGTCCAGATCTAATTGGTTTAGATCAATGGACAGGATTGGTTAGGGAGTTAAAGATAACTTCCTAACCTAATCCTACGTAGTGGAATGAGGGGTTGGGTCATTCTCAGATTCACTCTCGCATTCTCACGGAAAACAGAGATTATGTTCTCTCTAGTTTTTCTCTCAAAAACAGCAAGCACCTTGCTGAAAATTCCCTTCCAAGACCGAATTTTGGGTTCCCACAAGCCATATCTCAGCGATCCTAGAGGATAGTGGGTGATCCGTAGTGGTGGTGTCCATTGGGAGGAAGAAGAACGCGAATTGGAGCATTGTGCTGATTGTTCTTCTAGTTCATGTAAGTGTTCTTAATCTTAAATAAATTTCCAGCATGCTTAATCGTTATTTTTATTTAGAAATTGTTTCTGAATTTTATTGCCCAACGTATTGGTTTTCTTTAATTGAAATTAAATCACGAACGGTGAAAAACCGCTTCTGCTTGGGATTCAATCCCTACACTAACATCCTAGGCTGTTACATGAGTCTTGAACTGTATGTGGAGACATACGGGGATCAGTGTTCAAGATACAACCTAAACGGTCTATAGTATAGGGATAAGGTTGGGTACCTTATCCTGGTAAAACTATGGATACGACCCACTTTGTATTTGATACAAACACAATGATCCAACGCGTTCGTGTAGGGGACACGCGAGTGGGGGTATCCTATGCTATGAGTTTGCATAAGATCGGACGGAGAAACAGATGTAACTTTGTTGACTTGGTTTTAGTATCAATCTTTTACCTTGTTTCCAAAAAACAAGTCCAATTTTGGAAACAACAAAAAGTAGTTTTAAAAAACTTGTTTTTGTTTTTAAAATTTGGTTAGGAATTCAAATGCAACCTTAACTAGGATGAAAGCCATGGTAGGGAATTTAAGAGAAAACAAGCATAATTTTCAAAAGCCAAAAACAAAAAACCAAAAGGTTATCAAACAGGGCCTATGTTTTTAAATTACACTTCGTGATTATGTTTTTAAATTACTCTTTTTATCTCTCTTTTTCTTTTCTCTATTTATCCAGGGTGAAAAGGACAGTGAAGAGCAATTTTGACGTATGCATGTTTTTCCATCATAATTTTTTAAAGTAAGATTCTCCTGATTGTTAAAAAACGTGAAGAACAATAACAAGAACACTAACACTAAAAGAGAAATTGAGAGAGAAAATGTAGGGAGAAAAGAGAGAGCAAAGTAATTCTCATTCAATTGTTGTGTTTAACCCTTGATACACCTCCCTATTTATACTAATACAATAGGGATGATTACAACCTTAAAAGTCCTAAAATAGGATGGAGGGAGAGTCTTATGCCTAAAGTTAAGGAGAGTCATGGGGAGAGTCCTAAAATAGTGGGGTTGAATGCCCTATAAATGGATATCTATTAATACATTTACAATGTATTTATAACACTCCCCCTTAGATATCCATTGTATATGATATGTCTCATTAAAACCTTACTAGGAAAAACCCAATGGGAAAAAAACCATAGTGAAGGAAAAAGAGTACATTTTTCATATACATTAACAACTACCTCATTAAAAACCTTACTAGAAAAACCCAGTGGGAAAAACCATAACGAAGGGAAAAAGAGTGCAGTATATTATTTACTCCCCCTCATGAAAACATCATTTGAGATCTCTGAGTTATCGCATTCCAAAGTTGAGCACCAACTTCTCAAATGTAGCAGTAGGTAATGCCTTCGTAAATAAGTTTGCCAAGTTGTCTTTTGAAGAAATTTGTTGGACAGTGATATCTCCATTTTCTTCAAGATCGTGAGTGTAGAAGAGCTTTGGTGAGATATGTTTCGTTTTATCTCCTTTAATGAATCCTCCTTTGATTTGAGCTATACATGTTGTATTGTCTTCATATAATGTTGTTGGACAATCTTTGTTAGAAGACAATCCACATGTTTCACAAATGTGTTGAGTCATTGATCTTAGCCATACACATTCTCGACTAGCCTCATGAATCGCCAGGATCTCAGCATGGTTTGAGGAAGTAGCTGTTATTGTCTGCTTCATAGATCGCCATGAGATAGTAGTTCCTCCATATGTAAATAAATAACTTGTTTGAGATCTAGCTTTATGTGGGTCAGATAAATAACCTGCATCTGCATAACCAACTAGATCAAAGTTTGATTTATTAGAATAAAATAAACTCATATCAATTGTCCCTCGAAGATAACGAAGGATATGTTTAACTTCATTCCAATGCCTTTTTGTTGGAGAAGAACTATATCTAGCTAATAAATTTACTGAAAATGTTATATCAGGTCATGTATTATTAGCAAGATACATAAGTGCACTAATTGCACTAAGATATGGTACTTCTGGACCAAGAAGTTCTTCATTATCTTCTCAAGGTCGGAAGTTGCCTTTCTTTACATCGAGTGAACGAACTACCATTGGAATGTTCAATGGATGTGCTTTGTCCATGTAAAATCTCTTTAAGATCTTTTCTGTATAAGTTGATTGATGAATAAATATTCCATCTGCTAGATGCTCAATTTGTAAGCCAAGACAAAACTTTGTTTTTCCGAGATCTTTCATCTCAAATTATTTCTTAAGATATTTTATTGCCTTTGAAGCTCTTCAAGAGTTCCAACTATATTCAAATCATCAACATATACAGTAATAATAGTAAATCCTGACTGTGATTTCTTTATAAAAACACATAGACAAATTGGATTATTTTGATACCCTTCTTTCAATAAATATTCACTCAGACGATTATACCACATTCGTTCTGATTGTTTTAATTCATATAAAGATCTCTGTAATTTAATCGAGTATAATTCTCTAGGATTTGAATTATATGACTCTGGTATTTTTAATCCTTCAGGGATTTTCATATAAATATCATTATCAAGAGATCCATATAAATATGTTATAACTACTTCCATAAGATGCATGTCAAGCTTTTTATACACAGTCAGGCCAATTAAATATCTCAATGTTATTGCATCCACCACAGGAGAATATGTCTCCTCATAATCAATACCAGGTCTTTGCGAGAATCCTTGTGCAACAAGTCTCGCTTTATATCTTGTGACCTCATTCTTTTCATTTCTTTTTCTTACAAATACCCATTTGTATCCCACAGGCTTGACATCTTCTGGTGTCTGGACTATTGGTCCAAAAACCTCACGTTTTGAAAGTGAGTTTAATTCTATTTGGATTGCTTCTTTCCACTTAAGCCAATCCTTTCTATGTCGACATTCTTCGACAGATTTTGGTTCATAATCATCATTTTCAGAAATGATGTCATAAGCAACATTATACGCAAAAATGTTATCAACAGCTATATTGTTCTGGTTCCATCTTTTTCCATTCATTACATAATTTATCGAAATTTCATTATTATCCTCAGGTATTTCACCTTCTTCGATATTCTTATGAGTAGTCACATTCGAGATTTCTTCTGGAATATCCATATTATCAATTAAGTCATTTTGATTATTGACTACTTTTCTTTTTCGAGGATTTTTATCTCTGGAACCCATTGATCTACCACGCTTCTGGCGTGTCGCAGAATCATTAGTAATGATAACTTGCTGCGTCGGGATATCAATTTTTGATTGTGTATTTGCAGCTGGTATATGTGACTTAGTCACTTTCTTAGCATCTGTAAATGCATCTGGTATTTGATTTGCAATATTTTGCAAATGAATTATCTTTTGAACTTCTAGTTCACATTGATCTGTACGGGGATTTAAATGAGACAAGAACGATGCATTCCATGTAATTTCATTTTCCAACTTCTTAATCTCTCCCCCTAATGTTGGAAATTTGTCTCATTAAAATGACAATCAGCAAATCGTGCAGTAAATACATCACCCGTCAGGGGTTCAAGATATCTAATAATTGATGGGGAATCAAATCCAACATATATTCCTAGCCTCCTTTGAGGACCCATCTTAGTACGTTTTAGTGGAGCAATTGGAACATATACTGCACTTCCAAAAGTTCGTAAGTGAGATGTATTTGGCTGTTGGCCAAAAGCTAATTGTATTGGAGAGTATTTATGATAGGCTGCTGGCCTAATGCGTATAAGCGATGCAGCATGTAAAATTGCATAATCCCATACAGATATTGGAAGTGTATGTTGTTGCGCTATCTGCCAAGCATAAATCTCCGGAGTCAACCAAAATATGTGAAATATTCATGTTTCTTCAGTAAAATAAAAACAATACATAGTGAACCCCATAATAAGAAATTGAACATAAAATCGAACTTAATAAATAAACATAAATTAAACATTAAATAAAAGGATATTCACATAATCTAATATAACATTTGTTGCTCATTTAATGATGTTCATTTTCTCTTTAGGAGATTTAATGAGATTTACAACATTTATTTCATATTTCCAAGATTAATCATCTCTTCGGGAGATTGCAAAGTTTGCTTTCACACATGGTTCTCATTTTCGTACAAGTACAAAACTAATGCACTTTTTATATCATATCTAAAATATGAAACTTTTTCTTTTAGTAACCATATGTGTGTGGTTTTCCAAATGGTCCACAATGACCACTAGATGAGTAATTGCTTCTTCCTTTGTTATTGATCATGATCTCAACATTGACCATAGTTATTCAATATTACAATATTCACTTCAGGGAATAATATTGAAACAATTCATCGAGATTCATGCTTTTTCATCAAATGCTCATTTGATTGCTTTAATTTCAAGAAAACGCGATGTTGGCTCATCACAATATTTAAAATGTTCTTTCTCAATATTGCTACTACAGGAGCATAATCTATAATTAAGAAGAAAGATAAACAACATTATTCCTAACATATGCTCACTTGTTTAAAATCACTTATTGATTAAAATTATGCAACTATAAGTGCATTTAATTAAAGTGAGCATTTCTTGATTTAAACTTGTGCAACTATAGGTGCATTTAACATGAGCAATTCTAGATTTGAAATGATGCAACCACAGGTGCATTTAATCACAAGTACTTCTTGATTTGAAATGATACAACTTCAGGTACATTAAATCAAAATGAACACTTTTTATGCAACTTCGTGTGCATAACATTAAAATTAATTTTAGGAAGAACAATTAACTACTATACATGTCTTTCAAACTTTGCCATAAGAGAATTTGAACTAATGCATGTGTCTACCATAAATTTCAAAATTTTATCCACACAAACGAAAATATTCAAACATATATATGTGGTACCCAAATAAATAATTGTTGGTAAACAACATGTTGCAATATTTATATAAGATATATAACAGTGTATATATAACATGTTCTGTATATAAAACTATGACATTATATCAAATACTTTGTATATATATTAAATGCACATGATATAAAACATACAGAGGATCATGTGAAAATTATACCGAACAAAGAATAAATAAACTAACGAGATCAATCTACAATAGCAAAGTGAGAAATTTTATAAGATGCACATGATTTAGAAAACTGTTTTTCTTTCTCTTTTTTTTTTTTTTAAAAAAAGATGAATTTCAATTAAAATTTTATTGAAACTATCAAATTATCACTACACCATGATTTTAAAATATTTATAGATGTTTGCTATCTTATTGTTGTTATTTTTACTTTTTATTTTTTTTCTCGGATATTATATTATGATTAACCCAATTTTCGAATATAATATTTTTTTAATAGCCATTTATTTAAATTTATCAATATAAGAACATGTATTGGAAATTAATTAAGATTTTTTTTTTGTACTGGGAAGAATTCTTTTGATTTTGAATTCTTCAATGTTGTTTTTAAATTACATTTTTAAAAAATAATTTAGTAATTAGAAAATTGATTTTCTTTCTTTTTTTTTTTAAAGATCAATATGAATTAAAATTGTATTGGAATTATCACTACACCATGATTCTAGATTTTTTATGTGCTGGGAAGAATTCTTTTGGTTTTAGATTCTTCACCGTTGTTTTTAAAAATAATTTTAGTAATTAGAAAATGGATTTTCTATTTTTTTTAATGATCAATTTCAATTAAAAATTTATTGAAATTATCACTAAACCATGATTCTCAAATAACTTTTTTATATGGTTGTTTTTAAAAAACAGTTTTGTAAGTTTAAAATTGATTTTCTTTTTTAAAAAACCTATCAACTTTCATTAAAACTCTCTTGAAAATATCCTACGTGATTTTCAAATATTTTTTTAAGAAATATTTTAATATTTGTTATTCTAATGTTTTTGTTTTTAATTTAATTTAATTTTTCTTGCTTACGACGGTTTTAGTTTCAATATAGTGGGTATAATTTTAATTTTAATTTTAATTTTTCAATTTAAGTAGACGGTGATTCTCGAATATCATATTATAATTAACAAGCTACCAATTTTTTGGATATAATATTTTTGAATAGTTATTGATTTTTTTTTTTTTTTTTGAGCATCAGAACCTTTCATAAAACCAAAAGAACCGCTCAGAGAGCAACATTACAAAGGAAAATCAGATAAAACCCACACCCTCCACACATGGAGGGGCAGACTCAAAGCTAGGCCAAAATCACCAACCATTGTGTAGCACTCTTCCCCGCACGAAGCGCGTGCCCCAATCTAAGAAAGACAGCCAAATGACTTTATCTGCAATCCAACTAGCTTCCAACTCCTCAATCATTTCCACCCCAAGCCAGCCATTTAGAGTATTCGGTCTATCCACCTCAAGAATGGGTCCTGATATCAATATTTAGGCCTGCAAACAATATTACCATCAAAGAGCATCTTTGCACATAAAACCAATAGAGAAAGTTAAGGGCCAAACATTAACAACAAACTCTATCCAATCCCCCAAAACTTCCCTACACCTTGATCAAGTCTACCGCTCTATAGTATGACTAGTCGCGATTCACATGTTGACATTCATCATACTCAAGACCAAGAGCTACATATGCTAAGCCCTTTACCTGTGAGAAGCTATTGCAAGCTAACAAAGAGACAGATCAAAACTTTCTCAAGAAAATCTCACGCGTGAGTGAGCAAAGCCTTACCTAAAGCAGCCCCTACTAGTCCAAAACTAATTTATGAGGCCCTCCACCCATCTTCCCCCTACACTGGAAACAAAGCCCCACATGAAAACTAAAACAACCAAATTAGGAAGCTAACCCATCACTTAGGCCTTTTCCCTTTTTTTTTTTTTTTTTTTTGGGGGGGGGGGGAGGTTTATTTACAGGGTACTAGCTTTCACACTACAATGCAGGGACCCATACCCAAGACATACCTTACACACCTTATTTGGTCCGGCTTGATTTTTAGTAATAATATTTGAATTTTTTAAATATGTGGTGGTCAATTTGTTTTTTGGTATGCAACCAAGAGCGTAGCTCAACTGGCATGAAATTTTACTAGTAACCACAAGATCTGTGGTTCGAATCCCCCTCCCCACATATCAAAAAAATTTGATTTTTGGTTTGAATTGTTTATTTTCATTTTATTTTATTTTCTTTTTTGTTTTTATTTAATTTATTTCTTTTTTTTATTTTTTTTTCTTTGGTCTTCTACTCCCCCTTCCTTCTCCTTCCCCCTCTCCCCCTTCTTCTCCCAACCTTCCACTCTCTCCCCCTCTTTCTCAACTCATTCCCCTTTTCCCTCAACCGTTTCTCCAAGCTCTCCTATAAAAGGAGAGCTTATGGAGGATGAAAACAAGAGCTACCGGGGAGAAAAACTACTAAGAACAAGGAACGAAGGGGACAAAAAAGGAGGAAGAACGAAAGGGGTTTGAATTGTTTATTTTCATTTTATTTTATTTTCTTTTTTGTTTTTATTTAATTTATTTCTTTTTTTTATTTTTTTTTCTTTGGTCTTCTACTCCCCCTTCCTTCTCCTTCCCCCTCTCCCCCTTCTTCTCCCAACCTTCCACTCTCTCCCCCTCTTTCTCAACTCATTCCCCTTTTCCCTCAACCGTTTCTCCAAGCTCTCCTATAAAAGGAGAGCTTATGGAGGATGAAAACAAGAGCTACCGGGGAGAAAAACTACTAAGAACAAGGAACAAAGGGGACAAAAAAGGAGGAAGAACGAAAGGGGAGAAGCATTTCAACGGTGAAAACCTTCTCCATTTTTTTTCTTCCTCCTAATCCTACATCTCGCCACCATTATTTGTCCACTACCGTTCCGACGAACGCAACCCCGCCTCCATCATAGTCTTGATCCAATGCTTTCATTCGCAACGAACCTGCGCACACAACCTCCGATGACCCACGACTTCGTTCTGGTGAGCTGATCCATGGATTAGGTGAGAGGAAAGGTTGGTGGGAGAATGAATTGAAGAATCTCCCTCATTCTTTTATTTCTTTTTTTTATTATTTATTATTATTTCTTTTCCTTATTTGCATGGAAGCAATTTTTTTTTCATTAGTTTAAAATGAGGTTTTTTGGTGTTTCTTCTTTCCATTTTGATTTTAACTTAAAGTTTTTTAATTTGAATTTTCAAATTAATTTAAATTGACTTGATTTGGATATCACAATTCAATTCTAATTTAATTTTAATTTGAAGTGTTGGTTTCAATTCCATTTTGATTTTAAATTCAGATTTCCAATTCAATTTCGTTTTAGTTTTAAATTGAACCAATTTAATTTGGTTTAATTTGGAATTTTAGAAATTAATCTCAATTTGATTTAGTTTAGGTTTTTTTTTTTTTTTTTTTTTGATTCAATTAACCAAATAATTTCAATCTGATTTTAAATTAAATTTTCGAAATCATTTTTAGTTTGGTCTAAGTTTGAAATTAAATTTGGGATTTCAACTTTCCTTTGTTTTCAATTCGACATTGTCCGAATGAATTTAAATTGGAACTTAATTTGGAATTTCAATTTTTCCTCAATTTGTTTTAATCTCGAATTCAAAGAGTTTCAAAGTTATTTTGGATTTTTTTCAAATGAATTTCAAATTGTATCTAATTAATTTGGAATTTCTAAGTAAAATTCAAAATAGGTTTTAATGTAGAATTTCAAAATCAATGTCAATTTGGTTTAATTTGGATTTCAATTCAATTTCATTCTTGGTTTTAAATTAACTCAATTTCAATTTAGTTTTGGTTTGAAATTTTCAAATAGAATTTTAATTTTCCTTTGATTGATTTTAATTTGAATAAAATCTCAAATTGGTTCAATTTGTAATTCTGATATTCACAAATGAATTTCAATTTGATTTTAATTTAGATTTTCAAAATTGATTTCAATTGGATGTAAATGGGGTTTCTTAAATAAATTTCAAAATAGGTTTTGATTGAAAATTTTGAAGTCAATCTTAATTTGGTTAATATTTGAATTCCTTCAAACGATTTAAATTTGAAATACCCATGAATTTCAAAGTGAATTTTAATTTGGTATTTAAATTTGAACTGTTTAAATGAATCTCAAATGGGATTTAATTTGAAGTTTCAAACTGAATTTCAAGAAAAGTTTTTTTAAGTTGATTATGGAAACTTTAGGCTAATTTTGTCTAAGAACGGGTATTTAAGCTGACCGAAAGGGAACACCCTGCCTGGAAATTAGTCTAAAGTTTAACTAGTCAATTATTTTGGCAATCAAAATTTCAATTTGATCTTAGTTTAGAATTTTTCAAATAAAACTTCAATTTGATTCTAAATTAGATTTTCCAAATGAATTTCAAAGTAGTTTTACTTTAATTCCAAATGAATTTCTAATTGAATTTGGTTTAAAAATAAAAAAGGATTTCTTTTTGTTGAATGGTGTCATACCACTCATAATTATTAATTCACATTTTATTTCTAAAATGTGAAATAATAGACATGAGACAAATAAAATCATGTACAACCTATGACGGAGTTGAGATAATTTTTCAAATTCTTGAGGTGACAAATTTTCTTTAGTTAAAAGAAAATTCCCACATGACAAGCAATTATTGGGTATAACCCCACCACTACATCAAATCCTTACTTTATTTTTTAAAGCTAAGGTAAGATCAAGTGAGACATTTGTTATTTGATTTTTCTTTCTTTAAAATAAAGGACTGTTTCATGTTATAAAAGGATAATTTTAAAATAAAATGTGGTAACCGTTTTTAAACGGGTGTTGTAGGGGTGCTAACACCTTCCCTACACTCAATCGACTCCCGAGCCTAATTTTTGGTTTTCAAAGACCGGTTTTTCTTTAAAATGGGTGACCAATCACACCCCAAGATGATTGGTGGCGACTCCAAACCTTTCCTCTCGAAAGAGACCCTTAGGGAAGGACGTCGGCCGCTCCACGTCGCGATGACGTTGCGACAGCTTGGCGACTCCACTGGGGACTTTAGAGAGTCAAGCCACTTCAATTTTATTTTTTCTATTATCCTTTTATTTATTTATTTGGTCCGTTATTTATTTTATTTTGTACAATTTGTTTCTATAATTTTATTTTTTTAGATCATCATGCATTTCACACAATCACAGCTCTATACCCGGGCTATACCTTTTAGGATTAGAATCGAGGATGTAGTAGTGTCGACCTTCGAAGGGACATAATTGCCCTCGCATTGGCGCACGAAAAATCCTCACTCAAGTTAGTTCATCTGTTATCTTATAACATCTGGATTAATTTGGGAGCCTTTTATCCATTAGAGTTAGAGTCTTTTTACCCTCACTTCATTCTCATAGTTCTGGGTCATTTATTTTGTATTATCATTATTTTTTGTGTTTTTTCTTAAAAAAAAAACATGGGTTAATAATGGTAATTAGGTTTCAACTCTTTCTTTTTTATACCATCTTAAATTTTTTTTTATAGGCTTTTATTAAAAAATGAATTCATCTTATCCTCATTGTTTTGAAAAAAAAAACTTCTTTAAAAAATAAGGAGTCTTATTTTTGTTGTTTTTTAAAAAAAGATTTTTTTGAAATAAAAGTCTTTCGATCTTCCGTTTCTTTTAAGGGTTTTGTCTCTCTTTCTTTTGGATTTTTTTTAGAGGGAGAAAATCTCTTCGAAATAAAGGTTTTTTTCCTCCTCGTCAATTATTTTTCATCTCGTTCAGTCCTTGGTCATTTTTTTCCCCTTAAGTCATGCATCATATTCAAAATTAGTAGTGCCGACCTTCGAAGGGACATCATTGCCCTCGTGTAGGCGCATGAAAATTTTTGCTCAAGTTAATTTAATCGTTATTTTATAACATTGAATTAATTTGAGACATTTTTCTAGGATTAGAATTTTCATCTCGCATTATCCTAACCCCTATTGTTAATTCATTTGTTATTTTTATAACATTTGAATGAATTTGATACCATTTTTCCTTCTAGGATTAAAATTTTATCCTCGCATCATTCTCCATCACTCAAGTTAATTCAATTGTTATCATATAACATTGAAATTGACTTGAGATTCTTTGTTTCCTAGTTAATTTTAATCCATCCTTTTCATCACTAAGTTAATTCAATTGCTATCTTATAACATTGAAATTGACTTGATATCCTTTGTTTCCTAGGATTAGAGCTTTATCATCGCTCAAGTTAATTCAATTGTTATTTTATAACCTTGAATTGATTTTGAGGTCCCTTATCAGTGCTTAAATCATCCTCATTGCTTTTACAATTCTAAAGAAAGAAAGAGGGTTCCCAAAAAGAATTTGAGTTGCACATCCAATACATATTTGAGTCTTAGGAGTCATGCACCATTTAGTTTAGGTTCATTTTATTCACGACCTTTGGGATCATATTTTTCATGATGAAGTAGTGTCGACCTTCGAGGGGATATAATTGCCCCCGTGCAGGCACATGAAAAATCTTCACTCAAGTTAATTCTTTGCTATTTTATAACATTGAAATTAATTTTTGAACCCTTAGAGGTTCAAATTTCTCACTTTATTAGGGTTAGAATAATCTTCATGTCACCCTTCATCACAATATTTTCTTCATAGACCATCATCTAGGGTTAGAACCATTCGTACAATAGAGTAGTGTCAATTTTTAATACCCTCATTCCTCATATCCACTCATTCATCATAAGAATCTCGAGTTCATCTTTAGAACAAGAGTGTCATGCATTTGGATCCATGTTCACATTTGCGTAAAGTTGTGACACATTGACTCTCATGCAAACACAGAATATTTCACTCATGTTCATGGTTAGGAGACATTTTTCTCTTCATGAGATGCATTTAGGACTTAATATTGCATTTTTCATGCATTTCAATCCATGTTTACAATTTACACATTTTCCCCATACATCATTATCTCATATTCCATGTTAAGGTCATTTTTTTTAAAAAAAAAAAAAGTCTTCTTGCATTTTTGACTCAATAATGACATAGTATCCTCTCATGCATCAAATTTCAAAAAAAAAAAATTTTATCACATTCCTCACATTTCATGAAAAAAAACTTGCATACTCCTTTTATCTTTTTTCCAAAAGCAAATGGCTCAACAACCACGTGCTCGTCGTTCTTACAGACTACAAGGAAAAGATATGGAAGGACAAAATGTTGAGCAGTCTCATGAACAAGCCATGAAAATTCTTTCTTTTTTTTAGAATGGTGAAATAGTGGCAGACGTCTCTCAACCTGACATCCCAGTCAATAATCCTGGTGACTCACCTCATTCGCACAAGTCGGAAATTTCTCTTTGTCAGCCAACTAGAGATTTCACCCAACAATGGTCATCACCCAACCCTTCAGCAAGCTGTCAGTGTTCATTTTTTCAGGAGGGCCAATCTAGCATAAGTCGTCAAACTGAATTTACGTTCTAAGAACCTATCCCACTGAAAGAGACTTCCAATGTTTCCAATCTTCATGATCCTATAGTTAGAAGAGCATTGACTGGAAAATGTAAAGAGGTTATCACCAATGAAAAAGTTGAAATGCTTGAGAAAAGATTAAAGGCGATTGAAGGAACTGAAATCTTTGGTAATGTTGATCCTATCCAATTATGTCTGGTGTCGAACGTGGTTATTCCACCAAAATTCAAAGTACCTAAGTTAATTTGGAAAATATAATGGGATGTCTTGTCCCAAAAGTCACATCGTTATGTATTGCAGAAAGATGTCAACACATTCTCAAAATGACAAGCTTCTCAAACACTATTTTCAAAATAGTTTAATTGGTCCAACATCTCATTGGTATATGCAATTAGACAATACACACATCCATTCTTGGAGGAGCTTGACTAATTCCTTTTTGAAGCAATACAGGCATAATGTAGACATGATTCTTGATCGATTAGAACATGGGGAGGAAGAAAGTCGAGAGCTTTAAAGAATATGCTCAAAGGTGGAGGGATATAGCTGCACAAGTACACCCACATTTAACTAACAAGGAATTGACAACTATGTTCCTTAATACTCTTGAGTCTCCATACTATGATTGAATGATAGGAAGTGCATCCACCAATTTTTCAGACATCGTGATGATTGGAGAAATAACAGAATACGGGGTTAAGCATGGAAGGATATTCGATAATGGAATTGAATAGTCAATCGAAGACGAAGAAGACTGCTCAAGGGATCAACAAATCCAAGTAATATTTTATGCGCCAAGATTCATGCACAACTACAAAGAAAATCAGCAAAGTTCTCCTCAAAGCCATTAGCTCATTCACCTATTTTGCAGCATAATCCACAACCAACAAGGTTGATTGTATTTTACAATCATAATGGTAAGAGGCAGCAAAGGTGGAAAATGTCGATCCAATACCAATTGCATTTATCGAGTCTTCGTCGTGCTTATTCAGGAAAAACCTATTGGTACTCATGCTTACAAGATTATGAAAATTCAAAGATAGACAAGGGCCCATGACTCAAGAACACATGCATGAAATATGATTATCATAAGTTAGCTAAGTAGTCGGGAAGAACGTGTGCAAGTGAAAATTGAGCTATTTTCTTTTGGTCGAGGTTTCATCCTACATTCATTTATGCATCATTCATTTCATATGTTTTTTTCAAAAGAAAGAAAGTGATTTTTTATTGCAAACAAAAGTAAAACCACATGTTTCTTCCAGAAAATTTTTAGGATCAAAGCTTACTTTGATCATTCTTGTCAGTTAAGAGCTTAGCAAGAATCTTGGACAACCATAGTGAGTTTCCATTTGGAGGAAATAAAAAAGACGAAGAAAACAAAAGAAGAAAGAAGGAAAAAGAAGAAAAAAAGAAAAAATAATGCTCTCACTACTCTCACCGAGAAAAAGGAAAGTGGCCAAGTCTCAATCATTTTTGTTGCCTTCTGAATGGTTTTCACACTCCATTATTGCAAAACCATAGTCTCAATTAAAGGCAATTTTATCCTGACCTCCATATTTCTCATGTGTTAAAATATCGTATTACCATACCTCCTCGAACAAGGTTTGAATTTTCACACTAGGGTAAATACCCCTTGAAGTGAGGATCTAAAATTACTCACTATAAAACCTTGAGCCTAGCCCACCACACGTGTGATTTTGTGGTAAGCCAGCATGAATTACTGATTCACCATCAAACCCTTTGCTAAACTCATCACGTATAGCTGCGGTGAATCTCCAAATTTGTCTACCCACTTGAGAGCCTTTTGTTAAGCCTGTCACATCTAACCATGTGGCAAACATTTCAAAATATCCATCCAATATTACCAAGAGACCTTCAATAGTAATGAAATAGGAATTAGACTCTAATATGATTTACTACTTCATAATTAAGACTTGTAGTTCTTTGAGTATTCCTATATTTCAACTTTTTCAATCTACACTCTTCTTACCATTTCTATCTTTTGTCTTCTCTCCTTTTATTAGAAGGTGACTCCAAGACTAAGGATGATAATCTTGAGAACTTGGACTTAGTAGCTTGAGAAATTGTCTCGAAGTCTCAAATTCTTTCAATGAGTTTTGCTCGAGAAATAACTCTATCATGGTACCAAGGAGCATCGACAAAGAAATAACATGGAGTGATTATTGAAGTTGGCAAAGGGTGACTTACATAGATTGATCTTCTATATGTGATTGCACCATATTCTGCTAGTCATGGAAAAAAATATATTTGGCCTAAAAAAAAGTTATGAAAAACGGGAAAAAGAAAAGAGAAAAGAAAATGAGAAAATAAAAAAGAAAAAGGAAAAGAAATGTAAAAGGCCAGGATAATTCTTAAATTGCATGATTGGGGCAGTCAATATAGATCAAGAGGTCATACCTACAAACGATTTGAAGATTTTCTTTGTCAATCATCAACTGAGCAAGAATCTTCATTGCCACACTGGGGCAAAGCCAACATTATTAAATTGGGGCAAGAACCTTCATTGCTGCATTGGGACAAAGACATCGTCACTAGACTGTGGCAAAGCCAACATTATTAAATTAGAACCTTTATTGCTACACTGGGACAAAACTTTCATCGTTATGCTAAGGCAAAGCCGTCATTATTAAATTGGAGTAAGGGCATTCACCACTACACTGGGGCAAGGTCATTCAACCATTTATGCAAGTTGTTTTAAACTGGGGCAAAGGCCAAGTTAAGAGAATTGCATTTCTCTTACGAAGAATCTTTCAATCTCGAGCGATTCTCCACATTCAAGAATAGAAAGTTGAATCACATTTTCATAGAAGAATCACATTCAGGGAAAGGACAATCACAGTAATGAGGGTTTTTCATCAAAGATCTCGAGCTGACTTAAAGAAAGAAAGAGATATATGAGATGATCTCTTTAGGAGCTACTCCTTATTCTCACAGTGGTTGTCCAAAGAAATGGGGTCACCTTAGCACATATTTTCATTTGAATCATATTCTAACTGTATGAATGTTCAAAATTATGTTCAATCTCTTATTGTTCAAGAGATTTTTTATAAAGGCATTTGTGATCCATGTTTGCCTTCTTCATTCCTTTTTCTTTGAAAAAGAAACTTGGTTTCTTCTTTGTTCGACTATCGTCCTCGTTTGTCTCTATGTCAAATTCATCTTCCTGTATCCAATCTTTTTGTCCATTACAAGGCTAAGATTATGAAGCAGTTGAATCAAGTAAGATGTTTAATGCTATGAATTACCATTGATAGTTCTCTAAACTAGCACATGAGACATTTCTAAAAAACCCACCATACCCGATATGATTGAGCAATCTATGATTGACATATATGTTTCCTTTCAGATTGAGCAATCTCTGATTAACACACATGATCCCTTTCAGGTGAAGGCATTCAAAAAAAAAAAGAGGAAATAAACAAGATAAAAAGAAAGAAATGAAAGAAAAAGAAAAAAAATGTTTCCTCCAATGATGACTACGAGGTTCTCCTTTGATTCCTTTCTAAACATTGAATGATAAGAATGATGAAAGTAAGCAATGATGATCATTTTGTTAAATATGGAAAACACATATGGTTATCTTTCACAAATCAAGCTCTTATTTATCAATTCATCATCGTTTGCATCGCTATTTCTCACAAGAAATTTGTTTTCATACCACGGAGTTGGTGAAAATAGATCACATGAATATCATGAATACATCTACATTTGACATGCATATGCATCCATACATCATGCCTTCAGAGTCGAATTTATTTACTTAGTCAATTCATCATAGGGGCATAGGTCGTCATACATGGTTAGTTGCATTATCCTTGCTTAAAGTGGTCAATGAGCATGTTCCAGCCATGACACTGGGGCAAAAGCACAAATTTATTTCACGTAGGATATTCACATGAAAATGGTGTATCATATCTTACATAAATGTTATAGCTTGTCTTAGCATATCTTCACAACCTCTTTTGAGTGTGTTATCTCTCATTTCAAGACGGTTTTTCATATGTAAAACTCTCATTTCATGCATGTAGACATGCTCCATTCATGAAAATTCTCAATATGTTCAAAGGAATCTTTTCTTTCTTATAATTGAATCATTTTTGGCAACTAAGTTTTGAAATAAAAATCGTTGCCTCATTTTAAAACAAATTTCTGAAATACGAAGTCCCTGTTTTAAAATCTTCCATTTTCGGCAACTAAGTTTTGAAATAAAAACCGTTGTCTCATTTTAAAACAAATTTCTGAAATACGAAGTCCCTGTTTTAAAATCTTCCATTTTCGGCAACTAAGTTTTAAAATAAAAACCGTTGTCTCATTGTAAAACAAATTTCTGAAATATGAAATCCCTGTTTTAAAATCTTTCCTTTTTAGCAACTAAGTTTTGAAATAAAAACCGTTGTCTCATTTTAAAACAAATTTCTGAAATACGAAATCCCTGTTTTAAAATCTTTCCTTTTCGGCAACTAAGTTTTGAAATAAAAACCGTTGTCTCATTTTAAAACAAATTTATGAAATACGAAGTCCCTGTTTTAAAATCTTCCATTTTCGGCAACTAAGTTTTAAAATAAAAACCGTTCTCTCATTTTAAAACAAATTTCTGAAATATGAAATCCCTGTTTTAAAATCTTTCCATTTTAGCAACTAAGTTTTGAAATAAAAACTGTTGTCTCATTTTCAAACAAATTTATGAAATCCGAAATCCCTGTTTTAAAATCTTTCCTTTTTAGCAACTAAGTTTTGAAATAAAAACCGTTGTCTCATTTTAAAACAAATTTCTGAAATACGAAGTCCCTGTTTTAAAAATCTTTTCCTTTTCGGCAACTAAGTTTTGAAATAAAAACCGTTGTCTCATTTTAAAACAAATTTCTGAAATACGAAGTCCCTGTTTTAAAATCTTTTCCTTGTTGACAACTAAGTTTTGAAATAAAAACCGTTGTCTCATTTTAAAATAAATTTCTGAAATATGAAATCCCTGTTTTAAAATCTTTCATTTTCGGCAACTAAGTTTTGAAATAAAAACCGTCGTCTCATTTTAAAACAAATTTCTGAAATACGAAGTCCCTGTTTTAAAATCTTTTCCTTTTCGGAAACTAAGTTTTGAAATAAAAACCGTTGTCTCATTTTAAAACAAATTTCTGAAATACGAAGTCCCTGTTTTAAAATCTTTTCCTTGTTGACAACTAAGTTTTGAAATAAAAACCGTTGTCTCATTGTAAAACAAATTTCTGAAATACGAAATCCCTGTTTTAAATCTTTCTTTTTGTCAACTAAGTTTTAAAAAAAAAACCGTTGTCAATTTCTGAAATATGAAATCCTTTTTCATTTCTTTTGATTAAATAGAATCTGCGAGGTAGTAGAGGTCGAAGCCTGGTCAGAGTCAGGTCTATTCCCTTTTCTTTTGGTTAAATCGAACCCTGCTAGCTAGTAGAGGTCGAAGCCTGGTCAGAGTCAGGTCTATTCCCTTTTCTTTTGGTTAAATCGAACCCTGCTAGCTAGTAGAGGTCGAAGCCTGGTCAGAGTCAGGTCCATTCTCTTTTCTTTTGGTTAAATCGAACCCTACTAGGTAGTAGAGGACGAAGCCTGGTCAGAGTCAGGTCTATTCCCTTTTCTTTTGGTTAAATCGAACCCTGCTAGCGAGTAGAGGTCGAAGCCTGGTCAGAGTCAGGTCCATTCCCATTTCCTCTTGCTTAAATCGAACCCTATTCTTGTTTAGAGGTCGAAGCCTAGTCAGAGTTAAGTCCATTTCCTATTTCTTTTGGTTAAATCAAACCCTGCTAGGTAGTAGAGGTCGAAGCCTGGTGAGAGTCAGGTCCATTCCCTTTTCTTTTGGTTAAATCGAACCCTGCTAGGTAGTAGAGGTCGAAGCCTGGTCAGAGTCAGGTCCATTCCCCTTTTCTTTTGGTTAAATCGAACCTTATTCTTGTTTAGAGGTCGAAGCCTGGTCAGAGTCAGGTCCATTCCCTTTTCTTTTGGTTAAATCGAACCCTGCTAGCTAGTAGAGGTCGAAGCCTGGTGAGAGTCAGGTCCATTCCCCTTTTCTTTTGGTTAAATCGAACCCTATTCTTGTTTAGAGGTCGAAGCCTGATCAAAGTCAGGTCCATTTCCTATTTCACTTTGTTGGTTAAATCGAACCCCGTTCTTGTTTAAAGGTCAAGGCCTGGTCAGAGTCAGGTCCATTTCATTTTCTTTTGGTTAAATCGAACCTTATCTTTGATTAGAGATGAAAGTCTGGTCAAAGTAAGGTTCATTTTCTTTTTTCCAATTTTAGGCTATGTTTAGTTTAAGCATGAAACCCTTCCTTTTATTTTTAACTAAAAATCTTCACCCTCCCAATACTTTGTCTTTTTCCTTTGTTTACCCTTTCAATCCTTCAAGGATACACAATGGGGGGCAAACTGTAGACACCATATTTGGTCCGGCTTGATTTTTAGTAATAATATTTGAATTTTTTCAATATGTGGTGGTCAATTTGTTTTTTGGTATGCAACCAAGAGCGTAGCTCAACTGGCATGAAACTGTATTGGTACCCACAAGATCTGTGGTTCGAATCCCCCTCCCCACATATCAAAAAAATTTGTTTTTCCCCCTTCCTTCTCCTTCCCCCTTCTTCTCCCAACCTTCCACTCTCTCCCCCTCTTTCTCAACCCATTCTCGGAGGATGAAGACAAGAGCTACCGGGGAGAAAAACTACTAAGAACAAGGAACGAAGGGGACAAAAAAGGAGGAAGAACGAAAGGGGAGAAGCATTTCAACGGTGAAAACCTTCTCCATTTTTTTTCTTCCTCCTAATCCTACATCTCGCCACCATTATTTGTCCACTACCGTTCCGACGAACGCAACCCCGCCTCCATCATAGTCTTGATCCAATGTTTTCATTTGCAACGAACCTGCGCACACAACCTCCGATGACCCACGACTTCGTTCTGGTGAGCTGATCCATGGATTAGGTGAGAGGAAAGGTTGTGGGAGAATGAATTGAAGAATCTCCCTCATTCTTTTATTTCTTTTTTTTATTATTTATTATTATTTCTTTTCCTTATTTGCATGGAAGCAGTTTTTTTTTCATTAGTTTAAAATGAGGTTTTTTGGTGTTTCTTCTTTCCATTTTGATTTTAACTTAAAGTTTTTTAATTTGAATTTTCAATTTAATTTAAATTGACTTGATTTGGATATCACAATTCAATTCTAATTTAATTTTAATTTGAAGTGTTGTTTTCAATTCCATTTTGATTTTAAATTCGGATTTCATATTCAATTTCATTTTAGTTTTAAATTGATCCAATTTAATTTGGTTTAATTTGGAATTTTAGAAATTAATCTCAATTTGATTTAGTTTAGGTTTTTTTTTATTTTTGATTCAATTAACCAAATAATTTCAATCTGATTTTAAATTAAATTTTAGAAATCATTTTTAGTTTGGTCTAAGTTTGAAATTAAATTTGGGATTTCAACTTTCTTTTGTTTTCAATTCGACATTGTCCGAATGAATTTAAATTGGAACTTAATTTGGAATTTCAATTTTTCCTCAATTTGTTTTAATCTCGAATTCAAAGAGTTTCAAAGTTATTTTGGATTTTGGGCAAAATACATTTTTGGTCCTTGAGGTTTGAGGTTGATGTTTATTTGGTCCCTGAGGTTTCAAAAGATACACTTTAGTCCCTGAGGTTTGGAAAATAGTTTTAAATGGTCCCTGAGTTAATTTGACCGTTAGTTGACTAACGGAAAAATGACGTGGCACGTTGAGGTGGCAAATTTCGAATGAGGTGGACAAATTTTATTATTTTATATTAATTTTTTTAGATTACATGATTTTTCTTTTTTTTTTTTCTTTTTTTCCTTCACCATCTTCATCCCCATTTTTTTTCTCTCTCTAAAACGTCCATTCCCCCACAAATCTCTCTCCTCCCCAAATCTCTCTAAAACGTCCTCTCCATGTTCATTCACTCTCATCCCCTCCTCCATTCACTCTTCCCACCTTCAATTTTCTTCTTCATTGCCTCAAAAAATCGGAATAAATGTAGGAAGTTTAGCTAGAATGGAGTTTGAGCTTTGAAGTCGAAGCATTAACAGAGTAGCTGAACGAACAGCCACATATAAATTGCCTCAAAGCGCACACAACAATTTGCGGAGAAAGGATAGAAAGAAGAAGCCATTTGTGCTAACTGTAACTAGTCTGGGGGACATTGTGATCAACCTGCACACTGACATGTGCCTCTTGACCTCCAAAAATTTCTTGAAGCTTTGCAAGTGAATCAGTTCTTTTGTTTTCTTTTTTGTATTTATTGTTTTGCTGCTTGGATTGTGTTTAGAGTACTCTGGTTTCGTCAGTTTTGTTAATTTTCTCTGTTTTGTGTGCGCATCAATGAGCAGCACAGTTTTATTTGTTCAAGTACTGGAAATTTCAATTTCTTGGGCGGAAATGTTCATTTTCGTGAATGGAGGGGATAAGAGTGAATGAGCATGCAGGAGAGGACGTTTTAGAGAGATTTGAGAAGGAGGGAGAGATTTGTGGGGGAATGGACGTTTGAGAGAGAGAAAAAAAATGGGGATGAAGATGGTGATTTGGTGAAGGAAAAAAAAAGAAAAAAGAAAAGTCATGTAATCTAAAAAAATTAATATAAAATAATAAAATTTGTCCACCTTATTTAAAATTTGCCACCTCAACATGCCACGTCATTTTTCCGTTAGTCAACTAACGGTCAAATTAACTCAGGGACCATTTAAAACTATTTTCCAAACCTCAGGGACTAAAGTGTATCTTTTGAAACCTCAGGGACCAAATAGACATCAACCTCAAACCTCAAGGACCAAAAGTGTATTTTGCCCTTGGATTTTTTTCAAATGAATTTCAAATTGTATCTAATTAATTTGGAATTTCTAAGTAAAATTCAAAATAGGTTTTAATGTAGAATTTCAAAATCAATGTCAATTTGGTTTAATTTGGATTTCAATTCAATTTCATTCTTGGTTTTAAATTAACTCAATTTCAATTTAGTTTTGGTTTGAAATTTTCAAATAGGATTTTAAGTTTCCTTTGATTGATTTTAATTTGAATAAAATCTCAAATTGGTTCAATTTGTAATTCTGATATTCACAAATGAATTTCAATTTGATTTTAATTTAGATTTTCAAAATTGATTTCAATTGGATGTAAATGGGGTTTCTTAAATAAATTTCAAAATAGGTTTTGATTGAAAATTTTGAAGTCAATCTTAATTTGGTTAATATTTGAATTCCTTCAAACGATTTAAATTTGAAATACCCATGAATTTCAAAGTGAATTTTAATTTGGTATTTAAATTTGAACTGTTTAAATGAATCTCAAATGGGATTTAATTTGAAGTTTCAAACTGAATTTCAAGAAAAGTTTTTTTAAGTTGATTATGGAAACTTTAGGCTAATTTTGTCTAAGAACGGGTATTTAAGCTGACCGAAAGGGAACACCCTGCCTGGAAATTAGTCTAAAGTTTAACTAGTCAATTATTTTGGCAATCAAAATTTCAATTTGATCTTAGTTTAGAATTTTTCAAATAAAACTTCAATTTGATTCTAAATTAGATTTTCCAAATGAATTTCAAAGTAGTTTTACTTTAATTCCAAATGAATTTCTAATTGAATTTGGTTTAAAAATAAAAAAGGATTTCTTTTTGTTGAATGGTGTCATACCACTCATAATTATTAATTCACATTTTATTTCTAAAATGTGAAATAATAGACATGAGACAAATAAAATCATGTACAACCTATGACGGAGTTGAGATAATTTTTCAAATTCTTGAGGTGACAAATTTTCTTTAGTTAAAAGAAAATTCCCACATGACAAGCAATTATTGGGTATAACCCCACCACTACATCAAATCCTTACTTTATTTTTTAAAGCTAAGGTAAGATCAAGTGAGACATTTGTTATTTGATTTTTCTTTCTTTAAAATAAAGGACTGTTTCATGTTATAAAAGGATAATTTTAAAATAAAATGTGGTAACCGTTTTTAAACGGGTGTTGTAGGGGTGCTAACACCTTCCCTACACTCAATCGACTCCCGAGCCTAATTTTTGGTTTTCAAAGACCGGTTTTTCTTTAAAATGGGTGACCAATCACACCCCAAGATGATTGGTGGCGACTCCAAACCTTTCCTCTCGAAAGAGACCCTTAGGGAAGGACGTCGGCCGCTCCACGTCGCGATGACGTTGCGACAGCTTGGCGACTCCACTGGGGACTTTAGAGAGTCAAGCCACTTCAATTTTATTTTTTCTATTATCCTTTTATTTATTTATTTGGTCCGTTATTTATTTTATTTTGTACAATTTGTTTCTATAATTTTATTTTTTTAGATCATCATGCATTTCACACAATCACAGCTCTATACCCGGGCTATACCTTTTAGGATTAGAATCGAGGATGTAGTAGTGTCGACCTTCGAAGGGACATAATTGCCCTCGCATTGGCGCACGAAAAATCCTCACTCAAGTTAGTTCATCTGTTATCTTATAACATCTGGATTAATTTGGGAGCCTTTTATCCATTAGAGTTAGAGTCTTTTTACCCTCACTTCATTCTCATAGTTCTGGGTCATTTATTTTGTATTATCATTATTTTTTGTGTTTTTTAAAAAAAAAAAAACATGGGTTAATAATGGTAATTAGGTTTCAACTCTTTCTTTTTTATACCATCTTAAATTTTTTTTATAGGCTTTTATTAAAAAATGAATTCATCTTATCCTCATTGTTTTGAAAAAAAAAAACTTCTTTAAAAAATAAGGAGTCTTACTTTTGTTGTTTTTTAAAAAAAAATTATTTGAAATAAAAGTCTTTCTATCTTCCGTTTCTTTTAAGGGTTTTGTCTCTCTTTCTTTTGGATTTTTTTTAGAGGGAGAACATCTCTTCGAAATAAAGGTTTTTTTTCCTCCTCTTCAATTATTTTCCATCTCGTTCAGTCCTTGGTCATTTTTTTCCCCTTAAGTCATGCATGATATTCAAAATTAGTAGTGCCGACCTTCGGAGGTTGTGTGCTCAGGTTCGTTGCGAATTAAAGCATTGGATCAAGACTATGATGGAGGCGAGGTTGCGTTCGTTGGAATGGTAGTGGACAAATAATGGTGGTGAGAAGTAGGATTAGGAGGAAGAAAAAAAATGGAGAAGGTTTTCACCGTTGAAATGCTTCTCCCCTTTCGTTCTTCCTCCTTTTTTGTCCCCTTCGTTCCTTGTTCTTAGTAGTTTTTCTCCCAGGTAGCTCTTGTCTTCATCCTCCCTAAGCTCTCCTTTTATAGGAGAGCTTGGAGAAACGGTTGAGAGAAAAGGGGAATGGGTTGAGAAAGAGGGGGAGAGAGTGGAAGGTTGGGAGAAGAAGGGGGAGAGGGAGAAGGAGAAGGAAGGGGGGTGGAAGACCAAAGAAAAAAAATAAAAAAAAAGAAATAAATTAAATAAAAACAAAAAAGAAAAGAAAATAAAATGAAAATAAACAATTCAAACCAAAAAACAAACTTTTTTGATATGTGGGGAGGGAGATTCGAACCACAGATCTTGAGGTTACCAGTACAGATTCATGCCAATTGAGCTATGCTCTTGGTTGCATACCAAAAAACAAATTGACCACCACATATTGAAAAAATTCAAATATTATTACTAAAAATCAAGCCGGACCAAATACGGTGTCTACAATACCCTTGGATGGCCTAACTGATCACACTGTAGGTAGCTCTTTTTACCCCTAAAACCTCACTCGCATATAAAACCACACCCATCCCTTTTGGCAAGCATATATGCCACCATCCCTAGGCAAGCCTCACATACTAATTTGCAAGAATTATATTCCACACAAAACCTTGATCCTATCGGGGTGACAACAGACTTATGGGACTCATAAAACCGTCCTAGCCTTTCGAGACAACTAAGGGAGACCCTGCGCTCACATATGCAAGAAGGCCTCAAAGGAAGCTTTAAAATCACAAGATTAGCTACACAAGCCTCACTTTAACACAAGCTAAAGAACAAAACATACTAGCACATAAGGACCTTGTCATGCTTAAACATCCCAACACCTCATCTCAGCCATTCAATCTTAAAGATTTAAACATTGCCTCAACAAAAACATAAGACCACTGCTCAGATGCATGACCTCCAACCAATCATAACAGGGCAACACAAATCGAAAACACATACATAAGAGAAGACTGATGCTCAGGTGCACCCAGCCTCAACCTAGGATCCACTAAGATATACAACATACACAGACCACAAAGTAACCTACATATGCAAAACATAGGGGCTGATGCTCAGGTGCATCAAGCCTCAAACCTAGGATCCACTAACCATGCAAGTGCCCCACCCTTTAACCTAAAAAAACACAGCCCACAAAGTATTAAAAAATATGCACGAGTACGGGGAACAGAAGACCTCCCCTGATATCTGCACGCTGGTATTGGGTAATGACTGTCGCTGCTCAGTCTGATCACCTTTCCAATTTAGATGGTTCTTTGGTACGCTTTCCATTCTCGATCTACACAAGCTTCATGCCTTAATGCCGCCACCTGCCTGACATTAGCACACAAGAAAGAAAACAGTTACAGGGATAAAATATCTTCCTCAGCTGGAAGATAGGCACACGCAGGTACCGATTCCATCCAATACTCACAGCCTCTCTCTCAACGCAAAGCGGGCTAACTCATGGGCGACACGGTTTCCTTCCCTTCTTGTAAAGCTGAATCTGAGCTGAATATGCGCAGGCACCTCCTTTCGAGCCTCAGAAACCAGCACACCAAACTCAGACAGATCCACCATCGCAGAATCTTGCAGCAGCGAATACACCCGCATAGAGTCAGTCTCAAGGATTACCGGAGCTAAGCTCATCTCCACCACAAGTCTCATTCTGTCCACCACCGCTAGACCCTCTGCCAAATCTGAATTCCCCACATGATCATGGCTAACAGCAGCTGACAACATGACTCGCCCTACCTCATCCCGAACAACAACTCCAGCGCCCGCCCGAGACAGGTCCCCACAATATGCAGCATCCACGTTTGCCTTATACCATCCCTCCTCCGGCGGGAACCATTTTACTGCACTCCGGGGCACTCCTCTAATCCCCTCACCATAAGTCCGAGAGGCCCCTCGAAAAACTGCAAGATAGTTCACCGCCCAATCCACAAGCCCTGCTGAAGGAACCCGCCCTCTAAACTTCTGTTGGTTTCGGCAACATCACACGACCCACAGCACCACAACAAGCTCTTCAAACTTAGCCCAGTCGACCCTTCTAATGAATAGTTATTGATTTAAATCTATTAATATAAAAACAAAATTTCATGTGTTGATTTAAATCTATTAATATAAAAACAAAATTTCATGTGTTGTGTATTAATCCAGATTTTTTATCTAATAGGAAGATTTTTTTTGGTTTTGGATTCTTTGTTGTTGTTTTTAAATTACAATTTTTTAAAAATAATTTAGCAATTAGAAAGTTGATTTTCTTTCTTTTTTTTTTAAAGATCAATTTAAATTAAAATTCTATAAAAATTATCACTACATGATGCTTTTCAAATATTTACATATATTTGTTATTCTATTGTTGTTATTTTTAATTTAATTTCTTTGGAATAATATATTATGATGAACAAGCTACCAATTTTTGAATATAATATATTTTTTAATAGCTATTTATTTTAATTTATGGAAAAATACACTTTTGGTCCCTGAGGTTTGGGTTAAGTTACACTTTGGTCCATAAGTTTTCAAACTCAACAAAATTACTCCTGAGGTTTGGATTTTGTTACATTTATGGTTCCTCTGTCTAAATCCTAATAGTTTGCTGACGTGGCACTATTATTTTAATTAAAAAAAATATTTTTTAATTTTTCTAAATAAAAATATATTAAAATAATAAAAATATTATTATTTTATTATTATTTTTAATTCTTTCTCTCCTTCTTTCTCCATCTAGATTAAAATATCTAGATTAAAATTTACAATAATTACCATGCATAATCTACTGTAAATATATCTAAATCATGCTGGAATTTACTGAATTAAAGTCTATTTAATTCATGCAAGTTTAGAGAAAAAGGTTTTCACCAACATACCGTCCCTGGCGACTTGACTGTTTCACTTAAACTCTTTATCCTTCTCATAGATGAAAAACGCAACAACTAAGCACAATCTTTCGCTGGAAATTCAGCGACCAAGTCTTGCGAACACCACCACTATGGCTACACCGGTATGAGACTTTTAAAGGTAGGAGACTGGTGGGAGTCTTTAGGGGAATTCTCTAAGAGTAGGAGAATGAATGAGATGCTTTTCACCCCACCCAGGGGTCCTATTTATAGGAAAAAACCATAAGATCTAATCCTTATAGGAAAATGTTATGAATAATATCTAATCAAATCTATTATCTTATTCAAATCTAATTTTAAAAAATAAATAATTAATTAATTACCCAATTAAATATCATATATTTAATTTGAGGGATTTTATTAAAATATTTATTTTATTAATATGAATCCAATTCATATTAATTATTTGAACTCTTTCAAATATTTTCTCTCAAAAAATTAATTTTGAAAATAATTCAAAATTATATTATAAAGATTCATAAACTCTATATTATAATGTATCAACATACATTATATGATTCCCCTAATTAAATTGAACACTTTCACTTTACAATTAATACTTAATTTCCTCAAGTCTCCTTACGAGCTGCCAGTGGGATCTAATGGACCTGTAGATCAGAAGATCCAACAATATGAGATTAATTGGTTAAACTCATTAACCAATTAATCAATTTTCGTTAACTGTGAGTTCACTCCACTAAAGACCCACTGTTGCAGTCTTCTCACTGCAGACATAATTTTGTGTCCACGGATATAGACCAGTAACAGCAAGTTAGTCCTTCACAAGTGTTCGTGTGACGCCCCGTACATTTTGGTGTACTACTACAAATTCTATATCTTACTTGACATTTGCAACTTTTAATTACTTGACATTTTTATAAAGAAAAAATGTCAACATGCATTTTTCAAAAAAAAATGTCAAGAGAAATGAAAAAGGGAGGAAATGTCCAGAAAATTGAAAAAAGGCAGAGGTTGACCGAATTTTTGGGATTTTTTTTTCACGCTAACATAAAATTTGACTTCTCAAAAATGTCAAGTTTTATCTTAGTTTACTTGCCACGTTTTAGATGTTAAGGATAATTTAGTTTTAAATAGAATAACTTAAAAAAAATAAAAAATAAATAAAAACATATGCGCCTTCTTTTAATTTTTTTAATTCAATTTTCGTAAAACTAAACCCCTCATTTTCCTCTCAAGTAGCCTCACCATCGTCTTCTCTCAGCCTCTGCGTCGTTCTTATCTGTCGTCAGCCATCAACCATTCATCCTTCAATTCAGTCATTGGTCGATCACCATTCGATGTCTGTCAGCCGTTGTCCGCCATTCGCCGGTTGAAATTAGTTGTTCCAATTTCTGTGAGAAGCACAATTTTAATTTCCTAGGGTTTGCATTTCAAGGCGTCGCACATTCATCTCAACGATATTAGTTCCTCTATCTTATTTTCATTACTTGGTCAAAGAGTTACGGATATAATTTTGGTCAAAGTGTTAGAGAAATGTGGAAGCAATTTAGAGACTTACCAACCAAATTTTAAGATATAGCACTTGGCTGTGAAGATCAACCATTCATTACCTAGGTTGTGTTTGACAAGCTTGAAATTTGCAAAACACACGAACCTTGATTTCATCAGGTAATTAAGAGTCAAGTATATATTTCATTTCAATTTGAAATTTCTCAAATGACAATACTTTATTCCAAATTTCAAATTACTATTGCTTACATAGTCCTTTATTTAGGCTAGTTTACTGAAATTGAAGCTAACATATAATAGAACCCAATTACCTATATTAGTACTTGTTAAGGTTTGATTTTCTTTTATTTATTTATTTATTTATTTTATTTTTTGCTACATCAAGAGGTTGGTCATGGCAATGTAAATACCACTAGTTACAAGGGTAAATGAAAGTGTTAATGAATAAGTGTAAATACTCCTAATTGCAAAGGTGAATGAAAGAGTCAATGAATAATATATACTGACAATGATAGTGTAAATACCGCTAGTTATTGATGTGAATGAAAACGTCAACAATATTCATCTCTCTTTATTGTTGGGAATTTGGGAGTGCAACCAAAGTCCCATATTGGCTAGATAAGGGGAGGATCATCGATATATAAGGGAGGACAAATATCTCTTTTGGTATGAGGACAAAGTAAGTATCATACATCCACATTTGTTGTACTAATAAAAAAGGAAATACAACAAAAATTGATTTTTTTTCAATAAAAAAAAAAGGCAAATTGTAATGAATAGCCACAAAATATTAGGATATTTGCAAATCTAGCTATGATTTTTGAGATTTGCAAATATAGAAAAAATTTTAAAATCTGATTTTCGTTTTTTTTATTATTCTAGTTTTACCCTTGTTGGTATATCAACTGATATATTAATAGTATATCGAATATAATATTTACTGATATACGAAATATAAAGTATATTAGTTTCAGGCGGCGAGGGCGTTCTAGATCTGACGAAAAACAAAGGTTTCGGGGACTGTTAGAGTCATCGGCGTGGGTATTGCAGCAGTCACCGTGGGTACCGATTTGGAGCCTGAACGGAGTTAGGTTCAGCGCTCCAGATCTCGCTGGAACCTCTCCCGATCCAGATATGGCGAATGGGGAGGGGAGCTCCCCGTTCCTTTTTTTTTTGTTTAAAAAAAAGAAAAGAAAAGTGGGGGAAGAAGAAGAGAAGAGGAAAAAGAGAAAAAAATGAAGAAAAAAAATCGTCGTCGGTCGCCGGCAGTTTGAAGAAGAAGAAGGTTGCTGGCGATTTGAAGAGAAGAAGAAGAAGAAGAAAGAAAGAAAGAAAGGGAGAAAAAATTAAAAAATATATAAAATAATAATATATTATTATTTTAATATTTATATTTTAAAAAATAAAAAAATGATTTTTTTAATTAAAAAATCAATGCCACGTCAGCAATCCGTTAAATACTAACGAAAAAATGGATGGAGGGACCAAAATGAAACTAAAACCAAACCTCAGGGGCTAAATTGTTGAGTTTGAAAACTCAGGGACCAAAATGAAACCTAACCCAAACCTCAGGGACTAAAAGTGTATTTTTCCCTATATCTATAATCTATAATCTATAATATATAATATATAATCTATAATCTATAATCTATAATATTTTAAAAAGCAAGGATTTCTGAAAAACATTTTTGGACTAAAATACCCCTTTAAATTTAAGATAATTACATTAGTTAAAATCTAATTAGTTATCAATTTTCCAAATCAAATTTCGTAATTGTTTTAATTAAAAACATCAAAAAATCTAATTAGTTTTCAATTCTCGAAATCAAATTTCATAATTATTTTAATTAAAAAAATAAAAGATAAAAATTAAAAAATTCTTACTATGTTTGTTTATATTAAAAAATAATTAAAAAAATCAATTTTTTTTATTCGGTCTGTTTTATTTTAAAAAAAAAATAAAATATAACAAAATCAAATTTCCTAATTTTTTAATTAAAAAAAGGAAAATTCCGAAATCAAATTTCGTTATTGTTTTAATTAAAAAAATCTTATTCTGTTTGTTATTATTAAAAAAAAAAAAAAGAAAATCAAAATTTGTATTATATTTGTTTTTATTAAAAAAAAAAAGGAAAGATAAAAAAAAAATCTAAATTTCTAATTGTTTTAATTTTAAAAAGAAAAGA